>CM046874.1:549752690-550952690 GCA_025667525.1 Glebionis coronaria
ATGTTCTTTTCACCTTTGACTTGTCATGTGATTTGAGATCATCTTCACGTGCGACCTTCACATTGTTGTGATACTTGTCTCCTCGTGACTTCATGTCCCACACCCTTATACTTTGTTGAATTCTTAAAAGCTTCAGAGTTTGATACAACGGAAGACTTTAGATTGAGCTTTCTTGAATTTGGTGTAGAAAGTATAAGCATGTGAGGACGACTTCTTCTCGGACACCGCAACGCCACCGTCTTCAAATGCAACAACATAAGTAGACACGAATGAATTGGCTTTGACATTTCATTCTAATTCGGTAGCATTTTACCTCCATTCGGTAAAGACCATTGGACGATACTAAATATCGTACTTATGACAGGTAGATTTAATTAAAAATCTCCTTGACAAGATTTCAAGGGTAAACCCGTTCTCTTTATTCGACCGTCCAAAGCTGACTGCGAACATAAAGAGTGAATCATTTGGATAGAGTTATCCTTATGATTGAAGCCGTCAATTCATGAACTTGGAACAAGTGAAATTCAATTTGTCACGAGCTTCACCATTTTTGCTTTCAAGTTGTCACGAGCATGATTCTAATATAATATTGCTTGTCACCTACCGTTGTGCTGTTTACTGTTGACACTGGAAGGATTTACACTCATCACTGTGAACACTAAAGAGTTTCACTCTGAGTGTTCTGGCAAGATCACTTAGATTTTTCGTAGAGGCCCTAGAATAAGTTTGAATTCAATTAAGAATCAAACCGTCGTTTTTTTCCAGTTATCACAAGATTGGTTCATAAAGAACCACACTTGTCACCTATCATGAGCTTGCTTGATATTGGCTCAAGAAGGATTTCCATCTTCATTGTAATACTTTCGTATTACTCGGATCTTCTGGCAATATTACAAGAATATTGCGTAGGACTCATAAAAATCTTTCTTACTTTTCACAGTATGTGAAGAAGTAAGGAATAATTAGAAAGTGTCCTAATGAGACTTGTGATGATCTCGTGGCTCTAAACTCAATAGTGCATTTTGATTTACTGAGCAGAGGCTGGAGAGGATTGCCACCTTTTTAATATCAATTTATTTGGAGTAAATAAAGCGATAGAAAATATGTTGAACTCCGTGACACTAAAACAAATATATTTTAAGAGATATTTGAGTTAGCTGGGAGGGGTTGTGCATTGCATTAGTAGGTCCATGACGTCTTATGTTCAATATCTTCAAGATGTGTTGACCCGGTTTCTACCTAAGTTGTAAGGAGGGCTTCTTTCTTTAGACCCTTTATCTTTATATTTCTTTTTCATTCTTCAACCCCTTAAATGCTTACCAATACGTCATAACTAGCACCTTGTTGTGATTGTTCCAGTGCTAGCTTAAGTACTTGGTCGGCATTCTGCTATGTTCACAATCATTCCCCATCATTCCTAAGGACTACTATTTCTAGCTATAGAATGTCCTTGGGAAGATTCCTCCGGTTCTGGAAGAATCATTGGACTTATACCTAATCCTACCATCCTTTTGTCACCACAACCGTCGTGAATGAAGTGTTTTTTGGGTAAGTACTTATCACTATGAAAAATCCTTGAAAGACCACTTAAGATACTTGTGATATAAATATCAAAGTTTTGTACCTTAAGTGTTTTTGTCATCAAAATTCTCCCCCTTAACATGTGCATGACACATATTAAGTTGGTTTGTTACTTTAAGTCCTTTTAGCCTTAATCACATATGTTAATAAGTCACCTTAATCCCATTTTCTCCCCTTATCCAAAGAGTCAATCCTTGGTATTTTGGATACCAATGGATTAACGGGTTCAAGTCAAATGAAATTATGATTGGCCTTAGAACATATTAATGCTCCCCCTCAATTTAATGAGGGTTACTTGTAGTGCTTAAGTATGATATATTTTGAAAGGTTTAGAATCTCGTGAGAAATTCATGAAAAATTTCATACTCTTGCACTACACCATGCCACACAAGCCTAGTATATGTAGAAATACATATTCACATTTTACTAATTACGAGGCTCGATCTAAGGATGAGAACAACATATGAATGAATCATGTGGTTCTTGTCAGCAATGGTAGATCTTCCTCGTAACGTCTAAAGTTATCTCCTCTTTCTGAAAATCAATAATCATTCTTGACACCACATGTAAGATTGGTAATGTTGTCTTGACATCAATGATGAAGTTGGTAATTACGTCTTGACACCAATATAAAGATGAATACTTAGTCTTGGCACCAATAGTTAACACCGGCAATTCACAAATAATCGTCATTGAAGAATGTGATAGCAAGACAATTTCTCCCCCTCAATTGTTGACCCATGTACTATCGAAAGATCTGTAGTCGCTGTTTGAGTAGTCGCATCGTCAAGTATGTAGATACCAAATCGTAGAGATCTTCAATTCGTAGAGATGATAACTTCATAAAAACAAGATTTATCTTGTTTTAACAAATAAGTGCACTAAAGCATACATGAATTTTTGTTAGACCAAGTTATAAAGTAAACTTGATCCCTTACATGGTTTTAAAATAAACGATGCCCGAGAAAATAAATTCCCATTGTGGAGCCAACGTTTTCCGAAGAAATACGTGACTTTATTATGAAACGCGGGTTGCAGTCTGAAATAATTACAAGCCATTTTACATGTTTTATGAAATATTTACAACTTTAATACGAACTCTATTTATGGCGTCGTGTCATATTAATCGATATTTCTAAGGCGGTAAATATTATCGTACTAAAAGACATGCCTTTTTGTAAATGAAAAATATTTTTGGATTTTCTTGATTTTTCTATTTTGTGGCTTTTCTTTATTTTATATTTTTTTATGAATCTTATAGGTTTTATATTTTTGTATTTTTCTTTTTGGTGTTTAAATATATACAGTATATACATGATCATGAAAAAGGATATTCGAGAATAGTTTACCACTACTACTCTGCATCTTCATCTGCTAATTCCTTGAGAGTCTAAGAGGAAAATGATTTCATGCCCAACTTGTCGGTCAAAACTCGATGCGAGCTCGATCTAAAGCCTTAGTGAAAAGATCCGCCAACTGATACTCCGTGTTGACAAAGTAAAGATCGATTACTCCATTTTCCACTTGCTCCTTGATGAAATGGTAGCGTATGTCAATATGCTTCGACCTGGAGTGTTGAACATTGTTGCAGCAAAGGGCAATGGAACTTTTGTTGTCACAGTACATAGGTATCTTGTTGAATCCAAGACCGTAGTCAGTCAATTATGACCTCATCCAAAGTATTTGAGCATGACAATCGGACATGGCTATGTATTCCTCCTCCGTACTTGATATCACAACGCTTTTCTGCCTTTTGGATGCCCAGCTAATCAACCGGTCTCCAAGTAGTTGCACACTTCCTAAAGTGCTACGTCTAGTATCCTGACACCTGACGTGATCCGCATCTACAAATGTTGTTAGTATAATAGAGGAGTCTTTCAGATACCATAGACGACGATTAATGGTTCCTTTTAGGTACCGAAAGATGCTTTTTCACAACATGTAAGTGCTTTTCGGTAGGCCGAGCCTGATACCGGGAACACATGCTTGTAGCAAATTGTAAATCAGACCTGCTAACAGTGAGATGGAGAAGGGTACCGATCATTCCACAATAAAGTTTAGGATCAATAACTATCCCATCTCTATCCTCATCTAACTTGGATCTCTCTACCATTGGAGTATCCACGGGGTCACACGATTCATAGTGGTATTTTTTCAAATATTCTAGAGCATATTTTGATTTATTAATGAAGATGCCTCTGGGATTTTGAGAAATATGTAACCCTAAGAAAAATGACAATTTTCCCATCATTGAAATCTTAAAACGTGTGGACATTATTTTCTCAAAACGGTCGGATAATTGTTGGGTCGTGGCAGCAAATATTATATCATCAACATAAATTTGTACCAGTATCATGTCGTTTCCTTCCTTGAGAATGAACAATGTCGGATCCACCTTGCCTTTGGAGAAGCCTTTCGAGATGAGATACGATGACAATAGACTGTACCATGCGCGTGAAGCTTGTTTCAACCCCTAAAGAGCCTTCTTTAGCTTGTACACATGAGTAGGATGTTCTGAGTTCACAAATCCATTTGGCTGGCTGGCATAGACTTCCTCTCTTAATTCACCATTTAGAAATGCCGTCTTCACATCCATTTGATAGACGATCATCTTCATGTGAGCGACACAAGAAAGGAATAGTCTAATTGCTTCCAATCTAGCAACCAGGGAAAAGGATTTCTCAAAGTCAATACCTAGTGCTTGTTTATAACCCCGGGACACCAATCTTGCTTTGTTCTTCAATATGCCACCCATCTCATCGAGTTTGATCTTGTAGACCCATAACAAAGTAAGAACTTGTACATTGTTTGGTAGAGGAACAAGTTCCCATACTTCGAGTCTTTGAAATTCATTAAGTTCCTCTTGCATGGCTTCAATCCAACACGATTGTGTCATAGCTGCTTGCCATGTTTTAGGTTCAACCTCAGAGAGAAAGGCATCAAAGTAACAAATAACGCGTTCTCTTGTAATTGATGGCGCGTATAAACTGGTTTTTTAATGGCACCAATGATATTTCTGACTGGGTGATCCTTTTTCCACTTGGTGTTATATGTTTCAATCCGGTGTGGTCTAGAGTAAACGGTAGCAGGAGCTCCCTTTGAGGTAGACGTCCCGTTACGGTTTTCGGGAATCGGTATACCAAAGATTGGAAGTTCTTGTATATGAGCAAATTCTAAGTCATGATCATTGTTATCCTCTTCAACATCATTAGTAACAAGTTGGGGTGATGATTCAGGTGTAGTTTGTGAATTACTAGGGGATGGTGCATCCGGTTGATTGGTGATTGTAGATGCATCAGATGGAGCTCCATTGTCTTGAGCAACAACTTCGGGAAACGAAGCTATCACTTCAGGTGCTAGAGCATCATCACTTGGGGGATCAAAAAATTCATCAAACATCGGTTCAAAACACTCAGGCCTTGAGGTGGTGTAAATGATGCAGAAGTAGGATTATTGGGAACCATTCAAGAACTAATAGTACCGGGTCTCATTTCATGAAGGCGGGTTTAGAGTTGCGTTGCTTAAAAGCCATTGTTGTCAGCTCATCAAAATCGACATCCACCGTTTCTATAATCTTACCAAGACGACGGTTGTAAATTCGGTATGATTTCTTTGCGGGTGAGTAACCAATAAAAATTCCTATATCAAATTTTAGTTGAAGTTTTCCCAAATTCTCACTATTAATGGTCGGGTAACATAGTGCACCAAACACATGAAGAAATGATAAGTCGGGTTTTCGTTCATGAAGAAGATCATACAGTGTTTTTCCATGGCGCTTACGAATGATAGAGCGGTTTTGGGTGTTACATGTGGTTGCCATAGCTTCCGCCCATAAGAATAAAGGAGCATTCGCGTAAATCAACATAGTTCTAGCAGCTTCCATAAGAGTACGATTACACCTTTCCACGACACCGGTTCGTTGTAGAGTGCGAGCAACTGATGTTTCATGAGAAATGCCAACCTCTACATAATAATTATGCAGAGTCTCATTGAAAAACTCAGTTCCATTACCGGTACACATACGACGGATAGTAGCATTTAAACACACTTGAATCATTTTAAGGAACTTGAAAATGAAATTCGGTACCTCATCCTTAGTGCGTAGAAAATTTACCCATGTAAACCTTGAAAAATCGTCTACAATAATGAGGATATATTTTCTATCACTCACACTTTCAGTACGCATTGGCCCGTAAAGATCCATGTGCAAAAGATGCAGTTTTTCCTGGTTGGTGTCTTCGACTTTGGGGTAAGATTTCTTGGTGCTTTTCCCCAATGAACACGCGGAACATAAATGATCCTTGTTAAACTTGAGCTTTGGAAGACCTCGAACAAGTTCATTTTTAGCCAAGTGATAGATAGCATCAAAATTTAGGTGAGATAAACGTCGATGCCATAACCATGACGCAGTCTTAGATGCTTTGGAGAGAAGACATACGGGAGAAGCGGCCATCATATCTTGTAATGACAATGTGTAGAGATTATCCCCTCGAGAACCTTTTAATAAATCTTTTCCTTCCAAATTACGGATGAAGCAGGTATGACGTCGAAAAGCAACATCAAGGTTTGAATCACAAAACTGTGCCACTGAGAATAAATTATGACCAAGTCCTTCCACATAATACACACGAGAAACCGTAACATTTACAATCTGATATTCACCATAACCCATGAACTTTGCAATGTGATTTACCAAATTTAACCGTTCATAGAAACTTGATGACAAAATTTTTGAGCATCGAGCAATCTCTGGTCATGTGCTTGGAGCATCCGGATTGTAAATACCAGAGGATGATTTGGACCACCTGAAAATATCAGTAGAGAAAGACGATGTATCGGAATCTAATTATTGCTTTGTGTTAGCAGGTACAGATAAAATTATCTTAGATTTGCTACCATAAGGTCTCTTAGATTTCCAAATTTTCTTCCTAGATGTCGGCTTAGATACTAGTTGTCTAAGATCATGAGGTATTTCTTCACTGGTAGGCACTAGTGTAGGGGCAAACCTAGTTAAAGGGCACTTTTTCCATACTTTAGTGTTGTTGTTCCTATTTAAAGGACGCTCAAACCTAACTTGAGTAGATGTGTTCCTAGTTAAAGGGCACTTATTTACATTTAAAATGAAGGTCCTACCAGTGGGATGCCATTGCCATCCAACTTGGGCACGAGTTTTCTCAGTTGGCATCCATTCAAGGTTGTTCTTAAGGGCATACATTTCATTCACGTGATCAACAAGGCATAAATCATGACGCTGAGAAAACATATGTTCAAACAATTCCAAGATCTTTTATCGGAATTCATTTTACGCTTAAGATGTTGCACAACCGCATGGCCTTTAGGTTTAGCTACATGATTCATTTTATTCAAAAATGAAAAACATTCCTAGGGTGAACTTCTACTTTCTTCTTCATAGTTCTACTAGTGTAAGGCTTGATCCTATATTTCTTGAATTGTGATCCTTTAGCCCTAGTAGAAACATTTACTCCTGTAGAAGGCAACAGGGGAACATTAGTATCAGATTTCAATTTTGCCTTAATGGTTGAACCTAATGTTTGAGATGGTTTAGCTAATGAAGTCTTGTTGAATTGAGTAATGGCAATTAGCTTGGTGGGTGTGGATGCTACAGAACTCGGGTGACCTATAAATTCCAAATAAGCCAAGCAGTCTTGAATTCGATCGACATACATGCAAAGCTCATAAAGTACATGGCTTGAGGGATCTAAAGTACGCATATCATCAATAACGTCCCTAGCAAGCTCAGCATGATCTAAGGCATTTCTCATATGTGTGGTAAATTTATCTGGATTATTCTCAAATAGTGGGTTCTGAAATAGCACACGTGGGTTGGGTTTGGAGGCACTAGAGGACGGTTCATAGATGGTAGTTGCATTATCAACAACTTCTTTTCCTTTGAGTCAAAGTGTTTCCTTTAATTCAGATAGAACCATTTTTTTGTCAATGAGTTAGATTTTTAAATCAGAGATTTCCACAGACTTTCGATTCAGATCGTCAACAAGTGACTTATGTTGTGCTTCATTCAAAGCGAATCTTTGTTCTATTGAATCGTAACATTGTGTACATCCCTGTTTTGCTCATTCAAACTCTCCTAGAAGATAGACGATTCTATTTTCCAAGGCATAGTTTTTAATCTCTGCGGCCTCTAGTTCTAATTTCACATATACTACTGATGACTCTCTCTTAAGTCTCTCAATCTCTGCCTCTAATGCCTGAATCACCTTGTCACTCTTCTTACCCTTGGATAATTTATTTAAACCAAGAACTTTTTTAAAGGTTGGAAGATCTTTGTTTTCACATTCATTGTTTATTAGAAGAATCTTAGGTTTAGATTGTTGTTCTATTTCAAGAGAAATACATTGCTTTTGAAGCTCATCAAAACGTTTTGAAAGTGAGTTAAAAGAATCTTGAAGCTTTAAAAAATCAGCGTCAGATTCGTGACAAGGTTGATTATCTACCACAACAATTACATTCTCAACAATATTCACAAAGAGATCATGCACCCCATCACAATTATTCACAAAAAGTTTCAAAATATCAAAAGACATCACTTCTTCTAAGAGTCGGTCATTTTGTTTCAAAACTTTTTCTTTCTCGATTAAAATTTGCTCACAAGCGTCATCCATTTCATAGAAAACACTTTGAACCTCTTTAATTTCGGATGTTAAGTTTTTATCAATAGACTTAAACCCTGCTTTAATATGGTCCACAAACAGAACGATTTCATCATGAAACAAAGCTTTAGTGTGTTCGAATTTCCATTATCCTTCAGTTTGTTTCGTAGGAGTCATACGTTCCTTAATGACCTTGTCAAAATTGGCAAAATGTTGTCTTAGCTTTTTAAGCCTAAAAACACAATGCTTACCGGTGGGAGTACCTTTGGAATTTCCTTTTTAACAAGTGTAGGAGACGTATTAGGAATTTCACTCAATGACACTGTTGCTGGTTCGTAATTAACTTCCCTTTGTGTTTTAAAGCGAGTTTTTAAAATGAAGTTGATATTTATTATGGTTTTCATATTCAAAAGGTTTTAGATTTTTGAAAAGCTTTTTCAACCGAATCTCTTCCATAAGTGATATGGACTCCACATCATCATGAACATTTGGAGGATCTAACACCTTCCCAAGTTTGGTAGCATCATAAAGTCTTGGTTGCGTACCCCGGGTTAAGTGGTAGGTCTTGTTGATGTTTTAAATCACATTCCTTAGAATATGACGTTAACAAATGTACCGTGTGAGCCGAAGTATATTGATTTAAAAGCAAATTATCTATCTTTTTAATCTGATTGGAAGCATTAATTTTTGTTTCAACCTTTTTAGACTCGAGTATTTCAAAATCCAGTTTAAGTTTTTGAAAATTAGTGACAACAGACTCTTTTTTCTTAACTTCTTTTGAAAGATTTGCTCTTAAATTTTCAGTCTCTTGTAAGTGACCCATTTGAATTTTACGAAATTCATCAAATTCAGGATTAGTTAGCTTAGTGGTTGTAGGAGTTAATTCCAAAGTTTGAACTTTTTATTTATACAAAGCAAGCTCGGCATATAGGGTTTTATTAACACCTAGGTTTTCGAGGACAACATTATTCATTTGGCCAAGCAAAGTTGCCGGAACCATTACCAAATCTTGTTGAGCAGGGGGATCCATATGCGAAATAGCTTTCGGTTGTATTTCGCTCAAAGTATGGGGGCTTGCATTGATATTTCTATCATTGTTCGTCTCCTCGTTTGAGTTACTCACCACCGGATTCTCTTCCGGATACTTAGATTCTTGCCCAACTTGATGTGGTGCAATACTAGTATCAGTGGTAACAATTGGTACCTCAGATATTTTATTTGACCCATAAACCGAAAGATTTGCCATGAGAGCTGCTTTGACGGTGTTGAATTCATCACAGTCTGAGTCGTATGCATCGAGATCATCTACTTGATATGTTGCATTATAAGCGAAGGAAACTGTGATTCCGACATTTTCCGCAACTCCTCGATCAGTAAGAAACGCTAACTCCTCCTCATCTAAATCACAGCCATTCGCTTAAGCACTAACCAATAACACCTTCTCATTAAACCAAGAAGCATCCCGTTTACTCTTTGGTTGCTTACACTCCCTAGCAATTTGTTCTTCTCCCTCGCATTTATACCACATGATCATCTTCAGCTTGCCATTAACATTTCCTCTAGCAACAGTGTTATAAGCTCTTGCATTGGTGTTGGATGAGCTTGGTCTCCCCTGAATTGGTTGAACCACGACTCTACCTTCTTAAATGGCAGCTTGTTGACAAGAGTTTGAAGAGGTTCTCATTTGGTTGTTCGTTGTGGGAAGACCTCTGAATCCTCGATTGTTCAATGTTTGAGTTATGTATGTGGACATGGCAGCTAATACTTCAACAGGATTATCACCTTGTTTGAATTCGAGAATTAGAACCTTTGAGAATTCATCACTGTAAAACGCTCGTGCTTGTTGATCTTCATATGTAGGAGAAAATGCACTTGGAGGAGTGCTTACATGTTGTGAATATATAACTTCATTGGGCTGATAAATGACTACTTGAGATAGCGGTGCTTGATGGTTAAAGTATGATTGATGAACTTGAGGTGATGAATAAGGATTAGTGTGTGATGGTGATGCTTGAAGCTAATACTGTTGATGAGAACTAGCTGGTTGCGGTAGAAGTGAATACTGTGGGTAGCTTGGAGTTTGATACAAGGACTTCTGATATGATTGCTGCCTAGTTGTGTAAGGAGAATGGTTGTAGGAAAACATTTGTTGATTTGCAACTAACGCCAATGAATCATGATAAGTTGATTGAGACATATGAGACATTTTCACATGCTTCTCATGTTGTTGCAAAAAATCATAAAGTTGATCCATATTAGTAGTGTGCAAATCCCTTACCAAGTCGACATCAGTAACATAACGGCTCCACTCTAATGGTAAAGTATTCAAGAACTTGGTGTCGATTTAAAATTGAGCAATATTCATGTTGTGGATATTCAATTCATTAAGCAATGTAGCAAATCTCCAATAATAGTCATGAAGTGTTTCCCTGGTGGTGTAGGTAAACCTATCAAATAGGTCATATAGTTGACACCCACGTTCTTATTTGGTAAGAGAAGTACCTTGTAGCAATAGAACAAGTCGTTCCCATAATTCCTTCGCTTTCTCATGATGACTGACTAACTGATGAATATCAGGTGGAAGAGCTTGAAGAATAGTGTAGGTAGCCTTAGTGTCAATTTCAGCGATAGCTTGATTGGCTGGACTCAAATCAAAGAAGTATTTAGGGCGAGTCACACCATCCTCCTTAATGGTACCCCAATCAAGTGGTCCTTGTTCTATTGACTTGAGCATAAGTCTCCCATTAGGTCTACCTAAAATATATGATTTCATTCGGCTCTTCCATAACTCGAATAGCTCTTTAATAAGCATAGGAGGATGGGTATCGGTACCCGGTATGATCGATAAGTCTGAAAGCAACGACATTATCGGCATTGATGAATGAGGATTCATCTTTGATCACTCTGTTGAAAGATTACCTTGTGATCGAGCAATGAAATAAAGTTGTTGTGTTTGTTGTTGAAGAAGCAACATGGAGTTATACTAATCATGGAGAAACCGAAAAATAAATTAGCGGGATTCTACAAACCACCGATTAAGCCATAAATATTCCTAAGTTCGTGTGTTGTTGACGAGTAAAGTTGTTGAAATCCCCTAAATTGCCTTGAAGAATAACTGAAATCTCCTAGACCAAATTACTTACGATTTGTTAAAAATTTTCTAAGTCATTTTTTACGACTTCAGAATATTGGCCTTTTACAATCTCGGAATATTTCAAAGATCTCAATTTGGAATAATATGTAACCCTAATTCACAATAAATGACAAGTTTGAACTCGCAATACTTGTTAAAAACTCAAATCGCAATAAACGACAAGTCTCAACTCGCAATACTGTTGAGTCACAACTCGCAATAATGTGAAAGTCTTCAACTCGTAATATTGAAAGAGTCCCAACTCGCAATAATGTGAAAATATTCAACTCGCAATATTGAAAGAGTCCTCAACTCGCAATAATGTTAAGAATCCCAACTCGCAATAATGTGAAAGTCTTCAAATCGCAATATTGAAAGAGTCCTCAACTCGCAATAATGGCCGAACTCGCAATAAACTGATCTCGCAATAATTGGGGTTTGTGAACTCGCAATGTACTGATCTCGTAATAATTGGGGTTTGTGAACTCGCAATGTACTGATCTCGCAAAGATTAGGTTTTCTACACTCTCAAAAAGCTAATTTTCGAGGATTTTCACTAAAAACGAGCCAAACACCAAAATTATTTGTTTTTTTTACCAAAACAAAAAAACCAAATCACTACCACGACTATGTAGGCGATTTTTAGAAAGATTAAGACCACAAAAACACAAATTTTTTTTGAGATGCGAGTTGTTGAGCCTTAAAACACATGAACACAATAAAACTCAAAAACAAAAATAAATCATAACTCTATTTCACCTCATGGCTCTTGATATCAATTATAGAATATTGGTAATCTATGAACTAGAGTGAGGTTGATGGTTTTCTAGATAGAGAGTGCAGAGAGAGAAAGTAGAGAGAAACTATGTGAAAATGTATTAAAAAATGAACCAACCAACACCCTCTCCATAAAAGGAGAGGGTTTATATACCCAAGTCCATAGTGGACTTGCGCCGCCGGCCCATGGACAAGCCCATGGGTCGGGTTTGTTAAGTATTGTTTACTATAATATAACTACGAGCTAGTAACGTTTAATAATATTGTTGACCGGTCCTTCTAATATACGTTAAAAACGTATTTCCAACAGTCCTAGAAGTGAAAGTGGGTACAGTCCAAGGGTTTGATGATGCAGGGAGGTTAGGCACTTGCTTACTTATAATATGTTGTAAAAATATAGGGTACATCAAAAATTTCTTTTTAGCTTCTAAGTGTTTTAGCATACCATCAAAATAATCTTTAAAAAATGAAACACCCTATAGTAGCTAAGCAAATACCAACAGTAGCTGTACTTATGGAAATCTCATCAAAAGAAGAACTTTTTGGACTTAAACAATGTATAATAGTGTGATAAAGCAACTTCCATTAAGGTGAAAAATACCCTTTAAACAAAGTAAGTGATTCACGCCCCCTTCATAACCCATAGTGGCCAAACTATCATTAATTTCTAAATTAGGCAAAGTATCAATACCTTCAGCATCATTAAGTTGCAAAGAAGCTCTTAAAGAGACTTTTGTTAGATACACAATCTTGTCATGCACTCTTGCTTTAATACAAGATGCATTGTGGCGAGTAATGGAAGACTTTGTCCTCCAAAACTGTTCCACAACCGATGTAGTAACAATAGGACTTACAGTGAGTGCAAATGAGACGTGGCTTCGAAAGAGAAAGTCTAACATCTCATGAAACACCCTGTTATCTGCATTCTGATTCAAATTCGCCAACTGGTTGTGCTTAGAGATTACTTGAAGGTTTGCCATTGTTGTTTGTTTGATCATCGATGGAAAAATTAGGGTTAAGGAATCGAGGTAATAATTAAGAGATTAGATGTGTGAATTATGCAATTGGGTTGAGTTTATATAGTCTTAGAAAACCTGTTGTTGAATAAACCTCTAATTTACAAAAAACACCCTCGAGCGGTACGATCCACAACGATATATTAGCGGTACATTGTATAGCCAACGATACAACTTTAAGCCTAGCGGTAAATAGTTGCAAAAACGGTACCAAAAATGAACCACCGATACATGTAGGCTAATATCCATTGTAATCTCTCTTTTCTCCATCCATCCTTCCTATAAAACATCACAAACCACCAAAGCACTATACAAAACATTTGTAAACATTATTTTACAATTAAATTCTCCCCTCAACATACGCAGCCTTACTGATTTAACATTCCAATATTTGTTACCAAAACTCAAACCTCTTTGTTTCAAAGGCTTTTGTTAATAAATCAACTACATTGTTGTATGTATGAATCTTCAAAACCCGAATCAACTTATTGTCATAAGCATATCTGATAAAGTGATGCCTGATCTCAACATGCTTGGTTTTGGACTGAAATACTGGGTTCTTGTCAATGCATATAGTGCTTTACTTATCAATATAGATTATGGTGTTCATGAATTTGAATCCATAATCCAACATCTGGTTCTATATCCAAAGCACTTGTCCACAACAATGAGCATCAGCAACATATTCAGCTGTAGTAGTAGAAGTAGCAACAATGGTCTACTTCTTACATTGCCAAGATATGAATCTTCTTCCAAGGAATTGAGAACCTCATGTTGTGGACTTCCTATCATGATTTTCCTCAGCATAATCAATATCAGAGTAAGCTTCCAAGGCTAATGACGACTCTCCAGAATACCACAATTCCAAATTGGGTTGTCCTTTGAGATATTTGAAAATCCTTTTCACAACATATAAGTGTGAAATCTTTGGATTGACTTGAAACCTTGAACAAGCACACATTGTAAACATTATATCTGGCCTAGAAGTAGTAATATACCTAAGTGAGCCAATCATGGATCTATATAAATGTAAATCCACATCTTCAACATGCTCATCTTTAGATAATGACTTCTTGGATTCAATTGGTGTACTTGCACTCTTAGACTCCATACTTTCAAATTTCTTTAAGATTTCAGCAACGTATTTATCTTGACTGATAAATATACCATCTTTCCTCTGCTTAACTTGTAGTCCTAAGAAGAAAGTAAGTTCTCCCATATAACTCATCTTAAATCTTCCTTTCATCAAAGCTTCAAACTCTTCACACCATGACTTGTTGGTAGAACCAAAAATAATTTCTTCCACATAAACTTGTACAAGAATAATATCCTTCTTGTCCTTCTTAATGAAAAGAGTTTTGTCTATAATCCCTCTTTTGTATCCATGGTCTAAAAGAAAAGTTAACAGTGTAGCATACCATGCTCTAGGAGCTTGATGGAGACCATATAAAGCTTTAATAACTTAGTAGACTCTGTTGGGGAACTTAGGGTCTACAAAACCAGGAGGTTGTGAAACATATACCTCCTCACCAATAGTGCCGTAAAGAAAAGCACTCTTAATATCCATCTAATAAACTATAAACCCCATAAATGAGGCAAAGGCCAAAAATAAACTTATGGGTTTAATCCTTGCCATAGGAGCAAAGACCTCATCATAGTCTATCCCTTCTTCCTGTTTGTAGCTTTGGGAAACAAGCCTTGCTTTGTTCCTGACTACAACACATCTTTCATCCTTTTTGTTCCTGAAAACCCATCTAGTTCCAATGACTTTCTTTCCAGATGGAAAATCTACAAGAACCCATACCTTCTGTAATTTAAACTGCAGTAGCTTCTCTTGTATAACATCCACCCAGCTTTCATCTCCAAGAGCTTAAGAAATATTCTTAGGCTCTATCTGTGATAAGAAGCAAGCAAACAAGCATTGTTAAGTATCTTTATGATTAGTCCTTTATTGTTGCTTGACATAGCTAACAAGAGCATGGGCTTCATTGCTTGCTTTGGCCCATCTCCTATTCTAAACTGCTGACTTAGGATCTACAATAATTTGAGCTATAGGATGACTGGTGTGAACTCTATGAGTGGGAGTTGGACTGACTGGAATTGATGGTTCGATATTATTGAAGTCAGCTACTTCACTCTCCTTATCATAGGAAGAGTTAGAGAAATACCATCCTTTGGACTAGCATAAATGTCTTCATCATCCAGAGACTGAAGAACATCTTCCAATGGATCATCAGCAGTACTTGTAGGAATGTATTTATCTTTCAAAAAGTTGAAACGATCAAATACATCCTTTACTAGTATCAAACTCTGCACAACGGTACTTGGAACTGAGTTACCGCTAGTATTATGTACCGCAAATCCTATTGACTCTAAATATTCTTCTCTAATTCGACCAACTTCCGCTTTAGCTGTCTTCTCTTGATCAAGTAACCTATGTAACTCTTCTTTTGAAGCTTGATCATCTACTGGCTTCACTAGCTTCTTCTGACTAGGGCTGGACAATGTAGGTGAGGTGGGAGGCAGGACTAGTACAAAGATACGTTCATCAACATCTTCCTCTGAATCAGAGGTAGGTGTATCCTTCTTTTGTGTACCTGTACTTGGACTGACTTCTACTGAACCTGCATTGTTAGTTTGACATTTTGTTTGCATAGGATAATAATGCATGGAATTGGTCAGATGGTCTAGATCAAACATCCAAGCATAGCCTATTCTTGGTACATTGGGTTTATTCTGCAAAAATTTAACATAGGTATTTTCTTCTACCTTCTCTGATGCTAAGTTATAGACCTTGTAAGCTTTACTATGCACTAAATATATAACTAAAAATCCTGAATCAGATTTACCATCAAACTTGCCCAACTGATCAAGAGTATTCAAAATTGACACATAACACCCAAAAGGTCTTATATAGCTTATGGTTGGTTTGATACCAGTCAAAAGCTCATAAGGAGTCTTATTATGAGGCTTTTTTACTAACAAACTATTAAGTACATAACATGCAGTGTTGATTGCTTCTGCCCAAAAGGTATTAGGCAAAAGTAAATCAACTAACATATTCCTAGCAGCCTCAATAAGTGTCATGTTTTTCCTCTCAGCTACCCTATTTTGTTGTGGAGTCCTAGGATTACTAAATTGTCTCTTGATTCCCTTATACCTACATAATTCATCAAATTCAGCATTCTTGAATTATGTCCCATTATCAGGCCTGATGATCATAACCTGTTTAGTAATTTTTTTTTCAACAAGGGTGATGAAATCTTTAAGCAAATCATTTGTCTCACTCTTATGTGCCATAAAGAAAACCCAACTAAACCTGCTAAAATCATCAGTGGTAACTAAACAAAAGGTCTTATGACTAATACTCCTCACAGAATATGGTCCAAATAAATCCATATACAAAAGCTGTAAGGGTTTAGTCACTAAGCTAACAGTCTTGGTCTTACAAGAGGCCATCGTTGCTTACCTTTTTGACAAGCAACACATGTAAGGTCATTTTGAAAAGTCTTGAAAGGTAGACCTCTTACAAGGTTTCCCTTTACAAGTTTATTTAGATTTTTAAAATTAACATGACCTAACCTCCTATGCCATATGTTTGACTCATAAATAGAAGCCTTTGATATAAACAAGCAATACCACCTACAGGAACAATAGTATGGAGATTGAAAGTTTACATGTTCTCCTTGGTACTTTGAGCAACATTTGTGACTCTTTGGGCATCTCAAAGTCTGCCATGACAACCATACAATTTGTGTCAGTGAACAACACCTTGTTCTTTTTATCACACATCTGTGATACTGAAAAGAGGTTGAATTCATTCAACTCCTTAACAAATAACACTTCTTCAAATTTTAATTTTCCTGTGTTTATCTTTCCTTTGCCAGTAATTCTTCTTTTGCTACCCCTAAATGCAACTGAACCACCTTTGAATTCTTTAAAATCAGCCTGATAGTCCTTATTCACTGATATGTGCCTTGAGCATCTACTATCTATGATTCCTTTATCCTTCAATTCACTAGGTGGATGATTCTGCACAAGTAGAAAACAAATTAGTTGTCAACAGGGACCCAAGCTACATTAGGCTTAGATCTGGTGGGGCCAACATACTTATATGTCTTGTAGGCAGTCTGGTGTGTGATGTTGGATGTACATCTATATTTCATAGTTCTGATGGGCGTATCAAAAGTATAAGGAGAGGTCATATTTTTGGCCTTTTTCAGAACTGGCACATGTATCGCTTTTGCACTAGCGGTACTTCTAGCAGTACTTGTATTTTTCCCTTTTGGCACCCACTTCGGCATTGGTTTCTTGTCAAAGGACCTCCTTGGTGGAGATTGTGGTCTTTTTTTGGGAAAAAGTTTTTCTTATTAGTGTTAAAGCCCACATTAGGTCTAGCGGTACTAGACTTTGGTCTAGCGGTACGTGCAGACATTGGTTTAGCAGTACTTGTAGAGGTTGACCTCAACTATGCCAAACCAGATCTCATCAGTACCGCTCTAGGAACAAAGTTCCTATTCGTATGAGGATGAGAATATTTATTGGTCTCGTTGTTTTTGTTCACTCTTTGTGCATATCCTCACTTGTTCTAGTTTCCCTTTGTATCCTTTGACCATTACTCTGTGTAACCTTCTTACTATTACCCATAGTAACCCTTTTTGCAGCTTTTTGTCTAGCAATTCTCTCCTCATGAAGAGTACAGTCCTTAATAAAATGACTTAAGCTACCGCACACAAAACATCCTCTTCTTTTCATAACAAAACCAAAAGGTAAGTCTGTCATAGTGTTTTCAAATCCTAGACCACCCTTTTTAAAACTACCATGATGTTTTGGGTCCTTATCCATTGTCTTCCTAGGAGTTTTTACCTGCTCGAGAGCAGAACTAGGTGATGACACATAACCTTCAGTAACAAAGATACTCATTAAAGGTGGATAAACAACCTTTTTGGTCATACTAGAGTCTAGTTGGGTCAAGATACTAGAGTCAGATGTGCAAGTAGTATAATTACTATAGTGAGAGTCTGAATCACTAGTAACTTTGTCTTGTTTACCATACACAACTTTAGACTCATCTAACTCTATTGTTTTCACAAAGGGCATATAGATTCATGATAAGGGTGGGGGAACAACCTTCATTCCTTTTGCATATCTATCATTCTCAAGAACACCCTCATTATCACTACTAGAACTCTCAAAAACACCTTTTGAAAGATCTTTTTCAGTTAACACTTGCCCAGGTTTTTCATCCATGCATCCCAAACCAGTCTTGTCATAATAGCACATTTAAGAATTCAACAGCTTTCCAATACCCTTTGAAGAGTTTTGCCAATTTTTAATAGTTTCTTTTTCATTAAATAGTTTAACTTCTAAATCCTCATTTTCTGTTGAAACTTTTGAAATTTGTCTTTCAAAAGCTTGGATTTCCGTTTCTTTCTCTTTTAGGCTAAGAGACATAACTCTAATTTTTTCTTCATAATTTTGTTGAGCCTTTTGATACAAAAGTATGTTAGCTTTTAATTTCTGTAAACATTTTTCATAGGCAATTACTTCTACATTATAAGTATTAACCTTTTGGTATTGATCCTCTAGTTCTAATCTAAGACTGTTAAATTTAAGCACACAATCTTTGGAACAAGGAGGTACCTCACAATCTTCTTGAAAAACTGCCATTAGACCATGTTCTTCATTCTCCTATTCTAGAGTCCAGTTGATTATGCCATCTACTGAGACCATAGCCTTGGCATCTTTTCCTTTCCATGGATTCATGTCAGAGCTCTTTGAGCTACTTTCCTTACTGTTGCTGCTACTAGTGTTGATGTAGGTTCTCTGACTTCCTCTAGCCTTCTCTTGCTTGCATGCCCTAGCAAAGTGTCCATGCTGGCCACAATTGTAGCACTCCACCTTTTATTTATCAAAACCTAAAGGCTCCCTTGGATCTACTTTCAAAGTTCTTCCACTCTTCGTAAAAAATATGTTCATCTTAACAGACACAATAGCTGCTTGCCACTTCAAGTCCAGTTCTTCTATCAGCATCATCCATTTTATACAGATCTTCAAGGCTTATCTTTG
Source organism: Glebionis coronaria (assembly GCA_025667525.1). Taxonomy (NCBI): domain Eukaryota; kingdom Viridiplantae; phylum Streptophyta; class Magnoliopsida; order Asterales; family Asteraceae; genus Glebionis; species Glebionis coronaria. The sequence goes on from CM046874.1 coordinate 549,771,896, forward strand.
GTCCATTGTCTTGATTGGTAAATAAGGAGAAGACAACATCACCATTGTATGATGATTGAGTTCTTCATTGTGTGTTGGGAGTGGAAGATGAACCACTGACGATACTTTGGTAGTAAGTACTACTAGACTCTGTTGACATAAAAGCAAGATTTGGCTTTGATGTCGAAGGTGGTATAGTTGTATTGGTTCCTATTACATCAATCTCATAGTCTCTGAGATTGTTATAAAGATGATCAAAAGGTGTGACATCCAGATCATCTCTAGTAATGAAGTACATACTCATAGCCTTCCATTCTGTTGGAACTCCTCTTGGAAACTTTAGATTTGCTTCATCAGTTGGAATAGGGGCACCAATAGTTTTTAGCTAAATAAGCAACTTTCTAAACCTTCTATAGCCTTTGTAGATTCCTTTTGAACTAGAGATTGAAAAGCTATCAAACTCTTGCTTCAACATAGTTTTCTTCATCTTCTTAGATTTGTCTTTTCCTCCAAATCTAAGCTTGATTGCTTCCCACATAACTTTGGCATCTCTGTAGTGATGAAATCTAGGTAAAATATCTTTTGAGAGTGCCATGGCTAGAGTAGTTCTAGCCTTTCTTTCCCTAATGTCATCTTGGATCTCTGCTATAGTTATGATAGGCAAAACTTGTATAGTCCCATAAGCTAAGTAGGTGACTTGATTTGAGCTGTTTCCATTCATAATGACATCCCACAGAGTGTGATCTGTGTGTTTCAAAAAGTGTTCCATCTGCATAGCCCAAGTTTCATAATTGTCGTTTTTGAGAATTGGGAGATTAACAGTAGAAAGAGTATGTGGAACAGATGTAGAAGCTTGAACTTTAGGTTCAACTTTTGCTGCTGCTCTAGCTGGTGCACCTGGCTGAAGAGAATCAACATTTTGAATAACAACTTCTATGCGAGAGTTTTCATCACCATGGAGAGACATGATGAGATTTGTTTGGTGAGATTAAGGTTATTGGTTTAGGTTAGTAATTCTTATTCAGAGTTTCTTAACAAGCTCTAATACCACTTGTTGATCCTAATGAATAGATCAATATCATGTTAAGGATAGTACTTATAGCTTGTAAACAAACTAGAGCACGAAAGAGAATTTACTAATCCAAGATAAGCTATGCGGAATCTAACATATCAAAGCTAAGAAGAACATAGATTCTACTAAATATTCAATTTTATTAATCGCGAACTTCGTGTTGAGGTACTTACCACTTATCGTACCGTTGTTCCTTTTATAGTGCAAGAAATTCTATAATATTCTATTAGGATACGTATCACACACGATATACTCCTATAATAACTAGAACATATCTTTGCCTAAGATATAACTATACTTATCAAACTAGCAGTACTTACGTTACAACCAGCGGTACTTGCATGTACCGCGCCACTACTAATAGTACTTGCTATAACTAACGGTATTTGGTATTATACTAACGTTATTTGGTACAAATACAAATAATTCCCAGCAAAAGGTTAGGCTAAATAAGGAATAGATACTATCTAATAAAATCTTCAATATTTAGTTTCTAGATCCTTCTCCTTCTTTCTCTTATGATCGGCCGAACAAGGGTATCCATACCCTTGGTTTTGACTTTTTTCCTTTCAGAAATTTACCTTATACTAGTAATTATATTAATTACCCGAAAGTATTAAGTCTTTTAGTTAATCTTCGTTAAACCTTTTAACTTTTTAACTAACTATCATTAAGTATTCTCAATTGCCAAATTAAGTATATATAATAAACATATCTATATTATATTATATATCTTAACAAAAGATGGTCTCATGTCTAAGTATGTGACCCCTTAGGCCCACGTATTTCTAGTCGTATAAAATACTAAATATGACTTACACACATCCCAACAACTCTCACTTGCGGAAGTCTCCGTTATAGCGTACTTAATACTAACATTGAGAGATAGTAACCACACCATCAATGCTCCCAAAAGTACCCGAGTTTAGTTTCACTAAACAATCTCAGCCTTATGGTATAATTATTGTTTCCTTTTTGTTTTTGATATTGTTAATCATGAATATAGATCAAAAGTCATTTCATGTATTACCGGTTCTATTTCTTGTTTAAGTATTTGAGAATGATTACCAAATGTAAAAAGAATAATCTTTACTACCATTCGAGCATGGCCATGAAAATATCTGATCAACCCTACGAGGCCCCATTGTGGATCATACTCCATTCATGGAGAAAAAAAATCCATTTTGACTAAATACCTTTCACACATGTCACAAACATTTTCGTAATAAGTTTTACGACTGCCCATGTTACTGACGCGTCATTTACGCTAAATCAAGAAATGTTATCCATCCATGCGAATATTTGTTTGCATCTCATGTCAAAGTACTAGCAATACTTACCATTAGTGTAATATCTTAATGACGACGATACATAAAAAATACTTACACATTAAGGTAATCCAATTATTCAACCACATTTAATAACATATGAATCTAAAAGAATCATCTTTATGTATCTTTTTAACAAAGATACAACAAACTCTCATATTTGTCTTAGCTCAACAATATTCTCATATTGATGTCTGAAAACAGAATTTTAGAATATATATAATACACAAAATGTGCAGATATTACATTCACGGATTAAACATGAAAATATATGATACAATTATTAAGAAATGAAAACAATATTGCCATAAAAAATTAATTCATTTATTGATAACAATTGATTAAACATCCCTTCTCCAAATACTAATAACGTAAAAATATATTAACACAGATCTACATGAGACTAGCATAACAAACAAGACTAATAGACACAACATGCTCAAAATGGTTATTCAAATGCATTGGTTTTGTGAAAGGATCTGCGACGTTGTCATCTGTGTGAACTTTTTTAATGAAAATTTCACCATCTTGGATAACGATCGAATATAAAGAAATCTCATTTGATAATGCCTGGCACCTGCATGATTCCCGGATCATCAACGATGGAAATTGCAGAAGAATTGTCGCATAACATTTATGTAGGTTCATTCGATGGCATGACTCCAGCAAGTCCATCGATAAACTTTCTAATCCAGATAGCTTCATTGCAACATCAAAAACAACAACATATTCAGCTTCAGTAAAGAACATTGCAGTAATGCTTTTCTTACTAATCTTCCAGTCCACGGCTCCACCATTGAGAACGAACACATACCTAGTTTGGGATTTAGTATTGTTCTTGTCGGTTTGAAAACTAATATCGATGTAACATTTTACTCTAAGATATTATTCTAATTTAGCCCAAAAAACAAGTTCCATATCTTTAGTATTCCTGATATACTTAAAAATGGTCTTAACACCAGTCCGATGCTTCTCACAAGGATTCTGTTGGAATTGACTACAAATTTTTTATGCAAAAGCAAAATCAGGTCTAGTTCATCTTACCACATACATAAAAGATCCAATTGTTGAAGCATATGGAATTCTTTGCATGCGTTTTACCTGTTTAGGTGTGATTGTACCTTGTTTCTTACTTAAGCCCGACTTTTCTTGCATTGGAGTAAATCCCTTCTTATATCTATATATTTCTTTAGGACTTTATCAAAATAACCACTTTGACTTAAATAAAACAACCTCTTAGATATATCTAATGTGATCTTAATTCCAAGAATATACACAACATCACCTAAATCTTTGATGGAAAAACACTTGCTCAACCAAGTTTTCACTTCCTGCAACGTTAGAATGTTATTGCTCAAGAGTAATATGTTATCGAAATATAAGACGAAGAATGTTACATTACTCCCACTAGCTTTGACATATACATGGCTCATCAGGATTCTGAATGAAATCAAGCTTCTTGATTTCTTCATCAAACCTCTTATTACAAGTTTTGGAAGCTTGCTTTAATCCATAAATTGATCTATGCAACTTACAAACTTAACTGGGATACTTTGGATCAACAAACCCTTTTGGTTGTCCCATGTAAATAACTTCACTAAGGTGACCGCTCGAAAAGGTTGTTTCATCCATCTGCCAAATCTCAAAGTCATAGAATGCTGTTATGGTTAAGAGAATCCAAATAGCTCTTATGTGTGCGACTCGTGAAAAGGATTCCTCATAATCTAACTTGTAGGTTTGAGTATAGCCTTTCGCCACAAGACGAGATTTACAGGTGTGTATCTTACCGTCCATGTCGGTCTTTATCTTATAAAGCCATCTACACCCAACGGTTCTTTCACCCACTAGAAGATCAACCAAAACCAAACTTGGTTATCTTTCATGGATTGCATTTCCGCATTCATATCTTCAAGCCATTTATCATATTATACATCTAATATCATAACTTGATAATTAGGAGGCTCATCATGATCTTATAATTCGTATTCCTCATCATCTACATAGAAACCATATCTAGGTGCTTGAAATGTCCTACGAATGGGAACATCTAAATTTTAAGGTTCTACACTTTCATGTTAAACTTCATCATATAACTCACTAGCGTTATCAAGAGGCAGTGTATCATCATCTTGAAGAAGATCAAGATCATTAATAATCCCACTTGCTCCAAGCAGTTGAGTACTCCCACTTGCGTCTTGACCTATGCGACTTGTCTCAAAGAACTCAACACTACGAGCAACAAATATCTTGTTCTCGGTTGGGTAGTAAAAGCAGCAACTCATCATTTCCTTTGGGTATCCTACTGAAATACACTTGATGGATTTGTGGTCTAATTTGTCAAGCGTATCTTGTTGCACGAGAGCCTCACAACCTCAAACCTATTATTTAAGACAACTTGGGAGTTTTCCCATACCATTCCTCATATGGTGTCTTATCGACCTTTTTTTATTGGAATCATAATCAGTATACGTGCAACAGACTCTAAATCATAACCCCAAAAGGACTTTGGTGGAGTAGTTGATTTCATCATGGAACAAACCACAACTAATAGATTTCGATTCCTTTTTTCCGAAACCTTATTATTTTGAGGCTTGTAGGAAGGGGTGAGATGTGACACAATGCAACATTTCTTCAAATGTTCCACAAACTGAAAACTCATGTATTCACTTCCTCTATCGGATCGAATAGCTTTAATTTTCTTGTAGAGTTAATTTTCTACTTCATTTTGAAATTCGTTGAAAGTTTCAAACACCTCATGTTTATGCTTCAACAAGTAAAGATAAACATAGCGACTAAAATTATCGGTGAATGTAATGAACTAGCTAGCACCTTCTCTAGACACGTCTATAAAGGGACCGCACACATAAGTGTGAACAATTTCTAAAAGATCTTTAGCTCTTTCAACCACATGTGTGAAAGGCTTAGGTATCATCTTCCCATACACACAAGACTTGCGTTTTTTGTTGAATGAATCAACATCTGTGGGATTCAAAATTACATTATTTGAAATAACATGTTTAAAACCGTCATCAATCAGATGTGAAAAACAACAACATCCCTAGTAATAGTGGGTGAAAATTACAATTATTCAAAACAATAACTTGTCCATTTGGAAGTATCAAATCATAGCTTCAATTTCTTGCTGTCTCTGAGTCCTTACTATGTATTATAAATATGAGTTCCACAACTCGTATCATACACCATTGACTTATTATTGAAACAACATAAATTTCTATCATGAAGATACCTGAACCACTAGCTCCACTAGTGTTCTTGCGTTTTTTCACCTCGGTGATATACTTAGGGCAATTTATTTTCTAGTGTCCTACCTCCTTACAGTGGTGACACTCAGAGTCCTATGCCATATTATCTTTCTTGGGCGGTGGAGGAATTTTCTGCTGTGGGGCGTAAGAAAGCTTACTCTTTCCAACTTTCTTTCATTTACCCCCTTACGATTTCTTAACTTTGTCTTTCTAGATTCTTCTTGCTCTAATAGCCATTACAACAGGAGTGTCTGCCTTATTTGGAAGCCCTTTCTCTTGAGACTTTAGCATAACATGTAGCTCTACTAATGTCTTCCCCATGTTATGCAAATTTTATGTTTTCACAAGTGATTCAAAATCCTTGTTGAGAGAATTAAATATGAAACTCACAACAAGTTCTCGTAGCATGGGATAGCCTAGGCATTCCAATGTGTCCAAACAGCCTTTCATTTTCAAAAAATGAGAGCTGAGGGATTGTCCCTCTTCATGTCTACAAGCGTGAAATGCTTTCGCAATGTCAAACATTTAAATCTCACATTGTTCTTGAAACAAGGTTTAAGTTCTTGCATCATTTCATATTTTGTAAATTATTCAAATGAAATTTGTAACTCCGCTGCCATCACACCAAGCATAAGGCATGTGATAGGTGTGAAAACACCTATCCTTTTACCACTTAATTATAATAATAACCAAACAAAACGTGTATTTTATGTCGTAAATGTCGGAATTATGCGTGGTTTGTGTTTTTGTTGTGATTTAGGAGCAAAATGTGAAAAGGGAAGAAAACAAGGGCTTTCACGGGATTATATCGAAGAAAACGAGAAAAGACGTAGTCAAAAGATCAAGAGTGCAAAAACAACGGAAGTCCAAGGCCTATTCTGAAGATTTATCAAAGAAAAAGTCTAAAGACGGAAGTTTAATGAAGTCAAAGAACCAAGTCTAATTAAAGAATAAAATTATAAGACGAGTTCAATTTATATCGACAAATCCCGAGACGACGTCGAGAAAGACAAACAATTTAAGTCGAGTCGAGACAAAGTAAAAGGAGAAAGCATCGACACCTAGCCTCCCCTCCTCCTATATATACACTCCTAATGTGTCATTAGGAGGGTGTTAGTTAATTAGATTTTAGTTTTTAGATTAGGAGTAGATTAGAGTAGGAGTAGGTGTAATCTAAATTTCCATGCTTTTTCATTAATCTTGTAATTTGAATCTTAATCATTTTAATTTCAAGCTTTTTCAATTAATCATTCTCATTCTTCCTTTCTTTATTATTAATCTTGTGCTGATTTTGATAATCATGTAGTTTAATTAATCATGTTCTTATTTGATTGATGTTTTTGATTGATTGTGTTTATTGGTTTTTATGTGTTTGATTTTTATAGCTTATTGTGTTTGATGCTTATTGTTTGGTTTTGCTTATTTTTAATTAAGTGTTTACATTAGTTTATTTTATAGAAAGTTGATTTTTAATCATTAGATTAATTAGTGTTTTTCAAGTTTTTGATTTTTGGTTTAATTAGGTTTTCTTAAAATTGTTTTAGATTTAGTTTTAGTTATTTGCTTATTTGATTTGTGCTTAATCGTAGCTTATTTTCTACTTTTTAGTTATTTCTGTTAACTGTTTATCTGTTTTTCTAGATCTTCGCAAAAGGGTTTATTATTTCGAAGTTTCCATTTCTCTGAAATTAGTTTATCCGAAGATTACCTTTTATTCCGAATTAGCCCTCTATCCGAATTAGCATTTCTCTGAATTTATCCCATTTATCCGAAAATTTAGCTCTTCTCTGAATTTAGTCATTATTCCGAAGATTTTCTTTTTTCTGAATTTCTTAATTTTTCCGAAATTATTCATTTTATCCGAAGATTTAGTAAAACAATTATCCGAAGAAAATTGTCCGAAGATCCAAACATTCCGAAGAAAGCAAAACATTCTGAAGATTTGGCCTTAAAAGTGACATGCATGGCAGCTTGCCTGCTTTATGTTTTACCCGCCAAAAAGTGGTGCTAGCCTGGTTGCTTAAGCAGGGTGCTTGCCTGCTTACTTATTTATTAATATTGTTTCGTAATCGTTTAGTTTAATCTGAAAGTTGTTCCGATTTTAATTTTGAAAGTCACGTATTTTTAGTTGTATTTTTCATCAATTTTTAGTTGTATTTTTCATCAATTTTTAGTATTAGTATTTTTTTCAAAAGTTTAAGTTTTATCTTTTATTTAGTGCCCGCTTTAGCTTTTGTCTCGTTTAGTTTTAAAGTACCCTCTTAGTTTTATTTTCTCCTTTTCTATTACGTAAATTTTATTTTTGAGTCGAAAGTTAATTTCTTCGTTTAGTTTTATTTTTATTAATTGTTTTGTTTTAATTTACGTTTTATTATTTGTTTTGCTCCTTTATTATTAGTTATTTGTTTTTGGTTTATTTTTATTACGTTTCGCTTTTACCTTTTATGTAGAAATAGATAACAAAACCTTCTTTTTGTTAACCAAAAACGATTGAGTCACACTTTTAACCGGAGATCAATTCGAATTGAATCGAGAAACACGAACTTTCAACTAGTAAAATCAGTTATCAAATGGCGCCGCTGCCGGCTCTTTTCGTGAAGATTAACGGTTTTTTGTGAGAGAGGCGTTGGATTTTAGGATCCGTTCACTTTTTAACGTTATTTCTTGCCAAAAATTTTCAAAAATTCAAAAAAAAAAAAAAATTCAAAAAACCCAAAAACAATTAATAAATCATAAAAAGCATTGCTTTTTCGAAAGTTTTGCACCAAAAATATTCTTCTTGCTTATCTATTGTTCTTAATGAATTCGTATGTTGCTTGTGCAGGGTGTGGAAGACCATTGTATGGCTTTCAAAGATGTCAATGGTGTACATGTGAGCGGTGTGGAAATGATATCGACAATACACAATTTGGATTTTGTCCCTCGTGCAATTCGATTAACTCATCCTTTGCTTCTAATGCACTTACTCCACCCTCTTGCATATATTGTGGAAGCGATTCTCATTGGCATGTTTCGTATCCGATTCGATACCCGTTTCATGACGAGCAAGAACCGGGTTACAATTATGACAATGGTAATAGCTATCCACATGACGCACCGGGTTTTTCTCCATACCCGTATTGCAACAATTGCGGGGGCCCTCACGATACTTCTTATTGTCAGCCGATGAATTATTATGAGCCAAATCCGTGTTCTAATTCTTTTCAACCGATGATTTATGATGGACCACATCCGTGCTATAATTCTGGTTTTCATAATTTTGAGCCCCCAGAATACACCCTCGATCATCAACCTTCTTTGAATCCGAATGACAAAACACAAGCCCTTATTTTGGAACTTAAAGAAGCCGTAGTTCAACTAAAAGAAGCATGGGAGGAGGAAAAGCGATAGTAACAAGAGCAAGTATCTAATCTTAGTGATTATACTCCTCCTCTTGTGCGTCCATACTACTATTATGATGATGAAGAGGATGATATCTATGATCTCAACCCATCTTCTGATATTACTACTCCTACTCTTGATATCCCTAATACGTCTAAGGATAATGATTCATCGAGTGAGATTAGTGATTTTGGTCTCGACAAATTCTTTGATGAGGTTTGTGATGTGCTGACTTTTGAGGAGCTTACGGACGAGGTCGCTCTTAATGATGATTTTTCTCCATACTATGAGAATTTCACCTTTGAAATTTCTCAATCTCCTCCGGGCGATGAGGGCGATGTTGATTTATTATCTCCGACTTACGAGAAGTTCACCTCTGAACTTGGTCTTGTAGATGAGGTGGAAGACGTTATTCTTCGCAACAAATTATTGAAAGTTCATCTTCTTATTGCTGAAATTGAAGCGTTGAATTCTACTCCTATTTATGAGTCTTTACCCCCATCTATTACCCCCGTTGAGAATAATGACACATTTATGGAAGAAATCGACATTCTATCAATACTTCCCGGTATGGATGATGAAGACACGGAGGGGGATATTCTTTTTGATAATTTGCTGCATGAAGATATTGTTCCAAGTCTCCCTCCCGAGCACCTTTTATCCCAACCTTTAGAAACCATTACCGAGGATAAGTGCTTTGACCCGGGAGGTGACATTGACCATTCCATGATTGACACCTTTACGGCTTTGCCGCTCAGTGATAATCATATGTCTTTTGGGGCTGACATTTTGATTCCTTTACCCACCCCACCTCCCGTGGATCATGATCTCACATACTTTTCGTATGTTGAGAGGACTTTTCTACCTTTTAAGACTTACCCTCCCACCTCTCCTTCATTAATGTCTTCCGGGAACGAGGACAAGGTCTTTGATCCTGGTATTACATTCGAGGCTTCCCCATGGACCATTTAATTCGGGGACGAGTCAGGCCCGTGACTCGGTTAACAAAAACAAGCGCTTTTTGGGAGGCAACCCGATTATCTATCTATCTTTATCTGTTTTTATAATAAGTGTAGGGGGAGACCCTTGTATGTGTTTGTTGTTTTCTTTCTTATCATGTGCAGGAATTCGAGCTTTCAAAGATCCATTCTTGATGACTTTTGACGAGCCGTGATTCCGTGTTCCCGTCTTCCCGGTTCTATCCTAAACTCTTTTGATTCATTATTTTATCATTTATGATTGAAATAGGAATCACTTTAGTTGTCTCTTCCTTAGCAAGATTTAAACAACATGCACAATGTCCTAAGTGTATGGGAGGTTACTTCCACATGCTTAAACATTGAGGACATAGTTTATATTAAGTGTAGGGGGGACTTCTATCGAAGTTAAGTGGGATTTTCCTTGTATTTGTCCTCATTTTAACCAGAAAATTGGTTTTTCGACATTTTTCAAAATTTTTGATCTATTTTGGCCTAGTAGTCTAGTAGTATTTTCCTTTGTTATCGTTATTTACTTTCTTTGCTAGAATAAATTTTTAATAAAGTGGTTTTAATTTTTAAACGTTGTGAATCTTTTGACTCAACCCAAGTTTACTTATCCAAGTTTACTCTAGCTAGTATCCTTAACGTGTTTAAGTCAAGTTTTGCTAGGCTTTTATATAGGGAACTTTAAAACACGAAAGTCTTAACTCTTACGGGTTAAGAACAAAAACTTTTCGCAAGTTCCTATAATTGATCCTAGAAAGTCGTTTATTAAGGGACTTTAAAATGTGAATTCTAAAACTTGAAAAAGTCTAAGAAGTGGCAAGATCCTATAGATGACTTGAAAACCCAAAACTTTTATTTAATTGGCTAAGCATTCACGAGTCTCATTCCTTGAGATTTTAAATTGTGGAGAACGAGAGATGATAGAGTCAATTATAAGTTTGGTATTCTTTCATGAATTTATGTGAGTTAATTATGAGCTTTTTCTCCCATCGCTTGTTTATAAATTTAATTGCAATAAGTAAGGTTGTACGATTTGAAAAGTTACTTAGCTTCTAGCCCAAGATCGTTTAAAAGTTGTTCGGTATTAATTAGAGTTCATAGCCAAGGCATAACTTATTGAAGCGGGATGTGAAGATTGGCGAGTCCGAAAAGGTCCTAACAAGACATGAGGGCTACATTTTGTTGCTAAAGATCCAAAGTGATGTGAAGAATCATCTATCAAAAATCAATATGAAGGATCGAGACACACGACGAAAAGCAAATACTCTCGTAAAGATCATGGAGAAGTCTATCGGAAAAGACCCTAGCAAGGTATGAGGATAAATAGATCCAAGTCCTAAAAGGAGGCGGAGCGTTGTACATCAAAATCCCAAATAAAGATTGGAGAAAAATGAAGAAGTCGTGGTCCAAATATGAAGAATCTCTCAAAAAGTTCAAGTGAAGAAATTCCTATTATGAAGAGAAGACCATTATTTCATGAACGTCTCTTGAGATTTGGAGTATGAAGTCAATGCCAAATATCGATCCGAGAAAGGTCTCAAATCGTGAAGCGAGTTATGCCAAGATATGAACATTATAAGGTCGTGAGAAGCAGTTTTAAAAGTTTTTGTCCTTTAGCTAACTATTGATTTAATCATCCTACTTTATTTTCAGCCTTAATAACTATCGAAATAAGTCAACAATGCATCCTAATGATCATTTAAGACAATAATAAAATATAAGAGATACACCTAGGAATAAGGGAGTCTAAGTGAATAATTGGGCCACATGAGTGATTGTTAGTTTGCTAACTTATAATAACAATGATCTCGTTTTTAAGCTTGGTATGGAGAACGTGAAACTTGAGGGTGATAAACATTCATGACAATCCAAAACCCCAATGTAAGTCTTTAATCTCTTAATTTGTTTTTCTTCTTTTAATTATGTCTTATGTTTAATAAAGGCCAAGGTGGGTTAATTATGATGAACAATGTAAATCTTGATTTGTAACTAATGCATTGCATGAGGGCATTGCAATGGTCAAGTGTAGGGGATTTGATAGGTGTGAAATAATAACCAAGCCAAAACGTGTATATTATGTCGTAAATGTCGGAATTATGTGTAGATTGTGTTTTTATTGTGATTTAGGAGCAAAATGTGAAAAGGGAAGAAAACAAGGGCTTTCACGGGCTTTTATCAAAGAAAACGAGAAAAGACGTAGTCAAAAGATCAAGAGTGCAAAAAGAACGGAAGTCCAAGGCGTATTCTGAAGATTTATCGAAGAAAAAGTCTAAAGATGGAAGTTTAATGAAGTCGAATAACCAAGTCTAATTAAAGAAGAAAATTATAAGACGAGTTTAATTTATATCGACAAATCCCGATACGACGTCGAGAAAGACAAAGAATTTAAGTCGAGTCGAGACAAAGTGAAAGGAGAAAGCATCAACACCTAGCCTCCCCTCCTCCTATATATACCCTCCTAATGTGTCATTAGGAGGGTGTTAGTTTATTAGATTTTAGTTTTTAGATTAGGAGTAGATTAGAGTAGGAGTAGGTGTAATCTAAATTTCCATGCTTTTTTCATTAATCTTGTAATTTGAATCTTAATCATTTTAATTTCAAGCTTTTTCAATTAATCATTCTCATTCTTCCTTTCTTTATTATTAATCTTGTGTTGATTTTGATAATCATGTAGTTTAATTAATCATGTTCTTGTTTGATTGATGTTTTTGATTGATTGTGTTTATTGGTTTTTATGTGTTTGATTTTTATAGCTTATTGTGTTTGATGCTTATTGTTTGGTTTTGCTTATTTTTAATTAAGTGTTTTCATTAGTTTATTTTATAGAAAGTTGATTTTTAATCATTAGATTAATTAGTGATTTTCAAGTTTTTGATTTTTGGTTTAATTAGTTTTTCTTAAAATTGTTTTAAATTTAGTTTTAGTTATTTGCTTATTTGATTTGTGCTTAATCGTAGCTTATTTTCTGCTTTTTAGTTATTTCTGTTAACTGTTTATCTGTTTTTCTAGATCTTCGCAAAAGGGTTTATTATTCCGGAGTTTCCATTTCTCTGAAATTAGTTTATCCGAAGATTACCTTTTATTCCGAATTAGCCCTCTATCCGAATTAGCATTTCTCTGAATTTATCCCATTTATCCGAAAATTTAGCTCTTCTCTGAATTTAGTCATTATTCCGAATATTTTATTTTTTTTGAATTTCTTAATTTTTCCAAAATTATTCATTTTATCCGAAGATTTAGTAAAACAATTATCCGAAGAAAATTGTCCGAAGATCCAAACATTCCGAAGAAAGCAAAACATTCCGAAGATTTGTCCTTAAATGACATGCATGGCGGCTTGCCTGCTTATGTTTTTCCCGCGTGGTGCTAGCCTGGTTGCTTAAGCAGGGTGCTTGCCTGCTTACTTATTTATTAATATTGTTTCGTAATCGTTTAGTTTAATCTGAAAGTTGTTCCGATTTTAATTTTGAAAGTCACGTATTTTTAGTTGTATTTTAATCAATTTTTAGTATTAGTATTTTTTTCCAAAAGTTTTATCTTTTATTTAGTGCCCGCTTTAGCTTTTGTCTCGTTTAGTTTTAAAGTACCCTCTTAGTTTTATTTTCTCCTTTTCTATTACGTAAATTTTATTTTCGATTCGAAAGTTAATTTCTTCGTTTAGTTTTATTTTTATTAATTGTTTTGTTTTAATTTACGTTTTATTATTTGTTTTGCTCCTTTATTATTAGTTATTTGTTTTTTGTTATTTTTATTACGTTTCGCTTTTACGTTTTAAGTAGAAATAGATAACAAAACCTTCTTTTTGTTAACCAAAAACGACTGAGTCACACTTTTAACCGGAGATCAATTCGAATTGAATCGAGAAACACGAACTTTCAACTAGTAAAATCAGTTATCAAATGATGTCACATCTTTTTCCTTGTTAACTTCCTCAGTACTTATTAATCTGAGCCTCTGAAGCTACATCAGGATCAGGGACCTCTTCAAGAGGTTGTTCAATGAATTTCAAATTATCTTCATATTTGAGACAAATTCGCAAATTTCAATACCAGTTACTGAAATTCGATCCATTTAATTTCTCATTAGTGAGAATTGACCATAGTGTCGGTTCCTTATTTTGGGCAACAACCATCTATAAAACAAAGTTCATAAAATATTAGTATTTTTGACAATTAAATATTTTATAAAATTAACTACCTAAGTTAGAAATTAATTTTATCAAGAGCCTTAGACCTAATTGAACTTATTTCATTAATGAAGCTAGAAATGAAATAATTCAAAAGGTAATCATCGAATAATAATTGCCACATTGCAACTCTTAGCCATTATGAAGCTATGACTATATTATCTAGCATAATCATAGTCAAGTCGTGTTTCACCGCATCTAGTACGACGTGCAAAAGGTCTGACCAAACATACACGACTTAAGTTATCCAATACTTAGTCAACAATTTCATAGTATTGATTATTATATTGCCTTGTCATGGTTAAGACTTAACATTATCTTTGATGAATTAATCAAGTTCAAGCGACTATGTACATTGGATACTACAAATCTAACTTAAGTGGATATATTTAAATTTTGAAATAAAATGAAAAAATCATATAAAAGGAAACATGTAAAACTTCCTTTTATATTAAGTTTCTAAAAGAATGAATTTTTTTATATTTTTACATTTTTCTTAAATAAAACATATGCCTCGGTTTTGAATCCACCGGTGATCAAAATCGAGATACCCGTTGTTTTAAAAATGTTATAAGTTTTATGACTTGTCATAGGTTTGTTCCATCGGGTTTTCCTCAAACCTCTTACGAGTACCAACGGAACCTCACATGGAACCTTGCTATGGCCACATTGACTCTATGATGTGATAACCCTAGATTTTGAGATTTACATTAGTGACTGTTTGACTTTGATTATGTGCTTAGTGTGCATTTATGTGCTATATGTTTATATTTGAGCCTTTGATGAGATGCTCGTCATCATTTATGTAGTGCGTAGTACATTATATGATGTTTAAATGGGGTTAGTTCATTCTCATTAGTTCACTTGGATGTAACTATGATAGAATATGGTGCTATTTTAAGATTTTATGTGTACGTATATGTATTATAATAAATCGTATTTTTATGATTTAAGGTTTAACGTTTAGAGGTCACGGGCTATGGATTTAGTCTCGAGAATAATTTACGGGATGGTTTTAAGTCATTTAGGACTTATTTATTTAGTTTATTTCATATTTCGAGAGTCTTCGTAAAACTGTATATTTTACGTCTTTTACGGTATACGTGTAAATTTGACTAGCTTTACGGTTTTGAGGTTTTGGAGGTTTTAGGAGCTGAAATAAATTAAGATATTTTAAGGTATTATTAATAATACATTAATAAGTAATTGTTGATACAAAAGTTGGGTGATCCTTGCTAGACCTGAATTAGGCTTAATTCGGGTTGGCTGAACTCCGGCTCCTGCACCAAGTGAATTATCTGGTTGGGATCCTGCACACTAAAACAACACGCGTTAGGCTTAGCGTGGGAATGCTTCCCACGATTAGACTCTGGCGTGAGAGTAAGTAATCGGTTACGGTTATGAGAATCGGATGAGATGTGAGTGTGTAGAATGTAATACCTTTGTGGAACCCTTGGGGGTTCCTTATATAGGCAGTGAAACCCTAATGGGCTGTCACTGATGCTTCGGCCCCAAAGAAAGGATAATTACCAGAATTAGATTGATTGTTATCTTCTAATTATGGTGAGTGAATATCCTCTCATTTGGGATAAAGCCTAATCATAGTAGGAGTATGATTCTGTCTAACCCTGTACCGGCCATGCCAGGCCGTGGGCCGCACACGTGTGTGCGGTTACTATTCATCTAAGCCCTTAGGCTTAAATAACATTAATCCCACCCATCCGGGATGGGCCGGATACGGGTAGTACCCGTGGGCCGGGTTTATGACCCGGCTGGGGACTATACTTCATCATGTCCCCCCAGTCTAGTTGTTACAGTCGTAGGCGTAACCTCTAGACTATCAAGATGCTCCCCGGACGTACCAAGAAGATCCTTAGGGATTGATAAATTTTTCAAAAATTTGTTTTGGCCGCACGTGGCATCCTGACTTAGGAATTTATTACAATGATACCTCAGCCGCACGTTACGACCGAGACAAATTAAATGTAGCATTGAATATGGTCTTACGTAAGACCGCATATCCCGACACAATTGACTGTTCACCTGCCAATTGACTGACAAAGTGCAAACAGTCAGAACCTCGAGCGGCGTGAACTACTGAGTTAGAAGTGACCCATGGGTCCCACCTGACTGTTCATTTGCCACTTACACCCCAACCACACTATTTAGGATAGTAGCAAACACGTGTCATGCATCCAACAGACCATGGCTTGCAAGGCAACCCTATAAATAAGTCGCCCCTACGGCTATGTGTAACACACAGTCTTTTTCTTCATTTATGCCATTAAAGCTTTCCATCTTATCACCACCTTCTTACGCACGGATCCCTTCCTACGCATGTTAGAATACCACGCCCTTATCTTTTTTATTTCGTAATGGCTCAAAGAAACAACCCCTCTATTGGATTCGTGCTCAACATAATGACCCAGGAGAAATTGGAGCACTTCTGCACTGATTTCTTCATTCCTAGCAAACCTACACCATTCTCTCCCTGGTGCAAGGGATCTCATAACTGAGGCGCCCCAGGGAAAGATTGGCCTATACACCCGTCTGTTCGATGCGGCCAACTACCGCATTCCTTTCACTCGTTTCCTCGTAGATCTCTTAGGATATTATGACGTACATATTACCCAACTACACTGTATAGGCGCATGCAAGATTAGCCAGTTCGAAATCCTTTGTCGTACAAGAAGCATCCCCCTACCGTAGAGTTACTCAGGCTATTTTATACCCCTAGTTTAGTAAATGGTTGGCTCTCCTTTAAGAAACGATCCCCCAACAGCCCCACAGCCCATAATAAGGCCATGGATTCGCTGAAAAATTGGTACGACCATTACTTTTTCATTGACTCAATAGTGTGGCCGGCTGATTTCGTTTTTAAACATAGATTATCTCCTGACCCTCCTCCGTGCGCTGGTACATATAATCCCCAACATTCCCAAGAAATAGATAGGAATAGGACAGGGTTCCATAGGAATCTACCCGAATCATTCCTTTGTTTGCTAGGGATTAGCCGCAATTACTTCGGCTCATCCAACAGATATCCTGTGTTTTGGAGGAGGCGTGGTGAAGGTAGGTATAGCATCCACACATCAAAGACGTTGATAGGTGTGTAAACACCCATCTTTTTACCACTTAACTACAATAATAACCAAGCCAAAACGTGTATTTTATGTCGTAAATGTCGGAATTATGCGTGGTTTGTGTTTTTGTTGTGATTTAGGACGAAAATGTGAAAAGGGGAAAAAACACGGGCTTTCACGGGCTTTTATCAAAGAAAAAGACAAAAGACGAAGTCAAAAGATCAAGAGTGCCACAAGAACGGAAGTCCAAGGCCAATTCTAAAGATTTATCGAAGAAAAAGTCTAAAGACGGAAGTTTAATAAAAGCCGAAGAACTCAAGTCTAAATTAATGAAGAAATTACAAGACGAGTTAATTAATCCCAAGACAAAGTCGAAAAATTCGAAGAAGTTAGAAGACGAGAAGTCGAGAAAGAAAGAAGAAGGAACAAACACATGCTTAGTTTTCCTAATCACTATAAATAGACTCCTAATGCCACCATTAGGAGTTGTTAGCTAATTTGACACATTAGTCTTTCCACTTTATTTTCATGTCATTTTAATTACTTGTCCATTTACATTCCTTGTCTTGCACCTTAATTCCTTTAATTCCAAGTAAGTTTAATCTTTACTTTTGTTGCTTAATCTTTTTTTAATCAAGTTTTATATTAATCTCTCCTTCTACCTTTCTTATTTTTGTGAATCTTTATGCTTATTATCTTATTGTCATGCTTATTTGATTAATTGTTATATTTTTATGTGTTTGATTGTGTTAGTTTATTGATTTGATAGCTTTTTGTGTGTTTGATTTAATTTTAGTTTAGTTTTTATTAGCCTGTTTTATTAAAAGTTGATTTTTAATTTTTTAATTTTATTAGTGTTTTTTCATGTTTTTGATTTGTGGTTAAATTAGTTTTTCTTAAAAGTGTTTTAGATTAAGTTTTGGTAGATTGCTTATTTGATTTTAGCTTATTCGTAGCTTATTTCTTAAGATTTCTGTTTACTGTTTATCTTGCCTTAACTTCTTCGGAAAAGGGTTTTGTTTTCCTGAAAACATACCTTTTCCGAAATATCTATTATTCCGAAATTCTCTTTTCTATGAATTCATCCTTTCTCTGAAAATAGTCTTTTTCCGAAATTATTCCTTTTCCTGAAATTCCCATTTTTCCGAAGATTTTTCTGAATTTACCTTTTTTCCGAAATAGCATTTTTCCGAAGATATACTTTTTCCGAAAATATCACTTTTTCTGAAAAGTCCTTTTTTTTCTGAATTTGCCTTTTTCCGAAATAGCCATTTTTCCGAAGATCTACACTTTCTGAAAAGTTCATTTTTCCGAAATACTTGTTTTCTCTGAATTCACTGCTTTTCCGAAGATTTCTCTGAAAAACTTTTATTCCGAAAAACTTGTTTTTCCGAAATGTTCATTTTTCCGAAATAATTGTTGTGACTGCTTGATTGTTTAAATTTCTTGTTTTAGTTTTAGTTTTAAGCTTTCAAAGTTTTCTAGTTTTTATTTTTTTAGAGGAAAAGTGACAGTTTTTCTCATTTTACTTTTAGCCTATTTCAATTTCAAGTTTTACATTTTTATTTAATTGTTAAATTTACTTTTCGTCAAGTTTTAATTACCCGTCATTTAATTTCTCGTCATTTATTTTTAAAGTTTTTCATTTACATTTTAATTAGGTTTAGATTTAAATTACCGTCATTTACATTAAAGTCTTGCACATTTACTTTTACTACAACGGCCAAATATTTGTTTTCACCAAAAGACGACTGAGTCACACGATTACCAATAGTCAATTCGATTAGACCACTTCAACGAACTTAATTTTTATACTGGGCAAAAAACTAGTTATTAAATGGCGCCGCTGCCGGCTCTTTTCGTAAATATTAACGGTTTTCATTGAGAGACGCGTTGCTTTTTGGGACCCGTTCATTCGTGAGCGTTATTTTTCTTGCTTAAAAATTTCAAAAAAATCCATAAAAATTAAAATTTTTCAAAAATCCAAGAAGATTTTATTTTCTTTATAGTGTATATATATTCTCTTTGTGTTTGGTATCTTTTTCTTTTTGCTTTTGCAGGTGTATGCGTACTAGATCTTCAACTTATCCAGAGCCCGAGACTCGTGAAGATTTAGCTATGGCAAGTGTAAACAACAACAATAATCCACCGCACCTCAACAATAATAACAACAATGTTCTTCCACAGCCCGATCTTCGGACAATGGAGGAGCTTTGTCAACCCACAATGTTTGGACGAGGAGGACCGATTGCGCCGATGCAAATCACGGCTCCAGAGTTTTCGTTGAAGCATCACATGATCCAACAAGTGCAAACTAATCCTTTTCGCGGATTTCCGGATGATGATGCCAACAAGCACCTCGACAAATTCATTACTATTACTCAAAGCATGAAGTTTCCCGGTGTTACTATGGATGTCCTTCGCCTACAGCTCTTTCCACATACTTTATCCCACCACGCCGAAAAATGGTTTGATCGTCTCCCGAAGAATTCCATTCATACTTGGGACGACATGACTCAACGATTTTTGTCGCGCTACTTTCCACCATCCATGGTCACGAGCCTTCGAAATCAAATCAGCGGTTTCATGCAAGAACTCGATGAATCTCTTTTTGATGCTTGGGAAAGATATAATGTTTTGATCAATCGATGTCCAAACCACAACATGCTCCCCGTTACCTTAATTGATACTTTCTACAACGGTTTGACTTTTCGTGATCGTGATACGATTAATGCAGCCGCCGGTGGCACATTTATGAAAAGAAGACCTGAGGAGTGTAGATAGCTTATTGAGAACATGACTACTCATCACAAAAATTGGGATTCCTCCGCATCTTCAAGGACCAACCCGAGAGTCAATGTTTCTTCTACTTCAGCAAACCCCGATATGACCGAATTCACCCGCATGATGGACGAAATGAACAAAAATATCTTGCTCATCGCTACAAACCAACAACAACAAGTTAAAGCTGTAGCAATTTCTTGTGAGACTTGCGGTGGTCCTCATTCATACACTGATTGTCCTTCTACTCAAGGCCATCCGGAAAACGTGTATGCGGCTTATGGTAACTACTCAACGGAAAATTACCAAGCCCGACCTCAAGGTGATCGAAATTTGCTAAGTTACCGGTCAAACAACTATCTTTCACCCGGTTTTTCTCCTCAAAACAACAACCCCAACAACAATTACAATAGAAGCAACCAAATCCCACCTAGAGCTTCTAATCCTTATCACCCACCCGCTCAACAAGCCCCACCCATCAATCAAGATGTTGAAACCTTAATGAGAACCCAAGGAGAGCAAATCAAGAATCTACAAAGCCAAATTATCAATTTGAAAGGGGATATCACTAAGCAAGGGAATGACATAAGATCCGAGCTTCGAAATGATATACAAACCTCTTTTAGCACTCAAACAAATGATTTGAAGAATATGCTGGCTAGTTTCTTATCCACCACTCCACCCTCTACTTCGGGCTCTTTACCTTCCAACACCGTCACCAACCCAAGAGCGAATGTGAGTGCTATTAATACACGTAGTGGAGCAACCGTAGTAGGACCATCTACCCCTTCCCCAGTTACTCCATCCACACCTCCTCCACCACCATTTATCCCTCCTACTCCCACGCCTAGTATTAGTTCACCATTATCGTCTCCACCTCTTACTGATGTACCCAAGAAGAACCCTTCACCAACCCCACCTTCCACCTATAAACCCAACATCCCATATCCTTCTGGCCTGGACAAGCCTAACTTGCTAACCAAGGATGACACTCAAGTGTCGAACTATTTGAAGATGATCTCTCAAATGAATTTCAACATTAGCCTTGTTGAAGCACTTGTCCACATGCCGAAATTTGTCAAAGCATTCAAGGAATTGCTTAACAAGAAGGAAAAACTGGTTGAGCTCGCCAACACACGCTTAAATGAAAACTGTTCTTCAGTTATTCTTAAAGAACTTCTGGAAAAACTTAGAGATCCCGGTCGTTTTGTGTTGCCTTGCATTTTTAACAAAACCGAAGAATTTACTACCCTAGCTGATCTCGGGGCAAGTATTAATTTGATGCCTTTAAGTGTTTGGACAACACTATCATTACCCGACCTTACACCAACGAAGATGACTCTTGAGCTTGCAAATCGCACTCTCGCTTACCCCGTTGGTATTGCCGAAGATGTGTTCATTGAAGTTGGCACCTTTACTTTTCCGATCGACTTTGTTGTTGTTGATTATGAAATGGACCCTCATATTCCTTTAATACTTGGTCGGCCATTCTTGAGAACCGGAAGAGCTCTAGTCGATGTTGCCGAAGGTGAGCTAATTTTAAGGGTCGGGAATGAACAACAAGTGTTCAAAATGGGGAAGATCACAAACAAATCCTATGGAAGAGAAACAGTGAATATGATTAATGTGCTTGATGATTTTGTCGTCTACAACAATCCTCTATTCGATTCTTGCTTTGATAATCCACTGTTCCAAGACGATGTGGATGATTCTCTATCCAATTCTTATCCTCCACCTATTTATGATTCTCCACCAATCTTTGATGCTTATGATGACGATTCTAGTTCTAATGGAGATGATTATGATGATTTTACTTCTTTGTATCCAGACATGCCCACTTATGATGATTTTGATGAGGCCGATACTCTATCGAGTGATTCTTCTCATGATGAAGATCCTCCGCCTACAACACTTGATCCTACTTTGGACGACTACTCATTTGAGGAACACTTTTCTACTTTTCTCAATACATACTTCCCTCATGAGAGTGATGCTCCTCCTTTAGACTTTGATGATTTTGGTCTTTATCCTACTTTGGATATGAAGAAACCCGCTTCAAAGGAGAAGAAGCCGGCCGAAACCGATATTCGCGGCACTTATGTCTTAACTCCTCTCTATCCTCCTTCTGAGGATGAGATTGCGAGATTTATGATCGGATCTTCTTCAAGATCTGCTGAGTCTGAGTGTTATTTTCCCCTAAAGGAAAAGGTGTTCGACCCCGGCATTGCACTTTTCATGCCATCTCAGTATCCATCTGATGAAACAAAAGGAAAAATCTTTGGACCTTATAGAGATATGCTTGCACTTCACCCTTGCTACCACCGTGCTCCATCTTTGCTTAAGGGAACCTTACCTACTCTTCTTTGGCTTGCCTTGTTCACCTTAAGCTTGTGCTATTTGATGGATGAAAACCATGTATTTGATCCCGGTGGATGTGTTTCAAGTTTCTTCCTATGCTAATCAAGGTCGAGTCAGGCTCACGACTCGGTTATAAAAAACAAGCGCTTCTCGGGAGGCAACCCGCAACATCTATCCTTTTTCTCTTATTTTTATAATAAGTGTAGGGGGAGACCCGGGTATGTTGTTTGTTGTCTTCTTTCTAATCATGAACAGGGATTCGCGCTTTCAAATATCTATTCTTGATGACTTTTGACGAACCGTGATTCCGTGTTCCCGTCTTCCCGGTTCTATCCTAAACTCTTTTGATTCTCTATTTTAGATTTTCCAATATTGAAATAGGAATCACTTTAGTTGTCCTTTCCTTAGCAAGATTTAAACAACGATCACAATGTCCTAAGTGTAGGGGAGTTTACTTCCACATGCTTAAACATTGAGGACAATGTTTATATTAAGTGTAGGGGGGACTTCTATCGAAGTTAAGTGGTCTTTTCCTTGTATTTGTCCTCATTATAACCGGAAAACTGATTTTTCGACATTTTTCAAAATTTTTGATCTATTTTGGCCTATTAGTTTTTCTTTTGTTATTGTTATTTTCTTTCTCTGCTAGAATAAAATTTGAATAAAGCGGTTTTAATTTTCAACGTTGTGAATCTTTTGACTCAACCCGGGTTTACTTATCTAAGTTTACTCTAGCTAGTATCCTTAACGTGTTTAAGTCAAATTTTGCTAGGCTTTTATATTGGGAGCTTTGAAACGCGAAAGTCTTAACTCTCACGGGTTAAGAACAAGAACTTTTCGCAAGTTCCTATAATTGATCCTAGAGAGTCGTTTATCAAGGGAACTTTAAAATGCGAATTCTAAAACTTGAAAAAGTCTAAGAGTTTGAAGATCCTATAAATGACTCGAAAACCCAAAACTTTGATTTAATTGGCTAAGCATCCACGAGTCTCAATCCTTGAGATTTTAAATTATGGAGAACGAGAGATGATAGAGTCAATTATAAGTTTGGTATTCTTTCGTGAATTTATGTGAGTTGATTATAAGCCTATTCTCCCATCGTCTGCTAATAAATTTATCTGCAATAAATAAGGTTGTACGATTTGAAAAGTTACTTAGCTTCTAGCCCAAGATCGTTGATGTTATAGTTTTTGTACCCTTTAGGAAAAGGATGACAAAATAGGGCAAGTATGCACGACGATTTAGGAAAACCGTGTGTGAATGACCCTAAAAGTAGAGTGAGTTCGTTCTCGAGGAGGCTAGTGCGTTGTGTAATGAATTGATTTTAAATTGTGATTTTATTGAGAAGAAAAAGAAATATAGAAATAAGAAAGAAATGACGGTTACGAAGACAGATCGAGCTAAGACGAAAAAGCGTTCACGTAAAACCGTAAAAAACTACAAAATTAAAAATTTTGAACCTAAAAATTAATTAAAAGCTAAAAGTAGTCTAAAATAATATAAATAAGAATAAAAATCCAATAAAAATATTTTAAAACCTTTTATTAATTAAATATTCAATTTTAAATGCTAATTAAAGCCCTAAAATTAAATATAATTAATCAAAATGTCCAAAATATTATTTTATTGAACAAATAACTTACTTATATTATCTAAAGGCTAAAAAGTATTTTTCCTAATTTTTTTAAAACTATTTTTCTATTTTTAAATTACTAAAAACTATTTTAAAACTAAAATAATTATAAAAAATAATAGAATAATGCCAAAAATAATTTGACACTTTTAAAAATCCTATTTTACTCTAATGAACAGTAGAAAATTGAAAAAGTTTGAAAAATATAAAATTTACCACTAAAAGACAAAACTAGTTTAATATTAAACCCTAATTAAATTAAATTAATTATAAAAAATAATTAAAAGATGAACAGTGAAAACTTTTTATACCAAAAATCTTAAAATCTTTTTCCAAATCTAAGAAAAATGTTTAAACTGAAAAAGAAGTATTTTTGGCACTAAATGCCAAAAACAGAAACATTAAAAGTTAATAAAAAGTGCTATTTAATCTAATAAATACTAAATGAACAGTAATAAAAATTCTATTTAAACAGAAAAATCAAAAATAAAATAAGAAAAATATAGAAACAAATTTCAGACCTTAACTCCTAAATTTACCCACTAAAGATAAAAAATAAAAAACCTGATAGTGACATGTGACAGACTTTTGTCTGTTTGCTTAGCAGTGGTAAAAATTGTGCTACCAGTGGGAAAGGAGTTCCCACTGCTAGTGTAAATTTTTGTTGAGTTGAGTAATAAGCTTAGGAAAGCTTAATGGTGGGCTTATTTTGGACAATAAGGCAACCCTATACTCAGTTGAGTATAGGGAGTCAAATGGAACACAAAAACACACAAGTCACTTCACACAAATCAAGAAAAATAAGCCCACAAAGTTTCTGATTAAGCTATGAGCAGGTCTGTGAACAGTTTGCTGGTTTTATATGCACAAAAGCCAATTTCAACAAGCCAAATCTTGCATATAAGCTGACCAATTAGCATATAATCTATTTCAAACCCTACTTAGCACTAGAATCTAACATACTTAGCAACTTGGTGGTCACACAAGCAAGCAAGCACAGCAAGCAGTCACTGGTTTTAGATAGTTTATACCCCTTTTTTAACATGCAAACTTGTTTAAAATATCACAAAACTGAAAACCAATACTAGCATACAACCTATTTCAACCCTAAGAGTGAGTCTAGACAGGTTTTTACCCAAAAACTTATCAAAATTTCTAGTTAAACCCGTATCCAAAAACCCCTTTATATCACTGAAATGCAAATCTAACAAAGCAAAGCTATCCCAATTGACAGAAATATGATTTTAACCTACTCTATCATGCATATAACATCAAAGTAAGCAATGTCAGGCCAAGAAACAAACACTTAACAAATTTTCACAAAATTCAAGCTAAATCACATAAAACTGAAAACTTTTTAAAAACTGAAAAAGGGAACAAGGATTCTACCTTGTTGGGCCTACATCCAGGCCCAACAATGGCTGCTTTGCCATCTCCATACAGACTCGGGTCTGTGCAGACTTTCTTTGCTGTTTGAAATGAACATGATGATAATATTTGCCTTTGATTTGAACCTGCCAAAAACAGATAACCAAGAACAAAGCTAACTGGTATAAGGGCCTATAGGCTTATAGGGTTAACTTATTGACAAGTTAACCTGTAGCTTATGGCTTTTAAAAATAAAGCAGAAATATAAAAAACTGACTTTTCTTCACTGAAAATTTTTGGAAATTCAGGAAACTAAAAACCTTTTGAAACAAGTGAAACAATAATGACAATCAACAAGACTTCAAACAATATGAGTAAATTGGTTCTTTGCTTCTCATCAACAAACCTTAAACCATTTTTCATTCATTAAAAAACTGGATTTACAAAGTTGTGAAAAAGGAGAAAAAACAAGGAACAAGAAATAGGGACGCATTTCGTCTCCTATTTATACAACTACTTGGACTATTCTAGAATTAATAAAACCCTAGCAACTAAAAACCCCTAAATGCCCTTGGTTCAAATCTTGGTCAAATGGTCTTGAGGCTTCACGTGAATGATGGTGATGTGCCAGTTGCGTTTTGATGATCTGAGCCCTTGAATGCTTTCTTGGAGGAGTGAGTAACATGTTATAGCCGTTGGATGGGCTGTAGGATTCCTTTGTTGCCAAAATAGGAGATGCAGGGAGCAGGGGAGGTACGGGGTGGGGTCCACAACCCATGTGAGGGTGTTTTGTGAGGTGGGTTGTGTTGAGGGGGACTTTAATCACCATTCTGGAGCAAATTAGGGATTATCCCTTTGGTTTAGATGGAATTTGAGATTAGGGTTTATAGGATTAAGTGGGGTGAAGAACTGGTGTTAGATTAGATTAGAAACTAATAAAGTTTAAAAAACGTGTTTGCCTCCAAAGTTTTAATCAGTTTTATATAAAAAAGAGTGGAAACATGACGTGGGGGAAAGGAAGGTTTTCATTGGGTGTTTGACTGGTCAAGGTGACGTGGAGGTTGGCTATTGGTGGATTTATGTTTGGTTGTCTGGCAAAAACATCCCCTGGACTCCTTTCCTTTGTTCATGTTGTAATAAACAGCCATAAACTCTCATTCCTTTATAAATGACTTTGGCAGTTTGACACTTTTGGCACCAATACTTTCTAAACTTGAAACAAGGGCTTAAAATGCAATTTCTTCATATTTGAAGGACTGATTTTGGCATTTTCTTCATTCTTCAAGGTTTGACTTGTTTTTTGACTTCTTGGAGGACCAATATTGACAATTTAGTTTTGTTGAGGGACTAAATTTGCCAATTCTTCAAAGTTAAGGGTCCTTTTTGTAATTTTGACAAACTTTAGGGACCAAACTTGTAATTATGAAGATACAAGGGTAGAAAGTGTCAATTCTTCCATATTGGAGGACCAATCTTCATAATTCTTCAAATCTTCAAGGGTTTTCTTGGAAAAGTCTTCACTAGGGCTTGGTTCATTGTGCGGCTTCGTTTTCCGTGTTCGTTTTTGCATGATTCTTGTGATCTTTTGTCATTTTCTCAATATCCGTACCTAAAATACACAAGTAGCAAACACAAGCATATATATGGGTATTTTGATGATATTTAATGCATTTTAAGCCCTATTTGGACGATGAGACTATGTATAAAAGCAGTCTCATCACTCCCCCATACTAAACCATTGTCGTGCCCTCACGCAATGCTAGAATTAAGTATCGTAGCATCTCCAAAATTCATTTTTATTCACTTTATTGAATGATAAACTAGCTACACTACTACTATTGCTACTACTTTCGTTTTAGACATAATGTATGATTTTCATCGCAAAATGGGACGTTTAGGTTCATAGAATAAGAACACGTGAATGCTTCGTTAGAAATAATTTCATCGTCCTCGATTTTCACCTTAATTCCATGCCAAGCATGCAACGAGATCATTGTCATTATAAGTTAGTAATGCTAACAATACTCATATGCCCTAATCACGTACTTATCCTCCCATTATTCCTAAGTTGTATCTCTTATATTTTATTATGTCTTGAATGTTTCACGAGGATACATTGTTGACTTATGCGATAATAGAGATTTAGGTCTAAAAATAGAGTCCTAACGGTGTAACTAAGACCATCAAATCAATAACCCCTCCTAATAGACAACGATGTTAAAAAATTAAGTTGACAATAAGGATCGATAAACACGGTTTTATAACGGTTTTGAACATGAGACTTATTACCAAGACTTTTATACGCCCCCTAACGGAAGGGCCTTATTATCTTTGGTTTACCTCCATCTTTTATTCAACTTCGCCATGAAGCTTTTATTATGACTTCGGTCTTGCCTTGCCTTTTATTATCCGCCTCATCGGTGGTTTTATTAGCCAAAGACGTATATCCTCACGCTAAGGCGAATTTTGGATCTTTAAAGCTTCGAATATTAAGGCTTGATTCACTTTCAATTTTGCATAGATTTTTCGGCCTTGTGGGGCTTCAAATTGTTTTCTAGATTTAGGTGAGCACTTGAAATCTTATTATTAGGTGAAGCTTTTGATTATTCGGGTGCCAATACTTCAAAACCGTGACGCTGGCGATACCTTAATGTCTTCCCAATTTAATTACACGGAAGCTACTAGAAAAGACTAGAAACCCAACAATCCTAACTAAACCGCTAAGTCAATATTTATTAAGCAAAAAATATTTACAAGCGAAGGGAGAATAAGCAAACAACGAGAACACATGAGTTTTTGAAAGAATACGAGTACTCTATGTTTAGCATAGTAACTTATAATTAACTCTATCATTTCTCGTCCTCATTTAAGAGACTTAGCCTAATGTAAGTTAAGGAATCAAAGCTAAGTGCTCAACACGCACGGTCGAGTCAAAAATTACTCTTATTCTCGCCATCGGAAAACCTACATTCGTGTCTTCAAACACTTATAAAACATGAGAAAATTTTTAAAATTTGGCCATTTTTAGCCTTATTTTGCAACAAAACGATAATCAAAAATAAACTTTGGAAAGCGTGAAGGTTTGGCAAGGCAAGTATCTATTCACCCCCCATACTAAAGTTAAACATTGTCCTCAATGTTTCGAGTCTAGGGGTGTAAACACCCCCATACTAGAGACGTAGTCGAATGCCTAATCTAGCATGGAAAGGGTGTAACCAATAAATTAATATCCGTTTATGAAGTGTGCTATAAACCTAAGGTTAGAACATCAAAAGGATATATCATGGATATTGAGAAACGTCTCCAAAGCAAACGATCGAGTGCTCCCATAAAACGACACGAGAGGCTCCAATCGTGAAGATCATGATCTAAAAACCACAATGCACAAACAACCACGGAACAAAGGTTGTAAGGGCACAAATCCCCACACGTTAACTACATTAGAAAGCGATAATATGTACATGGATAAGCATGGGACTCCCCCCGAGGCACCTCGTTTTTGATTACCGAGTCATGAGCTCGACTCGATCCCCTCAATACTAATTATCATTGGGGAAAGTGATTTGGTCGAGGTAGTTCAAGGATGGAACTTCCTCGCCAAAGTAGTGCTTCAACCTATGTCCATTCACCTTGAAGTTAGGACCATCATCTTGAGCTAGCTCGATGGTCCCATACGGAAACACTTGAGTCACGGTGAATGGACCGGACCAACAGGATTTCAACTTACCGGAAAAGATTTTTAATCTTGAATTAAAAAGCAAAACTTGATCCCCAATGTTAAAAACCCGGTTTTTAATTTTAGAATCATGCAACTTTTTAGTCTTTTCTTTATAAATCAATGAATTTTCATAAGCAATGTCCCTCAATTCATCTAATTCATTCAATTGCATTTTTTGGTGTTTTCCCGCGGTCTCCATATCATCATTACAATGCTTTAGGGCCCAATAAGCCTTGTGTTCTAATCCGATAGGCAAATGACAATTCTTTCCATACACAAGCTTATAGGGAGTGCACCCAATGGGTGTCTTATGAGCGGTCCTAAAGGCCCATAAAGCATCGTCCAACTTATCCGACCATAATTGTCGGTTTTCTCCAACGGATCTCTCCAAGATCCTCTTCAACGCTCGGTTTGAAACCTCGACTTTCCCACTCGTTTGTGGGTGATAAGCCGTAGAAAGACGATGTGTAACCCCATACTTCCTTAGGACCCTTTCGAATTGGTCGTTACAAAAATGGGTTCCACGATCGCTTATGATAGCACGAGGGGTTCCAAACCGAGAAAACAAGCTTTTCAAGAACTTAACTACCACACGAGCATCATTGGTGGGCAAGGCCTTGGCCTCCACCCACTTAGATAGGTAGTCAACCGCAACGAGAATGTACTTATTACCACGAGATGATGGGAACGACCCCATAAAGTCTATTCCCCAAACGTCAAAGATCTCACACACTTGGATGATATTTTGTGGCATTTCATCTTTTTGTGAGGCTTTTCCTTGTCGTTGGCATGCATCACACGACTTCACAAGATCTTGTGCATCTCGGTAAATAGTAGGCCAAAAGAAGCCGACATCAAACACCTTTTTAGCCGTGAGATTAGCACCGTGGTGACCACCCGTGGGTCCCTCATGGCAAGCTCTAAGGATGTTAGAAGCTTCGGTGCCAAATACACAACGGCGGATGATTTGATCCGCACAAGTTCGAAACAAGTAAGGGTCGTTCCAAAAGTAGAACTTGACGTCACGAAAGAATTTTCGTTTTTCTTGAGTCATCATACCCTTAATGATGAAGTTACCCGCATGGTAATTTGCAAAATCCGCAAACCATGGGGTGGAAGAATCAAGCTTAGAATTCACTACACCAAGTGTCTCGAGCGGAAATGTTTTGGTGATTTCCTTGGGCTCGTAAACACTTTGGTGAGGATCTTCCAAACGAGAAAGATGATCGGCCGCTAGATTCTCGGCTCCTTTTTTGTCAACGATGGTGTGATCAAATTCTTGAAGGAGGAGAATCCAACGAAGTAATCTAGGCTTAGCATTTTGCTTTGCCATGAGATACTTGATAGCCGAATGGTCCGTATACACTATGCATTTCATCAAGACGAGGTAAGGTCGGAACTTCTCAAATGCATACACCACGGCAAGGAACTCCTTTTCCGTTGTAGTGTATTTTAGTTGAGCTTCGGTCATCGTCTTGCTAGCATAGTGAATAGGCAAGAAGTGCTTATCATGACGTTGCCCCAAAACGGCCCCAATAGCGTAATCACTAGCATCACACATAAGCTCAAAGGGGAGGTTCCAATTGGGAGCAACAAGAATGGGAGCTTCGGTAAGTTTCCTCTTAAGGATCTCAAAGGCTCGTACACAATCTTCGTCAAAGACAAAACGTGCCTCTTTTTCAAGAAGATGTGTAATGGGTCGAGAAATCTTTGAAAAATCCTTGATAAATCGACGATAAAAGCCCGCGTGACCTAGGAAACTCCTAACTCCCTTGACGGTTTTGGGATGAGGTAATTTGGCGATGACGTCTACCTTAGCTTGATCTACCTCAATCCCCGCTTTCGAGACCTTGTGCCCTAAGACGATTCCACTCTTAACCATAAAATGACACTTTTCCCAATTGAGCACAAGGTTAGTTTCCTCACAACGTTTTAACATTCTCTCAAGTTTCGACAAACACGAAGTGAACGAATTACCAAACACGGAAAAGTCATCCATGAAGACTTCCATCGTCTTCTCGATCATATCATGAAAAATAGCCATCATGCACCTTTGAAAGGTTCCCGGTGCATTGCAAAGTCCGAATGGCATTCTACGATAGGCAAACGTTCCATATGGACACGTAAACATAGTTTTTTCTTGATCACGAGGATCGATGGGAATTTGGAAGTAACCGGAAAAACCATCTAAAAAGCAATAGAAATCGTTTCCCGCAAGACGCTCCAACATTTGGTCCATGAAGGGCAAGGGAAAATGGTCTTTTCGAGTGGCTTCATTCAACTTTCGATAGTCAATGCACACTCTCCATCTGGTCACGAGTCTAGTGGGAATTAACTCGTTGGCATCATTTGGCACAATGGTCATCCCTCCCTTTTTAGGGACACAATGAATAGGACTCACCCAAGGGCTATCGGAAATAGGGTAAATCATTCCCGCGTCAAGGAGTTTAAGGACCTCCTTTTTGATGACGTCGTGAATTTTGGGGTTCACCCTCCTTTGACTTTGGATTGTGGGCTTGAAATCCTCCTCCATTAAAATTTTGTGGGTAAAAACTTGGGATCGATTCCCTTAATGTCGGATAACTTCCACGCAATCGCCCCTTTGTGATCCTTTAGAAAATCGACAAGTGCGGTTTTTTCATCATTCGAAAGTTCCTTCGCAATAATAACCGGAAACTTGTCACCCTCCTCCAAATAGACATATTCGAGGTGAGGAGGTAAATCTTTCAACTCGAGGATAGGTGGTTCCTCAAGTGAAGATTTGGGCTCGATACTCATAACCTCCTCGGGTGGAGGAAATGGGAAATCGTTAAGAAAATCCTTGATAATCGAGAAGTCCTCATCGTTGTCGAGGTCTTCGTCACAAGTACGTGGAACATTGCATTCTTCCAACGTAAAACCACCACCTTCAAATGGAGTGAAGGTTGGTGTCGAATTATCAAGAATTGGATCTAACATAGTGGGATTGCCACTAGTTTCTTCATCACCAAACCCTAGAACTTCTTGTGAAAATTCCTCGCAAACCACGTCGATCATATCAACGAGGTTTATGGTAGCAACGGAATAAACATGAGAAAGTGGAGAATTTTGAGTTGCGTTTATAACAAGTTCCTCGTCGTTGAAACGTAAGGTGATCTTTCTAGCATGCACATCAATTAAAGCCATAGACGTATCTAAAAACGAACGACCTAAAATAAGAGGAACTTGAGGATCCGTGGGGATATCAACGACGATAAAGTCTACGGGATAGTAGAACTTCCCCACTTTCACAAAAACGTCTTCCGCCAAACCACATGCACGAATCGTGGAATGGTCGACCAACTCGATAGACATTAGTGAAGGAGTAATATTAGGAAGATTGAGCGACTTGAAGATTGCAAGTGGCATCAAATTAATGCTAGCACCAAGATCGGCCAAGGCATAACATTCTTCCATATCTTAAATTGCACAAGGGATCAAAAATTTACCGGGATCACCGACTTTTTGAGGTATGCGATTAAGATAAACCGACGAACAACTAGAAAATTGGTGCAATTTCTCCTTGTTGTTCAACATACTCTTAAAGTTAGCGGAAAATCGAGGCATCATGACCAAAGCATCGGCGAAACTCACATTAAGGTGCAACTCACGAAACATTTTCATAAAAATCTCAAATTGGTAGTTGTCGCGCTCTTGTCGTTTCTCCTTCCTAAGTCTCGATGGGTAAGGCAAGGGTGGTGTGGGTTGGGGCATAGGTATAGCCTTTGGAATCTCGGGTTCCAATGTTGGTAAAGGGTCGACCGTAGGTGTGGCATGAGCGGTACTTTGTGGGCTTAAGATATGCTCCTTTTCGACCACCACCTTGGGTTCTTCCTCAATTTCCTCCGCCGTTGGAGTAATTGGTTGAGGAGTCGGTTCTTTAAGTGCCTTACCACTTCGTGTGGTAATCACTTTCATCTCTCCCTTCGGGTTTGATACGGTGTTACTAGGCAAACTACCCGAAGTAGAGGCTTTTTTCCCTATGACGGCTTCTAAAATGGCATTAAGCTTAGCATCTTGACTATTAAACTTAACATCTTGACTAGCGGCTCTTTGGTCAATTCTTTGTTCAAGCCTAGCATGACTTTGTTCAATTTTATTGTTTTGACCTCTAATTTGATTAGCAAAATCATTTTTCAAGTCATTTCTCATGTTAAGATTTTCCTTCACAAAATTAGCTAACTCCTTGGTGTTTTTAGCCGTGTCCCTAGCTTGACTAGCCAATTGCTCTTGAATATTTTCCAAAATCTTATCATTTGCCGTAGCGTAATTCAAAAAGTCCATTGGAAGTTCTTTAGTGTAAACATTTTGAAGACCTTGACTTGTGTTTTGAAAATTACGGTTTTGGTTTTGATTTTGCAATTGGCTACTACTTCCTTGATTCCCATAGTTGTTATTACCCTTGAAATTGTTCCTTTGATTGTTTTGGTAACCAACTTGATTGTTTCGATAATTGTTAGCATTTTGATTTGGTGGAAAACCCGGTGGAGTCAACTGATTAGTGCGGGGAACTTGACCGTTTTGGTTATAAGTTCCCGCGGCCGCGAAGGCACTCGAAGTGTTACCACCGTTGGTAATGCACTCGGAGTAATCGTGAGCTCCACCACAATACATACAAGAAACCTCAACCGCTTTAGCCGTAGCGGGAGTGGGTTGTTCACCAACTTTAAACTCAATTAACAATCCTTTAAGCTTATTAAAAATCTTGTTCTCCAAATTAGCCTCGATTTGGCAAGCATCAACGGTGTGTGACAATGAAGGCGAAGGCGAAGACGAAGTCTTACAAACACTTGACGTGCTACGAGGACTATAGACCTTAGACCTATTCTCAATGATTAACAATGCTTCCTCAACCGTCTTACACAAAAAATTACCACCCGCGACGGCATTAAGATAATCACGCTCATGATCGTTCAAGCCATTGTAAAACGTGTCAATTTGATGAAAGTCGGAAAAACCATGATGAGGACATTCGTGCAACATTTCCTTAAACCTATTCCAAGCCGTTGAAAAACTCTCATTATACTCTTGTGAAAACTTTGAAATCTCGTTTTTCAAATGCGTAGTCTTAGAGGCCGGAAAAAATTGGTTCACGAATTTTGAAACGAGATCCTTCCACGTCAATATAGAATTGGGTGGCTCTTTCTCTAACCAAATTTTAGCGGGCCCCGCTAAGGAATACGAAAAAAGCATCATCTTAATCAGTCATTCGAGACATCCTTAAATTTGCACGTGGCGGTAAGACGATTGAATTGGCGGATATGGTTGTGGGGATTGTCCTTCTCATCACCACAGAATTTGTTGTTTTGGATCATCGACAACAAACCCGTTTTCACCTCAAAATTCTCCGCAAGGATAGCGGGAATCACAATAGCTTCTCCATAACCCTCGGTGGGTGCTTGAAGTAACTCCATCATAGTTCGATTCGCCATGGTTGGTGCTTCTCGTACAATGGGTTCGTCAATAGAGACTCCTCACTAGAATGAGTTGGAGTGGGAGTTTTGTTCTTTCGTCTACGTGCACGTTTTTCTTGATTACGAGTTAGCATAAACGTCACGTACAACGAGGAGACGAGCAAAGAAGATTCTTTTTGGTGTTTTGTATTTTTCAATTTTTTTGTGGTTTTTGATTGTATTAACTTTTTTGGAATTTGGTGAAATGTATTAGGTAGACAAAAATCTACAAATCTCCTCCTTAATCAAATCTCTCGATTAAAGAAGCCTCAAGGAATGAAAACGATCACGTGAAGTGAACGCCTTCGATGACTTTAGAACGATGGTGGAACACCAAATCGTTCAAGAGGGTTTAATCAATAGAAACCAAGAAAATATATATGATACTTAAGTAATACTTTGGGCGGCAAAACCCTTGATTAGCTTTCAATCTCAAAATACACACAAGCAAGCGGAGGAAACGAGGCGGCGCGAAGCACTTAAGAGCCTTTTTCCTTTAGGTCGTGAAATACAACCGCCTTATACCCACCTTATAGTTTGTATTTTTCAAAATCGAGCTTCAAGAAAGTATTTATCTATTTTTGCCTTTTTTCTTTGGTTTGAGATTCGAATACAATGATTGGGTAATGACCTCCCAAGTCAAGGTTGTGATTTCTCACGTATTTGGAGTACTTGTAAATTTATTGTTCTACGTATACAATATAGTAATAGTATTCACAAAAAACGAAAAACCGATAATACGTATTAGTAGAGTGCTACTAATACAAATACTATTATGGCTATATATAAAAACAACAATTGTTCAACCAAAACACAACACGCCTCCCCGGCAGCGGCGCCAAAATGATGTTATAGTTTTTGTACCCTTTAGGAAAAGGATGACAAAATAGGGCAAGTATGCACGACGATTTAGGAAAACCGTGTGTGAATGACCCTAAAAGTAGAGTGAGTTCGTTCTCGAGGAGGCTAGTGCGTTGTGTAATGAATTGATTTTGATTGTTATTTTATTGAGAAGAAAAAGAAATATAGAAATAAGAAAGAAATGACGGTTACGAAGACGGATCGAGCTAAGACGAAAAAGCGTTCACGTAAAACCGTAAAAAACTACAAAATTAAAAATTTTGAACCTAAAAATTAATTAAAAGCTAAAAGTAGTCTAAAATAATATAAATAAGAATAAAAATCCAATAAAAATATTTTAAACCTTTTATTAATTAAATATTCAATTTTAAATGCTAATTAAAGCCCTAAAATTAAATATAATTAATCAAAATGTCCAAAATATTATTTTATTGAACAAATAACTTACTTATATTATCTAAAGGCTAAAAAGTATTTTTACTAATTTTTTAAAAACTATTTTTCTATTTTAAATTACTAAAAACTATTTTAAAACTAAAATAATTATAAAAAATAATAGAATAATGCCAAAAATAATTTGACACTTTTAAAAATCCTATTTTACTCTAATGAACAGTAGAAAATTGAAAAAGTTTGAAAAATATAAAATTTACCACTAAAAGACAAAACTAGTTTAATATTAAACCCTAATTAAATTAAATTAATTATAAAAAATAATTAAAAGATGAACAGTGAAAACTTTTTATACCAAAAATCTTAAAATCTTTTTCCAAATCTAAGAAAATGTTTAAACTGAAAAAGAAGTATTTTTGGCACTAAATGCCAAAAACAGAAACATTAAAAGTTAATAAAAAGTGCTATTTAATCTAATAAATACTAAATGAACAGTAATAAAAATTCTATTTAAACAGAAAAATCAAAAATAAAATAAGAAAAATATAGAAACAAATTTCAGACCTTAACTCCTAAATTTACCCACTAAAGACAAAAAATTAAAAACCTGATAGTGACATGTGACAAACTTTTGTCTGTTTGCTTAGCAGTGGTAAAAATTGTGCTACCAGTGGGAAAGGAGTTCCCACTGCTAGTGTAAATTTTTGTTGAGTTGAGTAATAAGCTTAGGAAAGCTTAATGGTGTGCTTATTTTGGACAATAAGGCAACCCTATACTCAGTTGAGTATAGGGAGTCAAATGGAACACAAAAACACACAAGTCACTTCACACAAATCAAGAAAAATAAGCCCACAAAGTTTCTGATTAAGCTATGAGCAGGTCTGTGAACAGTTTGCTGGTTTTATATGCACAAAAGCCA
The DNA here is from genome assembly GCA_025667525.1 of Glebionis coronaria. NCBI lineage: Eukaryota > Viridiplantae > Streptophyta > Magnoliopsida > Asterales > Asteraceae > Glebionis > Glebionis coronaria. The sequence continues at coordinate 549,808,676 of CM046874.1, forward strand.
ATTTCAACAAGCCAAATCTTGCATATAAGCTGACCAATTAGCATATAATCTATTTCAAACCCTACTTAGCACTAGAATCTAACATACTTAGCAACTTGGTGGTCAAATTCACAAGCAAGCAAGCACAACAAGCAGTCACTGGTTTTAGCTAGTTTATACCCCTTTTTTAACATGCAAACTTGTTTAAAATATCACAAAACTGAAAACCAATACTAGCATACAACCTATTTCAACCCTAAGAGTGAGTCTAGACAGGTTTTTACCCAAAAACTTATCAAAATTTCTAGTTAAACCCGTATCCAAACACCCCTTTATATCACTGAAATGCAAATCTAACAAAGCAAAGCTATCCCAATTGACACAAATCTGATTTTAACCTACTCTATCATGCATATAACATCAAAGTAAGCAATGTCAGGCCAAGAAACAAACACTTAACAAATTTTCACAAAATTCAAGCTAAATCACATAAAACTGAAAACTTTTTAAAAACTGAAAAAGGGAACAAGGATTCTACCTTGTTGGGCCTACATCCAGGCCCAACAATGGCTGCTTTGCCATCTCCATACAGACTCGGGTGTGTGCAGACTTTCTTTGCTGTTTGAAATGAACATGATGATAATATTTGCCTTTGATTTGAACCTGCCAAAAACAGATAGCCAAGAACAAAGCTAACTGGTATAAGGGCCTATAGGCTTATAGGGTTAACTTATTGACAAGTTAACCTATAGCTTATGGCTTTTAAAAATAAAGCAGAAATATAAAAAACTGACTTTTCTTCACTGAAAATTTTTGGAAATTCAGGAAACTAAAAACCTTTTGAAACAAGTGAAACAATAATGACAATCAACAAGACTTCAAACAATATGAGTAAATTGGTTCTTTGCTTCTCATCAACAAACCTTAAACCATTTTTCATTCATTAAAAAACTGGATTTACAAAGTTGTGAAAAAGGAGAAAAAACAAGGAACAAGAAATAGGGACACATTTCGTCTCCTATTTATACAACTACTTGGACTATTCTAGAATTAATAAAACCCTAGCAACTAAAAACCCCTAAATGCCCTTGGTTCAAATCTTGGTCAAATGGTCTTGAGGCTTCACGTGAATGATGGTGATGTGCCAGTTGCGTTTTGATGATCTGAGCCCTTGAATGCTTTCTTGGAGGAGTGAGTAACATGTTATAGCCGTTGGATGGGCTGTAGGATTCCTTTGTTGCCAAAATAGGAGATGCAGGCAGCAGGGGAGGTACGGGGTGTGGTCCACAACCCATATGGGGGTGTTTTGTGAGGTGGGTTGTGTTGAGGGGGACTTTAATCACCATTCTGGAGCAAATTAGGGATTATCCCTTTGGTTTAGATGGAATTTGAGATTAGGGTTTATAGGATTAAGTGGGGTGAAGAACTGGTGTTAGATTAGTTTAGAAACTAATCAAGTTTAAAAAACATGTTTGCCTCCAAAGTTTTAATCAGTTTTATATAAAAAAGAGTGGAAACATGACGTGGGGGAAAGGAAGGTTTTCATTGGGTGTTGGATTGGTCAAGGTGACGTGGAGGTTGGCTATTGGTGGATTTATGTTTGGTTGTCTGGCAAAAACACCCCCTGGACTCCTTTCCTTTGTTCATGTTGTAATAAACAGCCATAAACTCTCATTCCTTTATAAATGACTTTGGCAGTTTGACACTTTTGGCACCAATACTTTCTAAACTTGAAACAAGGGCTTAAAATGCAATTTCTTCATATTTGAAGGACTGATTTTGGCATTTGCTTCATTCTTCAAGGTTTGACTTGTTTGTTGACTTCTTGGAGGACCAATATTGACAATTTAGTTTTGTTGAGGGACTAAATTTGCCAATTCTTCAAAGTTAAGGGTCCTTTTTGTAATTTTGACAAACTTTAGGGACCAAACTTGTAATTATGAAGATACAAGGGTATAAAGTGTCAATTATTCCATATTGGAGGACCAATCTTCATAATTCTTCAAATCTTCAAGGGTTTTCTTGGAAAAGTCTTCACTAGGGCTTGGTTCATTGTGCGGCTTCGTTTCCCGTGTTCGTTTTTGCATGATTCTTGTGATCTTTTGTCATATTCTCAATATCCGTACCTAAAATAAACAAGTAGGAAACACAAGCATATATATGGGTATTTTGATGATATTTAATGCATTTTAAGCCCTATTTGGACGATGAGACTATGTATAAAAGTAGTCTCATCACTCCCCCATACTAAACCATTGCCGTGCCCTCACGCAATGCTAGAATTAAGTATCGTAGCATCTCCAAAATTCATTTTTATTCACTTTATTGAATGATAAACTAGCTACACTACTACTATTGCTACTACTTGCGTTTTAGACATAATGTATGATTTTCATCGCAAAATGGGACGTTTAGGTTCATAGAATAAGAACACGTGAATGCTTCGTTAGAAATAATTTCATCGTCCTCGATTTTCACCTTAATTCCATGCCAAGCATGCAACGAGATCATTGTCATTATAAGTTAGTAATGCTAAGAATACTCATATGCCCTAATCACGTACTTATCCTCCCATTATTCCTAAGTTGTATCTCTTATATTTTATTATGTCTTGAATGTTTCACGAGGATACATTGTTGACTTATGCGATAATAGAGATTTAGGTCTAAAAATAGAATCCTAACGGTGTAACTAAGACCATCAAATCAATAACCCCTCCTAATAGACAACGATGTTAAAAAATTAAGTTGACAATAAGGATCGATAAACACGGTTTTATAACGGTTTTGAACATGAGACTTATTACCAAGACTTTTATACGCCCCCTAACGGAAGGGCCTTATTATCTTTGGTTTACCTCCATCTTTTATTCAACTTCGCCATGAAGCTTTTATTATGACTTCGGTCTTGCCTTGCCTTTTATTATCCGCCTCATCGGTGGTTTTATTAGCCAAAGACGTATATCCTCACGCTAAGGCGAATTTTGGATCTTTAAAGCTTCGAAGATTAAGGCTTGATTCACTTTCAATTTTGCATAGATTTTTCAGCCTTGTGGGGCTTCAAATTGTTTGCTAGATTTAGGTGAGCACTTGAAATCTTGGTATGGGGAACGTGAAACTTGAGGATGATAATCATTCACGACATTCTAAAACCCTAAGGTAAGTTTTTGATTTCTTTACTTGTTTTGTTATTTTTCTATCTCTTTAATAAAGGCCAATATGGATTGATTGTGATGAAAAATGTAACCTTGCTTTGTAATTAATGCATTGCATGAGGACATTGCAATGGTCAAGTATAGGGGATTTGATAGGTGTGTAAACACTCATCCTTTTACCACTTAAATACAATAATAACCAAGCCAAAACGTGTATTTTATGTCGTAAATGTCGGAATTATGCGTGGTTTGTGTTTTTGTTGTGATTTAGGACGAAAATGTGAAAAAGGGAGAAAACACGGGCTTTCACGGGCTTTTATCCAAGAAAAAGACAAAAGACGAAGTCAAAAGATCAAGAGTGCCAAAAGAACGGAAGTCCAAGGCCAATTCTGAAGATTTATCGAAGAAAAAGTCTAAAGACGGAAGTTTAATAAAAGCCGAAGATCTCAAGTCTACATTAATGAAGAAATTACAAGACGAGTTTATTAATCCCAAGACAAAGTCGAAAAAGTCCAAGAAATTAGAAGTCGAGAAAGAAAGAAGAAGGAACCAACACATGCTTAGTTTTCCTAATCACTATAAATAGACTCCTAATGCCACCATTAGGAGTTGTTAGCTAATTTGACACATTAGTCTTTCCACTTTATTTTCATGTCATTTTAATTACTTGTCCATTTAAATTCCTTGTCTTGCACCTTAATTCCTTTAATTCTAAGTAAGTTTAATCTTTACTTTTGTTGCTTAATCTTTTCTTTAATCAAGTTTTATATTAATCTCTCCTTCTACCTTTCTTATTTTTGTGAATCTTTATGCTTATTATCTTATTGTCATGCTTATTTGATTAATTGTTATGTTTTTATGTGTTTGATTGTGTTAGTTTATTGATTTGATAGCTTTTTGTGTGTTTGATTTGATTTTAGTTAAGTTTTTATTAGCTTGTTTTATTAAAAGTTGATTTTTAATTTTTAATTTTATTAGTGTTTTTTCATGTTTTTGATTTGTGGTTAAATTAGTTTTTCTTAAAAGTGTTTTAGATTAAGTTTTGGTAGATTGCTTATTTGATTTTAGCTTATTCGTAGCTTATTTCTTAAGATTTCTGTTTACTGTTTATCTTGCCTTAACTTCTTCGGAAAAGGGTTTTGTTTTCCTGAAAACATACCTTTTCCGAAATATCTATTATTCCGAAATTCTCTTTTCTATGAATTCATCCTTTCTCTGAAAATAGTCTTTTTCCGAAATTATTTCTTTTCCTAAAATTCCCAATTTTCCGAAGATTTTTCTGAATTTACCTTTTTTCCGAAATAGCATTTTTCCGAAGATATACTTTTTCCGAAAATATCACTTTTTCTGAAAAGTCGTTTTTTCTGAATTTGCCTTTTTCCGAAATAGCCATTTTTCCGAAGATCCACATTTTCTAAAAAGTTCATTTTTCCGAAATACTTGTTTTCTCTGAATTCACTGCTTTTCCGAAGATTTCTCTGAAAAACTTTTATTCCGAAAAAGTTAGTATTCCGAAAAACTTGTTTTTCCGAAATGTTCATTTTTCCGAAATAATTGTTGTGACTGCTTGATTGTTTAAATTTCTTGTTTTAGTTTTAGTTTTAAGCTTTCAATGTTTTCTAGTTTTTATTTTTTTAGAGGAAAAGTGACAGTTTTTCTCATTTACTTTTAGCCTATTTTAATTTCAAGTTTTACATTTTTATTTAATTGTCAAATTTACTTTTCGTCAAGTTTTAATTACCCGTCATTTAATTTCTCGTCATTTATTTTTAAAGTTTTTAATATTGCACATTTACATTTTAATTAGGTTTAGATTTAAATTACCGTCATTTACATTAAAGTCTTGCACATTTACTTTTACTACAACGACCAAATATTTGTTTATTAGACGTACATACACCTATTGGCTATAACTAACATACTTTGTTTGTTTTGGCAGAAATGAACTTCTTTGGAATCCTTCGTCAAGGTGATCCAAAACTTATACCAGAGGGAGCCCGTCCTAGACGTGACAATGAGCTACCCCTCCTCAAGCATACCCAGAACGTGACAGTTGCCCTAGCAGCCATACCAGACCCCCATTCTGACGAAGAAGAAACAACACTCTAGAGAACCCCCGTGGATTTCGACAACGAAGACGGTGACAACATGATGCTGGAAGATGAAGCCGGGCCCTCCTCTCCGCCTAAGACTGCTACCCCCGTACACGGGGAAGAGCAAGGTGACAACATTGAGAGGGCCACCTCCAGTCTTCGCCAAATGTTGGGCGATGACAAGGAGGAAGTGCAACAAGTAGAGGAAGAGGAAGAAGAAGGGGAAGCCCAGCCCGCCCCCAAGCGTACCCGTAGGAAGAACAAGCGGGTAAGAAGAGTTGCTCAGACTGAGGTCGGGGAACACTATGCCCCTCCGAAAAAACTGCGCGAGGATCACCCCCGCTATCAGTCTGTTGAGAGCACCACCCAAGCTTCCAAGACGGTGCGGGCTGCACCCGTGGATCTGGTCGTGCCGTTAACCAATGCCGAGCCAGTCACTCAAGTTCCCCCCACTACATCAGAACTAGAAAGAACCAATGTGTAAGTCTACCACATTTGTTCGGTCAAAATATCCATTATCTAAGTAAGAAGTACGGACTTCCACAAACAATATTTAATACTTATTCCAATTGTTACTTGCAGGGATGAACAAGCTGGTGCCGCACCTCCCCAAGATGCACGAAAAGGGAAGGGGAAAGAAAATGAGAAGGAGAAGGAACCCACCCTACACACGGCCGCAACCAGATCTGGCCCCGCCTTTGAGGACGGTACCCCCACAGCTTCCCAAGAGGTCATGGTGTCCGGCCCTCATACCCAATTCAACCCCGACTGGAAGATCACCACTGCTTCACGGATGAGACAGGCCGAAGAGTACCGTGATTATCTCAATAACTGCATCCCCCCTGGGCTGGTAAGAGATGTAAATGCATTAAACCATGTGGATCTGGTGGATGAATACAACGGCGCCTTGGTTCATCAGATGGCCATGGGCACTTCCATGCGGGTAAGATTTGCGGCTGCCTTAGAGCATGTTGATTCCCTGAAGAGGAAGGTTGGTCGAAGAGAGAAGATGATTGAAGAAAATGAGGCCCAGATTGCCGCCCTCCAGTCCCAGCTTGCTACTGCCGAGGTTACTGTTAAAGAACAATCAGCACATGCCAATGCTCATGACCAACATGTAGCCGAGCTCGAGACTGAACTTGAGGCTGCAATAGCCAAGGTATGTATCCGCACCGCATAACGCCTACGTCCCTATATCCTTCATTTTAATACTTGATTTATCACATATAGGTGACCGCGACAGAAGCTTCAGTTAAGTCCTCCTCCGACCAAGTATCCATTCTCACAAAGAAGCTTGAGGAGAAACTGAAAGAGGAGCTTGCTCATGAGAGGGTCGTGGCCGAACAATTGAAGGAGGCGACCACCCAAAAAGATGTACTGGTGAATGCCCTTATCTCCGAGCGTGATGATGTGTTATACCCCCAACTACTAGCAACCATTGCCGGCCGTAGGTAGATGGTGGGTCATGGGACGCGTTTGGCCGTCACAAAGGTGTTGGAGCCCCATAATTTGTTCAACAGTTTACGGACCTCGTGTCAGATGGCATCGACCACGGTCGTCATGAAGGAATGGTCATGGCCGCAGAGCTAATAAGGAAGAAACAAAACTTCACAAAGCATGCCTTCTTCAACACCGGAGCTGCTGAGAAGATGACTGCTTCTATGGCCGCAATGCGAGATCTCCACTTCCCCTTCTTGGCCGAGCTAGAAGCCACAAAAGATGAATCTAACAAGGAGATTATGGAGAAACTAAGTCTTGGTGCCTTTTCTCAGGACGAGGGATATTCCCGGACTCCCTTTACTCCCTCACCCAGCCACCTCACTCTTCCTATTTATGAAGACGTTACCAGAATCGTAGTTGGTGAACAACCATTAAGCGAGGTGCTGGAGATGAATGCAGCTCAAGCTCTGGAGCGGAAGGAACGTGGTGAGATATTGCCCCGTCTGGCTGAGGAGCAATGGGAGATAGGTTGGTTTCTCCCCCCATGTAGGGTGCTCCTTAATTAGTTATAACTCCTGGATAATTTGGTTTGTAACCTAAATATTTATCCGTGGATGTTCACGGCACTTTATCCTTTTTGTAACATTATTGTAAACATTTAGCATAATATTTATAAGTCCGTGGTGGTCACGGCAATTTTGATAATTGGAAACTTGCTTATATTCTTTTTAGATATCATGTATCTGTGTCGCATGACGTGTCACGACTTTACCTAGAATAAAACCAAGTCTATATTTTACTAGACGTGCGGCGTGCGTCTTTACCATGCAAAGCACTATGTGAGCGCGTCATATGGAAACTTATCACAACGTCTTGTGAGTAAGGTGTCTAGTAAGGATACATGATCCGCGTCACTAGGGTTGCATCCCTCTTATGTGACAAGTTGAATTATTAGGTTCACTTAATCCTCTTACCCCGCCTGGAGGCGCATAGTACATGTACGGTTATTGAATGAATGCATATGAATAAGAGATGGCACATTATAGTAATAACAACTAAATCTATACGACAATAATAGAATCTAAAGAATAAAACAATTTGCACAAGAACGAGTCGTGGAGCTAGCTAGGCACCACGGCATTTTATTAGAACGTTTACGTTTTTTGTTTTAACAAGAATGGGAAATCCTAAAAACAAAGGGAAACTAGAAAGCATAACAAACAAAACAAAGAGAACACATGGATCTTTATTGAAGCCAGATATAGCGAAGTGTCCATGTGGAAGCCGTAGCTTTCAAAGATAGCAACTTTTAATATTGCAGATATTCCATGTGCGTTCCAGGTCGCGGCCATCCATGTCACGTAACTTGTACGCGCCCCGTCCTAAGGCTTCCGTGACCTCATACGGTCCTTCCCACTTAGGGCCCAGCTTTCCTGTATTCTCCGCTCGACTTTCCTCGTTAGCACGATAGACATAATCTCCCGGTCGAAAAGAAACACCTGTAACCTTGGCGTCATAATAAGCCTTCATCCGTGCCTTGGACTTGGACTCATTGATAGCCGCTATCTCCCTTTTTTCCTCCAACAAATCTAGATTGATCCGGAGCTGCTCGCCGTTTATGACGACATTAACCTCCGATGTGCGGATGGTAGGCATTCCTATTTCTACTGGTATGACAACTTTAGTGTCGTAGGCCAATGCGAATGGAGTGTCCCCGTTGGCTGTTTTGATCATAGTCCTATGTGCCTATAGAACATGTGGCAGTTCATCCACCCATTTGGCACTTCGTTCATCCAGGCGTGCCTTGATGCCTTCACCCAATCTTCTATTTGCTCGTTCCACAAGACCATTTGTCTGCGGATGTTTAACAGATGCGAAGCGCCGTTTGATATTCAATGCTGCGCAGCAGTCCTTGAATGGATTATCCACGAATTGCTTCCTATTGTCCGAGATGATTTCTCCTAGTAAGCCAAAACGGCACACGATGTTCTCCCAGACAAACTTTTTAACTTGTTTGCCTGTGATGGATTTAACTGCCTTGGCCTCTATCCAGCGTGTAAAGTAGTCCATTACGACAATCAAGAACTTAAATCCCCCCCCCCCCCCCCCCCGCAGCTACGGGAAAAGGTCCTGCAATATCGATCCCCCACTTATAGAATGGCCATGGGGATGTAATGGGTGTAAGTTCCTGTTGCGGATGTCGTGGTACTGGTCTGTGCACTTGGCAATCACTGCACTTGCGAATCATGTCGCGTGCATCCTATGCATAGTAGGCCAATAATATTTTGTGCGTAGAGCTCGGGCTACTACGGATCGGGGACCCGCGTGCATTCCGCATAACCCTTCATGTATCTCACTGATCACATAAGTAGCCTGGCGTGGCCCAACACACCGCAACCACGGCTGTAAGAAAGAGCGCTTGTAAAGAATACCTTCTCGAAGCTCGAAGTGCTGCGACTTCCTCCTGATGCGCCGTGCCGCCTTTTCCTCGTCTGGAAGGGTTTCCTTAGTCAAATAGTTGATGATCGGGGTCATCCATGTAGGTCCATCTTCCTCAACTATAACTGCGACTTCCCCTTCTGTTATAGACTTTTCCTTTAGTATTTCCACCAAGACTTGCTTGGATAAGTGGGCGAAACTTGTAGACGCGATCTTGCTAAGAGCGTCCGCCTTCTTGTTTTCACCTCTTGGTACCTGCTTGATAGAAAACTTGCTGAAAGCCGCGATGAGTGACTTGACTTTCTCTAAGTATCGAACCATGTTATCCTCCTTGGCTACGTATCCCCCCAGAATATGGTTCGCGACAAGCCGTGAGTCCACGTAGGCCTCAAGGTTGCAGACTCCCATTCTAGCGGTGATTTTTAAACCCGCAATCAACGCTTCATATTCTGCCTCATTATTGGTGGCTGTGAACTCAAAGCGCAGGGCGTATGTAAACTCCATTCCTTCCGGATTCGTAAGGATGAGACCAGCTCCTGATCCATCCGTGCACGAAGATCCGTCCGTAAATAATACCCATGGTTCTGCTGAAGTTTCCTCTGGTTGTACGATTGGTCCCTCCTCATCCGGCTTCTCTATCAAGAAATTTTCCAAGATTTGGCCTTTAACAGCCGTCCTTGGTCTATAAGATATGTTATGTTCTCCCAATAGAATGCTCCACTTCTGTAGCCTACCGGCCACATCTGGTCTGGAGATGACTTGTTTTATTGGTTGATCAGTAATAACTATAATTGGGTGCGCCTGAAAGTAGCGGCGTAACCGTTTCGTAGCAAACACTAATGCCATAACCAATTTCTCCATGGAAGAATAACTCAACTCCGGCCCTTGTAGTGTTCTACTTATAAAGTAGACCGGAGTTTGGACTGTGTCCCTATCCGTCATGAGTACCGCACTTATTGCTCCATGTGTGGCTGACACATACATTATGAGCTCCTCCTTGGGTCGGGGGGCCACTAGCATGGGAAGAGATGCGAGGTGTTGCTTGAGCTGACCAAAGGCTTCCTCCGCTTCCTTTGTCCACCGGAAATCTCCCTTCTTGATGCACTTCTTGAGTGTTTTGAATAGGGGGAGTGATTTCTCCGCGGACTTCGACAAGAACCTGTTCAGCCCAACCAACTTCCCATTTAATGATTGCACCTCTTTCCGTGTCTGAGGAGATGGTAACTGTATCACTGCGTCCGTCTTTTCTGGGCAAGGCTTGAAGCCATTTGGATCAATCATATATCCAAGGAACATCCCTTCAGTTGCCCCAAACGTGCATTTCTTTGGATTTAGCTTCATATTAATCCTCCTTAATGTGTCAAACGTCTCTTGGACGTCCCGGAGAAGTGCATCCTCCGTATGACTTTTGATGACTAAGTCGTCAACGTAGACCTCAAGGTTGCGGCCTATCTGTGAGTCAAAGGCTTTGTCAACAAGCCACTGATACGTTGCCCCGACGTTCTTTAGTCCGAATGGCATTTTTGTATAACAGTATACGCCTTGACTAGTATGGAACGCCGTCTTCTCTGCGTCCTCCTTCGCCATCTGGATCTGGTGGTATCCTTTGTATGCATCTAAGGAGCACTTAAAGGGATATCCACATAGGGATTCCACCTTCCAGTCAATCTCCGGTAATGGATAGCAGTCCTGCGGACAGGCTTTGTTTAGGTTTGTGAAATCCACGCACATGCGCCAGCTCCCGTCATGCTTTTTGACCATGACCGGGTTGTATAACCACTCGTGGTAGTATACCTCGCGCATGATAACTGCATCCACCAATTTCCGTACTTCATCCAATATTACTTGGATGCGTTCTGGTGCCTGGTCGCGCTTCTTTTGCTTAACGAGAGGATATCCCTGGCGGATTTGGAGCTTATGTTCTGCTATCGCCCGCGGAATGCCCGTCATGTGCTTGGGCTCCCATGTGAATACATCTAAGTTTGCTTTTAGGAGAGAGCATGGCCCTCTTGCCGCTATCCGAGAGTGTTCCCCCTATGGATACCTCTTGTTCCGGATAGTCAGGATGGATTGCCACCTTCCAGTTGGGAGGTGGTGATCCATCCGTGGGGGGAACAGGTGGAACTGGTGTTGTCACGGCATGACACTCGGATGGTGGTATGATTGCATTATAGATAGTGACAATTCCTCCTTCCACAGGGAATTTAATCATTCCGTGAGCTGTGGAGGGTACTGCCCGTATGGCCAGGATACATGGTCTGCCTATGATCCCATTGTATGGAGAGTATGAGCGTATCACCATAAAGTTCATCCATGCCGTGGCGGAATGCTCTTCATTCCCAATGGTTACAAGCAGACGTAGCTGTCCTATTGGCCAGATGGTGTCTCCACTAAAGCCGATGAGCGGTGACGTGGCCGGTACTAATTGGCTTCTTATTTCTGGTCGTAACTGTACGAAACAGTGTTCGTATAGTACTTCTGCTGATGACCCTCCATCCACATACATACGGCGGACATTGTGTGTTCCAATGCTTATCTCAATCGTGAGAGGTGCATCGGCTATGTCACTTGCCGTGATGGGAGGGAATGAAATTTCTCTGCCGCGTGAAAATTTTTGACTAATTTTCTGCCTTGTGTGGCGCTGCCTGGATTGGATCATGTATATAGTCGAAGGCTTGTCCTTTTGGGGATCCTTTTCTCATACTTCTTGTTGTCCTTTCCATCTTTCCAATCCTTGACCAAATGCTTGAGTTTGCCTGACTTGATCAGTGACTCAATGTGCTTCTTGAGCTGGATACATTCCTCCGTGCCGTGGCCCTTGTCGTTGTGGAATTCGTAAAAGCGATTTCCTTGACGACGGTCCAGCAGAGTCGTCTTTGGGGGAGGTCTCGGGAAGTTGGCCCCTTCTGTCAGCAAGATCTCTCGGTAGGACATCTTTAGAGGGGTAAATTTGTCCTCCGACCGCCCTCCTTTGTTTTGGATCTTGTAGTCTGAGGTCCTCCTGCTGCTCTGGTTGTTTTGACCGCCCGACTGTCTCCTGGACTGGTCGTTCGATCGGTAGCTGTTTCCTTTTGAAGGGTAAGCCGCGGCTACCACGGTTTCTCCCTCTATGAAGTTTCTGACCCTTTCCATAAGGTCGTCATACCTCTCCGGTCGCTTGTCATTGAGACGTCTGATTAATTCCTTGTCTGTTATGGCGTGCATATAATCGGAAATTTTCAGAAGTTCTGGCACTGTCTTTGTGCGCGTGCACTCGTCATTGAAGCGCTCGGTGAAGGCCTCCGTAGATTCCCCCGACCGTTGCTTGACGGTTGCCAATGAGACCATGTCCCTAATATACTTCTTTCACTGAGTATAATTGTTCTTGAACGCAGTACGTAGTTAAGTGAAGCTATCAATGCTTCGTGGAGGAAGTCCCTCAAACCAATTACGAGCATTGCCGATCAAGGTTGAATTGAACATTTGGCACCATATAGGCATGGGCCATCGTTCAATTTTCGCCTGCGTGTCAAATATCTTTAGGTGATCATCCGGATCACCAGTCCCATCATAAGTCTTGACACACGCCGGCATGCGACGCTTTGTATCCTCAGAGTAATTCCGTATGCGGAGAGTAAAAGGATCTCCCCTGGGATCAGCCCATGGACGGGTGAGATTAGGGTCACACCATGGGCGGGAAAGATCTTCTGCTTCCGCCTCTCAATATTAGGGGCCGCCATAGTACTCTTCATTGTCTGGTGGCGGTGGAGGAGTACGCCTAGGTCGGCGACGCTTGGGTGGATGGTCATCCGAATCCTCTCCTGATGGACCGGGAGAAGGGGCGGTGCCCCATCCTTTGGCTGAGGACCGCTCTTGTGAAAAGAGCTAGGAGCCTTCTTCCCGGTATTCATCCTGTCCCACACGCTTGTGCGGCGATTAGTTCTGGTTAGCTCCAGATCTGGTCGTTCGGGTGAACCGTCGGACCTCTCTCCCTCCTCACGGGATTGTAGTAGTTCCTGCATAAGTCGATCCCCTATGCGTTCGAACACGTTCCTAGGTTGGGGAGTTTCCTTAAAGAGGTTCCGCTCCTGGGGTCGTGCCCTTCGCTTTCTCTGAATTTGAGGAGAGGTGCTTGGTCCGGCACTGCCAAAGTTGAGCCTAGATTGGAGGTCCCTCCCTAGGTCCAACCTGGATGCAATTCCTGGGACGATCCTCTCGAAGTTCTACGTGAGAACTCAAGTGAGATCTTCCTCACTAAATGGTTCGACCTCCACTTCTTCCTCAGTCGATGGTCTGCGCGGCTCCTTGTTAGGGCGTTGGGCACACTCCCTGGATCAGGGTTATCCAAGGTTGAAGTGGGTGGTGGGGTGACAGCGAACGTGCTTGTCACACCCATGGACTGAAGACCACTTCGGTTATTTGATCCGCCTGCTTGGTTGCTAGGGGATCGATTGGGAATGAGTATCCCGTCCCCTGGGGACTTCCGATAGCCATGATTTGTGTTCCTGGGGTTTCCCTGCGGATGTCCCTTCGTCATTGCGAGATTTAGATGAGATTTGCTCTAGCTTAGTGTAATGGTCCCACGGATGGCGCCAACTTGTTGATACAAAAGTTGGGTGATCCTTGCTAGACCCGAATTAGGCTTAATTCGGGTTGGCTGGACTTCGGCTCCTGCACCAAGTGAATTATCTGGTTGGGATCCTGCACACTAAAACAACACGCGCTAGGCTTACCTTGGGAATGTTTCCCACGATTAGACTCCGGCGTGAGAGTAAGTAATCGGTTAGGGGTATGAGAATCGGATGAGATGTGAGTGTGTAGAATGTAATACCTTTGTGGAACCCTTGGGGGTTCCTTATATAGGCAGTGAAACCCTAATGGGTTGTCACTGATGCTTCGGCCCCAAGGAAAGGATAAATACCAGAATTAGATTGATTGTTATCTTCTAATTATGGCGAGTGAATATCCTCTCCTTTGGGATAAATCCTAATCATAGTAGGAGTATGATTTTGTCTAACCTTGTACCGGCCATGCCGGGCCGTGGGCCGCACACGTGTGTGCGGTTACTGTTCATCTAAGCCCATAGGCTTAAATAACATTAATCCCACCCATCCGTGATGGGCCGGATACGGGTAGTACCCATGGGCCGGGTTTATGACCCGGATGGGGACTATACGTCATCAGTAATAAAGAGAAAATAAAAAAGAAGGGAATAGTCGGTTTGTAAACGCAGGAAGAAAAGAAAAGGGGAAAAAAGGGAAAAAGGGAATCGGGTACGTGGGCCAAGGACTTGTTAGGAAATTATATAAAGTCTTTTTATTAATCAAAACACTCATAAAATCCCTGGAGATCAAGGTTTTGTCAGCATCAATAGAGTTTTTTAGGGTTTTCCATAATTTTCTTGTCTTCTAAATATTCTAAGGTAAAACCTATGTTTCTCTTTTCAATTAAATTATTTTTAACTCGTTCTAATCAATACATGATGGATCTATGGTTAGGTTTAAATTAAAATCGGCTAAGTGGGCGTTTGACTCATACTTTAGGCTATGAAAAACGAGATTGTTTGAGTAAAATGAGTACGGGATAGGTTATGAACTTAACAAGGTTATGGGACATATAGAGGGGTGTTATGGGATATTTAGAATATTAAAGTGAGATTAGAATACATAATAGGTTAGACATCCATCATAGATTTATGAGTCATTTTAGTTATTGGTTCATGTCTTTTTTGTATATATTTGGAGAAGCTCAATCATGTGAGTTCATAGTCCTATTTTCACTACGTTTTTAAATGTTTTTCTAGTATGGGATGGAGATGACACTTGTAATGTTCTTTAAAATATTTTGATAATATGTTTTGAAATGCGTGGACATAAATGTGTTATTATGTGATATGCTTACTTATGTGTTATGTTATATATTCTATTATGTGTTCTTACATGCGTTCTGAGTACTTGTGTATCATCTTCTCGGAGATAAGATATCTCGACGGGGATATGGTTCATCTCCACACAGGGTGTGAGAAAGATCCGGATAGGTGTAGTGCATTTGTTCTTATTGTGTGTTCTTAATTATTATAGTATGTTTTGTTTGTAGTTGTGTATAACATGATTATCACTTTATAGTCCATTGCTTTAACTTGTATTCTTCAAATTATTTACAGCGGTTGACAAGGTTTCTTAAGATGTTTTGATAGCTTAAACCTATGTTGTAAAACCCGCATGCTTTTACCATGAATAGTACCCTTTAGATCGTACGTACAAGATTAGAACTTTCCTTTTATAGCATGTTTACGTTCACGTATAAGAATTTTAAGTATTACGTACGTGTTAGATCACGATAAGTATTTATTACGTATGAACACACGATAATTATTCCAATAATAATTATAATCACGAACATGCGATCATGAAATCCTGAACGTAAATTAATCACGAGCTAATATTATTTACGTATATATATTTATTACGAACACGAATAAATATATTAAGTCGATCAATAATTAATTAGAACACGTAAATCACAAACACGATAAAACACGAGAACACACTAGAATATTTAGACTCGAGAAAAGTACGGGTTACCCCATGTGGGGCCCCTACCCGCGGCATACATAGAAGCATGGGCTTAGCCTATGCAAAATTTACTGATAAGGGGTTAAGGGGTAAAACTTGTGTCATTATTTACAAAACAAGAAAATAGTAAAAACCCTAAAAGTTTCTTCCTTCTCTTCCTTGGCTGCCGGTTTCACAACACCAAAAGGGGTGTTCGGATTGATTTTTGATCTTGGAATTTTACAAGGATTCGTGTGTGTTCATCCTCATTTGTTTCATGTAATTGGTATAAACTTTTTAACCTTTTCTTTTATGTTTTGAATGAATCACATAAAATCATGATGTTTTTAAAAACTAATTAAAAACAATTATTAAAACATGTTAATGATCATGGGGTAAATCAAAACAAGGGTTTTAGGGGTGTTTGTGGTCTAGCCGACGCCTAACCGAGCCCCATAGGGGTCTCGGCTTGGCTTATATAACCCCACCAAGACCATATGGTCTCGGTATGGTGATGGTGGTCCCACGGCAGCAGCCAAAAACAAGGGAAACCCCGACCTTGGTCGGGGTATGGTGTTAGGTATGGTGTTAGTTACGGGTCCGGTTCATGGTGTTAGTCACGGGTCCGGTTCATAGATTATTTTTTTTACGGTTTATGATTTTACTAGTTATGTTTTAAAATTAAATTAATAAAAACATGACATGATTAATTTAATGAACATGACTTAGGTTATAAATTTAATTAATAGTTCATGATATTTAACCTAAGTATTTATACTTAATTAGACTTTATAATTAATTAATTATTTTAAAACCATGGCTATAATTAATTAATTAACATGACTTAGGTTATATTATTAATAATTAATAATACATGCTTTAACCTAAGTATTTTTACTTTATTTAATTAAAATCATGATATATTTAATTAAATACATTTAACCTATAGTTTATTTAATTCACATGTAATAATTAATAAACTATACTTTATAACAACATGACTTAGAATAATAATCAGAAAACACTTAAGCTTATATAATTAGCTTATTTAACCAGCTTATATCTATTTATGGAAACTTTCTATTTTTAGAAACTTATTTAATTAAGGCAACTAATCTATTTATGAAAACTTTCTATTTTTAGAAACTTGTCTATTTTAAGCAGTAATTCTATTTTTGGAAACTTTCTATTTTTGGAAACTTTCTATTTTTGGAAACTTTCTATTTTTTGAAACTTTCTATTTTTGGTAACTTTCTATTTTTGGAAACTTTCTATTTTAGGAAACCTGCTATTTTTAGAAAGTTACTTATTATTATACAACAAGTATAATAATACATGAAATACAAGTAATACTTAATCAGAATAGAGAGAATATAAGATAAACACAGTACAAATCTTAAAACAGTAAAACATGACATGAACATATAAAACAAGCTAAGACATGATATAAAACCAGTTACGTATTTAGTAATCAGATACTTATACACGTATGTATTTATGTAGCATTAGTGATACCGATGTAGGACTCTCTTCCGTTCGTCTTCTTCGTTCACTGGACATAAGGTACGGATTCCCGTCCTTTCAGTATGGACATTATTTCCTTATTAGGATTTCCCCGTATGCAGCCAACTGTTTTCCCATAGTATAAGTTTATATGTTTGATTGCTTATGTTTAATTAGAATACCTAAAGCCATATACATGCATGACCAGTTTCACCTAGTTATGGAGGTACCATAACCATAACACTAGAGGCACTGGTGTTATGACTTCCCCACGGCGGAGTGATTGCTCGTGGCGTCCCTTCAGCTTTTGGCCATATTATTATATTTATCATGTGGGGCGTATGGGTGCATCCTAGTTACATGTTTTTTAGCAAATTACTCAGTGTGAATGTGGTGTGTGCCTTGCATCCTTCATAAGGAGTTGATCCCTCCTACCCAAAACCAGTATATTAAATTAGAGGCAGCCCCACTAATTTGCATGATGAGGTCACCCCTCCAAGTATTCATGCACGGTGGATTTTCATGACCTATATTGGCTAATGGTAAAATATGTTAAACAGTTTTTACGAGATAAACATAAGGCTTTTCAAACTATAAAACCAGTTTTATTAAGACTTCGGTTATTCGGGACTTAGTTTCTTTCGCTGTTATATGCTTATATACTTATATTATTCATGCTTTATTGTACATCCGTGCACTGAGTGTATTGCTCAGCCGTTTTCCTTTTCATGTTCCCAAAACGGCTGGTACTCAGGGACACTCGTAGACTTTAAGCGTACGTGCATATGGACTGGAAGCTTTCTAGCCTTTCTTTACTTTATGCATTATCTATACTTTGATACTCTTTCCATGGACATTGTTTAGTCCTTTCATTTATAGTACTTATGTTTGTGTGTGATGAGCTTTACTTTTGGACTACCGATGTTTGATTCCGGTATTTCCTTTTTATGGTCATGTAATGTTTTAGACATTTATCCTTGTATGCTTTGATGACACGCCATAATTACGCGTGACATTCCATTTATCAAAATGGGGTGTTACAATTATGGTATCAGAGCCAAGGCTTCGACCTGTAGGCTCTCAAAACATGACCTGTGATTAGTGGGTAGTCACTATGGTCTTCTTAGAACTGACAGTCGGTTTTCATGCATTCATCATTTTCATGCATACATATATATGTCATTGTCGTAGGTTTATGACTAAGTAATGGTTGGTATAGGACTGGCCCTATTTAGTCGCGTGTGTTTTATCGAAACTTTTAAATTTGGGATTGACCCATAGGCGTCCCCTCGCCATGTCTTTTATTTTGGGTGAACTGGCCATAGGCGTTCACTCTCGAGCATACAAAAGTTTTCATAAAACTACATCATGCATTCATGTACAAATTTTCTTGCATAAAATTTTTCTCTTGATTTATTGGTATAATTTTTTTTTCATGTAAATATATATTTTATGTTTTGATCTGTTTAATCATGTATTTTATGTTATACTCTCAGATGGCAAACAGAAACAATATCCGGGAGATGGTTGTAGCTGCCAATGCAGATTTGCAAGACATCCTTCATTAGAACAACAACTATCCTCCCCCACCTAGCATTTTCCCCACAGAAGGAAGGAATCGGCTCATGAGAGAATACTATACCATTAGACAACGACATGAGGAGGACAACAATGACCTCATGCAGCGTTTTCTTCGATTTGCCAGTGTCCTAAGAGTAGCTGCGGGCACCACTGAAGAACAGGCACAACATTTTCGTTGGGCCCTTAATCCAATGATTGCCAATAACTTAGAAGGTGCTCCGTTGGACACGGTAGCACAAGTGGCCGATGCGGCACGTAAGCTAGAGATGCTATAGGAGAGAGATGAGTTCGGGGATGTAGAGAGACCCGAGAAGAGGTAAACACTCGTATTCAAGTGGTTACCAATCCGTATTCTTTCTATATATGTCAATTATTCATCTCTTTAAATTGTATCTTCCAGGCAGAAAACTGGGGACCGGTCTCAGCCGGCTACTCAGTAGCAGCCTAATCAGACCAATGGAAACGGTCAGACTAACGACCGTTCTGCTACGGATAGGCGTGGCGGTAATGATAACTACCGTAACAACGCTGGACACTCCAACGGCAGCAGCTCCTAATACTTACACATTTTCTTATGATTTCATGTTATAACTCACAATTCTGACACTTTAGCAAATCTTCTACCAGGAACCATGGAAACGGTAGGGACTGGAACCAGAGAGGTTCACAGCCTAGCCGTCCAGCTATCACTGGTATTCAATCTTACGATTATTCGCATTGTACTTTGTACCCTATTGTCATGTCTCATGTAAAATGTTTTATCAGGTCCTCAGCCAGCCAGAGCACCTGCTGGAGGATATACCCATCCTTTTTGCTCTACTTGCCACCGTAGGCACCCAGGGCCATGTCGTCGCGACACCGACGCATGCTTCAAGTGTGGTCTTCCTGGCCATCGCGTGAAGGACTGCTGTAAGGGTGAGATGGAGGGCACATCGGGACATGCTGATACCAAGCCGCCTCCTACCACTGGACGTGTCTACACGACATCTCGAGATCAGGCCAACAAGTCTACAGGTACCATCACTAGAATCTTGTATATGTATGGTCAAGCTGCGTGTGTTCTATTTGATACGGGTGCTACTCACTCGGTCATTTCTACTGCTTATGCCAAGAACATTAGGATGCTCCCCATGCCACTAGATAATAGACTGAGTATTTCCACGCCTTTGAGAGACTCTGTACGCATAACCCATGTATACAAGAGTCTTCCCCTAGAGTTTGATGATAAGGTTCGTCTTGTTGACGCACTTCCGTTGGACATGAATGACTTTGACATGATTTTGGGCATGGATTGGCTATCCAAGCATCATGCTACCATAGACTGCCATTCATATCGAGTCATCTTCGGTGATGTTAATGCACCAGTGTACATTCACAACGGGTTCGTACCCGGAAGGTCTGTACAAATCATATCTACCCTGCAAGCACTTGCACTACTGTCACATGGCTGCGAGGGTTATCTAGCTACGGTTCATGATATGGATGCTGAATCTCCATCAATTCAGGATCAGCCAATAGTGTCGAAATTCCAAGATGTATTTCCAGAAGAACTACATGGCATACCACCTACACGAGTAGTGGAATTCAATATCGAGCTCATCCCAGGAGCTGAACCGATTTCCAAGGCTCCTTATCGCATGGCTCCCATAGAGTTAAAGGAGCTGAAGGATCAACTGCATTCTAGAACGAGGTTTCATTCGACCGAGCGCATCTCCATGGGGCGCACCGGTCTTATTTGTTAAGAAGAAGGACGACAGTATGCGTCTTTGCATAGTCTATCGCGAGCTCAACAAAATTACTATCAGGAATAGGTATCCACTGCCGCGTATAGACGATCAGTTTGACCAACTCCAAGGGGACAAACACTTCTCCAAGATTGATCTTAGGTCAGGCTATCATCAACTACGGGTGAAGGAGCAGGACATCGCCAAGACTGCTTTTCGTACACGCTATGGCCACTACGAATTTGTAGTCATGCCATTCGGCCTGACCAATGCTCCAGCAGTGTTCATGGATTTGATGAACAGAATCTACCATGAATTCCTGGACAAGTTCGTCATTGTCTTCATCGATGACATCCTGATTTTCTCAAAGTCCAAGGAGGAACACGAAGACCATCTTCGTACAGTACTAAAGATTCTTCGCCAGAAGCAGCTGTATGCTAAATTCTCCAAGTATGAGTTCTAGTTAGACAAGGTGGCATTCTTAGGTCACATTGTATCAGCAGAAGGAATCACTATGGATCCAGCGAAGGTTGAGGCTATTACTAAGTGGCCGAGGCCGACATCAGCAACTGAAGTCCGTAGTTTCTTAGGCTTAGCTGGCTATTACCGTAGGTTCGTGGAGAACTTTTCCCGCTTAGCACTACCATTGACCAAAATGATGCGAAAAGGGGAGAAATTCGTCTTGACTGAAGAACGGGAGAAGAGCTTTGAAGACCTGAAGCAGAAGCTAGTATCTACACATATTCTTACTCTCCCATCTGGTACAGGTGGATTTCAAATCTACAGTGATGCATCGGGGAAGGGACTTGGCTGTGTTCTCATGCAACATGGGAAAGTGATCGCGTACGCTTCATGGCAGACTAAGCCTTATGAAGAAAATTACCCTACGCATGACTTGGAACTTGCTGCAGTCGTGTTTGCATTGAAGATATGGAGGCACTACTTATATGGAGAATCATGTGACATTTTCACGGACCACAAGAGCTTGAAGTATATCTTCACTCAGCGTGAATTGAACATGAGGCAGAGGAGATGGTTAGAGCTGTTGAAGGATAATGACATTAATCTGCAGTATCATCCTGGAAAGGCGAATGTAGTAGCAGATGCACTTAGCAGGAAGTCCGGAATGATTAACGGCATTAAGATTGAGGAGGAAATCATAAGAGACTTGGAGCGACTAGACATAGAGATCATGGTACGTGGACAACACGGTTACTGGGCTATTCTTAGAGTAGAACCCGAGTTACTCTCTAAGATCAAGGAAGCTCAGAAAGATGATGGAGAAATCTGGGCGATAGTTCAGAATTTTGAGAAGCAGACGGAATTCAGAGTAGATGCAGATGGTATCGTATGGCAGGGCACGAGACTTTGTGTTCCTGATGACCAAGAACTCCGGGAAGCATTGTTAGTTGAAGCTCATAGCTCCCCATTCTCTATACATCCTGGTTCGAGTAAGATGTACCATGACATCAAGCAGTACTTTTGGTGGAGTGGTATGAAACAGGATGTTACCACTTACGTCTCCAAATGTCTTACCTGTCAGCAGGTTAAGATCGAGCATCAACGATCTGGCGGTCTCCTTCAACCGTTTGATATTCCAGAGTGGAAGTGGGACAAAATCACCATGGATTTTGTTACTGGTCTTCCGCCAACCAAGATGAAGCACGATGCAATTTGGGTTATCGTAGATCGACTTACCAAATCAGCTCATTTCTTACCGATCCGCAAGGAAGACTCGGTCAGTAAACTCGCCGATACGTATAGAAGATAGATCATGAGACTCCACGGTGCTCCATCCAGCATCGTCTCAGACAGAGATCCTCGATTCACTTCGCGATATTGGAAGAGTCTGCAGAAAGCTTGGGGTACACAACTTAAGCTTAGCACGGCTTTTCATCCTCAAACAGACGGGCAGTCGGAGCGAACGATTCAGACATTGGAAGATATGTTGAGGTCATGTGCGTTGGAATGGACGGGTGATTGGGACGGATATATATATGTTTGGTGTAGTTTGCATACAACAACAGTTGGCACGCAAGTATCAAGTGTGATCCTTTCGAGATGTTGTATGGCAGAAAGTGTCGCGCCCCAATCTGCTGGGATCAAGTTGGCGAGCGAACACTTGAAGGACCAGAGATCATAGAAATGACTAATGAGAGGGTCGCAGTAGCTAAGAAGAAACTTCAAGAAGCAAGGTCACGTTAGAAGAGTTACACCGATAAGCATCGTAGGGACATACATTTTAACGTAGGAGATCACCTTTTCTTAAGGTTTCGCCGGCACGTGGTGTTAGACGCTTCGGGGTTAAATGGAAGCTCAGTCCTCGTTTCATCGGACCGTTTGATATCATTGAACGAGTCGGTGAAGTATCTTACCGTTTAGCGTTACCTCCGCAACTCTCGCATGTACACAATGTGTTTCATGTGTCCTTACTCAGAGGGTACCAGTATCATCCCCTTCACATGGTTCAGTATCCACTGGAACAGATACGTGAAGATCTCACTTTCTTAGAAGAACCCGAACGAGTTCTTGACAGACAAGAACGAGTCATGAGAAGGAAGACGATTTGTCAAAATCCTTTGGAGGGATCATACCGAGCGGGAAGCCACTTGGGAAACAGAGGAGTCTATCCGGGCTTCTTAGCCTCATTTCATATTTTGAATTCGGGTATGTTCTTCTTTTCCAATTTACTTTATCTACAATTCGGGGACGAATTATTCTTTTTAGGGGGGAAGAGTTGTAAAACCCGCATGCTTTTACCATGAATAGTACCCTTTAGATCGTACGTACAAGATTAGAACTTTCCTTTTATAGCATGTTTACGTTCACGTATAAGAATTTTAAGTATTACGTACGTGTTAGATCACGATAAGTATTTATTACGTATGAACACACGATAATTATTCCAATAATAATTATAATCACGAACATGCGATCATGAAATCATGAACGTAAATTAATCACGAGCTAATATTATTTACGTATATATATTTATTACGAACACGAATAAATATATTAAGTCGATCAATTATTAATTAGAACATGTAAATCACAAACACGATAAAACACGAGAACACATTAGAATATTTAGACTCGAGAAAAGTATGGGTTACCCCATGTGGGGCCCCTACCCGCGACATACATAGAATCATGGGCTTAGCCCATGCTAAATTTACTAACAAGGGGTTAAGGGGTAAAACTTGTGTCATTATTTACAAAACAAGAAAATAGTAAAAACCCTAAAAGTTTCTTCCTTCTCTTCCTTGGCCGCCGGTTTCACAACACCAAAAGGGGTGTTCGGGTTGATTTTTTATCTTGGAATTTTACAAGGATTCGTGTGTGTTCATCCTCATTTGTTTCACGTAATCGGTATAACCTTTTTAACCTTTTCTTTTATTTTTGATTTAATGAATCACATAAAATCATGATGTTTTTAAAAACTAATTAAAAACAATTATTAAAACATGTTAATGATCATGGGGTAAATCAAAACAAGGGTTTAGGGGTGTTTGTGGTCTAGGCGACGCCTAACCGAGCCCCATAGGGGTCTCGGCTTGGCTTATATAACACCACCGAGACCATATGGTCTCGGTATGGTGATGGTGGTCCCACGGCAGCAGCCAAAAACAAGGGAAACCCCGACCTTGGTCGGGGTATGGTGTTAGTTACGGGTCCGGTTCATGGTGTTAGTCACGGGTCCGGTTCATAGATTATTTTTTTTAAGGTTTATGATTTTACTAGTTATGTTTTTAAATTAAATTAATAAAAACATGACATGATTAATTTAATGAACATGACTTAGGTTATAAATTTAATTAATAGTTCATGAATTTTAACCTAAGTATTTATATTTAATTATACTTTATAATTAATTAATTATTTTAAAACCATAGCTATAATTAATTAGTTAACATGACTTAGGTTATATTATTAATAATTAATAATACATGCTTTAACCTAAGTATTTTTACTTTCTTTAATTGAAATCATGATATATTTAATTAAATACATTTAACCTATAGTTTATTTAATTCACATGTAATAATTAATAAACTATACTTTATAACAACATGACTTAGAATAAAAATCAGAAAACACTTAAGCTTATATAATTAGCTTATTTAACCAGCTTATATCTATTTATGGAAACTTTCTATTTTTAGAAACTTATTTAATTAAGGCAGCTAATCTATTTATGGAAACTTTCTATTTTTAGAAACTTTTCTATTTTAAACAGTAATTCTATTTTTGGAAACTTTCTATTTTTGTAACTTTCTATTTTTGGAAACTTTATATTTTTGGAAACTTCCTATTTTTGGAAACTTTCTATTTTTGGTAACTTTCTCTTTTTGGAAACTTTCTATTTTAGGAAACCTGCTATTTTTAGAAAGTTACTTATTATTACACATCAAGTATAATAATACATGAAATACAAGTAATACTTAATCAGAATAGACAGAATATAAGATAAACACAATATAAAGCTTAAAACAGTAAAACATGACATGAACATATAAAACAAGCTAAGACATGATATAAAACCAGTTACGTATTTAGTAATCAGATACTTATACACGTATGTATTTATGTAGCATTAGTGATACCGAAGTAGGACTCTCTTACGTTCGTCTTCTTCGTTCACTGGACATAAGGTACGGATTCCCGTCCTTTTAGTATAGACATTCTTTCCTTATTAGGATTTCCCTGTATGCAGCCAATTGTTTTCCCATAGTATAAGTTTATATGTTTGATTGCTTATGTTTAATTAGAATACCTAAAGCCATATACATGCATGACCAGTTTCACCTAGTTATGGAGGTACCATAACCATAACACTAGAGGCACTGGTGTTATGACTTCCCCACGGCGGAGTGATTGCTCGTGGCGTCCCTTCAGCTTTTGGCCATATTATTATATTTATCATGTGGGGCGTATGGGTGCATCCTAGTTACATGTTTTTCAGCAGATTACTCAGTGTGAATGTGGTGTGTGCCTTGCATCCTTCACAAGGAGCTGATCCCTCCTACCCAAAACCAGTATATTAAATTAGAGGCAGCCCCTCTAATTCACATGATGAGGTCACCCCTCCAAGTATTCATGCACGGTGGATTTTCATGACCTATATTGGCTAATGGTAAAATATGTTAAACAGTTTTTACGAGATAAACATAAGGCTTTTCAAACTATAAAACCAGTTTTATTAAGACTTAACCGGGTTATTCGGGACTTAGTTTCTTCTGTTGTTATATGCTTATATACTTATATTATTCATGCTTTATTGTACATCCGTGCACTGAGCGTATTGATCAGCCGTTTTCCTTTTCATGTTCCCAAAACGGCAGGTACTCAGGACGCTCGTAGAGCGTACGTGCATATGGACTGGAAGCTTTCTATCTTTTCTTTACTTTATGCATTATCTATACTTTGATACTCTTTCCATGGACATTGTTTAGTCCTTTCATTTACAGTACTTATGTTTGTGTGTGATGAGCTTTACTTTTTGACTACCGATGTTTGATTCCAGTATTTCCTTTTTATGGTCATGTAATGTTTTATACATTTATCCTTGTATGCTTTGATGACACGCCATAATTACGCGTGACATTCCATTTATCAAAATGGGATGTTACATATGTTCTCACCAACTTTATGTTGACAGATTTTAGTGTCATTTTCAGGTGAGGTAGTTGTGCAAGATGATGTTAGAAGTGGCTAGAGTTTAGAGGCTGCTAGGATGGCATTAGGTGGATTCCTTTCCTCTTAGATTTACTTTTTCTATTTGAATAAGTGATACTGTTGGACACCTATATGTTTGATATCTATTGTTTGTTGTCTTTGGTAAGAGGTAGGACTTTTTCTACTTACCTAGACTCCTGCATCTTGTTGAGATATTGTCACAACATTATGCCGCCCTTTATGACATTATATATGCATTTTAGTTTTCTCTATAGAGACACCGTTTGTTGTGATGATATCCATACGTCGTGCCCCATATTCCGCCATGGTGGGGTGTGACAGAATGGTATCAGAGCCAATGGTTATAGAGAATTAGGTTGCCTAGCTTAGTCTATAGCTTAAGGGTCCCTGCATATAGGCGTCATAGGAGTACATGTGCATTATAGTATATGATGTGATTAAATGCTAATTTCCGTGTTTTGTATATGAACTACTTTTATGATATTGATTGATATTTTTCTAAGTATTGTTGGTTCTTATTTAAAATGTTTTCTTTGAAGTTTTCACTAGTATGGATTGAACCATAGTCGTCCATACTTAGTCACATGTTTCTTTTTATCAAATTTTAGACAAATATGGATTGAACCATAATCGTCCATACTTAGTCGCATGTCTATTTTCCTTTCGAGTTTTGACTAGTGCGGGTTGAACCATAGTCGTCCACACTGGTCATTGTTAAATTTTGGTTGATTATGCTTTCATGTTTCTTTATATATTTTGAATTTTGTGTATGCTGGTTCAGCTTGATTGTGAGTTTATGTGTTTCATGTATTGGCTATGTTATTTTAATACATGAAATTTTGGACCTTATTTTATGTTATGGTTTTGTGCTTATGTGTGTAGATGGATTTATGTGTTATATGTAGTATTAATTTCTTATAAGTGTCATCATAGGAGGGAGTGCACTGGGGAAAGGGTAATAGTATATTTAACACCCCCAAAATTTTATTGCGCAACAGAAATACACATTTGGGTGCTAAATACAACATTGTTATACAAGACACTTTGAACAATCTCAAAATGATACATTTGATATATAAAAGGAAATAATTTAACCATTGTCTAAAACTTTCGATCCCATGTAAAACAATTTTAAAGATATTAGAGCATCATTTAGGTCCCCCAAAGACTTTATCAAATCCACAAACACTTTACCAAAGTACTCGACCGTACATTATTATTTTTATGACAAAAAGGAAAGAAACCCGTTTTAGACCAATCACCACAAAAGCAATCCGCAATCCTTCTCCAGCAAGATCCATCAGCAATCCACTTCAATCACCTGAAATACATGCTTAAAATCATCAACACAACAGTTGAGCAAGTCTATAGGTTTTCTAAATCATCATTTGAACACAAGAGAAAAATCAATCAAGATGATTTAATAGAATTGTGCGCACAATCTATTAGTCAGGCATTCTGGTATATAGCAATAGCTATTGAATTGTATTAAGCTCATGACACCGACCCCTTAACTTAGTCACCCACGCCTAAAGCCGGTATGACTAGATGAATTCCAGTGCCCCTACTAGGGTATCAGTTGCAAGTATATCACATTCTCATTCTCGTAAAATTATCCTTCCCAGCGGGTTACTCAGCGTAAAGCCCTGGTCTCGGATAGGGTCGTCAGCCCAATAGTACTACTATTAGAATAAGCGGCTATTCCCAACTCACAACATCAAGTCAGAAGATAGTTAGCGGCTCATGAATTTAGGGACTTTTGCAACATAGGTACTTATACAATTCAAATCAACAAAGGCAACACTCGGGTCCAAACAATCAATCATGACTTGTGTTCATTTTACTTTCAAATAACATGTATCCCCCTCGCGGGTTTTAAAATCATTCAAAACAATTACAAAAGCGAGGCTATAGACTCACCTGGAGTAATAGCAGTAGCAAGACGATCTTCGACGATAGTTGATGCCCGATAAACACAAAAACCGCAACCTATCAAATAAGGCGCGTTCATCAACAATAAACTCGAATAAAATCCATACTTACTAACACCAAACTCAAAATAATAAAATCACAACCAACCCAAAATGAAAACAATACAAGTGACCTATTACTTCATTCTATATGTTTACTTTATTAGTCAATTCTTTCGATAAAAATCTGCCGGTACACACCAAATGTACGAGCTCATTTACCCCACTTAAACACGTCAAATACTTATGATACTAATCAGAGACCTCACTTACTATATATAGAAAGACCTGTTAAAAGCCCATCAAAAGATTTTACTTTTAAAGTTCCCTGCTCGACACATCTTTGAACTACAAAAACCGGACAGTTTTACGTCACCGACTCGTACAACCATTTTGACCATTCTAAACAATCCCGTTTACAAATTCGACACTTGGGTTTGAAAATAAACTCACAACCCTTAGTTTAGAAACAAACATCAGAACTTGATCATTTTTACAACTCATTCTATAGTCCCCGAGATTCAATCCAAATATCGACAACAACTTCGGATTGTGTCGATACTCGTCTCCTGGTACACGAATAATCAAAACATCATAACTTCGCGCTCGTTTGGAGCTAGAAGCTCTATCTTATATCAAATCGAAGCTAAAAGAATTCTCTACAACCTCATCTAATTCGTTTGTTCATTTTCAAACAGTAAGGTAGCCAAATTTGTCCTTGAACCTACTACCCTAAAATACCTCTTTAAAAATCATGTTAGATCAAAATTTCAACCCATTTTAATCAATCTTATGCGACTAATATCATCCTAATATCATTTAAAACAACTCATCTAATCCATAACACCCTTGGATGATCATACAAAAATTTATCCACTCAAATTTTCCAACATGCAATTGTTAATATATATATATATATAAAACACTACTTATAACACACCCACACAACAAAAATAAATCAAACAAGCATGGATCATATCAAAAAAATAAAAGTTTTTGCATGTGTATAAAATTTATACCAAAAGATGAACAATTTAATTTCCAAATATGGTCTTTTGTTAGATTTCTTTGATTCAAGTTCAAAATCAAAAATCAAAAATCAAAAACAACTTTTTAACAAAATTTTGGCATGATCATCTCTTGATCATCACCAACAACACATGCATAATCATAAATTTGACCTACCAACTCTTGAAAAATCAACCTTCATGCATGTTGATGATTTTTACACCAAAAGAAAGCCCTTGAAAATCTAAGATGTGGTCTTGTGTTGTTTTTGATTAGATCATAATAAAAATGGAAGAAATTTGATGGTAAAGGGGTGTTGAGGGTGATGGTAAAGAGAGGGAGGAGAGAGGGATGGGTTTGATTTTGTTTTCACACATTTTGTGTGTGTTTTTCCTAGTGGAAAAACCTTTTACAGTGGGATGGAGGGTTAGATTTTGCCAATTTGTGATAGTTTTGGTCCAAAATGCAATTAAATAGTTGTAAGGGTAGAAAATGTAAATTGTAAATTTTAAAAATATTTACGAGGCTCGGGTTTCGTAAAAATA
The DNA here is from genome assembly GCA_025667525.1 of Glebionis coronaria. NCBI lineage: Eukaryota > Viridiplantae > Streptophyta > Magnoliopsida > Asterales > Asteraceae > Glebionis > Glebionis coronaria. The sequence goes on from CM046874.1 coordinate 549,838,342, forward strand.
CTTTTCAAAAGTTAAAAAGCACTCGAAATATGATAATAATATGATCCCGGTTCGACTTAATACGAACTTAAAATAAAAACGTCAAAAATATAAACATCGAGACAACAAATGATAAAACATAAAATTTCGGGCATCCGTCGATATCGTGGTCACTAATAATCCTCGCTATTAGTAAAAAGATAAAAATAAGACCTCCAATGTCGGTTTTAAATAAAACTATCAACCGTCATATCATTCAACTCATCAAAAATTTCAAAATTATTCGAAAAATAATATTATATAATATTAAATAAATGACCTCGAGTTTGGGTTGTCACGTCCTACCCTCCTAAAAGAGAGCGACGTCCTGGCGCTAGGCCCCTCTTATATTCACATCCCATACCTCCAGAACAAAAGACAATTCTTTTCCTTAAAGAAATCCTCATGCTTCCTTCACAATTTCAGATTCCACTCCTGGAATTCTTGTATCTTCACAATATAATTCTCACTATGTTTCGACCTCAAAAGAACTCTTCACAGTTCTTTCTTTGAAAAGAAACTCATCTTCATGTTGAATTCCTTCCTTGTTGTTCTCAAAACAAATTTCACCCGCCATAACAACACCTTAAGCATAACCACGTTTCCCAATTTCAAACTCCATCGACTTCCTTTGATTGCCAACATAACTCTTCTGACAACTCCTTGTTACTAATAAATGATCCTTAAACCATACAATCTTATCAATATTACCAATATCACTTCTAGTTTAGTCATTCAATTCCACTTATATTTTTGCAATACACCTAGAACCTAATCTTACGTCCATAACTCACGATCTTTAACCTTCACAAATTGAAGTTCTTTATGGCCTTCAAACAGTACATCCTCATTAATAGCATGAAAATCATTGTCACAAGTATACCGTTCGATGTTCGAATTGTTCTTTCACTCTGTCCATCATTCTCTGTATAACACACAGTACTCAACTCAACTTTCATCTTTACCCAAACCAAAACGTATCGATTACTTGACTTGTGAGATTACTTCATCACTAAGTCTCACTCTCTCAACTTAGATATGTTAGGAGTGCTCAAAATACCACGTCTAACTTGACTTTACAACAAAATCCTTTCCATAAGTTTTACAAAATGTCGAAATCACTTACTTTGACATCCTTCCCTATCAGACCACTAACTTAAAATTTCAATATCCTTTCTATCAAGTCCACACTTTTTGTCATCATGAAAACTCATATCCCAAAGCTTTTTCCTTTTTCTTCCTGATAAGTACATCAGCTACCACATTCGCCTATCCCGGATGGTAGCGAATATCGTAATCATAATCACTCAAAGTCATAACTATCAACATACGCAAATACCCGAATATACAACTGGAAATCCTCTACTCATTTCCTTTTATCATCCCGATAAATTAATTATGAAGTAAACTCTTATGATCCTTGATGACTACATACTTGATTCCATACAAGTAATATTTCTACAATCTCAAAGCAAACACCACGACTACATAACCCTTATGAGACGCATCACATGTAACACCCCCAAATTTATACAACTCAATATCAACGGAAGACTCGTTTGTGTTACGGGATAGCACATTACTCACATCATAGACAACGCTTAAAAATCGCGTCGTTTAATAATAAAGCATTTCCATTCATAAATATCAATTTTACATAGGTCCCAAGTCATTGTATTTCATACAGGTTTTACAAAGCATTTTGAATGGAAATTTGTATTTAAGTGCGGGTCATGAATTCTTTGTCGTCTTCCCGAGAATTACCTTCAAGTACCTGAGATAAAACATGTTAAAAGAAAAGGTCAGCGAAAACGCCGAGTGAATTCATAGAGTTTTAATTAAATCCATCAATATAACATCGGTATAAAATTATTACCGAAATTCATTTTGAACAAATATTTGTAATAGGCCATAAAATAGCCAAAGTCATTTTATACAAATCCTCGTCAAAATCATAATATAGGCTTTCGCCTTCAAAATCATTATACGAACCATTGTCGTTAAAAACATCGTACAATACGTTTTATAACGTTGTATATAGTTAAATAAAAACCGTTATATGAATATGGTTATGAAAACCAAAACACGAACATAATATCAATAGTAAGACCCCGTATTGCTAGTCAGGCAATAAATCGTAATTCAGTGCGTATAGCAGTATTTCGTTACTTGGATTATTATAAGCCGCATGACATTGTTACCTTACTACAACAAACAACGGGTAGCTAACCCGACAATCATTTGCCCATCTAAAACAGCGTGTCGTCACAATAATCACGCTTATAGAAATCTTCTCATACATAAATTCGCTTACCAATCGATGTGGCACGACGGGGATCAACCGTCAAGGCGCGAACTGGGGTGATCGTCCCCAAATAGTAATTATATGCATAAGCGTCTACCAAATCTCGGTAGTTCACAATTCATGCTAATGGGACTTTTAGTGACATAACCTAACTTTAATAATCCATTTTTTTCATCTATCGGGTCATAAAATCATTCATCAGGTCATACAATCATTCGGGTCCAAATCAATAAACAAGCAATCGGGACAACTAGTGTCCTATTTCATAAAAACTAACATGTTATCTCCCTCACGGGTTTATAAAACATTTCATAAAAACATTTAAAAGAGTGCGAGGCTATGAACTCACGTTGATGTGGGAAAGCGGGTTATCGGCAATTCGGATGTACGGTACGTGCTTCAATCACGGAAACCTAGACAAATAATACTTGTCTTAGACTCTTGTCCAATGACTTTATAAAAATAACAATTGTGTATACATGTGATGATTTTATATATATGATGATGATCAAGTGGGTTTATACATTTTTACTCATTCATTATAGTGTTTATGTGTTGGTAATTTTCAAGACTAGTTACACTAGTTCAACTTATTTACAATTTGAAGCCCAATGGGACTATTACAAGCCCAATACTATTCATTAGCCCAATTATACTTTTATTATCAGTATTATACTTTATATGTTGGGCCCAAATGGGTTAAGCCCAATAAATAAGTTTATAAGTATTGTACCAAATTAGTCGGGTTTATTGTCCATTAAGGCTACTTTGGCCCGTTAATGTCTATATGTTGTAAAGCTCGGATTTTATCGGTTTTTACTTGTTATATATGTTTATATATCAGTATGTGAGTTTATAAAAGTTTACATTAGACGGGTCCGACCGTCTAAGTTTTATTTGACCAAAACGTTAATCTTTCGGTTTTAGCCGAAAAGACGTAAAACTTAGGATATAGTTTTATAACTTGAAAAAACATTTATACTTGTAATTTATATAACATGTCCCATTTTAATATCAATATTTATATAAATCTTTTATTATAATTATTATCCACTAGTGGTTTTTCATGTGTATATATTTTATAAATATATAAGTGAGTGCTTATTTTATATAAGTTTTTATTATACAAATCTGATTTTAAATTTCATGTTCACCAAAACAGCCATATCTAGAGTTCTATATGGGGATAGAAGCCCAAATTTTTATGGCATAAACTACATGATATGTTATCCATTTAACTCTCCTGTGGCTACTGTTGAATCAGCTTCTAAGTATTTTATAAAAATCGTCCAAAACAGTCTATGCAGATTTGTATTCTAATATTGTTTTGATCATATCTCACTCATCCTAATGATTCCATTGCATGGCCAACTCACCACATGTGTAAAAATCATATACCTTACTGTTTATTTAATAATCTAAGCCATTTTAACAGTTTATCATAAGTTTCTTCACTGTTTTATACAGCCTAGTCCTTACATCATGATTTTAACACTTTTTCATGTAGATTCTTATCTTTTTAATCAAATCTATCAACACCAAATCCCCACATAATATTTTTATCATAATTCATCATCATATACATATACATAAATAAAGAAAATATAAGATTACATAATCAAAATTACAAGAGGATGAGGAGAACAATCTTTATACCACTAAGATTATGTAGGTATTCATCAAGGCTTGGATTTTTGATGGAGAAACTTGTGATAGATCAACACCAATCTTCAAGACCACCAATACTTATAAACTTCATGTAGAAATCAGCCCTTGGACATCATTAAATCACCTCCTTGTTTGTTAGAATCACCTCCAATCTTCAAGGTTTCAAAGGTTCTTCACCTCATGTATGAATAAGATAGGATTTTTGGTGTAAATTTTGATCAATATGGTGGTGGTGGTGGTGGAAGTGGACGGCCAAAATGGCTAGAGAGAGAGAAGTATGTGGTTTTTGCATGTTGTAAATGAACAAATGGTTTTGTGATGTGTAATTTTGAGGTGTAGTTGTAAGCTTAGCTTACATGTGAAGCTAGTTACAAGTGTTAAGGCTTGTTGGTTAAGCTTGACACCTCATGGGATGAGGTGTTGCATCCTTGGCCGTCCCATATGTTAGTGGGGTGGGATAAACTTGTTTTGTCCCATCCCGCTAATTTACGGGTATTCCTTGATTCTAGTTTCCTCGATTTGCGTGCCCGCGAGTCGTTTTACGAAAAATGTTTTTATAAATTATGAATCAACGGTACAAAACGAATCTAATAAAAATTGTCTCATCAAAAACGGAGTTCGAAAACGTAAATACGTAATCCTAAGGTTTCCGGTTTAGTCGTAAAGGACGTTAAATTATAATCGTAAGTCCTAATCTCTTATCGTAAATTTGTGAGTTTATGAACCAACACAAATTTAAAATCTCAAAATAATATACACGGATAAATTTATTTTCTGAAATGTCGGACTGTCACCAAAACGGTGTATGTAAACATAAGCACGTAACGTAGAATCCTCCGGTTTAAACGTAGTCGATGCTACTTCAAGACGTAAATCCAAATTTCTTCCCAAAAATAAGTGAGTTCATAATATAACATTAAAATAATGTTTTTAAATAACATTTGAGAATAAAATATTAACCATAAATTGACGGATTGTCACAGCATTTACCCCTAAACAGGATCTTTGTCCTCAAAGATCATCTTATCTTACTACTCGCTTCTTATAGAGTTAAAGACATGTGGGTATTTCCTCCACATTCGGTCTTTTCTCACAAGTGTAATTCATTACAATACGCGAGTTTCATCAAACATAACTACGGGAATTAGATCAGGCTTAATGTTGACTTACTTTCTCTATCCATGATGTTCACGGGTTTTTGATGAATGCAACTTTTCGCCGATCTAAACTTCATTAAGGAATAGTCAGATTTTCACTTGATAAGCATTTTATCAAGTTCGATATACGAAACATAATTCACGCAGCCCTTGAAGACCTAGGGTAGATCCAGCTTATATGCCTTTCAAACCAATCTTTACATCATCTCAATGGTCCCATACAACAGGGACTTATATCCCATGATCTTTCAGATCATTAATTCATTTTTCCATGGTTAAAATTTTTGGCATAACTTTGCTACCCATCTGGCACTTCAAGATCTACATTTCATATTCACATAACCTCCGGCCCACTACCGGCAGTCAATAATCAGATCCTAATTTCAACAATCATTTCAGGTCTCGCGGGTCGGGTATTTTGTAAGGTTAGGTTCGCCATCATGGAAACCTTAAACCTAAAAGACATGTCCAACTCACAATGGGTGTATGTCGGGTGTCTTCATCCCAACTCCTGCTTACAGATGCTCTAATATATATCCTCACAAGATTCGATCTTGATCCTAAAACGATAATTATCAATGATAATCTCTCCAAAGGAAAACGGTCTTACAGTTTATTACCGAAGGTCAATCTTTAAATCATAAAACAACACTTATAGTATTTTGTATCGTTACTTTACCTCGTCCCTTCGATTGGGTGGTACACAGTACTCTCATCAAGATTCGTTCTCAATGACTTCTGAGCAAATCTCTAGAAATTCGATGCGAAGCGAGGATCTTGATAGAGATGATCGATACAGGCACACCATGTTTACATAACTCCTTTAAATACAAAAGAGTCAATTTCTCCATCAAGAATCTATCATTAACAGGAATGATATTAGCAGATTTGGTCAGTCTGTCGACGATGACCCAAATCGAATCAAATTCAGATGATGACCTTTGCAATAGCTAGACGTTTACTAATCTATGAGGCGGTGTATGCCTTCATAATTTGCCATCAGTACAACTTCTTCTGATAATGATACATTAAGTCAGAAATGACAGGAATAGAATACTTATACTTACAAGATTCCAACATAACTATATCTCAAAATCTCCATTTTTAGGCAACCTCAAGTGGCCTGTTATACATTCAACGCCATCGGCTTCTCAATTTTGATGGTTCACATTAGCCGCGAACCCCTTTTTATTATCTATATTATCCTTTCTATATTATGTGTCAGTATCTATATTCATCTCCCCTGATGAAATAATTATCATGTCCGTATTCATTCAAAATTTCTTTCTTCATATTTTCTAAGTTTTAGTTTCGTCTCAACTATTATTTTAATCAGTTCTGCTCAATCCGACGTTTAAAGCGTCGATAAGTATTACTAGTAATTAAATAATAAATATTAAGTTTTTATGAAACGTAAACGTTAAAAGTTTAAATTTCTTAGTTCGACCAATTATAATAAAATGTTCAAAACAAATTTGAATTTAATTAACACGATTTTTGCTGATTTATCGAAAATAATTAATAAGATTCGTAAACGTTTGAAAAATCTTTGGTTATACTTTGGTCAAAATTTTCTTAGTTGAAAAGCAAAAAGTGTCGTTTCAAATTTCAAGTCTTGGTTTAAATGGTTTCCTCAATCCCTCTTAGGTTGTCTTGAGGTATACACGAACATTTACCCCTAAACAGGAGTTTAGTTAAATGTTCTGGGTATAAGGGAAGAATCCCTTAAAAATCCTTTGTTAAAACATTTGTCAAAACATATTTCCATTTTCTTTTTGGTAAAACCCAAAGTCTTAAAAGAGCTCTAAATTTTTGAAGAGTCAATATAGATTTCATTATCTTATTAATCACACGGTCAAATAATGTAAAGGATTAAGTCTTAGATCCCATTTTAAATATTCAAGGTACAGGTTTTCGTTGTTCGGCCATTTCAGGGCAATCTATAATTAATTATTAACTCATTCTTATTCTTATAAACAAACAGATGGTCCTTAATGATCACAAGCATGAATTTATCAAATTACAGCCTACACACGTGATTCACCAAATTTATGGATGCTACATGCGTATTAGTCAATCCAAACGACATCACGTGAAACTCATAATGTTCATTACAAGTACCGGATGTAGTGATTGGAATAGATAATCTCTTTCGCGGATGCGAAGTTGATGATAACCATGCTGCAGATCAAATTTTCAAATATACGCTAGAACCTTGTAAATGATCGAACAAATCTATCATCTTGGGTAGTGGATATAGATTTTAATCGTCAATTTACCTAGTTCATGGTAATCAATAAATATAAGAAATAATAACACCATAGCTCTTCATAATGACGAGCTTGGTAGAATAAAAGCTTTCTCCGACAACTCTCTCAGTTGTACGCTAATTTCTTTAATTCAGATGGTGCTGACGTACAGTGCACATGCCACAGGTGCAACACCAGGAATATAATCAATACCAAATTCAACTTGCCTTAATGGCAAAAGTCTAGGTAATTTACCAACAAATACCTTCTAAAGTTTCAGATAACAGAAACATCTTTTAATAAATTCATATTTGGTTCTTTCTAGATTATAATATCTATGACTAATTCACAACCATTCATGGTATAATTTCAAGTCTAAATGCAGGATATGGTCATTCATCAAGAATTATTTAGATAACTTTTGATAATCAACATCTTATCATTTAGGGGAATTCTACTGGAGTTCCCATCAATTAAGACAATGTCGTCATGTCATAATTAATCAATCCATTCTACTGGCACTATCAACTTTCCAGTTTTATTGCTGTTGATAAGATGTGAACTTCTCAAAAGACTAATAATAATTCATAATCCTTCACAAATTCAAGGATATCTGGAGACATAACTAACCTTAAAAGAGTAAGGTTAACGCATAATCTATGCGAGAGAATTTCAAATCAGATACAGACGAAAACATTTAACGAATATGAATATATCCCATGTTTTCATAATTTGAGTACGCATTCGAAAGCTCCTCGGATCGTTACCTAGGTCATTCAAATGAAATTAAATCAAAATAAATGATAGGAACGTCGATACATCCAGTCGGGTATCAACACTCGGTAATCAGATACTTTTCCTAAGAATCTCACCACGGGAGAATTGGACAACAAAGAATTGTCAATTGTCAAATAAGACAATTTCCACAGATGAGTAAATTCGACTCAGAAGAATAGATGCTATAGGCACATATGTAGGTGTCCCTAACACTATGTCCCTATTTTTCACTTCTTGCAGATCTCATGAAATTTAATCTTTCACAATCTTTAAAGAAAATGTAGTGTTTATTAATCAGTTTTATGGTGACTACTAATCAGCCTTGCATGGTCCATTCCAAATTGTATGTAGGCGCGCAACTATATACAATTTCAAGATTAACGATGCAATACTCAGTTCGTCAATATTTTTATCATTATGTTTATAATAAAAACATTTTCATGCTTAATTCTTAAATAAGAATCAAGAATAAATTTACAAAGATTTTCTTTGTTATGAAAACAATTAAGTTTTCCAAGGTGTTTCATAAACAACTTCATTTCGATAACGATCACTTATAAATCTCACTTTGAATAATCCTTATAGTGATGAAAATTCAATGTTTCTCAAGGGATACTGTTTTATCTTATAAAAACAACGAGTGATCTGCAACAGAGTGATCAAGAGTTGTTCACCAAGAACTAACTACTATATATCAGGAAATGAACTTAGCCACTTAATCATGAGGTTCATGACCTCGATGGCACTCAGAAAGAATAATTCACAACGTAACTCAAATCGAGATGAGTACTTGTTCAATGGTTGCATCACTAATGCGAGCATTAGGAAGAAGCAAGAAAAGATAGATATCATCGATACATGTAGAATTTAGCAATCAAAGGTAGTCTTTTCATTAATCACAAACAAGTCAAAATTGTACCGTAACACATTTTGTGTCACTATGTCATACAATTTCAAGAACTCATCCTACCAACTGATGTCACAGTTAAGTTAGGGATTATTTTTAAAAGATACTACAATGAATACTAATCTACATGGGTCATTAGGTGTTCCACCTGTCCCAGAAGATCCATCGGTCTCAATTCAGAAGAAGCTAGGCATCCTCATTAGTGGACAATGGCCTAGGAACAACACTTAACACGAATCAACAATCAATTAAAACCTTATAATTCAATCACAGAACTTAACGACTTCCTCTTAACAATCTCATATTCTATACAAGTTAAATTTTACTTTATTCAAGTTTCAATCAAACCATACTCAATTCGATATCCTACCTCATTCTCCAATACTTTCAACCTTATTCATAAACCTTAAAAGGGCAATGAAAGCTCGATATGAACAACACTTAATTTCCAATCCTATAGCTCTTACAACAATAGTTATCAAATGAGTCACTAGTATTAAATGACTCACACATTCAATTAGACTTCTCCGAAAGGTACTAGTGGCATGAGGCTTTTGGGTAATGGTTCCAATGACAGCCTCAAGTGCAACATTCACCCTTTCGATTTCAATTTAAGAATTGTATGACAACGAATCAGATGACATCTTTCTAGGTGGTAACGTTTTGTCAAACTCCACTCTATAAGGAAAGATCGTCATGACATCGATATCAGCTTTAATCTCGCCAATTCTTTTTCAATATCACAATCAACTAATATCTACATTTCTATGAATATCAACCATTTTGTTGGGATTATAAATATCCACAACTTGGTTTAGATCTAGGATAGCTATAAATTCTTACGAGAATAGCTTCGATTAATTTACTAGGGGATTTAGGGTTCCTTGTGACAATCTACGTCGTATAAATACCTCGTATAAATATCTAAATAATCATCAAACAATCATGTAATAAAATTACATCATATATATATATATATATATATATATATATATATATATATATATATATATATATATATATATATATATATATATATATATATATATATATATATATATATATATATATATATATATATATATATATATATATATATATATATATATATATATATATATATATATATATATATATATATATATATATATATATAATCTAAGTGATATATATATTAAAATAATACTTCTCAGTCTGGTATTGTCGGTAACTCGGGAATTCTTCGGCGCCGTTATAGTCAAAAGATTTTTAGACATTTTTAGAAAAATGTTTATAGTTAAAAGATTTTGAAATGTTTTATTCAAAACCTTAGTTTTTTTAAAAAATCTTTCGTTCTCTATAACGAGAGCTCTGGTACCAAACTGTAACACCCCCAAATTTATACAACTCAATATCAGCGGAAGACTCGTTGGTGTTAGGGGATAGCACATTACTCACATCATATACAACGCATAAAAATCGCGTCGTTTAATAATAAAGCATTTCCATTCATAAATATCAATTTTACATAGGTCCCAATTCATTGTATTTCATACAGGTTTTACAAAGCATTTTGAATGGAAATTTGTATTTAAGTGCAGGCCATAAATTCTTTATCGTCTTCCCGAGAATTACCTTCAAGTACCTGAGATAAAACATGTTAAAAGAAAAGGTCAGCGAAAACGCCGAGTGAATTCATAGAGTTTTAATTAAATCCATCAATATAAAATTGGTATAAAATTATTACCAAAATTCATTTTGTACAAATATTTGTAATAGGCCATAAAATAGCCAAAGTCATTTTATACAAATCCTCGTCAAAATCATTATATAGGCTTTCGCCTTCAAAATCATTATACGAACCATTGTCGTTAAAAACATCATACAATACGTTTTATAACGTTGTATATAGTTAAATAAAACCCGTTATATGAATATGGTTATGAAAACCAAAACACGAACATAATATCAATAGTAAGACCCCGTATTGCAAGTCAGGCAATATATCGTAATTCGGTGCGTATAGCAGTATTTCGTTACTTGGATTATTATAAGCCGCATGACATTGTTACCTTACTACAACAAACAACGGGTAACTAACCCGACAATCATTTGCCCATCTAAAACAGTGTGTCGTCACAATAATCACGCTTATAGAAATCTTCTTATACATAAATTCGCTTACCAATCAATGTGGCACGACGGGGATCAACCGTCAAGGCGCGAACTGGGGTGATCGTCCCCAAATAGTACTATTATATGCATAAGCGTCTACCAAATCCCGGTAGTTCACAATTCATGCTAATGGGACTTTTAGTGACATAAACTAACTTTAATAATCCATTTTCTTTCATCTATCGGGTCATAAAATCATTCATCGGGTCATACAATCATTCGGGTCCAAATCAATAAATAAGAAATCGGGACAACTAGTGTCCAATTTCATAAAAACTAACATGTTATCTCCCTCTTGGGTTTATAAAACATTTCATAAAAACATTTAAAAGAGTGCGAGGCTATGAACTCACGTTGATGTGGGAAAGCGGGTTATCGGCAATTCGGATGTACGGTACGTGCTTCAATCACGGAAACCTATACAAATAATACTTGTCTTAGACTCTTGTCCAATGACTTTATAAAAATAACAATTATGTATACATGTGATGATTTTATATATATGATGATGATCAAGTGGGTTTATACATTTTTACTCATTCATTATAGTGTTTATGTGTTGGTAATTTTCAAGACTAGTTACACTAGTTCAACTTGTTTACATTTTGAAGCCCAATGGGCCTATTACAAGCCCAATACTATTCATTAGCCCAATTATACTTTTATTATCAGTATTATACTTTATATGTTGGGCCCAAATGGGTTAAGCCAAATAAATAAGTTTATAAGTATTGTACCAAATTAGTCGGGTTTATTGTCCATTAAGGCTACTTTGGCCCGTTAATGTCTATATGTTGTAAAGCTCGGATTTTATCAGTTTTTACTTGTTATATATGTTTATATATCAGTATGTGAGTTTATAAAAGTTTACATTAGATGGGTCCGACCGTCTAAGTTTTATTTGACAAAAACGTTAATCTTTCGGTTTTAGCCGAAAAGACGTAAAACTTAGGATATAGTTTTATAACTTGGAAAAACATTTATACTTGTAATTTATATAACATGTCCCATTTTAATATCAATATTTATATAACTCTTTTATTATAATTATTATCCACTAGTGGGTTTTCATGTGTATATATTTTATAAATATCGAAGTGAGTGCTTAATTTATATAAGTTTTTATTATACAAATCTGATTTTAAATTTCATGTTCACCAAAACAGCCATATCTAGAGTTATATGTGGAGATAGAAGCCCAAATTTTTATGGCATAAACTACATGATATGTGCTCCATTTAACTATACTATGGCTACTGTTGAATCAGCATCTAAGTATTTTATAAAAATCGTCCAAAACAGTCTATGCAGATTTGTATTCTAATATTGTTTTGATCATATCTCACTCATCCTAATGATTCCATTGCATGGCCAACTCACCACATGTGTAAAAATCATATAACTTACTGTTTCTTTAATAATCTAATCCATTTTAACAGTTTATCATAAGTTTCTTCACTGTTTTATACAGCCTAGTCCTTACATCATGATTTTAACACTTTTTCATGTAGATTCGTATCTTTTTAATCAAATCTATCAACAGCAAATCCCCACATAATATTTTTATCATCATTCATCATCGTATACATATACATAAATAATAAAAATACAAGATTACATAATCAAAATAACAAGAGGATGGGGAGAACAATCTTTATACCACCAAGATTATGTAGGTATTCATCAAGGCTTGGATTTTTGATGGAGAAACTTGTGATAGATCAACACCAATCTTCAAGACCACCAATACTTATAAACTTAATGTAGAAATCAGCCCTTGGACATCATTAAATCACCTCCTTGGTTGTTAGAATCACCTCCAATCTTCAAGGTTTCAAAGGTTCTTCACCTCATGTATGAATAAGATAGGATTTGTGGTGTAAATTTTGATCAATATGGTGGTGGTGGTGGTGGTGGAAGTGGACGGCCAAAATGGCTAGAGAGAGAGAAGTATGTGGTTTTTGCATGTTGTAAATGAACAAATGGTTTTGTGATGTGTAGTTTTGAGGTGTACTTGTAAGCTTAGCTTACATGTGAAGCTAGTTACAAGTGTTAAGGCTTGTTGGTTAAGCTTGACACCTCATGGGATGAGGTGTTGCATCCTTGGCCGTCCCATATGTTAGTGGGATGGGATAAACTTGTTTTGTCCCATCCCGCTAATTTACGGGTATTCCTCGATTCTAATTTCCTCGATTTGCGTGCCCTCAGGTCGTTTTACGAAAAACGTTTTTATAAATTATGAATCAACGGCACAAAACGAATCTAATAAAAATTGTCTCATCAAAAATGGAGTTCGAAAACGTAAATACGTAATCCTAAGGTTTCCGGTTTAGTCGTAAAGGACGTTAAATTATAATCGTAAGTCCTAATCTCTTCTCGTAAATTTGTGAGTTAATGAACCAACACAATTTTAAAATCTCAAAATACTATTCACGGATAAATTTATTTTCTGAAATGTCGGACTGTCACCAAAACGGTGTATGTAAACATAAGCACGTAACGTAGAATCCTCCGGTTTAAACGTAGTCGATGCTACTTCAAGACGTAAATCCAAATTTCTTCCCAAAAATAAGTGAGTTCATAATATAACATTAAAATAATGTTTTTAAATAACATTTGAGAATAAAATATCAACCATAAATTGACGGATTGTCACATCACAACAAACTACAAACTATAAATACTTTAGATTCTTTCAACAATTACAACATCGGTGCAGAACACAAACTACCCTTCAGTGTTCAGAATATAGCTTCCCCATCTGATAATTATCAGATCTCGAAACTTAAAAATTTAGATGTATAAGTGGGACTCACACATCTAATTCTTCTTAGTCAGCTTAATCAATGGTTCAACAATCAGTGAAAACCTTTCGATAAACCTCCGATTATTCCCAGATTAGACCAAGGAATTAACAGATTTCCTTCGGCGTCGTTGGTACCGACCAATCCTTAATCGTTTCAATCTTGGCAACATCTTCAGGAATACCTTTGTTGTCAATCAACTGCCTTAGAAAACACGAATATTTCAACCAACATTCACTCACGAAACTTTACATACAGTTTCTCTTTTTTCCAACCATCCCAAAATTATCCTCATATGCTACTTATGTTCCTCCTTTCCTATTAAAATCGAATATCTTCAATAGATATAATGACTAACTCATCCTAGTACATCTTACACACAAGATTCACCCAGTCCATGAATATGGCAGACGCGTTCGTCAATCCAAAAACATCACTTGCTACTTAAAGTACCCACATCAAGCACGAAAACCAACTATAGGAACATCTTATTCCCTTACTCTCGGTTAATGATAACCAGAACTCAAAGCGATCTTTGAGTACACACTGGATCCAGACAAGTTGCAAGGATCAAACGAATCATCAATCCTCGGTAATGGATACCGATTCTTGGCGGTTAATTGGTTAAGCTCTCGATAATCAATACACATCCGAAACAATCCATCCTTCTTTGACAAACAACACAAGCGATCGCCATTGGCAACAAAACTTAATCTAATGCATCCCTTATCCATCACTTCTCACAGTTGACCGGATAACTCATTCCAATCTGACGGTGCCAAATGATAAGGCCTACAAATACTACTCAACGAAACGCAGAAGCACTACACCTATCGCTTACAACACTTAATAGACACGAACTCCACTTCACAAGACGGCAGTAAATCTGCAAAACTTCAGGAAAACCTCATAATAATCTCGATCATTGACACATGCCCCAATTACACTATCACTAGTAACCTGAGCTAGAAATACATCACATCCCTCTTCCACATACTTCCTTATTTCCAAACAAGATACTTCTCAAACGGAAAATTCACTCATCACCTCTTATACAACACTCAGCTTCGCAGCAAAATCTAAACCAGCAGCTATCAATTTATAGTGAAAATTAGTCCAATCTCAAGCATCAGCACTTCGCACCTCTAAAAAATTCATACCAATAATCCACATCCAAAAATTCCAACTCTTTGAGCATCAAGTCGATACTAAACACCTACCTTCCTAAATTCAAGGAACACACTCTTAGTATAGAACTAATACTATTAACCTTTCCACCGGTTAACTCCACATCATAATTAATTGTCAATCTTACTAATTCTCCATTGATAAAGCAACTGAATCTTTACATTTCTACAGTTTCTATTTGATCTGAAACCAAACAACATACTGACATAAAGAATCTCAAGTAAGAATATACCATTTACAACATCCAGACCTTAAGGTTTGTTAGCATCATTCAAACGTAAGCTGGAGTGGCAGCATTCCTATCTTGTCAATTTCCTTTCCTTGGACAATTCCGTTGTTTATGTCCTTTCTCGACACGGCTAAAACATATCACAACTCTAGGGGTACTAATTCCAATAACTAATCCTCTTGTTCTGCACTTCACAGCTTTATGACCAGGTTGTCCTAACTCCAGTCGTAAATGTGTAAAATCACCTACATGTTATAGAGTACAGCAAACATACTTGAGATTTATCTTGTCACTTCTAGACACAGTGGTAGCACGAATCTCATCATTCCTTTCATGGTTTAAATACTGGCTTTGGTTTTGTCTTTAGTTATTGTTGTTACTATAATCCTCACAATTCTGACCTTGATTCTGGTTGGACTGAGCATATTCCCACTTTCTCTTATTGTTTTCAACAATACTATCTTTCCTATCTTGCACTTTCAGTTCCATTAAATCATGCGCCATTTGAACAGCTTCATCGAAAGATTCAGGTTTTGAAGGATTAATCTCACCCTTGATATTACTAAACCATCCTCTAGTGTACTGCTTCCTTGTCTTACAGTCATTCTCAAAAGTATCATGGCATCGCAAATATAGGTCAGAAAATTTCTCGGTAAGCAGTAATAACATCGTTCCTTAACACTAATTATCTCAATTCGGATTCCAACTATCATAGTTCCTATTTAGGACAAAACCTAGCAGCTCGGTAGTCCTTTCATCACAGTCCATGTCTTACCATTAACCACAACCAATCCTAAAGTAGTCACTTGGTTATTCCACCATCTTAGTGTACCATCTTGAAATATAGCAGCAGCAAATTTCACCTTATTAATTTCTGAACACCCGATAATCTCAAAGTACTCTCTATCTTATCAATCCAACTATGCAATTCTAATGCACTACTAATACCACCAAACTGCGCAGAACCACACTTCTGAAAACTAACATAAGTACATTCTCTTGAACTTGTAGAACAGCAGCAACACTATCATCTGGATCAGCAGCATCCTTATTATTGTTAGCAGCATCGCCATTATTTTCAGCAACATCATCATTATTCTCAGCAGCATCATCATTATTCTCAGCAGCATCATCATTATTCTGAACAACATCAACTGCAACACCATTATCTCCAGCACAACTAACTCCAGCATCTTGATTCCTTGCAGCACAACCAGCTTCATGTGCTCTAGCAATAACTTGTTCAATCATGGTGTTAACAGTAGCAGTTGTTATCTTTGGCGACATATTTCAAGAAACTTAGTCACGTAGCGATCTACTAATGACAGAAATATGCTTCCCTTACTCCTTCTTCCATCATCACAGAAGAAAGAAACATGATAAGTATACATATCAAGATAAAAGTAGGAATTCTTTATCAGGATGTCTCATGGATACTACATGTACGAACAACACAAACTACAATGGTTCATCAACCAAAACTCAAAAGAGTTAATAAAGATACATCATAGATCATGAGGGTGATTCAGATTGCGCTGAGGAATCAACAGGATAGTGGCAGTGTCTGTCACTACAATCATCTACCGAACAAACTTAAAAGATAATAAGTTCCATCACAATGCTACGACACAAAGGTTTAAATAAGTTCAATCACAAAAAGAAAATAAGATACAAAGAAATCCATTACGCGATCTGTTCCTTAGACACCGGCTCCTCATTCTCCTTAAAATTGTTGTCAGCTTCATCACACTCATCTATTTCTCCCTTTTTGCACTTCAAAGTCAAATCCATAACATGATGGCAGCTCACTCTCAAAATTCAAATACTCACTCATTCACGGCAAATTAATCACAAGACAAATCTCAGTACGACTTTCAACATTCCTAAACTTCCAAGCTTGACTCAGAATCAATCTCACATGAGACTCCCACTCACTTATCCTTCCAAAACTTACCTACTTCTCTTTAGACCTTTCAATTTAAGCACAAAAATTCATCACAATCGACCCAAGACTAGCAATCTCATCCATCTTTCAAGTCCTAACAAACTCAAGTCTCCACATACCAAATACAACCTTTAAAACCACCTTTCTTTCACATCAACCCTCTAATCACACCAATTTCAACCACATATCTATCATACATCAACTAGTCAAACTTCCTCATACCCGATACAAATCGCAAGAAATCAGTTGTAAAATCGTTCAACATCTGGTCTACTGTCCCAGACCCTCGGTAGTATATAAGGTCATTATTTAAAATTATATACATATGCATTACATAAAGAAAATTACGGTAAGAAGTACTCAACGTACTTTCAACAATATCAATACCTCATCAATACATCATCATAGTATTTACTTAATAAATATTCTAAAATCATTTCAATTTTAAGAGATACATCCAACTATAAAACAATACAAAACAAATAATCTTACCGGAGCCTTGCAGAGAAGTTGCGTGCTTTTGTAAAATAACTTCGACACCAAAGTTATAGTTTAGGACATTTTTCAAAAATCGACCTAATTCGCTATAACTAAAAAGCTCTGATTACCAATCTTTAACAACCCCAAAATTTCATTGCGCAGCGGAAATACACATTTGGGTGATAAATACAACATTGTTATACAAGACACTTTGAAAAATCTCAAAATGATACATTTGGAATATAAAAGGAAATAATTTAACCATTGTCTAAAACTTTCGATCTCATGTAAAACAATTTTAAAGATATCAGAGTATCATTTAGGTCCCCCAAAGACTTTATCAAATCCACAAACACTTTACCAAAGTAATCGACCGTACATTATTATTTTTATGACAAAAAGGAAAGAAATCCGTTTTAGACCAATCACCACAAAAGCAATCCGCAATCCTTCTCCAGCAAGCTCCATCAGCAATCCACTTCAATCACCTGAAATACATGCTTAAAATCATCAACACAACGGTTGAGCAAGTCTATAGGTTTTCCAAATCATCATTTGAACACAAGAGAAAAATCAATCAAGATCATGTAATAGAATTGTGCGCACAATCTATTAGTCAGGCATTCTGGTATATAGCAATAGCTATTGAATTGTATTAAGCTCATGACACCGACCCCTTAACTTAGTCACCCACGCCTAAAGCCGGCATGACTAGATGAATTCCAGTGCCCCTACTAGGGTATCAGTTGCAAGTATACCACATTCTCATTCTCGTAAAATTATCCTTCCCAACGGGTTACTCAGCGTAAAGCCCTGGTCTCGGATAGGGTCGTCAGCCCAATAGTACTATTATTAGAATAAGCAGCTATTCCCAGCTCACAACATCAAGTCAGAAGATAGTTAACGGCTCATGAATTTAGGGACTTTTGCAACATAGGTACTTATACAATTCAAATCAACAAAGGCAACAAAGGCAATATTCGGGTCCAAACAATCAATCATGACTTGTGTTCATTTTACTTTCAAATAGCATGTATCCCCCTAACGGGTTTTAAAATCATTCAAAGCAATTACAAAAGTGAGGCTATAGACTCACCTGGAGTAATAGCAGTAGCAAGACGATCTTCGACGATAGTTGATGCCCGATAAACACAAAAACCGCAACTTATCAAATAAGGCGCGTTCATCAATAATAAACTCGAATAAAATCCATACTTACTAACACCAAACTCAAAATAATAAAATCACAACCAACCCAAAATGAAAACAATACAAGTGACCTATTACTTCATTCTATATGTTTACTTTATTAGTCAATTCTTTCGATAAAAATCTGCCGGTACACACCAAATGTACGAGCTCATTTACCCCACTTAAACACGTCAAATACTTATGATACTAATCAGAGACCTCACTTACTATATATAGAAAGACCTGTTAAAAGCCCATCAAAATATTTTACTTTTAAAGTTCCCTGTCCGACACATCTTTGAACTACAAAAACCGGACAGTTTTACGTCACCGACTCGTACAACCATTTTGACCATTCTAAATAATCCTGTTTAAAAATTCGACACTTGGGTTTGAAAATAGACTCACAACCCTTAGTTTAGAAACAAACATCAGAACTTGATCATTTTTACAACTCATTCTATAGTCCCCGAGATTCGATCCAAATATCGACAACAACTTCGGATTGTGTCGATACTCGTCTCCCGGTACACGAATAATCAAAACATCATAACTTCGCGCTCGTTTGGAGCTAGAAGCTCTATCTTATATCAAATCGAAGCTAAAAGAATTTTCTACAACCTCATGTAATTAGTTTGTTCATTTTCAAACAGTAAGGTAGCCAAAAATTGGCCTTGAACCTACTGCCCTAAAATACCTCTTTAAAAATCATGTTAGATCAAATTTTCAACCCATTTTAATCAATCTTATGCTACTAATATCACCCTAATATCATTTTAAACAACTCATCTAATCCATAACACCCTTGGATGATCATACAAAAATTTACCCACTCAAATTTTCCAACATGCAATTGTTAATATATATATATAAAACACTACTTACAACATACCCACACAACAAAAATAAATCAAACAAGCATGAATCATATCAAAAAAAAAGTTCTTGCATGTGTATAAAATTTATACCAAAATATGCACAATTTTATTTCCAAATATGGTCTTTTGTTAGATTTCTTTGATTCTAGTTCAAAATCAAAAATCAAAAATCAAAAATCAAAAACAACTTTTTAACAAAATTTTGGCATGATCATCTCTTGATCGTCACCAACAACACATGCATAATCATAAATTTGACCTACCAACTCTTGAAAAATCAACCTTAATGCATGTTGAAGATTTTACACCAAAAGAAAGCCCTTGAAAATCTAAGATGTGGTATTGTGTTGTTTTTGATTAGATCATAATAAAAATGGAAGAAATTTGATGGTAAAGGGGTGTTGGGGGTGACGGTAAAGAGAGGGAGGAGAGAGGGGTGGGTTTGATTTTGTTTTCACACATTTTGTGTGTGTTTTTCCTAGTGGAAAAACCTTTTATAGTAGGGTGGAGGGTTAGATTTTGCCAATTTGTGATAGTTTTGGTCCAAAATACAATTAAATAGTTGTAAGGGTAGAAAATGTAAATTGTCAATTTTGAAAATATTTACGAGTCTCGGGTTTCGTAAAAATACTTTTCAAAAGTTAAAAAGCACTCAAAATATGATAATAATATGATCCCGGTTCGACTTAATACGAACTTAAAATAAAAACGTCAAAAATATAAACATCGAGACAACAAATGATAAAACATAAAATCTCGGGCATCCGTCGATATCGTGGTCACTAATAATCCTCGCTATTAGTAAAAAGATAAAAATAAGACCTCCAATTTTGGTTTTAAATAAAACCATCAACCGTCATATCATTCAACTCATCAAAAATTTCAAAATTATTCGTAAAATAATAATATATAATATTAAATAAATGACCTCGAGTTTGGGTTGTCACAGTATAAGTATGGCGCGCAACATAGTTATACAAGTACCACGACATCAATGGGTTTCTAAGTATGATTGCATGAAAGAGGGTTAATACATGCCTGTATAGTATATGTTGGAAGTGCTTATGGTTATGTGTAGGCGTGTATATAGTATTACGTATATTATACAAGTAACTTGGTAATTATTAATGAGTGTGCATGACCGTATATAGACAAGTTGTCATCGTATGTACCAACGACATCTTGATCTACTCGGACTCGGAACAAGAATGTGGGAAGAACTGTGAGTTGGGTTTGAAGTTACTTAGGCAAGTGAAGTATGCTGGAACTTTCAAGTGTGAAAATTTAGTAATTTGGTTACTAGACTAAGTAGTTAGAAATGATATCATGTAGTTTGAACCAACAAGGTTGAAGCGAAGCAAGATGAGGAAGCGTTTTGGAGGATAAAGAACTAGCGTGGGTAATGACCCGATCTTGGCATTATCAAAAGGATTGAATTAATTCGCAAAGCACGACGATACGTGGAGCAAGGATTAGGATGCGGGCGAGGACGGCGAAGAAAGACGATTGCTTAAACATTGCAGGAACTGAAGGTTTGGAAGAACTATATAAGACATAGATAGGGGAAGTTAAGTGGTGACGAGAAATTACAAGGCCAAGTATCATCTGGGAAAGGCAAGCATCATTAATGAGACACGGAATAAGAGGAATGAAGTGAAACTGAGACAAACTTGGGCTATATGGATGACGTGTTAAGATGGGTTAAATGAAAGATGCTAGTTGCACGAGTTGAGTTGTCAAAAGCAGAGAACGCGTCAACACCTACGTGGCGTGGCTTGGACTACCAAATGGAGAAAAGGAGGATAGGTTATACTTCCAAAATAGATAGGAGTGTCTTGAAAAGACGGTGTAAGGACGTTGACCGTAGAGAAGATATATAGTGAGGTGGAGAAGTAGTTATGATGAGAGTTGGGTGATAGTCGATAGACTGACTAATTCATCCCATTTTTCTAGCAGAATGAGAAGTCATGAAATTGAGAAGTTGGAAAGCTTTCGTACAAATGTGATGTTATGAACTTAAGGTTATGGAGGGACAATCGAAAAGTAGTAGTGAGGAAGGAATGGATTGAGGAAGCAAGAGATTGTAAAGATACTAGATTAATATTAGAAGGGTTAACGTCAAAGCTGAAAGTTAGTGATCATGAATAAGGGAAAGCCTCATCTAGAGAAAGTTGGAAGCAGTCAACTTATTGGAACATAAATGGTTAAGGAAACTACTGATGTGATAACAGTGCTTAAGGATAAATTGAAGACGGCAAGAGACCGACAAGAGAGGTATGTGGACTGATTACTAGATTTTTATATAGGTTCTTTTTCGATTCAATTCGAATTGAAAAAGGTTTAGCGTGTGACACAATCGTTTTTGGTTAATGAAAAGGGAAGTTTGGTTATCTATTTCTACTTAAAAGGTAAATGCAAAAAGTAATAAAAATAAGCCAAAAACAAATAACTAATAATAAAGGAGCAAAACAAATAATAAAACGTAAATTAAAACAAAACAATTAATAAAAATAAAACTAAAAGAAGAAATTAACTTTCGACTGAAAAATAAAATTAACCTAATGAAAAAGGAGAAAAATAAAACTAAGAGGGTACTTTAAAACTAAACGAGGTAAAAGCTAAAGCGGGCACTAAATAAAAGATAAAACTTAAACTTTTCGAAAAAATACTAATACTAAAAATTGATGAAAAATTCAACTAAAAATACGTGACTTTCAGAATTAAAATCGGAACAACTTTTAGATTAAACTAAACGATTATGGAACAATATTAAATAAAAAACAAGCTAGCAGGCAAGCTGCTCAAGCAGCCAAGCTACTAGCTCCTTTTGGCGGAAAAACACTAAGCACACAACCGACACAAACTGACCGAAACCGAAACCGACCGGCACCAACCGACCAAATTTGGGTCGGGACTCGGGATAGGTTTTTCATGATTTTGATACTCGGTTCGGGTCGAGACTCGGGATTAATTCGGGATCGCACAAAGAAAACCACATAAACCGGGAGTAACTCGGGCCTAACTCGGTTCAGTTCGGGACTCGGGATTAAATCGGGTGGGGATTCAGTTTGAGTTTTTTATGATTTCGGTTTCGGGATAAGTCGGAATCGGGTCGAGACGGGTCTGTTTCGTCCCGATGCTCACCCCTAGTCAACTATGAGAAGTCTGTTATTGTACGTGATGTAATTAACCAAAAATTGGAACTCATAATACAACTTTTTGACAGAATAATATATGAAAAACCATTTTTTAAAAAGATTTGCCTAGCTTACACGAAAGCTGAATAAGGAACCTTTTCCTTGTAATCATCGTCACCATTTGACTCAGTTTCCTCCAATTCTATCACTCAAAACAGATCGTATTACAGGTTCATACTTTAATTAGTACTATTAAATCAAAACCTAAAAGGAATCCGTAGAAGTTAAAGTTGTTTTACAAACCTTAGATATGTTGTGATGGTTCTTAAGCCCCTAACAAACAAAATAAACCAACTAAAGCAAATAAACATAGCATCAAAAAACAAAAACCAAAACATAGAAATTAATTAAGGATGATACTTACAAATTAATTATCCTCATATATTTAGATTTCTTTAGGGTTTATATCATGGTGTTGGAGTTGAATTTGTAGGAAAAATAGGTGTCTTCAAAATTTGTTTTGGCACTGGAAGATTCAAGCTAGGTGTTTTGTTATAAAGTGGTGTTTCAGATACACGTGTTAGAGGAAGGAAAGGAGGTGCTCAAAGAAGATAAGATAGCATTTGTTTATTAATTTTTTATTGTTCATAAGCATTTAAAAAATATTATCCCAGCTTTACTGTAGCATTGTGAGGAGCAAGTATCACGATTTTTGTTATATATATATAATGAGTTGAGCTGACTAAATATTGATTCTAACTTTAAATGAATTGAACCGATTAAATTGAGAAAAAATTAAAACCAAAAACCAAACCAAGCAAGTTCTATCGGTTTGTGAGTTCATTTGTTAAAGTCTAATCTATACTAATATACAAAAAGCTCATGTTTAAAACTGAAAAAAATAAAAAATTCAACATTTTCATATATAAACATAATGCTTAAATAAGAAACAAGTGTATTAGTCACTAAATCATGGGTTCGACAATCAGGTGACGGGTTTGATCATTGTGTAAACCCGATCGAATCACCGTGTTACGGGTTCTACCACCGGGTCAATCCGGTCGAGACACCGTTTGACGGATTCACTCACCGGGTCAACTCGATCGAGCCACCGGGTCACGAGTTTGACTATCGAGTCGATACGATCGAGTCACCAAATTATCGATTTGACCACCGGGTCAATTAGGATATTATAAACTATCCGCCGCTATGCGTGAGTACACGTCTAGTGTTAATTATGCTTATGTTATTTTAAGTCATGTTTCGTGTATGTTGCACTTGTTAAATGAAATACTGTGTTTATATTCTAAGTTTGTGGTCAAGAATATCATTGCTTTTGTTATCTTATGTCAATTCAAGAATCCAATTTTTTGTATTTGTAATTGCTATTATTTGAATGCCTACAAACAGAACGATCAAGGGTGTATCTAGGAAAAAGTAGTCGTTGCAACTTATGTTAGTTTACACTTTAATATAAACATCTAAAGAAACTGTGGAAACCTAAAAATCAACCTTCTACCATGCTAAAAGTTGTAGAATAATGTGTTCTTAACTTCTAATGCACTAAATTTGTTGGAAAAGTAAAAAAAGTGTATAAAGTTAGAAATTTCAAATGCATAGAATCTAATTATGGTATAATTCGAATAAATGAAGAGTTGGAATGAAGTGTGGTTCATTGATTGGAGAGTCCACTCGTGCTCATGAATAGTTAAATCGGTCACCTTTGACGTTTTGCCAACTTCCTAGTTCTAAAAACCTCGTAAAAATTACGCAAAAGTTTCGTAAAATCGTGAAGTTTGATTTTCACGTCACGCAATATATTAAAACTTGAGTCTAAAGTTTGAAGTAAGACGACAAGTATAAAACTTGAGATGCCTGAATGTCTTTTAAATACAATTTAGATAAAAAAAAAACAAATTGTATTTTTTATATAAAAATAGAAAATATTACATGCATAAATAGTTTTTAACTTTATTCTTTAAATATTATACTTTTTACTACCTCGATATATTTATAATATGATATAAATATATAATTTATACTTTTTTCCATATTTTATGACACTTTAATTTATGTTTTAAAAACGTCATGATTCGTCATACCTCATAAAAACGTGAGGTTTGACCATGTTATCACGCCACGTCTCATGTTATTTAAAATCTTGTTCCTGCTACATATAGTCTAAAATACTCTACATATACAAACATGTATACGCATATAGGTCCATGTAGATTGGATAAATAATATGGCAAAGTTGGCCAGATGGTTTTACGTGAAGAAAGAGACATGTAACGTTTGAATTATTGTTTTGTGTTGAAGAGTAGTTAGGATTTGTGATTGTTTCCACTGTTTCTCCTTTTATTTTCCGAAAATTAAGGGATGTTTAGTTGTGAAAATTTTTTCATAATTTTTTGTTTCTAATTTTTTAGAAAAGAAAACACTTTTTTTTCTATAAAAGAGTTAAGAATTTTGAAAACTTGTTTAGATAATATTTTTCATTTTCTAAAAAAATAAACAATGTGTAAACGGAACTATTTTCAACCATTTTTTTCATGATCAACTTTTTTTCACGTTTTTGGTATTTTTTTTACGTTTTCGTTTGTTTT
The DNA here is from genome assembly GCA_025667525.1 of Glebionis coronaria. Classification (NCBI taxonomy): domain Eukaryota; kingdom Viridiplantae; phylum Streptophyta; class Magnoliopsida; order Asterales; family Asteraceae; genus Glebionis; species Glebionis coronaria. The sequence goes on from CM046874.1 coordinate 549,864,035, forward strand.
TTCCCATCTTCTTTTTTTCATATTTTCGTAAATTTTTTTACGTTTTAATTAGTTTTTTACTTTTTATCAGTATTATTACGTTTTAGTGTATAAATTTACGTTTTCGTCAGTATATTTACGTTTTCGTCAGTAATTTTACGTTTTTTCTATAAATTTACGTTTTCGCCAGTGAATTTACGTTTTCGTCAGTAAATTTACGTTTTCGTCAGAAAATTTACGTTTTCGTCAGTAAATTTACGTTTTCATCAGAAAATTTACGTTTTCGTCAGAAAATTTACGTTTTCGTAAAAAATTTACGTTGCCGTCAGTAAATTTACGTTTTCGTCAGTAATTTTAAGTTCTCGTGTGTAAATTTAGGTTTTTGTCAGTAAATTTACGTTTTCGCCAGTAAATTTACGTTTTCGTCAAAAATTTACGTTTCCGTCAGTAAATTTACGTTTTCGTCAGTAAATTTACGTTTTCGTCAGTAATTTTACGTTCTCGTCTGTAAATTTACGTTTTCGTAAGTAAATTTACGTTTTCGTCAAAAATTTACTTTTTCGTCTGTAAATTTACTTTTTCGTCGGTAAATTTACGTTTTCGACAGAAAATTACGTTTTCGTAAAAATTTTACGTTTCCGTCAGTACATTTACGTTTTCGTCAGTAAACTTACGTTTTCGTCAGTAAGTATACGTTTTCGTCAGTAATTATACGTTTTCGCCTGTAAATTCACGTTTTCGCCAGTAAATTTACTTTTTTGTCAGAAAAATTAAATTTACGTTTTCGTCAGTAAATTTACGTTTTCGTCAGTAAATTTACGTTTTCGTCAGTAAGTATACCTTTTCGTCTGTAAATTCACGTTTTCGTCAGTAAATTTACTTTTTTGTCAGAAAATTTAAATTTACGTTTTCGTCAGTAAATTTACGTTTTCGTCAGTAAATTTACGTTTTCGTCAGTAAGTATACGTTTTCGTCTGTAAATTCACGTTTTCGTCAGTAAATTTACTTTTTTGTCAGAAAAATTAAATTTACGTTTTCGTCAGTAAATTTACGTTTTCGTCAGTAAATTTATTTTTTTGTCAGAAAAATTAAATTTACGTTTTCGTCTATAAATTTGGGTTTTCGTCATAAAATTTTAAATTTAAATTTACTGAAGAAAACGTTAATTTACAGACGAAAACGTAAATTTACTGCCGAAAACGTAAATGTACTGACGGAAACGTAAATTTTTGACGAAATCGTAAATTTTCTAACGAAAAAGTAAATTTACAGACGAAAACGTAAATTTAAAGACGAAAACGTAAATTTTTGGACGAAAACGTAAATTTTCTGACGAAAACGTAAAATTACTGACGAAAACGTAAAATTACTGACGAAAATGTAAATTTACTGACGAAAACGTTAATTTACTGACGAAAACGTAAATTTACCGACGAAAACGTAAATTTTCTGACGAAAACGTAAATTTTCTGACGAAAACCTAAATTTACTGGCGAAAACATAAATTTTCTGACGAAAACGTAAATTTTCTGACGAAAACGTAAAATTACTGACGAAAACGTAAAATTACTGACGAAAACGTAAATTTTCTGATGAAAACGTAAATTTACAGACGAAAACGTAAATTTACAGACGAAAACGTAAATTTTCTGACGAAAACGTAAATTTTCTGACGAAAACCTAAATTTACTGGCGAAAACGTAAATTTTCTGACGAAAACGTAAATTTTCTGACGAAAACGTAAAATTACTGACGAAAACGTAAAATTACTGACGAAAACGTAAACTTTCAGACGAAAACGTAAATTTACAGACGAAAACGTAAATTTACAGACGAAAACGTAAATTTACAGACGAAAACCTAAATTTTCTGACAAAAACCTAAATTTACTGGCGAAAACGTAAATTTCTGACGAAAACGTAATTTTTCTGATAAAAACGTAAAATTACTGACGAAAATGTAAATTTCTGACGAAAACGTAAATTTTCTGACGAAAACGTAAATTTACTGACGAAAACGTAAATTTACAGACGAAATCGTAAATTTACAAACGAAAACGTAAATTTACTGACAAAAACTTTAAATAATGATGAACGGTGAATACTGAATAGAGTAACGTGTTATTGAAATGGGTTAAATAAAACAATGGTGGGTATGAGGTGAAAATTTAGAAAAGGGTAAAATGGAGTTTTCTAATTTTCTATATAAATTTAGAAAATGAAAATTTTGTAATTTTTAAAAAATATTAAAAAATGATGTTGCTAAACAGATTTTCTATTTTTCACTTTTCAAATGAAATTTTTTCTAAAAAAATGAAAAAATTTTCTCCAACTAAACGGCCCCTAAACATTTTTTTCTGCAATTCTCCATTCATACATGTTTATTCTGTTTCTTTTGCATCTTGTTGTCTTTTAGTCACATCGAAACGCTATTTGAGGATCATTCCTTGCTTTGTTTCAAATGAAAGGTTCCACTGCGACTACTTTTCAACCGCATTCTTCCAACCGCCGATCAAACGGTCATGGATGCTTTGATCGGTTATATTAATCTACGTCTTACTCTTCACATTATTGGCAATTTAGGATCGGTTATATTAGTAAGATCACCTTCAATGTTTATTTTCTTGGATGAGACCGTTTGAGGCCGTCCACAACGAGCATATAATTACTTTCTAATAGATAAAAACTTTGATGTATTTTTAAAAAATTTCTTGTTTCAATTTTAATCTTTTTATTTCTTTTTTAATTCAACAATAACTTAAATGTTTGAATATTTAAATGTGTAATAAATGAATTTAAATTTTTTTAATAAAATTCTAAAGGTTTTACCTTTTTTTGAAATTAAACATTTATATTTATCTATACTATCTTATAAAATTCTTATCGCAAAAATTGAAAAAGTTTGAATTTTCAACAATTCCTTAAATTAAATTGTAACAAACTCTAGGATTAAGATTGACAAACAAATATAGAAACTATACAATATGATTTGCTATTTTCAACAGGCTGTAACTTATATTAGGTTGATTGATTGCAATGAAAATTTTCTATAGGAACTATTACTACACAAAATATTTCACTCAAATAGAATTGTTACACCATGTACGTTAGGTAGCTTAATGGTTTCTATATAAACCAACACAAACCCTAAAATGGGATCACTTGTTTCTCTCTCTAAAACCCACGACCATCACACCTATTCTCCGTCTTTCTCTTTCTCTAGATAAAACACACACATGAACCCCTTCTTTGTTGCCACTGAAACTACCGCCACAGAAACTAAACACACTTGGTTGTCACGGTGCGCTAGGCGGTTTCAATAGGTGGCTTTGTTGTTGGTTTCAATTTCTTTGTTTCTGCCTTTTGTTAATAGGTGGCTGATTTTTGGGGTTACAATCATACTCCGATCCTTTTTCTAATAAAGAGTCTAGAATTTGTGGTGTATCAAAAATAAGAGTAGATTATGAAACTATAATTTGCGTCGTATAAGATCAATTGCTTTCTAATAAAATAACCGAACCACCCAAATCGACATATCTCAACCATGACCTCCATAAATTTTCTTCTTGTCAGGTACATGTTTATATTAGTTCATATATTGGAATACCTGAAATTAGTTATGATGGTAGTTTGAGTGTGATCTGATATAGGTCCCGAAGTTGCATGTACATCGACGTTTGAATCGGGACCGAAAATCAAGATTACTTGGGAAGAGTTCGACTCATTGAGTCGAATAGTTAAAGAATTAGAAAAGTAGACGGATGTTAGAAAAGTAGAGGTAAGTTGAGATTTTATTAGCTTTTCTAAATTAACGTACATAGCTAATAAGCCCGACGATCAAGCTAACATAAACATCCCTATAATAAATGGTTAGGTTAGATTCGATTTATAAGTTGCCTTAAAGGCAAGGTAGGTGCGATTTGATTTACATAAAGATGTATAATTTTTCAGCCATTCTGTAATTTACTTGACCATTAGTTTTAACACTTCAAGTTTTAAATGAGATATTGGTAATGATAAAAGAACCACTCATATTCTAATACCTATTTTTGCTCAGGTACGTGCAGGCTGCGTGAAAAGCCGATTTCTTACCAGAAGAAAGAGGTAGCTACCCACCCAGGAAACAAGTACACTTTGGTAAGTGAGAAGCAGCCTATTCCTTTACATTAGAGTTCACTGATTTATGTTTTTTAGAGTTAACTAATCCATTTGGTTGTGCTCGGGTAAAAGAAAAATGAGTATGATTCAACCAATACTTTTCTAGGTATTTTATGGCTTTTCATTGGATAATAAAAGATATTGCGTCAAATTGTCGTATGACTATTTATCAGTTTGCGCAGTCATTGAATTTTTTGTTATTCTACCTGGTGCAGAAAAGTTTGGGCCTACATTATTATGCAGATTTGGTGCCCAGTATGCTTTTCCGACCGGTGGCAACGAAGTCCCTAGACAAGATTATCTAAATAACTTACTAGGAATACATCAAGCAGAGAATGATATGTCCCTAAAGTGAGTATGCTACTATACTCATCTTCATAATGTATTTTTTTCTACAGATTATTATGAAATGAAGATGATGTGTTTAATGCAGTCGTCTTTAAGAAGTAATTTTGTAATGTATTCAATATAAAAGGACATTGATTACTCTTTTTTGATAGACCACTTATTGAGGTAATTCTTTGACTTCCACTCTTTGATGGCTTATATGGACACCACTCTAGAAAACCTTTTATTTTCAATTAACATTGTACAATTGTATAAAAACTACACTATGCCTAGAAAACTAACACTTATTCAATTAATATTATAAGGGTGTACACATTAGCTTATAATTGGGAGAAGATGATTCAATCTGCTGATGCCATATAAATGTAAGACGAGTCATTAGCGGGTGTACCTAATCAACCAGTTCCTTGGAACTCTGTATGTCTGTATCCTTTGAATTCTATGAGTTAAGTTTCTAAGAATTACACTATTCATATGGGTCCAGTTTCTTTGAACTCTGTGAGTCCATTTCCTTTGAACTCTATTGGTTCAGATCCTTTAAAATCTTTGGTACCATCCAATATGGAGGCTCCTTATTCTTCCCAGCAAGATGAGGTTGTTACATGATACAAATGATTCACATAAGTATTTTGTGTTGGAAATATAGTTCAATTGTGAGCTAGTTCATACTGGTGAATGAGGAAGAAGGTACGGAGTGTACACCCATAAGTCCCTGAACACCCTGACTCATTGTGGTTAAAGTTTGTTCAGCATCGCTGATGATCTTCAGAGAGTGTAACTTTGGACTGATGATATTCATCAGGGAGTAACTCTTCTAAAGACATGTCTTCATTGTTTACTAATCAACAAGTCTTCTTCAGTACTGAAGGCTTCAGCGGGAACACTCTTTAGTGATTGCTGATGCTTTAATGGGACCGAAGAATAAACAAATGCTGGAGCTGAACATGGATAATTGTAACGGTATTTTGACCAATTCAAGTGGTATTAATGACCACGTTTGATTGGTCTTGTAACCACTTTTCTGGTATTATGGAGCACATTAAGAGGAACTTAATTGGCCGTTAATTCCTCTTAATTCCATTGACTAGGGTTTGAGTGCTACACCTATAAAAGGTGATCATAACTTGCATGAAGGAGAGACAGAAACATAAACACATAACAGAAAAAGGGTTAGTGATTTGTGCCTAAATCACTAACAACATTTGGTCTTATCCCAAGTAGGTATTCGTGATACCCAGGCATTAGGGTCGAATAATTTACTTTGGAAAGTGAATACACGATTTCAAGTGATACCCGGTAACCATTGTTTCGGTATGTAGCTAGGATTGATTATCTTACCCTGGTTGGGACGAGTAGAAACCAACAATCAAAGTAAATTATTTTGTGATAATCAATGGCGGCTGCTATAAAGCATATGGTGGCTAACTTCTCCAAGCTGGATAAGTTTGAAGGGGTGGATTTCAGAAGATGGCAAAAGAAGATGCACTTTCTTCTTTCTACCATGAGCGTGGTGTATGTGCTGACTACTCCAATTCCTGATGGTGGTGATGATGCTACTTTGGAGGAACTGAGGAAAAGGAGCAAATGGGAGAATGACGACTATGTGTGTCGTGGTATTATTCTCAATGGTATGTCTGATTCCTTATTTGATATTTACCAAAATTCTGAATCTGGTAAAGAACTATGGGATTCATTAGAAGCCAAATATATGGCTGAGGATGCATCAAGTAAGAAGTTCCTTGTGAGTGATTTCACAAATTACAAAATGACTGATTCAAGACCAGTCATCGAACAATACAATGAACTTCTTGGAATACTTGGTAGATTTACACAACATAAAATGAACATGGATGAGACCATTCAGGTGTCTTGTGTCATTGACAAATTACCTCCATCTTGGAAAAATTTCAAGCATACCTTGAAACATAAGAAGGAGGAATTAACTCTTGTTGAGTTGGGTAGTCATTTGCGCATTGAGGAATCCCTCAGGGTGCATGAAAGTGACAAGTCAAAGAGCAACAATGTTGCTAGTTCATCAGTTGTCAATATGGTGGAGCATAACAACTCCATCAGGTACAATGACAACAAGGGCAAACGTAAGCATCAGGATAACACCAAAGCAAATCCTAACAAGAAGTCATTAGTGGCTTACTAGAAGTGTGGGAAACCTGGACACTTCAAATGGGATTGCAAAGGTGTTGGTACTGGCAGCAAAGCTAGTGGATCAGGCACAAATGGTCCAGTGATTGGTTCCAACAACACAACACTAAAAGGATGATGATGTTGCGTGGTGGGTTGATTCTGGAGCAACTGTTCATGTGTGTAAAGATAGATGCTGGTTCAAGACTTATGAGTCACTAAATGATGGATCTATTCTTCACATAGGAAATGAATCAACAGCCCTAGTGCATGGACGTGGTTGTGTAGATCTTAAGTTTAGTTCTAGAAAGATTGTTATCTTGTGTAATGTTTTGCATGTTTCTAATATTAGGAAGAATTTGGTTTCTAGTAGTGTTTTGAATAATTGTGGTTATAAACAAGTGATTGAATCTAATAAACTTCTTTTATCCAAACATGGTGTGTTTATTGGTTTTGGTTATTTGAGTAATCAAATGTTCAAGCTTAATATTGAAACAACCACCAGCATTAACTCAATTAGTGCTGGTAGTGCAAATATTTGTTCAGCCTCAGTGTCGACCAGTAAACTGAAGGATTCTTCACTATGACATGCTAGGCTGGGCCATGTCCACTTTAAGAGAATGCGAAATATGTCTAAGTATGGGTTAATCCCAATATTTGACATCGACACAGAAAAGTGTCAGACTTGCATGCTGAACAAAATAACTAAGAAACCATTTCAAGATGTAAAACGTGAAACAGAAGTTTTGGAACTAATCCATAGTGATCTATGTGATTTGCTTTCTACTCCCCCATTAGGGAATACGAAATACTTGGTAACATTTATTGATGATGCTTCAAGTTTTGTTATGTTTATTTATTACATACCAAGGATGAAGCATTAGATAAATTTAAAGTATTTAAAACTAAAGTTGAATTACAACAAGGAGCCGAAATCAAAAGATTTAGGACTGATAGGGGAGGTGAGTACATGGATGCTCAGTATTTTCAGTCTGTTGGTATTATCCATGAAACGAATGCTCCCTATACTCCTCAGCAAAATGGTATATCTGAAAGGAAAAATAGAGTATTGAAAGAAATGGTTAACTCCATGTTATCCTATTCAGGATTGAGTCAAGGGTTTTAGGGTGAAGCTATGTTAACCGCTTTCTATTTACTAAATAGGGTTCCCAACAAAAGGAACATAATTACCCCTTATGAACTCTGGACTAAAAGGAAACCAAAATTGAACTATCTCAGAGTTTGGGGTTGTAAGGCAGTTGTAAGACTCCTTGATCCAAAGGTGAAAACCTTAGGTGAAAGAGGCATTGAATGCATCTTTGTTGGATATGCTGAGCATTCCAAGGCTTATAGGTTCTATGTTATTGAACCTAATGATTCAGTTTCTATAAACTCAATCATTGAATCAAGGGATGCTAACTTTGATGAGACTAGGTTCTCATCAATCCCTAGACCAAGCCTTAGGACTCCTACTGGAGCTGAGGACATTGGTGCTTCAGTGGAACCTGAAAGGGTCACTGATGAGGTTTTGGTTCAGCAACTTGAGCTTGAGCTTAGAAGAAGCACAAGGCATAGGACTCCAAGGAACTTTGGGCCTGAGTTTCAACTATACTTGGTTGAAGGTACAAGAGATGGGGTCTCTGACCAATTCTACTATTGCTTTAATGTGGAGGATGATCCCAAAACATTTGATGAAGCAATGAAGTCCCAAGATGTTGCTTTTTGAAAAGAAGCAATCAATGATGAGATGAACTCCATCATGGACAACAACACGTGGGGGTTGGTAGATCTACCTCTAGGTTGCAATCCACTTGGTAACAAATGGATTTTCAAAAGGAAAATGAAGGTAGATGGAACTGTTAAAAAGTTCAAGGCAAGGTTAGTCATTCAGGGCTTTAAACAAAAGTCAGGGATAAACTGTTTTGATACTTATGCTCCAGTAGCACGTATCAGTACCATAAGAATGTTGATTGCTCTAGCAAGTATTCACAATCTGATTATTCATCAGATAGATGTGAAGACAACATTCTTGAATGGTGATTTAGATGAGGGGGTTTACATGAACCCCCCTTTAGGTTTCATCATGCCTGGTCATGAAGGGAAGGTGTGTAAACTGATTAAGTCCTTATATGGACTAAAGCAGACACCTAAGCAATGGCACCAGAAATTTGATGAAGTGGTTTTGTCTAATGGTTATTCACTTAACCAAGCTAACAAATGTGTATATAGCAAATTTGATGAATCTAGTAAAAGAGTCATCATTTGCCTATATGTTGATGACATGTTAATCTTTGGTACTAACCAAGCTAAGGTTGATCAGACAAAGGAATTTTTGTCATCAAAGTTCTCCATGAAAGACATGGGGGAGGCTGATGTTATCCTTGGCATAAGTATTAAACATAAAAGTGATGGTATCGTGATTTCTCAGTCTCATTACATTGAGAAGGTGGTGAAGAAATTCAATCACTTTGATTGTACTCCAGTGAGTACACCAATGGACACAAGTGAGAAACTAATGCCTAACAATGGTCAGGCTGTCTCCCAGCTTGAGTATTCTAGGGTTATTGGTTGCTTGATGTATGTCATGACTAGTACTAGGCCTGACATTTCATTTGCTGTAGGTAAACTGAGTAGGTACACTAGTAATCCTAGTACTCAGCATTGTCAAGCAATTCAGAGAGTACTGAAGTATTTGAAAGGAACAATGGATTATTGTTTGTCTTATACTGGATATCCTTTAGCGTTGGAAGGTTACACTGATGCAAGTTGGATCAGCAATACTGAGGATAATTCATCCACCAGTGGTTGGGTATTCCTACTTGGTGGTGGTGCAATTTCTGGGGCATCCAAGAAACAAACTTGCATAACTAGCTCTACCATGGAATCTGAGTTTGTGGCTCTAGCAGCTGCTGGTAAAGAATCCGAATGGTTGAGAAACTTGCTTCTTGAGATTCCATTGTAGGTCAAACCTATGGCACCCATTTCTGTCCGTTGTGATAGTGCAACTACATTGGCTAAGGCATATAGTCAAATTTATAATGGTAAGTCTAGACACTTAGGTGTTAGACATAGCATGATTCGTGAGCTAATCATGAATGGGGTGATTTCAATAGAGTTTGTGAGGTCTCAACAAAATTTAGTTGATCACTTGACGAAGGGATTGGCTAGAGACTTGGTTATAAAGTCTGCTGAAGGGATGGTTTTAAAAGTCCACTCTAGTCACTGAATACTAGGACACCCAACTCCCTCCTGAGGAAACTTGGGAGCTGAGTTCAATGTGGAAAGCTGAACATTCAGGGACTGAAGCACATGTATGTCATCCCAAGGATGTGCTTCTACTTGCTAAAGGAGGATGAAGTTATAAACTTCTCAATGGTTAATGTCTTTGAAAAAGTGCTAAAGCAAGAGCATGAACTAAAGAGGAACCACCTATGTAAATGTTGAGGTTTCGCCGCCTCAGGGAGCATGGACTTGGCTCTTACAACTTTTATGAATTTGGATATGGACACATGGCTGTAGTGTCAGGAGTTGTTATGTATTTGAAAACTTGTGTGTATTTTATCTTCAGGTATTCAAAGTGGTTGAAGGGTTCAATTCTTAGAACACCCTGATTCTCGAATGTTTGAAGTGATGTACTAAGATGGAAATTCAATCCTTAGGATATTTTCATTTATGCACTGGTTTTGTTAATGTTAACTTACATGCAAAAGGAATTGTACTATATTGGGGAGGATTGTTGGAAATATAGTTCAATTGTGGGCTAGTTCATACTGGTGAATGGGGAAGGAGGTACGGAGTGTGCACCCATAAGTCCCTGAACACCCGGACTCATTGTGGTTAAAATTTGTTCAACATCGTTGATGATCTTCAGAGAGTGTAACTCTGGACTGAAAATATTCATCAGGGAGTAACTCCTCTGAAGACATGTCTTCAGTGTTTACTAATCAACAAGTCTTCTTCATTACTGAAGGCTTCAGCGGGAACACTCTTCAGTGATTGCTGATGCTTCAGTGCGACTAAAGAATAGACAAATCCTGGAGCTGAACATGGATACTTGTAACGGTCTTTTGACCAATTCAAGTGGAGTTAATGACCACGTTTAATTGGTCTTGTAACCACTTTCCTGGTATTATGGAGCACATTAAAAGGAACTTAATTGGCCGTTAATTCCTCTTAATTTCATTGACTAGGGTTTGAGTGCTACACCTATATATAGGTGTTCATAACTTGCATGAAAGAGAGACAGAAACATAAACACATAACAGCAAAAGGGTTAGTGATTTGTGCCTAAATCACTAACAGCATTTGGTCTTATCCCAAGTAGGTATTCGTGATACCCAGGCATTACGGTCGAATAATTTACTTTGGAAAGTGAGTACACGATTTCAAGTGATATCCGGTAACCATTGTTTTGATACGTAGCTAGGATTGATTATCTTACCCTGGTTAGGACGAGTAGAAACCAACATTTTGTTACTTATACTTTTGATGTTGCGGAAAGAGAAACATATAATGGACAAGTCAAATTGATGGAAAAGTGTACAAAGAAGTGAAACATTGTTTAATTAATTTTTATAAAAGTAAGGTGAGTACGTTATTAGCATTTTTTGAATATTAAGAAAGTTGCAAAACTTTTGAAGACTCTTATATTGCTTTTTGATTTGTGTTTGAGATGAATTATTATTCAAAAAGAAAACATGAATATGACCTGACAAGTTAGACTTTTAAATTTAATAATCAATTTCCTATATAAAACTTTCTAATCTCCATTCTCGTAGAATAAGTTAATCACTCATGAATCACTTTATATATGAAACGTTACACGAAGCACTTACCACCATATAACATATTTTATAATATTAGTCGCTAGAAATTTCTACCGCTATGCGCGGGTAGTCGTCTAGTAAAAATAATTTGTATACAATGGAGTATAAAAGTAATGCGCTTTTAATAGTAACGTGTATCCGCGCATATTTGCAAAAACAAATTAGTGAAAAATAGTTATTGAACCAATGGTCGAACCGGTAATCTAGTGACTCAACCGGATTGATCCGATGGTCGAACCAGTGACCCGATGACTCGACAAGGTGACCCGATAGTCGAACCTGTGTACCGATGACTCGACCGAGATGACTCGATGGTCGAACACCTGATCCGATGAGTCGATCGGGTTGACTCGGTGATCGATCTCATGGCCCGATGACCAAATAATATTAGGAAATGTAGAAAGTAATATTAGGTGAAAAAAGAAAATGCTGAAACTATTATTAGGATATGTGGAAACTAGAAGGAGGTGGAATAGTTTGCTTAATTAAAATTATGTTTGTCGTATTAATTGACTTGTAAATGCAAATATCACACTAAGACGATATTTACGTTTTAATCATACTTAACGTTTTGTTAACCACAAAACATCAAACATATGTTTATATTTGAATTATAAGCAACACATAAGTCTTTTTAGTCCATAAACTTATACACTAAAGTTTTTATAAAAGTGTAGACAACTTATGTAAGCATAAACTGAAAAAGAAAAATGGACTTGATATGTTCACTTTTGACTTTTCCTGTCAGATATATAAGTCAAACAACGCAAGATTTGATACTTACTTGTGATCTTGGACAAACCTTTATGAGGCAACAAAAGTTAGACCTGTCGGACTCTGGCGGACTCTTTGGTGAAGGGTCCGACGGGTTCCGTCGGTTATTGATGTTTGCCTATAAATAACAAACTTGTCCAAGCTTATTCTCACCCATTTTCTCTCTAATCTCTCTATAATCTCAGTACATTCTAACTCTCTAATTTATCTTGTCTATTCTCTTATTGCTTATGAATTTAGATCTTTGTTCATATCAAAATCGGTCACGAGAAATCTCTACTCTAAGATTTGATCCTTCAAGGCTTCACGTGTGAATGTGTTAAGTGTTACCTACACAATCACCATTGTTGTACCCATCCATTCATCTACTTGTGTAATATTGTGATCGTTGTTTCAAGACACAAAGCGTATAAGTGTATAAGGCGTTGTTGTGCCTGTGTAAAGAACGAAACATCTTAGCTTAGGTGTCGTTAAAGATTGTAAGCTAAAGTGTGAAGGTTTCTTCACCGGTGTAAAGGAGATTCATTTACTAGTGAAGTAGAACTCTCGCGTGGATACTCGAGGAGTGGAAGTAGGGGCAAGATAAATGAGATCTTGCTAGGCCAAACCACTATAAATCATTGTGCATTGTGGTTTGTTTCTTTACTACCTTAAGTCATTTACTTTACTAATTCACACTTCGTCTATATCCATTTACGATCACGAAAAAGTTTCTAAATAATTAAAACTAATCGGTAAAAATTATTCAACCTCACTTCTAGTTTTTTACAATTGGCATCAAGAGCTATGTACTCAAGATCTTTAAAGTATATTGTACTTTAAAACATGAATCGATCCATGAATTCTAAAAATTACAAACAAGGGCAATCTATGCAAAGACCACCACTCTTTGAAACTGATGGTTTTATTTATTGGAAAAATCATTTTGAAACTTATGTGAAGTCTAAGGATATAGACCTTTGGTATATAATCATTGAAGGAGATTATGCACCAACGGTTAGAAATGTCACCACTAACCAATTTGAATCAGTTCCATGCGAAAAGCAAACCGATGATCAAAAGAAAATGTTGGCAAAAAATAATGAAGCCAAAATGATGCTTTATAATGCCCTACCTAAAAAAGAGTATGAAAGAATCTTTATGTGTCAAACCGCCAAAGAAATTTGTCACTCACTTATAGTCACACATCAAGGAAACTAGCAAGTCAAGGATAATAAAATTGATTTACTTGTTCAACAATATGAACAATTTTCTATATTTGAAGAAGAGTCAATTGATGTGGGATTTGCTCGGTTTAACACTATCATAACATCACTCAAAGCACTTGACGAGTCTTTCTCCAACAAGAACTTTATCAGAAAATTTCTAATGGCTCTTCATCCAAAATGGCGAGCTAGGGTCACGACGATTGAAGAATCTAAAGAACTCTCAAGCTTATCACTAGACGAACTCATCGACAACCTCAAAGTACATGAAATTGTGATGGAAAAAGACTCCGAAATCATCAAAGGTAAGAAAGAAAAACAAAGGTCACTCGCATTAAAAGCTAGAGTTAAATCTAGTCATGATGAAGAGTCCGATAGCGATGACGAAGAGTATGTCATGGCCGTACGTGAATTCAAGAAATTCTTGAAAGACGAGGAAGACTTGTGAGGAAACCACTTGACCATAAGAAAGCATCTCGAAAGCCATTTTATATCAAAAATCCAAAGACGAAAAAAATGCTTCCAATGTGGTGATCCTAATCACTTTATTGGTAATTGTCCAAAAGCGAAGCTAAAGACACAAAGAGCTTTAGTAATGGAGCATGGAGCGCTAGTGATGACGAATGTGATGAATCTAAAAAGGAAGAGCTAGCTCTTATGGCACACGGAACAAATGAGGTACACTCCGACTCCTCTTATTATTCTTCCTCATTAGATGAAGACACATTACAAATTGAATATAACAAAATGTGTGAGTTAAGTAAAAAAATCATAAACAAAAATAAACTTTTGAAAGCTAAAAATTGAAGTTTGGAAAACGAAGTGTATGAGTTAAAGTCAAAATTGCAAAGATTAAAAAGAGGTAAATTATTAAAAGATAAATATGAAAAGTGTCAAGAGCTAAATATTAAAATTGAGAAACTAAAAGCTAGTCAAGAGGCGTTAACCAAACAAAGTCAAAAAAATTTGTAAAATTTAGTAAAAATGTAAATTGCATTGATGAAATGTTCAACTATAAAAGAGATAGCAAGGATAAAACAGGGCTAGGGTATGACAAACAAAGTGTTGCTTCTAGCTCAAAGACGCCACCACAAAACGACATTTCAGAAATTGCAGTCATAGAGGACCACGGAACCAGTCGGACCCCTCTACAGAAGGGTCTGACACCCTACAAAGGGTCCGTGAGTGATGTGTGTCGTGATATGTATGCTATTAATTAGATACGTTATAGGGTAAACTTAGAAAATTGCCTTTAGGAAAAAGTAATAGACTAAATTCACCAAAGACGGATTTAATTAAACATGATGATGAACCAAGTTCGTTGTACACGAAGATCGAGTGAATATGAGACGTTTTGTTTTGATATGGACAATTGATTTGAATGGGTTTTCGGTTTTTAAGCTAAAATCACTCCTACGATTTTTAAATCCTAAGTGCATGAATCGTCAACCTAAATTAAATCTAAAAGACGAAAATAAAACTATATTACTTTTTTTTAAGTTTATTTATTTATTATTTAAACTAATAAAATGAAACTAATTTATTTAAACAATTTCAATATTAAAAGTAATAAAATATTTATTATTTATTTTTTTATATTCAAAAACTAATTTAATTAAAATTTAAGAACTAAACATTTGATAAAAATAATAAACTTTATAAAATATAAACGTGATTAAAGCAAAACAAAAGGGTGAAAAAAGTTTAATGACAAATATGATAATACAAAGGCAAACGTGATATATATCCTCTAAGCAGTTAATTAACAAAACTGCTCAACTAGCACAATGGTTAAGGCGTTGGGCCTTTAAGCGGAAGGTCTCGAGTTCGAGACCTCTGAGTTACAAATTTTTGGTATTAATTTTTATAAAAGAAAATGAAAGGAAATCGAACTATACCAAATTCACAGAGAAAACCAAAAATACTTAAACATAAGCACAGTACTACCAGTCTACCACAATACACTACTGATAAACAAAAAGCAACAGTATACTAAGCCCGAATACACATCAGAAATAAGAAACTAAATACAGTACAATAGACAGATTATTACCAAACAGTAAAATTAAACTAAAAGGAAAATTAACAGTACACAAAACAAATTATTACTAGACAGAAACCACAATATTAAGCAGATAAATAGACAAGCAGAAAGCAAGCATTCAACATCAAGCAAAGGCCATTAAAAATCAGCAAATGGAGAATTCTAAAATAAACCAGCAGATAATTACAACCAAGCAGGCAACGATCATATCAGCAAATATAAATCACTAATCAAGTTGTAAAAGCTAATCATTCAGTGAAATAAGGACAAAGCTCAAACTTAGTTAAAACCTTATACAGTTAGACCAGAAAAAACTACAAACTTAGCTCAATATAAATATATATCAGCAAGTAAAAACTATAAAATCAGCAAGTAGAGACATTCAACAAAATTAAAACTAGTATCAGCTTAAGAAGAAATTAACAGAACTAATATCAGACACAAATCAAATGCACAGGTAAGATTCATCACAGTCTCAGCAACAATAATGATTATCAAAGAAAAATAATCAACAATTTAAAACTAAGCACACCAATACCAGTTCTAGCAGATAAAATCAGATCTATAACCAAAGCAAACTATACCTAAAAATCAGATCTAAACACAGATTTGCAGACTCAAATCATACTCAAAATATTTTCAACAGATCGACTTTAAGCAAAATAAAACTTTTATCAATTACAAATAAGCAAGTGCAGATCCATAGTACAAAGCAGAACACTACTCCTTTTAGAATTAAATCAATGAAGCAGTATACTTAAAAAGTATCAAGCTTATTAGTTAAATGACAATCTAAGCAGATCTATTAATAAGCAGAAAACAAATACATTCACAACTCAAAACAGATTTATAAAACATTAATCAACATAAAAATAAAAGGAATTAAAAACTATTGACGAAAACCTTTGGGAAGTAGATCAGTACTGAGCTGTCTATTAAACTGAATCAACACCACCATTCATCGAACCATTCACCATTATTCAGTAACATTAATTGAACCAAAGGTATTTCTTCATTCTAACACCATACACTATCTCGAAACTAGCAAAATCTTATTGTTATGTTAATTAGTGGGATAAACAAATTCCCTTTCTCAAACTTAATTATTCAGAAGAGCTATGATTTTAGCTTAATGAACAATACTCAATCATGATATCGATTTATAACTTTAGAAAATGCAAATAAATTTAAACACAATAATAAAAACGTGAGATATGGAGATAACAAAACTGATATAAAATTTTATTATATTAAATCAAACATTACAAAATTTAAGAAAACGAAAAACTACAATTTCTACCTACAAATTAACATCATAACAGTAAGTGAAAGAAGGGACACAATTTCAGTAAAAATAAAGGGGTTTTATAGGCGAACCGAGGGGTGAGGGGTTGAGTTTGTTGGTAAAGAGAAACGATCTTGACCCTTAATTCATCATCTCTGACTCCCTCTCTTCCCAAATCTTGATCTAATGGCTGATAAATGCCTATCCTCACATGGATTGCCAACCTGGAACTAAGTGTGCTAGTTTGGATCCGATGTGGCATAGAGTGATTCGCCCTTTGACTGTATGGCCGGGAATGGACCAATCAGAGGCTTTTGGTGACGAATCCAAGGGCCACGTGGCGCATAGTACTTGGTATCTAGTGATATACACGCGCTCTTCTTGCCCTTAATCATCTGAAAACCAGGCGCGTGATATCACTTGTTGCTTCAACTGAGAACCCCTAAATTCTAGGGTTCTTGTGACTGCTTCTTTCCCCCAAATTCCTTTTCTTCGTTTCTTCTCTATTTTTTTCTTCTTTGTTATTTCTTTTGACCGTAGGTTTTGTTGACCAAGGAAAGTTATATAAACTTTCATCCGTTGCTTCCTTTTTGATATGGGCTTTGATCTAAAGTATATAAACTTTGCCTGTCTTTTATTTTCTTCATGGGCTTTTAGTTGGGCTTTTATATTTATCCAAAGTAAATCATAGATTTATTTATGGGCTTCCAGGCCCATTAAGTAAATGTGGGGCCCACTTGACTTCAACTCTTGATAAACTTGAATATGTAGATAAAACAACTTGATTTTTGTCCTTTTAATAAAATCTTCATATCCTGTGTCGAATTTGCCGGTTTTCGTGATCATCGGTACCTACACACATGAAACAACAAACAAACATATACAAGGCATTTTTATTGATTTTATGTATTTATTCATCGTTTTATGATATAAATGATATGAGTAAAATCACTCATATCAAACCCCCCCTTGCTAAGCAATTGCCGTGTCCTCACGCAATGATAAAATAAGACTCTAATTACACCATTATTCAACTTTTGACATTTTATTTTGCAAAGACATAATGTAAAACTTTCATTATTGAAAAATAGCTTTTAGGATCATAAAAATCAAATAGATTCATCGTCCTCGACTTTTCACTTTTCCATGCCAAGTGTAAAAACAAGATCATTGTCAATCATAAGCCCCAAAATTAAACCAAATCATATAAGTAATTTGTGTTAAACTCAATCTCCTATTATTCCTAATTGTATCTCTAGATTTTATTTGTCATTCACCCAGAGGCTCATTTGACTTATTTGATATTTATTAATCCAAAAATGAAGGCAAGAACGGTGTAAACTCAACACTCAAAACCTAACCTCGACTTCAAAAACCGTTGTCACTAAAGAAAGCCCACATCAAGGATAACTTGACACGATTTGAGGGATAAATCCTCGGACCCGAAATTTGGCTAATAGGACTACTTAAAAGCAACAATAAAACCTCCAAAGTCAATTATGACCTTATTAATGGAGTTAGCAACAACTACATCATATCACCTTGTGGCTCTTTAAGATGCAATTGTGCTCCTTATTTAAAATCCACACCCGAAGGCTCCTTGGACAAAAACAATGGAATTGACATTCACCATCTCACCTTATGGCTCATGATGATGAAACAATTTTTATTCAACACGTCCCCTTGCCATACACCCTAAGGCTCTAATGACAAGGTTAGTGCTACATGACTCCCACCCGAAGGCTCATAGAGAACATGTTTTTATTTATTCTTCTTATTATTATGATATTTATAGTAAGCCAAATTTCCGCAATCCCATGATCAAAAGTCCATGACGCTGACACCCTTAATGTGTTCTCACTTTAATTACAAGGGAAGAAAAAGAAGGAGTTACGAGTTAAGATATCAAGCCTAAATCGCTAAAAACTTCATTTATTAAGCAATTATTATTCAAGCATGAAAAATAAATACGAGGAGATTAAATCAAACACAAAAATACTTACACAAAGAAGAATTAATTTTAGAAACTTATGATTAAACTCTATCATCTCTTGTTCTCCATATTGTAAAATTCCAAAAATGTGAAATCAATGGATACTTAGCCTATTAAATCAAAGTTTTGGGTTTTCAAGTCATCTATAGGATCTTTCATCTTCTTATACTTTTTCAAGTTTTAGAATTTGCGTTTTAAAGTTACCTTGATAAACGACTTTCTAGGATTATTTATAGGAACTTGCGAAAAGTTCTTGTTCTTAAACTCGTATGAGTTAAGACTTTCGCGTTTTAAAGTTCCCTATATAAAAGCCTAGCAAAACTTAATTCAAACACGTTAAGGAAAAGCTAAGGTAAAAACCGAGTCGAGTCAAAAACTATTTTTATTTTCACCAACGGAAAGCCTACATTTGTGTCAAAAGCACTTATTTTCCTTTATTAAAACTTAAAAATAACACTAAAAATTTAAATTTTTTATGAAAAACGAGAAAAACGATTACGTTTAGACACGACAAAAGCAATTGCAAGCGATTATATCGATTGACTCCCCCATGCTAAAACCAAACATTGTCCTCAATGTTTGTTAGCTCAAGAGTAACACCCCCTTGCTAAAATACGAAGAGTCTAATGCAAAATCATAACATGGAAAGAGCACGCAAATCCATAACCGTTTATTAATTATGCCTCAAGATAAAACGTTAGTCGATAAAAATCAAAGGATAGAGAGTGTGCCCCTTTTTGCAATCAAAGAATGGAAGATCAAGTGGACCGACAAAAACCGAACACGAGAGTCTTCAATGATTAGGTTCATCCTAAGATTCACAACACAACAAAACACGAGCACGAGCTTGAAAGATCAAGCCTTATTAGTTGTTAGAAAATAGAAAGAAGAGAGAATGTATGGGACTCCCCCGCAAGACACCTCGTTTTTGTTAACCGAGTCATGAGCTCGACTCGATCCCCGCATTCATTGGTCCTTAGGTAAAATGATGAAAACCGGCATATTGGAATTAAATCCATAATAAAGCACGATGCCGGGGTCGAAGATTACATCCTCGTTGTCGGATGACAAACGAAAGGGTGAAACTCCAACACAAATCTCCAAAAAGAGATAGTAGTCACAAATTATGGAATGAATATACTCCCTGAGATAAACTCGCACCAAGATGATCGAAAAGTCTTTCAATTATTGCATCGATGAAAGGCCGAGATTTCCCTAAATCAATGATTCTGGGGTCGAATACCTTGTCCTTGGGAGAGAAAAGAATAGACAACACGATGTCGTCCCCCCATGCTAATCCAATATTATATAAAGCACATGGTAATGGTGTGGTAAAAGTTTCATCCATAGTGGAATCAACATTCTTAGCTTTAACGACCATTTCACCCTTAGAAATGTGATCAATCGGGTCATGGTACTCAATATGAGACACATGAAAAACCCACACATTAAGGTCAAAGTGGGTGGGAGGAGGACTTGGGACGAAATCATCATCAAGTAAATTTTCTAAAAAGAGAGCGTCCCCCTCCGGGTCAATTTCATCAATACCCGATGGTATCGAATCATTAGAAGCAAGAAACATGTCAATCTCCTCCATAAGCGGATCACTATCCTCAACGGGAATAGGAGATGGAGAGAAAGACTTGGAATTAGGCTTAGAATTCAAAGCTTCGATCTTAGAAATGAGAAGATAGATGTTTGATAACTTCTCACGAAGAATCACGTCTTCCACATCTAAATGAGTAAGTTCATCGGAGAACTTCTCAAGGATCGGAATATTCAAATCAACCTCATTTCCCGGTGGAAATGGGTCTAAAGGAGCAAGTTCAAAGGTGAACCTCTCAAATACCGGATCACTATCATCCTCATTTCCCGGTGGAAATGGGTGAAGAAAAGTAGGTTCATCGAGAAACCCCTCAAAATCCGAGTCGTGAATATCATCTTTATAAGAAAGTTCATCGGAGAACTCCTCATTAGAAAATTCACTAGAAGTCTAATCATTCTCAAAATCTTCATTTTCGTCATAATTTTCATCATTAGAATTGGAGAAAATCTCAAAGTGATTGGAAGAAGTAGAGTCATCACATTGTGGAAAATCACAAGTTCCATTGGAAAGACCATCGAACTCTCTTGGGTTTTGGACAAGAATCTCAACACTAGACTTTATTACTTCGTCCGATTCCATGTCCGAAATAGTGCTAAAATGCCCATCCCCCTTGCTTAGAGAATTGTCGAGTTCCAGTGGAAGATTCAAGAATAGGAGTGGTGATGTCATGAGATGGAGTGAGATCAAAAATATCCTCATCATGTAAGATGGGTGAATCCTTAGGCTCCTTACGGCAAGACATGAAAAGGAAGTACGATTGCACTAGACGAAGGATGTAGAGCAATAAGATCTCTCAAAGAAATAGTACTATCCTCGTCATCGTCAATAAGAAGAGAACGCTCGAGTTCACGAGTAGCAAGATATTTAGCTTCCTCTTGAGCTCGTTCCTTCTTTCTAATTTCAATACTTAATCCATTATAATCTTGCGAAAGTTGTCTAATCTTATTCTCACAATCTCTTTTAAATCCCTCCTCAATTATTTCTCCATGATAACTTTGACTTCCCAATTCATTAGTTATATCATTAATCTCTTGATTAATTTGTTTCTTTTCAAGCAACATATCTTCAATGCTCTTTTCAACAACTTCAACATTACTTTGATTCATTATTTGTTGGAACATTGTTTCAAGTCGTTTAAAATTCTCACTCACGAGAGAAAATTGTGAGGATTGGTCCAAACCGAAGGGAATAGAATTATAGCAAGGACTAGGCTCATAAAAATTTTGATCTCTCGGCTGACAACAAAAACTCTCGTGAGGACCTTCATAATACTCACAACAAATATGTTGTTGTGATAAACTCGGTAAATCTTGTGGATAACAATTATCATTAAAGTTTTGATTGTAGCTCGGTTCTTGCTCATAATTAAGCGATAATTGATGCAAACAATTAATTCCAAAATGAGAATCATTTCAACAAAACTCACACAAGGGTGTCTCGTATGTGGGGTGTGGAGGTGGGTAAAAATCGAGAGAATTATTCGAAAAATTCGGATTTCCACATGAAGATTTCACTACAAGAAGGACAAAATCCAACTCGTATATCGTGACGTAAATCAATTCCACAACGCTCACACGTACACCACCGATATGGTAAAAGACCATATAACGGTTCTCCACACCCTACACAATTGACGAAGGAATTCATGGAAGAATTAAAAATTGGAGGGTGAGGAGAAAAAGAATTAAACATGATAGAGGATTAAGCAGATTATTTTTGGTATTTTTCATAAATCAATCAAAGATTGACAAAACAAGGAATAAGGATAATTAGTATGGAAGTAATCTACCATCGGACGACTTTGAAACGATAGGTGAAAACCTAAACGTCTCGAGGTTCAATAAGTAAACTACAAAAATAAGATTTAATACTACTTGAGTTGGCAAACCAATAATCGGTCGTCCCTCTCAATATATGCACAAGCAAGCGGGGAAACGAGGTGGCACAAAGCACTTAAAAACCTTTTTCCTTAGACGGCCTTTTATAGCTCGTCGCCTTATACCCACCTTATAGTTTGTATAAATCGAGTTCAAACTTTTTATTAGTATTTATCTATTTTGCCTTTTTTTGGTTTTGGATTCGAATACAATAGCTAGGTGATGAAATCCCAACTAAGGTCTTATTTAGAAGTAGGTAAGTTTATTGTTCTACGTAATATAATATATTAATCACAAAAAACACGAAAAACGATACATACTATAATAATAGAAAAATAACAAAACTTTCCGAGGACGGAAAGGGTCTTCAAAGGCGCCAAAACTTTTGATGATTCGTTGAATTGTATGTATTAATTAGACACGTTATAGGGTAAACTTAGAGAATTACCTTTAGGAAAAAGTAATAGACTAAATTCACCAAAGATGGGTTTAATTAAACAGATGATGAACCAAGTTCGTTGTACAAGAAGATCGAGTAAATTTGAGACGTTTTGTTTTGATATGGACAATTGATTTGAATGGGTTTTTGGTTTTTAAACTAAAATTACTCCTACGATTTTTAAATCCTAAGTGCATGAATCGTCAACCTAAATTAAATCTAAAAGACGAAAATAAAATTATATTACTTTTTTTTAATTTTATTTATTTATTATTTAAACTAATAAAATGAAACAAATTTATTTAAACAATTTCAATATTAAAAGTAATAAAATATTTATTATTAATTTTTTTTATATTCAAAAACTAATTTAATTAAAATTTAAGAACTAGACATTTGATACAAATGATAAACTTTATAAAATATAAACGGGATTAAAGCAAAACAAAAGGGTGAAAAATGTTTAATGACAAATATGATAATACAAAGGCAAACGTGATATATATCCTCTAAGCAGTTAATTAACAAAACTGCTTAACTAGCACAATGGTTAAGGCGTTGGGCCTTTAAGTGGAAGGTCTCGAGTTCGAGACCTCTGAGTTACAAATTTTTGGTATTAATTTTTATAACGAAAATTAAAGGAAATCGAACTATACCAAATTCACAGAGAAAACCAAAAATACTCAAACATAAGCACAGTACTACCAGTCTACCACAATACACTACTGATAAACAAAAAGCAACAGTATACTAAGCCCAAATACACATCAGAAATAAGAAACTAAATACAGTACAATAAACAGATTATTACCAAACAGTAAAATTAAACTAAAAGGAAAATTAACAGTACACAAAACAAATTATTACTAGACATAAACCACAATATTAAGCAGACAAATAGACAAGCAGAAAGCAAGCATTCAACATCAAGCAAAGGCCATTAAAAATCAGCAAATGGAGAATTCTAAAATAAACCAGCAGATAATTAACAACCAAGCAGGCAGCGATCATATCAGCAAATATAAATCACTAATCAAGCTGTAAAAGCTAATCATTCAGTGAAATAAGGACAAAGCTCAAACTTAATTAAAACCTTATACAGTTAGACCAGAAAAAACTACAAACTTAGCTCAATAGAAATATATATCAGCAAGTAAAAACTATAAAATCAGCAAGTATAAACATTCAACAAAATTAAAACTAGTATCAGCTTAATAAGCAGAAAGCAAATACATTCACAACTCAAAACAGATTTATAAAACATTAATCAGCATAAAAATAAAAGGAATTAAAACCTATTGACGAAAACCTTTGGGAAGTAGATCAGCGTTGAGATGTCTATTAAACTGAATCAACACCACCATTCATCAAACCATTCGCCATTATTCAGTAACATTAATTAAACCAAAGGTATTTCTCCATTCTAACACCATACACCATCTTGAAACCAGCAAAATCTTATTGTTATGTTTATCAGTGGGATAAACAAATTCCCTTTCTCAAACTTAATTATTCAGAAGAGCTATGATTTTAGCTTAATGAACAATACTCAATCATGATATCGATTTATAACTTTAGAAAATGCAAATAAATTTAAAGACAATTATAAAAACGTGAGATATGGAGATAACAAAACTGATATAAACTTTTATTATATTAAATCAAACATTACAAAATTTAAGAAAATGAAAAACTACAATTTCTACCTACAAATTAACATCATAACAGTAAGTAAAAGAAGGGATACAATTTCAGTAAAAATAAAGGGGTTTTATAGGCGAACCGAGGGGTGAGGGGTTGAGTTTGTTGGTGAAGAGAAATGATCTTGACTCTTAATTCAGCATCTCTGACTCTCTCTCTTCCCAAATCTTGATCTAATGGCTGATAAATGCCTATCCTCACACGGATTGCCAACCTGGCACTAAGTGTGCTAGTTTGGATCCGATGTGGCATGAGTGATTCACCCTTTGACTGTATGGCAGGGAATGGACCAATCAGAGGCTTTTGGTGACGTATCCAAGGGCCACGTGGCGCATAGTACTTGGTATCTAGTGATATACACGCGCTCTTCTTGCCCTTAATCATCTGAAAACCAGGCGCGTGATATCACTTGTTGATTCAATTGAGAAACCCTAAATTCTAGGGTTCTTGTGATTGCTTCTTTCCCCAAATTCCTTTTCTTCGTTTCTTCTCTATTTTTTTCTTCTTTGTTATTTCTTTTGACCGTAGGTTTTGTTGACCAATGAAAGTTATATAAACTTTCATCCGTTGCTTCCTTTTTAATATGGGCTTTGATCCAAAGTATATAAACTTTGCCCGTCTTTTATTTTCTTCATGGGCTTCTAGTTGGGCTTTTATATTTATCCAAAGTAAATCATAGCTTTATTAATGGGCTTCCAGGCCCATTAAGTAAATGTGGGGCCCACTTGACTTCAACTCTTGATAAACATGTATATGTAGATAAAACGACTTGATTTTTGGCCTTTTAATAAAATCTTCAAATCCCGTGTCGAATTTGCCGGTTTTCGTGATCATCGGGACCTACACACATGAAACGACAAACAAACATATACAAGGCATTCTTTATTGATTTTATGTATTTATTCATCGTTTTATGATATAAATGATATATGTAAAATCACTCATATCAGTGGGTCTGACTGATGAACAACGACAAAATCGTGCCGAATTCGTGATTGTGTCTAGAAAGCCCAATCCAATTAATCCAGAAAGATATAACACAAGTTTTAGAAATGTTGAAAGAAACAATAGAGCTAGAAACATACAAACTCGACCTAAACCTTCTTACCCAAAACACCCATTTCCAAAAAGTGACCAAAGTGTGGTAGGAGGTATAATCAAGTTCCGTTTAATTATGACTACTACAACCAATTCTCAATGGGAAATTTGGTACCTTGGGATGTATTTGGCAACACTCCCATCGGGATTGCCATGAAAAGTATGTTTAACCCAAATGGATCCATGAGACAATGCGGACCAAACGTTTGAGTTTCAAAATGTGTAGGTATGCTTAAAGGTTGGACTTGAACCGGACGAATGGATCAAGGACAACAGATGTTTGAGACACATGACGGGTAATAGATACCTCATTAGCACTTACACACCAACGGACGGAGGTAATGTTATTTTTGGTGGCAACGTCAAAAGCAAAAGCATTGACAAAGGTATGATTTCTAATGACCATATCACCATAGATAATGTCGCTCACGTAAAAAACTTAGGATTTAATTTACTTATCATTAATCAACTTTGTAGTAACAAATGCAAAGTCCTTTTCGAAGAAAATGGTAGTAAAATACTAGAAGAAGGAATAACAATAGCAAAAGAAATAAGGAAAAATAACATATATGTGATGAAGTTCGATTCATCAAAAGACGCCATTTGTTTGACCACCATAGATGACACCTCCACCCTGTGGCATAGGCGTCTCGGTCATATAAACATGGGTCTTTTACAATCTTTGGCCAACAAAGATCTTGTGAGTAACTTTCCAAAATTAAAATATGATAAACATTTTTGTGATGCATGTAAAATCGGAAACAAACACAAGTAAGCCATAAGGCTAATAATGTGGTCACCACAACCATGTGTCTAGAACTCCTACATATGGTCTTATTTGGTTCATCCGCCGTATAAAGTTTCGGAGGAAATCTTTACACTTTGGTTATCGTGGATGACTATTCAAGATTTACTTGGACAAAGTTTTTGAAAACTAACAACGAAGATTTTGATCATTTTGATATTTTAAGTAAGAAAATTGAAAATCAATTAAATATTCGAATTGTGTCAATTCGAACGGATCATGGTCGGGAGTTTGATAATGAAGTGCAATTTGGAGCATTTTGTGACACCAAAGGTATCACTCACAATTTGTCTGCTCCAAGAATAACTCAATCAAACGATGTAGTTGAACGAAAAAATAGAACACTTCAAAAAAAGAGTAGAACAATATTAAATGAGTCAAACATGCCTCAAAAGTTTTGGTGTCATGCGGTTGATACCTCAACTTATATTTTAAATCAGGTTTTAATTAGACCACTTTTAAGTAAAACTCCATATGAAATATGAAAAGAAAGAAAACCAGCCATTGGTTATTTTAGAGTGTTTGAATGTAAATGTTTTATTCTTAACACCAAGGATTATCTCACTAAGCTTGACCCAAAGTCGTACGAAGGAGTATTTCTTAGATATTCTCAAAATAGCAAAGCCTACATTGTGTTAAATAAACAAATCATGTGTGTCGAGGAATCGTTGAACATAACCTTCGATGAAAGACCACCTCCCTCTAGAACATCACCTTTGGTATATGATGATCTAGTTTAAGGCCAAACTAATAACCAAAAAATTGATCTTGAAAAAGAAAAGGGAAATGAAACATTAAAAACTAAACCCTTAAACATAAAAGAATCAAAAGTAAATTCCTTGGAAAATGTCATCGGTAAGTTAAATGAACGAACATTAAGATCACAAGCTCAAAATGAAAGTAATTTCTTTTGTTTCGTATCTCAAATCGAATATAAAAATATTGATAAAGCTAAGAATTAAATCAATTTTTGATAAAGGATGTTTGGTATTTGATACCAAGACCTAAAAATCAAACGGTAATTGGAACAGAATGGGGTTTTCAAAATAAACTAGATGAAAATGGTATCGTATCGAGAAACAAGGCTAGACTTGTTGATCAAGTATATAATCAACAAGAAAGTATAAAATATGATGAAACCTATGCCCCGGTTGCTCGTCTTGAGTCCATAAGAATTTTACTTGCTTATGCTTGTGCTCACGATTTCAAAATCTATCAAATGGATGTTAAAAGTGCATTCATAAATGGTTTCATAAACGAGGAAGTGTATGTTGCACAACCTCCCGGTTTTGAAGATTTTGAAAAACCTAATCATATTTACAAACTCAAAAAGGCTCTTTATGGTCTCACGCAAGCACCCACGACATGGTACGACCGACTTAAGTCATTTCTAACTAAACATAAATACTGAATGGGTCTAGTAGACAATACGTTGTTTACTAAGAAAAAGGAGTCAAATATAATTATTGTCCATATATATGTTAATGACAATGTTTTCGGGTCTACATGTTAAGAATTTTGTGATGAATTTTCTAAAATCATGCTTGACGAATTTGAAATGAGTGATGGGCGAACTTAATTTTTCTTAGGCCTACAAATTACACAAATGGAAGACGGGATTTTCTTCAACCAATCTAAATACATAAAAGAAATGCTTAAGAAATTCAGACTAGAAGAGTCTAAGCCAACAAACACTCCAATGTCAACCAAAACTAAACTTACCAAAGATGATATTAATGATTTTGTTGATAGCACCAAATATTGTGGCATGATTGGCAGCTTACTTTATCTAACGGCTAGTAGGCCAGATATTATGTTTAGTGTTTGTATGTGTGCACGTTTCCAAGATAATCCGAATGTGTCACATCTTGAAGCGATCAAGAGAATATTAGATACATCAAAGGAACAACTGATAAGTGTGAAAACACTCATCAGTTGTAACCCAAAAACCACTTAAAACACAGTAAATACATTATATTTAACTTTAAAATATCGGAATTACGCGTGTATTTGTGTTTTATGTGTTTTCAGGTAAAAAGATACATTTTTGGAGCAAACACGCGTTTTCAAGGGATTTATCTGATAAAAGACGAAGAAAAAGATCACAAGATGCTTCAAGGACTTTATTTGCCAAACTTTCAAAGATCAAGGGTTTAAGTTGTAACTTTTACAAAGACAAAGGATGAAAAATAGTTTAGCTTAAAAGCTTTTAACTCTTTTATATCACTTTTGATAAGAGTTAAAAATAGAAGGACTAAAAAGAAAAGAATGAAGAAAGATATCTTGTTTAATTCTTATCCCTAGGACGTCATCTTCAATACGAAAGAGAGAGAAAAAAGAGAATGAAAGAAGAGACGGGTTTTTTTTTACTTTCTTCACCAAGAAACTTCAAAGCTGATTCAAGAAAGATGAAGAAAGTTTCAAGAGAAGCTTCAAACTACAAAGTTGATCACCTTTCAATTCTATACAACATGGAAGCACTTAATTTGATCAAGATGAAGTATTAAAAAAACGCCCAATTCTGAAGGAAGATGAAGAATAGATTTTCTCGTATTTTCCACGTGGCACGACTTGATTGGATTGAACTCGTCACAGAGTTGCTTCAACATGGCTTGTATCTCTATAAATACCAGTCCTCTCTGTAGAAACTAGAAGGGGGGGGGGTTGAATAGTTTCTAGTTCATTTTCAAAACATTTCGGCTCAAT
Source organism: Glebionis coronaria (assembly GCA_025667525.1). Lineage (NCBI taxonomy): Eukaryota > Viridiplantae > Streptophyta > Magnoliopsida > Asterales > Asteraceae > Glebionis > Glebionis coronaria. The sequence continues at coordinate 549,893,017 of CM046874.1, forward strand.
CCACTGCCCGCGGTTCCTTATCTCTGCCCGCGGTTCCTTATTGATAAGGAACCGCCGGTCCAATAACGAACCGCCGACAGTGGACGTAGCAACATTGTTAATTTGAAACCTTAACAATCCTTTGTATCAAATTCCTTATCAATCTTGACTAGATGTGAGATGTGTTTGATTGAGAGATAAATACTACAAGTAAGAAAACACACAAGCACATCAACTCAAGAGTACATCAAGCAATAGTCTAAACACTAAGCACACACGTACTAAGCACAAGCTTTTCCGCAACTAGGATGTTTTAGACTAAGTGATGTACACTTGACCATAATCTAAACATGAAGCACACACGTACTAAGCCATAGCTTTTCCGCAACTTAGATGTTTAGATTATGTGATGCACACAAAGACACACAACACAAGTATGCAACTATAAATACATCTACAAAGGTAAAGACATAAATGTAAAGGAAGTTACCGACACGATGATTTATAGTGGTTTAGTCATGAAGCTCCTCTTCGCCCTACTCCACTCCTCGAGTACACCTTACTCGAGAGTTACTTCACTAGTCAACAAAATCCTTAAGGTGGAGAAACCATACACAACGTCGCTTACACATTTCCGACACTAAGCTAGATGTCGAGTCCTAATCTTAGGTAGGACCAATCTACACAACGTTGCCTACTTCACCATTTAACGACACAAGGCTAGATGTCGAGTTCTAATCGAAAGCTAGAACCAATCTTCACGACTCTTCACTTTGAAGCTAAGTGAGAACTTCACACAACACAACTACTAGTCACTTTAAAGTTTAGTGAGAACTCACAAGACACAACCACATCACTTTAGAGTTTAGTGAGAACTACCAAGACACAACCTAATCTACCTACTAGTTATGTTTTATGGCCCAACATAACAAACCTTGTGTTTTATGGCCTAAACACATAAACCATATAGATCTAAGCACACAACACTTAGATCTATAAGTCTAACACTATATCCAAGTACTAACAAGACTTGGATCTACAAAACTAACACCTAATCCAAGGATACCCATCACTTGGATATTCTACCCTTACAAACACATCCAAGTGTACCCACAACTTGGATCTTCTACATATACATAGTAGGAAGACAATAATCATGACTTGATCTAGAGAGATCTTCATCATGTTATGACTCTAGACACTAACACTTCACAAGGGTGAAAGTGTTCTTCTCATTGCTCTTGAGGAGGATGAGGAATGGGATGTTGGAAGGTTTTGTGTGTTTTTGTGCAAGTGAAATGGAAGAGAGGAGTCTTCTATTTATAGCTAAACCTTGCCTTGGAGAGCACCTTTTTACCCAATGGATAAAAGAGTGGACTACCCATTGGATAAAAGAGTGGACTACCCATTGGATAAAAGGATGCACCTTTTATTCTTGGAGCCCAAATTCAAAATTTGAATTTTGAATTTATTAGTTTCCCTCCATCTTCTAGAAGCTTCCAGAAATCTTGAGTTAGCCTAAACCGGCTTGACTGCCCGCGGTTCGATATCACTAAGGAACCGCGTGTTCTATAAGAGAACCGCGCGTCCTTCTTGTCTTTCATGACGAATGTAATCTTCAAGGTGTCGAGAGAAGTATACATAAGTATTCTTGAGTGATTACGAGTACCTTACACATTTTACATTATGTATTACGAGTTATACGTTTGTCATCACCAAAACATGAAGGGATCATCTTGATTAAACATCGTAATGTTTGCACTAAAAATCTCCCCCTTTTTGATGATGACAAACAAGTAAACCGTAACGCATAGTAAAATGTGAAACGCACTTGTTTACACTTCCTTCTCCCCCTTTTGTCGAATCAAAAAGGTAGTCGTCATTTGAGGAAGAGTAGAATCCATATAATTTGAGGAAGATCACGCATCCAAAGGTAGTCGTCGTTTGTAGAAGAGAATAATCAACTTTGAGATAGCTTGCATCCAAAAGATATTCGATTGAGAGGCGAGAATCCGAACCGTAATCCCATCATCCAAAGATATTGAGCTTGCGTCATCCTAGTGAAGTCTTCAATCACCATAGGTTAACCACCTCCATGTCTTCAAGATCCCATAATTCATTACTTGCAAGATGTTCAATGAATGCAATTTAAGTGAGTGAACGATCGCAAATGTAATGAGTTGAACTCTTGAAAATGCTCCCCCTTGATATGAGCTCCCCCTTGCTTGAGGCACCAACAAAGCAAGAATAGTGACGAGCTACAAAAATGGGTTAAAAGTATCCTACAAAACAAGGTTAGTAGACAAGAGCACATATAAAAAGAGCATATATTGTCGAGAGGACATACTCCGCTTTAATATTTTGGCAAAACTACCAAACTAAAGAGAGTATGACATGGACAATAAAAACAATTCCACATAGTCGAAAAGAAAGAAAGAAGGACTATGATGAAAAGAAAAAAAAGAGGATGATAAACAAGTCGTTTGCACAAACAATGACAAGCATTGAAGAAAGAAGTGTGCACGCGATGCTATCAATCTAAAAACAAGTCAAAAGAGAGGATCTTGACAAGATCAATTAACAATTGTTGGAATCACCCAATTGTAATGATAATACGTCAAAGGGTAAAAAGCTTAGAATTTTGGGAATCACCCAAGAAAATTCAAGATTTAACCCTCAACTCTCAAAAAAACAAGAAGAGGATTTTGAGGAAATCAATTCAAAATTGTTGGAGTAGAGGTAGAAAAAAAACATCCAAGAATTTGAAGATATCATCTCAAGGGGTTAAAAACTTATAGTTGATGGAATCACCCATACCAATTGTAAATTTTAACCGCAATCAACTCTTAAAAAGAGGAACAAAAATATCTCAACCTAGAGACATTTTTGACCAAAAAAAAAAATAAAATAAAGGAAAACCAAAAGCGGATAAATCGACGCTTTAAGAAAAAATTGGGATATAGGACATTATAGGCAAAAATGCGTATGAATGTCGACACCAAATGGTGTTTAGCATACGATAAACTACATGCTCAAAGTTTCGTAGCTCTTCTCAATCATAGTGGATGTTGAAAGAACAATTACATGATGAGGAAAGGGTAAGGCTCGACTCAACTTAGTTTAGAAAGACTAGAAGAAAGAGACTTGACTTAGAAGAGCATGATTAAAATGAATTGAGAGAGACTCAACAAAGAAGTTAAGGATAACTTCACAAATTGATTCATGAATACTATACCTTAGAAGGTGATAGTGAAATCTCAAAAGAAAATGATAGAAGAAACTCAAAAGAAGCTCAAGAAGACATGAAGAGTTAGTACAAAATCAAACACATAATCAAGTAAGCACATAGGATAATTCATGCAATGCCTAATGAAGTCTACAATAAACCAATGTAGAGAAGGTGCGCAATTAACACATATGGCATGCAAGAAACATGATTACTTAAAAAGAGAAGACTAAGTAAAACAAGTTAGCACGTAGCGTTTAAGGACATGCATGAGTTAGACACATCTAAGAGATATTATATCGGAATTGCTTGACAAAGACAAAACCTTTATAATAAGCATGCATTTAATAACTAATCAATTAAGCATATAGCATACGGATAAACAAGAAGATATATAAGCAAGTAGCATACAAGCAAGTCATCTATCTAGATATCACAAATCAAGCTACAAGTAATGTAAATCTCCAAGAAGATTCCTAATTCTTATTAGTTTAAGAAAAGGACTCAAGATAAGAGAAAAGAAAGAAACAAAATAACAACAAGATATAAGACTCAAAGAAAAATCATGTTGAGAAACATGAAAGGAAATACAAGAGAATAAAGATCATACAAAGATGTATATAAAAAAAACAAGCCTAAAACTTAAGCATAATTTTAATCTTAGTTACACTAGAATCCTAAGATTTGCTTAAATTAGATGTCTTAGAAATAAGCAATCCACATGCTTAAATGAAAGACAAGGGTGGTGGCGGAATTTGGTGGGGTGAAAGGTGAAGTCACCAAGGGTTCAACAAAGTCATTCACAATGGAAATGCTTTGGATAGGTGATGTGGGTGAGTTTGAAGGGGTAAAAGGTGAAGTCACCAAGGTATCAACAAAGTCATTCACAATGGGAATGCTTTGGATGGGTTGAGGTTGGGTAGTCACATCCAAGAGAGTACTTGGAGTGAAGGGTGAGGTTAGCTCATTCATTCTAGATTGGAATAAAGAGGAGGTAGAACCATGTGAATGGTTGGTACCATGGGTTGAGGTAGTCTTGCATGGAGCAAGAGGTGGTGAGGGTGATGAAGAGATGAGAATTGGAACAATCTCATTCTTGGGTGTGTGAAAGGGTGAAGAGTTAAGTTTGGGTAACTTAATCTTAATTTTGAGGTGCCTCTTTGGATGAATTGAAGGTTCTTGTAGAAACCATGGTAGTAATGGGTGGTTTAAGGGGTAAGGATGAATGTTTTGAGGTGTGAAGAACAAGGCTAACAAGGAGGGTTTAAAAGGGTGAGGGGATGATCCAAACTAGTAAGGGGTTAAAAAGGGAAAGCCCGAAATATTTTGGGAGTGATCAAAGGTTTGAAACAAAGATTCCAAAGGGTGTTGGAACAATTGGGAAGTTTCAGAAAACCCGAATTTGAGAGCTTCTGCCCGCGGTTCTTTATCTCCACCGGCGGTTCCATATTGATATGGAGCCGCGGTCTATTTAAAGAACCGCCTACAGAGGCTTGGTTAAGGTGGTGAGGCTTGGTTTAGGTGGTGAAGGAGGATTTTCCAATTAAGCAAATCCTAATGTTCTAGTATAACTTATCATAAAGTTATGCTTAAGAGCAATAAAAACTAGAACACACACAAAGGAAAGACACATAGGTTCAATTAGCACGTAAGAAGAAAGCTAAGAAAAACCTAATGGCTACAAAAGAAAAAGACTCCTAATGACATACAAAGTTCATCAAAGTAAACTATCATTAGTCATATATAGGAAGGGCCATTTAGCCAATTTAGAGAATGAGTATGAGACTATCACTAGAGGTGCTCAATTAAGGCTAAACACGACCATTTTTACGAGTTATACACCAACTCAACTTCCCACGTGGAAGTAATTCAACCGTTAGGTCAAATTAAGATCCTAATGCATAAATTCTCTAGTAGTCATTCTCAAGTTAGACAAAATGTAATTCCAACATTTGCCTAATAAAGTTTAGCAAGGATGAAACTTGCATGGCGACACAATGCATGACCTAATGAGGGTTAAGAATGCACCATTACATATCTTGACAAAAGAGTCTAGTTAAGGTTAATTACCTTAATAGATCTTGAGGCCAATAACATTGAATTGTACAAACCAAGTTTACACAATTTGTTAGAACACTCTTGATTGGTCTTTCGGAAATGACACATTTATAAATTGCATAGCAATGTAAATTACTTGAGTATTTCGGATGAAACATCCAAGTTATCAAACCGACTCTATTGTGCATTATAAGTAATTATTAAACAAAATATGTCTAACAATTTGAACAAGTTGATTCAATATAACACCATCAACACAAGTGTGATTTATGATCCGATGTATATTATTAATAAACCACATTCATGTCTACACTAAAAAAACATGTCAATTAGATTCGATAATGATACCAATCATAGTTTGAATAATGCATTGATATTTAATCGAAATCTTTCTTGATTCCCACAAACACTCTTTTAAGAGAAAATAGCTAAGATTTTCAAAGGGTGTTTCATGTTTTATAGTGAGACATTTATCTACTTGAACTAATAACACAATGATTGAGTAAGACGACCCAAATCAATAGATTTGATAAGCTCCCAAAGCTTTCAAACCTAAGAGTGTTAATAAACATAACGAGGTGTACATGATGTTTATATAACATATATAAACCTAGAGATGTTGATCCTATATGCAATGCACAAATAATGTTGCAACCAAAATGCAAGAAATCTAGCATACATCCTAATTAGGAAAAACTAGATACTAACAAATACCAAGCAAGGCACAAGAGACTAGACATATAAGCAATACTACTACAAATAGCAAGGAACACTTAATAATGTCTACATATAATAATAACACACAAGGAAACATACACAAACAATTAGTTTAACACATAAAACCATTCGTCCATGTTTTGAGTGTTAGATACAACAAAGTATTCATAGCTTGATTTTATTTGAAAATAGTCTTTGACCCATTTAAAATTTAATTAAGTTTAACACTTTGTAAATATATCAATTTTCAAAGATATATCACCAAGAGATGTCCAACTCAATAGAAAAGAGTAAAACACAAGTTTTACGACAAATCGACGCTCAATACTTTGGACAAAGTATGGAACTTAGAAACCATCCAAATTTTAAAGTTTGAATAAAGGTTTTGGAAGCATTTTTAATTGAAATAAAATTCAATTACGTTCGAAATGACGGGTGGCACGACTTCTACGGACTTACGGTTGATTTTATATGATTTTTCAAACTTTTCATAAATATGAGTCAGACTGACTGCGGTTCCTTATTGATAAGGATCCACGGGGAACAATAAAGAACCGCGGTCAGAGACAAAAATGAGTTTTGTGGCCAAAATCATTTGGTAACTTTTTGGAAAGACTTAGGACTCTAAAAAATCATTTTAGACACATAGAACTCGTATTTTAGAGTTAATTATGACACAAAAGATTTTTATACTTCCAAACATGAAAAGATTTAATTCAAGCTATTATACAAAGTTTATTTAACACCAAAACTTGTACGAATGAAACAACGAAACACATGTCATAAGTAATCACTCTTCATGAACAATTTGATACAAAGATCGTCTCTATTTTTAAAAACCGTTTTCATTTTTAAAAACCATTTGTTTTGAAAAAGAGAGCAAAGATCGATCCAAGCTTTAAAGTACAATATACTTCAAAGATCTTGAGTAACCTCGCTCTGATACCAATTGTAGAAACTATAAGGGGGGGGGGGGGTTGAATAGTTTCTAGTTCATTTTCAAAACATTTCGGCTCAATCCACTGCCCGCGGTTCCTTATCTCTGCCCGCGGTTTCTTATTGATAAGGAACCGCCGGTCCAATAACGAACCGCCGACAGTGGACGTAGCAACATTGTTAATTTGAAACCTTAACAATCCTTTGTATCAAATTCCTTATCAATCTTGACTAGATGTGAGATGTGTTTGATTGAGAGATAAATACTACAAGTAAGAAAACACACAAGCACATCAACTCAAGAGTACATCAAGCAATAGTCTAAACACTAAGCACACACGTACTAAGCACAAGCTTTTCCGCAACTAGGATGTTTTAGACTAAGTGATGTACACTTGACCATAATCTAAACATGAAGCACACACGTACTAAGCCATAGCTTTTCCGCAACTTAGATGTTTAGATTATGTGATGCACACAAAGACACACAACACAAGTATGCAACTATAAATACATCTACAAAGGTAAAGACATAAATGTAAAGGAAGTTACCGACACGATGATTTATAGTGGTTTGGTCATGAAGCTCCTCTTCGCCCTACTCCACTCCTCGAGTACACCTTACTCGAGAGTTACTTCACTAGTCAACAAACTCCTTAAGGTGGAGAAACCATACACAACGTCGCTTACACATTTCCGACACTAAGCTAGATGTCGAGTCCTAATCTTAGGTAGGACCAATCTACACAACGTTGCCTACTTCACCATTTAACGACACAAGGCTAGATGTCGAGTTCTAATCGAAAGCTAGAACCAATCTTCACGACTCTTCACTTTGAAGCTAAGTGAGAACTTCACACAACACAACTACTAGTCACTTTAAAGTTTAGTGAGAACTCACAAGACACAACCACATCACTTTAGAGTTTAGTGAGAACTACCAAGACACAACCTAATCTACCCACTAGTTATGTTTTATGGCCCAACATAACAAACCTTGTGTTTTATGGCCTAAACACATAAACCATATAGATCTAAGCACACAACACTTAGATCTATAACTCTAACACTATATCCAAGTACTAACAAGACTTGGATCTACACAACTAACACCTAATCCAAAGATACCCATCACTTGGATATTCTACCCTTACAAACACATCCAAGTGTACCCACAACTTGGATCTTCTACATATACATAGTAGGAAGACAATAATCATGACTTGATCTAGAGAGATCTTCATCATGTTATGACTCTAGACACTAACACTTCACAAGGGTGAAAGTGTTCTTCTCATTGCTCTTGAGGAGGATGAGGAATGGGATGTTGGAAGGTTTTGTGTGTTTTTGTGCAAGTGAAATGGAAGAGAGGAGTCTTCTATTTATAGCTAAACCTTGCCTTGGAGAGCACTTTTTTACCCAATGGATAAAAGAGTGGACTACCCATTGGATAAAAGAGTAGACTACGCATTAGATAAAAGGATGCACCTTTTATTCTTGGAGCCCAAATTCAAAATTTGAATTTTGAATTTATTAGTTTCCCTCCATCTTCTAGAAGCTTCCAGAAATCTTGAGTTACCCTAAACCGGCTTGACTGCCCGCGGTTCCATATCTTCCCGCGGTTCAATATCACTAAGGAACCGCGTGTTCTATAAGAGAACCGCGCGTCCTTCTTGTATTTCATGACGAATGTAATCTTCAAGGTGTCGAGAGAAGTATACATAAGTATGCTTGAGTGATTACGAGTACCTTACACATTTTACATTATGTATTGCGAGTTATACGTTTGTCATCACCAAAACATGAAGGGATCATCTTGATTAAACATCGTAATGTTTGCACTAACACTCTCCTTAATTTGTACCCGCTTAGCCTAGGAGTAGCTTTACACAAAGTTAGTTAGGTTAGTAATAGTTAGTTTAGTTTTCTCCCACAACTTATTGATTTTCAGTTAAGCATTCGAATGAATGTTTGTTTTGATTCTCTTAATCAGTTAAGTCAGTTGTAATGTTCTCTTTTCATCCATTAATGAAAGATAAAAGTTCAGTTTTCTTAATCTTTTACTTTCTCTTAGTTCTCCTTTTCGTCTTATCTAAATAAGTTTTTGAATCATAAGCTTATTTTTAGCTTATGAGAATTGATTTTTAAGCTGTAGTGATGATTTGAGTACTGATCAGTTTTTGAGCTTAGTATTGATTCGAGATATTGTTCACGTTACTGTTTAGGAGTAGTTTGTTTATAGCAACATTCAGTTAGGTAGATATAATGTTGTGTTGAATCCAGTAGCAAAGTTGTTTTAGTCAGTTGAAAGATTTTTCTTTTTTTTCGAGTAACGAGAGTATCGATTTTTCGAAGCTTTTAGTCCTCTATTAATCTGTTAAAGATATGTGTTACTTGGATCATTGTTTTGAAAATTCAGAAATAATCAGTTTCGATATGATCATAAGCTGATAACAGCTTAGTTGTGATAAGCCGTATTGGTAGCGGATAAGATTTGTAGTATCGTTTTCACGTTTGTTTTGCAGGTTTTATTTGGCAGGTTTTCTGTTCTCGATTTACGGTCTTCCAGCCATTGATAATAGCATATCGGCAGTCAGAGAGCAGGTGTGTTCGATGTTAGCCAGCTCAGCGCTGAGCTACGTCTACAACGGAGGCTTCAGAATCTCATGGTAAAGCACATATTTTCATTTTCTGCAATTGTTTAGTTAAGTTTACTGATTTTAGTATAGACCTGCTTGTTACATGTTCTATAGATTCTGATTGTATGTTAGTTGATCTGAAGTTTATAAGTTAGTTGATTTGGATTAGATTGCTATTACTATTTGATCTCCGTATTGTGACTTTTGATTTAGTAGTTTAGATAAAACCTGATATTGATTTCATAACTTCAGTTGTTACTTTGGAATTCAGTCAAGCAGTAAATAAAGATGTTCATTGTTTGGAATTGCTTCCTTTGATGTTGAAGTTTGCGTATTATAGATTAGTATTGCTAGGGTCAGTTTATAGGTGTAGATGTTAATTGATTTTCTTAAAATTTTTCTTGAAAACATTTTGGACATAGTCAGATAGTCTTGAATGTTTATCTGATCTTTTGAGCAAATTCATTTACGTAAGTTTCAGTGAAGTCCATTTTCAGTCCCTGATTTTGTATGAGTGTTTTTCACTCACAGTCCTGTGATCGTTACTTTGTTACTTCTGATCGTCCTTTTAGTTAAAGTTAGTAACACAATTACTCCTTTACCTTTTTGTCCCGTTAATTCCTTCAACTGCTTGTTGGGCTGTTTTGTTGGGCCAATGTTATTTTTTTTAAGTGGATCTGTTTTGGTTATTAAAGTCGTTTTTCACTCACAGTCCTGTGATCGTTACTTTGTTACTTCTGATCGTCCTTTTAGTTAAAGTTAGTAACACAATTACTCCTTTACCTTTTTGTCCCTTTAATTCCTTTAACTGCTTGTTGGGCTGTTTTGCTGGGCCAATGTTATTTTTTTTTAAGTGGATCTGTTTTGGTTATTAAAGTCGTTTATTTTCTTATATGAATTTTCATGCCAAGTTCATGGAGTGTTATAATAGTCATAGTATTAGTTGAAATATAGAATTAGTAGATTTGCAATTTAGATTTTATTGTATAGATTTAGTTCTATATTTTGTAATTTTGCATATTAAATTTGTAGTCCAAAATTGTAACTTTCATTTTCATATTTTTATGCATTTAATTGTCGTAATTGCAATGTGTTTTTTTAGCTTAGTACGTAGTACGTAGTACGTATATTAGATATTTTTACATTTTTTACTTGTTTTGTGCCAAGTAGTCATAGATACCAAATACCATTGTACTCACCAAAAATAATTAAGTCACACTTGGAAACGTTAAATCAATTCGGATTGAGTCGAGAAAAACGAACTTAAAAAATAAGATATTAACAACTCATCTTGGACTTTGGTATCGAAAAGTCACGAGAATGGAAACAATTGTCTACACAGACTCGGATCATGTCAGTGACTACGTCGACAGAGAAAGTACAAGTGGTGTATGTACATTTATCGTATGTTGTCTCACCTCATGGTTTTCAAAGAAGCAAACCGCACTTGCCATTTCAACAACCGATGCCAAATACGTATCAGCGGGAAAAGCATGTCAACAAGCATTATGGATGAAACAATCACTATTTGACTATGACATCAAGTTGGAAGACATAAAAATCCTATCCGACAACAAAGGAGCCATTGATCTCAACAAAAATCCGGTGTTGCACTCTCGAACCAAACACACTGAAATTCGGCATCACTTTCTACGTGACAATGTCCAAAAAGGTAATATCTCCATCGGAAAGGTATATTTCGAAGATAATATAGCCGACATTTTAACAAAACCGCTTAAGCATGAGCCTTTTAACCTTTTAAGAGTAGGTTTAGGTTTAATGGAAATTTCGTGTTAAACAAAATTGTATTCTGTCCCCAGTACAAACGGAACCCGTCAGACCCTTTCCCCCCAAGAGTCCGTGTAAGGGTCCGTCTGTATGAGACTTTGCAAAACAGCAAAACTATTATACAAACACCCACAACACAAAAACATTTCACCCTTACTCTGAAACACTACCCTAACCACCAAAAATTCATCACTCTACCAATTCTAAGACAAAACCAATCAATTTTTTTGTGTTAATCAATCACTGTAAGTATCTCTATCTCATTTCCATTCTTTCATCTTTACATTATCCTTAAATCTGAGTCTAGGATTCTGTGACAATCCTTAAATTTCACATATGTGTTATAAGCTATAACTGTCTCAATATGAAATTTAGCTAGAAATGTTTGCTTTTTGTACCTTACTTGGTAAGATGAACTGCTTCTCATAACCTGAACTGCCACTACAACATATTCCTATATGTTATAAACAAAATGTATATGTCAAGTCTAAGATCTAAAAGTAATCTTATAAGTTCAATATTGATAATAACATCTCAAATATAACTATGATGCCATAAATTCCCTTAGAAACCCTTAAATCCCTAAAAATGAGTTATAAACTCAAGAGTGATAAACTATGAATGGAAAATACATATGAATAAATCACTAAGGATTATAAACAAGTTATAAACTATACTTTAAAGACATAATGATGCCTAATAATAGTAAGAACAAACCATACAAACCTAAATACAAGTAAATGTACATAATAGTCTAGATCATCACCTAGAAACCCTTGGTAAACAATGTTTCATGCAATATAACTACATAATATCTATATACTATTATCAAATACACTATACTGATTATAATCTATCATATAAAGGAAAGGTAAATAATCACAAAACACTAATATTCACTCATCCAAAGCTAATTACAAGTAAATGACCTATAACCAAGATTATCATATAAAATACATTTCATATTGAATTAGAGTATAATCTTTTGCCACTAATTATAAAACTCAACTAAGTATCACACTAAGGTTATACATTTATTTCAAGTTAAGTTACAAATTATAAAAGCATAAGGTACAAGTTATCAAAGCATAGGATCTTAAGCTCCCTTAATTATTCCTAGAAAACGATGAACCTATATAAACCCTTAAACTAAGAATTTAGAAACCCTAGAAGTTATAAACATACTATATAAGCCCTATTAATAAGTTTATATTATGATATAAACCCTAATCACCCAAAATAGAAAGTCATTAGGATTATTGACCTAAAAACCCTTATATTAAGAAATCTATATAGAATCACTACCTAGTCTTTTAGGACAAGTCTAAAAACACCCATAGCACTTAATTAAGGTTATAAGATGTGTTAATACAATGTACACGTACCATAATGCACAAGGTACAAGATTTCAATGCATGGCTTGTAAATTAGGTCAAAATATGTATTTTCACCATTTAGACATGTTTACTTAGAATAACTAAGTAAAACCAATCTAGGGACTTCATGAACACATTGAGGACAATGTAGGAAGTATAAAATGAGTTTACATCAGTTGCTAAACCAAGGATAATGATTTTTACTAAGATTTAACCATAAATCATTAGAAACCCTAACCCGCCTAAGTTTTCTATCCATTTTAACATCTAACCTTTGTTAAACTTCAAACCAAAGACCCGAAATTCTTAATTACAATATATATATATACCCTAATTCATCACTAATCACATTCCTAAGCCCTTAATCACCAAAATCACAAAGTATAAAGTTACAAGTCCTAATTTAGACCCGGTTTTATGTTTTCCCTCTGAAAACCCATTTCAAACCATTCCCTCCTATTATAAGTTTTAAAATCAGATATTTCACATGTTGTAAGATATTTTCCAAGCTATAAAAAGTAGGTACATCACCTACTTGTGTGCTACACATACTTGTTCTTATCTAATGTTTCTGTTACTTCAATATATACCACAAGACCTTGATATTTTCATCCTAGACTCTAGGAACTTGCATAGGTCTTCACTAGCCATCCTTAGTCACTAAGATATCCTAATGACACATTTAAGGCTTAACCTTGGAGCCTAAGGGTTGAAACTAGTATAAATATAGGCGAAATGAACACTTAGAGACTTGCAACCCGTTTCCTTATAATCTCCTACCCATTCTACATTTCCACTTCTACATACGTCCTAGTATATCCCATAAGACCAAAAACCATGTATATAAGGAATCCATTGAATCTCTTGAAGCTTTGATAGCAAGTTGTGCTTATAGGAAGCAATTAGGAGCCATTTTGGAGCTACCTAGGTAATTTCTATGTTAGCTATACTTTGATCTTGTTATAATGAATTATTAGAGTTGTTATAATGTCAAAATAATGTTAGAATTATAATCTAAGAGAAACTAAGTCATTTGATCATTTTAAATGGAAGTTATAATTTAAAGATATCTTAAAAACCTTGTTTTGTAATTTACATAAAATAATAAACAGAAACCCATTTCAAAAGCTATAAATCTGATTAAATGTTGTTATTATGATTATAAACATTTTTTGAAACTTTGTTTTAAAATCCTAGATCATTTGGTCCATTTTTGAGTTTGTTATGTGATGTTTACAAGTATAGGGACTAAATCTGTCATTTTGAAACTATTTAACATTTTGGGCCAAAAGTGTCATTTTATGAAAGTATAAGCTATAAGAAGAAATGTTGGAAAATTTTGAGGTCCTAAGGTTATAAATTGAGGGTTTAAAATACAAATACTAAAACTATATACTTTAAGGGTTAAAAGTATAATTATACCAAAGTATAACTAAAAGGGCTATTTTTGCCAAATTTGAAAATAAATAATATTAATTATAAATATGAGGAAGTAATGAAAATATCATGTTAGTAGGGATCTTTGTACAAAGATGTTCCATCTCGATATTCGTTCTGACTGAGTGGTTGGGTTTACGATTTAAAGTGCCCTCGCTTCTAAAACGTTTATAGAATGGCTTCTGAGTATGATGACCTGAACACTGGTGTTATAATGTGACACCCCGGGTAGGGTCAAAATATGAGGAATTATCAACGGAGATGTCACAAGGGTGGATCGATAGCATATAGTCCATAGAGCATAAGATAAAGAGTTATTCAAATCAGATTACATGTTTATTAAACAAATAAATAAAAATTGTCTTAAACATGTCATAAGTAGATTGTTCATTTTCCCCAAATGGAACCCTTGACGATTCCTACGATGCAGATTACATAGATGCTTGAGTCCATGCACATATCTCGTTCTAACTTCATTTCCCTGAGATAAACATGCTTAGAGGGTCAACATAAAGTTGGTGAATTTACAGGTATTAACATTAATTAGTTTGGACATACATTAATCATAGAAGTAACAATGCACAGAGCATTCTTACTAAAAATTTAGACTACATTTGCTATTACTCAAAACTGAAGCTTAACCTTCCATAGTCCTCAACAGATGAGGACGTAGTGTCTTACAAAAAGACTCCCAAAACCTGTTCCAACATGGTATACATCTGTTGTCCCGGCCAAGGCACAGTGAGCATGACTCACCCAGATGGGGATGGTCAATCCCCTAATAGATCTATTTATAACATTCGGGCGATTGTTGGAAATACGTTTTACGTATTTATGAAGGATCGGTCGCTCCAACGATAATTATGTAATGGGCTCGTGATCTATTTACATTATGTATAGTCCATATAGCCCACATGTAGGGTGGGCTATATATAACCCCTCCTAGCATGTTAGGAGGGGGTTGTTGATTCACATTTCACATTAATCATTTATCATCTTTTCTTTCTCTCTCTACAATTCTCTCCCTTCTCTCCTTTCTCTCTCTAATCCCTCATCTAATTCCTTCATTTCTTCATTAATTATCAATCAATCAACCATCTAAATCCACCAAATCCATAACATAGAATAGGCCATTAATTTCGTAGACCTTCAATTGGTATCAGAGCCTTGGTTAGTTTGGTTTATTCTTCTTTTATTTTGTTTGATTTTGGTGGGTTTTGATTTAATCATGCTTAAATCATAAAAAGTTTGTATTTTTTATAAAAAGTTTGTGTTTTTATATGTTAAATCATATCAAATCTTCAAATTTTTTACTTTTTAGATAAAAATCACAAATTTTTATATAAAAATCAAAAATTTCTTTATCAAATGTTAAAAAGTTTGTGTTTTTATAAAAATTTATGTTTTTCTCTTTTTTAATTTTGTAATTTTTTGTTTAAATCCTTATATTTTGATTGCCTTTTTATCTAAATTGATTAAATTGAACCTTAATTTTGTCCTTTTTTAGTTCTTTAATCAATGTTTACCACTTTAATTTTTGTTTTTTATTAGTTTTTTTTTCTTTTTAAGTTTTTATAATCAGTTACTCATTTTAAATTTTTTATATATCAGTTTTTATATATAACTTTAAGTTTCGAGTCTCCAGTCGTCTTTATTTTTTATTATATAATCAATATTTTTTCTTTATTTTTAATCTATTGGGTCTCAGTTTTTTGTCCAGTTTGTCCAGTTGTCCTACAGTCCCTCATTATCCAAGTTTTTCATAATCAAGGTTTTTTGGTCTCAAGTCTCAGTCTGTCAGTAGTTTTTGTCCTGTTCCGGGTGAACTGAATATTTCTCAATAATTAAGTTCCGAATCAAGCAAGAAATCTTCCGAACCAAATTGTTCCGAATGAACAATACATCCGAATCAACAACATCCGAATGAACAACATCCGAATGAACAACTTCCGAATCAATTTTTAAGAAAAAACTTCCGAATCAATTGTTTTGAAAAAAACTTCCGAATCAATCTTTAAAAACACTTCCGATTCGGAACTCTTCCGAATGAATGAAAAGTTCCGAATGAAGCAATCATTCAAACATAACGGGAACTTTTGTTTTTGACTCGACTCCAATTTTAAAAGACTCATTTACCCATCCTTACCAGCACACCCTCGACCATTCCCTCATTCCCTCTCGACCCAAATTCAAACTCTCACTCACACCAAACAAATCACAACCCAATCTATCACCACATATTAATCAGACAACCAGACCCTCGACAAACAACCAGACTATCGACAACTAGACTCGAACAACCAGACTCAAACAACCAGACCCTCGACAAACTATCGTCACAGACTCCCTCCCGACTCAAACTCCCTCCCGACTCAAACACCTCCCGACTCAAACACCTCCCGACTCAAACACCAATCTCACAAGTTTCTCACACCTCCCGACTCAAACAACACACCCTCGACAAACCCTCTCGACTCATCCCTACAAACAGACTCGAAAATCCAATCCTCTCTCGACTCAATCTCAATCTCTCACACTCAAATCTCTCAACTGTTACAAAACAATCAAGATCAAACTCAATCTCACACCCTTCTACATCCTCGACTCCCTACAAACCTTCCCACGTCACAAGACCCGACTCTAACCCAGACTCCTACACCTCACCCTCGTCCCCATCAGACCTCGTCCCCCCACCCAACCCAACACACCCTCCCATTGTCCCTGACTCAACAACTCGACTCAAGAACTTGTAACCGCAACAACAGGATTCGATCCATTGTCCCTGACTCGACCCCTCACCTCACAAACTCTCAAAACCATATTTTTCTCGACCCACAAGACAGAACGACTCAACAGTAGGAGAGAGAGACTCAACAAAAAGTTAAAAGAAAACCTACCCGAGACCCATTTTAGGATCTTGAAGCCATAAAAACATTGTGTTACGGGATTCATTTGATCAACAGATTGGGAGAAGTGTAACTGAGTATTTGTTTTGCTACTAGTTTTCGCGATGAGGCTTATATGAGATTTATGTTTGGGAGTTTAAGAATGGGGACAGAGGCTTGAAGGAGAAGATGATCTAATCTTTTATTTGGCTGCGTTTTTGTTTAATTAAGAGAAGAGATTAGGTTTTTTCTGTGTGTGTGTTTTCAAGTGAGGAGAGAGAGATTTAGAAGACGGTTGGTGTGAGAGAGAGATTAAATAAGCAGGCGGAGAAAACAAGAAAAAAGTGGGGCGGTGGAGTTAAGTTGATTGGGCCACGTGTATAAACATGTGTGTGGACGGAGTAAACAAAGTTTTGAAAGTTTTGGCAACTTTGAATGTGGACGTGTAAATTGATTGGGTCACTTATCCTTTACAAAGTTTTAATATTTCTAATAAA
The DNA here is from genome assembly GCA_025667525.1 of Glebionis coronaria. NCBI lineage: Eukaryota > Viridiplantae > Streptophyta > Magnoliopsida > Asterales > Asteraceae > Glebionis > Glebionis coronaria. The sequence continues at coordinate 549,910,555 of CM046874.1, forward strand.
TGTTTTAATATTTTCGTATAATAGTCTTTTATTTTACAAAGTTGGATAAAATGTGTTATAAAAGTTATTTCTTATTTCTCTACTTTTATTTTTATTTTTCATTTTAAAATATCACACTTTTTATTGTTAGTTAAATTAATTTTTTGTATTTTTGTCACTTTTTTAATTTATTTTTTGTTTGGCAAATCGTGTGAAGCGGGTATTTTCAAAGTTTAACGTGAAAAATATTTATCGGGTTAAACGTTATTGTGGCCGGTTTTGAAGACAAAGTGACGAGTCAACGTGACGGGTTTTATTTTTAGCGACTACAGATTTTTGATCGGGTTTAATTCATAATCGTTTGAGCCGACAACATCTTTTGAGTCAAATCGAATTTTCTCGATTTTCAATGGACTCGTTAAATTCGACACTTAAAAAGGGAGACTTGCATCGAATGCACGACAAAGCTAAAGAAAGTGGTATCAATTCATTTCAAATGCTTCAATATCATCTAGTCACTCTTTCACGCATTCAAGGAGGGAGCGAATTTGTGACAATTTTTGGACAAGATCGTCATATATTCATCGACTCCATTTTTACCACTTTGACCGAACTCGCCGAGCAACTCAACCGTGACAACTTTAATCACTCTGCATCGGTACTTGCATATAAGGCTCTTGTGACACACCTCACGCCTTTCCTCCAATTTAATATCATCAAGCCTGAAAGTTCAATGATTTGCCAATCGTTTCTTCGAGATACACATACCGAGCTTCGAGTTTTCCGTGATACGATTTTGAAACTCATGTCATCGGTCTCGTCTTCGATATATCAAAGATCACAACTTCAGCAAGTGTATGTTAATGGAGTGCAAGAATCAATGACGCAGATGCAAGAGGATAATGGTCATACGGTTGACAACTTGGAGCCTAACGATGGCACGAGCACAGAATCAGGAGGACAACATGATGCCAGTGGCACGTCAGGGAATGTTCACGAGATTTCTCTTGATGACACCTTACCCATTTATGACGCAGAGCCTGCAAACATGGTACAATGTAATGTGGTTTATGATGTATATGCTGATGACATGCCGCATATTGAGCATTCTGAACCTAATTATGACAAACATGGGATGGACAAGAGTGATACAAATACCACTTATGATTCATCCGATGTGAGTCATAATGGGGGAGAAAGTGTTCAAAATGCTACAGTTCATCATGATAAATGCTTTATAACTGCCTCGTTAACTGATTCTGATTCTAAGATTAAAGAGCTCGAAACGATCGTAGCTCGGCAATCTAAAGACCTTGAGGATGCCAAACTTGAATTTTCTAAGAAAACGGACAAATTTGAAACATATTTTGAAAAACTTGAAAAGTCAAACGTTGTTCTTGAAAGAAAATTGGATCAAACTGTTCTAGATTCTAAAGCTGAAAAGGATAATCTTTTGAAACAAATTCAACTGCTTGAATCTAAGTTGGCATCCCAAGATATAGTGCTCAAAGAGAATGAGACATTAAAGGCCCAAGTACAGGAAAAGGTCTTTGCTATAGCTGCGTTGAAAAACGAGTTAAGGAAAAGTAAAGGACCTAGTGTGGACACTAAGCTTAAAAAACCATCAATCTTGGGGAAACCGCCTACAAATCAGTTCGTTAGACAACCGATTGTCAGACAACCTACTGCATTTAGATCCGAGCGACCACAATCCTCGAGACCGCGGTTTGCCTCCCAAGTTGATTTGGGTCATATTTCTAGAACTGTCACTCCACCAACTAGGCCTAATGTGACTAAATCAGTTTTAGCAAGACCTCATCACATGATTGCCCCTAGTTTCTCTAAGAATAGTTCAATGAACACGTCTAGAACTAGTTCAACTGATGTGCGCCATGATTTTGGTCAAAGGGAAGCTATTCAAAAGACACATGTAAGAGATAGCAATGTCCAATCCATTCAGATGCCTTCTAGATTACCCAACACTGCTAACCGTAGCATGTCTTCTCCTAGGAGCGTCGATCAATCATCTAGGAATTACTCGGACATTAAATATGCTACTTGTAAAACATGTAGAAAATGTGTCTTTACGGCAAATCATGACTCCTGTATTAAAAAATTGCTTAATGAGGTGAACTCCCGTGCTAGACTTAAATCCCAGTGGGTAGCTAAAATCAAACCCTTTGGTAAGATGTGGCGCCCCACTGGTAGAACTTTCATTCTTGTAGGAAACGAGTGCCCTTTAACTAGGATAGCCTCTGATTCTACGAAGACTACTAGGGAGGAAATTGATAAAGATGATACTTCACCTACGCCTAAACTTAAGGTTTTCTATAAAAGGAAACGTTTGCCAGCCAAGACTAGTGAATCATCTACTCAGGTCGCCTCTGAAACAAGTAACGCCAACTGTGAACCCCCAAGTGCTTCAAAAATAGATATCTCTAACCCATGCAAAAGTATACAAACTCCTAATGAGAATGCAGGTACCAAAGTTGATGTTCCAAAAGAACGAAGCGGTCCAATCGTTGTATTCCGTTCAACTAAAGACACTCTTAGAGTTTGGTTGCTGAAGAAGCAGATATCAGAGAAACAAATGTCTCAGGGGATTCATGGTTAAGCTGCAAACAAGGACTTACAGTCACATAACAGACTGTAACTCGATCTCCAAAGAAAGGAAAGTTCATCCCGATGATGACTTATCCTAAAAACGAGAAATTCATTTTTCTCGGGCATGAGCTTATATCAAAAACATTCCATGTTTTTAAGCTCATGCACAATGGTTTATCATTAAATATCAGATGGTAACCCGTTCTTCAAATAAAGGAAAGTTTATCGCCGATGATAAACTTATCCTTACAACGAGAAATTAAATTTTCTCGGACACGAGCTTACATTAAAACCATTCAAAGGTTTTAAGCTCGTGTAACTCGAACTTAAAATAAAGGAAAGTTTATCATTAATGATAAACTTATCCTCATAACGAGAAATTCAATTTTCTCGGTCATGAGCTTGTCTTAAAACATTCGAAGTTTTAAGCTCAGAAAGGAAAGTGTATCTTTTAAATAAGAGAACTTTTCTTCATAACGAGAAATTAACCTTTCTCGGTCATGAGCTTTCCGTTAAAACAGTCAAAGTTTTCAAGCTCATGAAAAACGACTTCTAAGTAAATGTCAGCTTAGGACTCGTCCTTCAGATAAAAGGAAAGTTTATCGCCGATGGTAACTTATCCTTAACAACGGGAAGTTCACAACTTCTCGGACTTGAGCTCGCTTTTAAGATATTCAACATCTTAAGCTCAAGTAATTGTTTTTCAAAACTTTGAACACAATTTTTCGAGAATTTCTCAAAAGGTTTTTCTAAATCTTTCAAAATTGTGTGTTCAAAACGTTTTGATAAAACGAGCATGTCTTCTGGAATCGATAATATTTACGAACCTAGAAATGTCATTCAATAATGACACGGGGTTGCAAATAAAGTTCGAGCAGAAGTTCAAATTTTTAAAACATGCTCAAAATGGTTTGCTATTATTTCAGATAGCAACCCGCTTTTCATACTCAAGTCAAGCATTTCACCGGAAAGCTTTGACTCAACAACGGGAATTAATTTTCCCGGGAACGTGACGAGGAGACCAACATTCGTGCACAAGAACCATGTGAATCTCTCATATGATGTTCTCCATCATTCAGGTCCAACCTCGTATATTGCTAATCTTGTGAATTCATTATTATATATGATCTTTGCACGTAATAAATACCTTACACTTGTGTTTAAAAGGTATTTAATTTACGTTTCAAGTACACCCTCATTAATTTGAGGGGGAGCTTGTTAAAATCACGAAGATAATTGGATGTGCATTTTTCTTCCCAAATTTTCTTAAAATGCTATTAAATCAATTGATATTAAAAACATCGATTGGGTTAATATTTTTAATATGGGGGAGAAAATGTGATTTAATATGGGAAATGATCAATCACAAATGGTTTGACTTAACGTGTTAGCTCATCCCGACATGTGCGAAATGTTTTCGGATATCGTAGCATATGTTAAGGGGGAGCAAAATGGATTTACAATTCAAAATGGATTTCATGGTGACATACACTTACCCAAAAACATCTCTATTCACGACGGTGACGATTGTGGTGACATAAGGATGGTAGGATAGGTTAAAGTCCAATGATTTCTCTAGAACCGGAGGAATCTTCCCAAGGACATTCCATAGCTAGAAATAGTAGTCCTTAGGAAAGATGGAGAAAGATTGTGAACGTAGCTGAATGCCGACCAAGTACTTAAGTTAGCACTGGAACAATCACAACAAGGTGCTAGTTATGACGTATTGGTAAGCATTGAAGGGGTTGAAGAATGAAAAAGATGATAAATGATTAATGTGAAATGTGAATCAACAACCCCCTCCTAACATGCTAGGAGGGGTTATATATAGCCCACCCTACATGTGGGCTATATGGACTATACATAATGTAAATAGATCACGAGCCCATTACATAATTATCGTTGGAGCGACCGATCCTTCATAAATACGTAAAACGTATTTCCAACAATCTCCCCCTAAGGGAGGTCGCTCCAAGTTACAAAGTTCTAAGTAGTCTATAACTCGTGATCTATGCTAACTAAGATGTGACCGAGACTTTATTGGAAAAACGTATTTCCAACAATCTCTATTCACAAATGGATTTACAATTCAAAATGGATTTCATGGTGACATACACTTACCCAAAAACATCTCTATTCACGACGGTGACGATTGTGGTGACATAAGGATGGTAGGATAGGTTAAAGTCCAATGATTTCTCTAGAACCGGAGGAATCTTCCCAAGGACATTCCATAGCTAGAAATAGTAGTCCTTAGGAAAGATGGAGAAAGATTGTGAACGTAGCTGAATGCCGACCAAGTACTTAAGTTAGCACTGGAACAATCACAACAAGGTGCTAGTTATGACGTATTGGTAAGCATTGAAGGGGTTGAAGAATGAAAAAGAATTGTAAAGATAAAGGGTGTAAAGAAAGAAGCCCTCCTTACAACTTTAGGCAGAAACCGGGTCAATACATATACTATTGAGATCATTTTTGTTAATGATTCTCGATATTGAAGAAAGACGTCATGGACCCAGTGATGCAATGCACAACCCTTCCCAGCTAACTCAAATATCTCTCAAAAGGTATTTGTTTTAATCACACGGAGATCAACACATTATCTATTGGTTTATTCACTCCGAATAGACTGGTATTGAAAAGGTGGCACTCCTCTCCAGCCTCCGATCACTAAAATCCAAAATGCACGATCGAGTCTAGAGCCATTTGAGATCATCAAATATCTCATTAGGACACACTTTCATTATTCCTTGCTTTTTCACACACTGTGAAAAGTAAGAAAGATCTTAAGAGTCCTACGCAAAATCTTCATGATCTTGCCTGAACATCCGAGTAATACGAAAGTATTTACAATGAAGATGGAAATCCTTCTTGAGCGAATATCAAAAAGCTCATGGTAGGTGACTTGTGCGGTTCTTTATGAATCAAACTTGTGATAACTGGAAAGCAACAGTGGTTTAATTCTTAAATGAATTTAAACACGTTCCAGGCCTCTACGCATTATCATATGATCTTGCCAGAACATTCAGAGTAATACGATTAAGTATTTACAGTGACGAATGGAAATCCTTCTAGTGTTAACATCAAACAGCACTTGGTAGGTAACTTGCAAGATTCTATATGAATCAAGCTAGTGACAACTGGAAAGCAACGATGGTGCGGTTCTTAATTGAACTTCACTTGTTCCAGGAACATGTATTGACGGCTTCAAATCATGCGGATAATATTATCCAAATGATTCACTCTTTACGTTCGCAGTCAGCTTTGGACGGTCGAGTAAAGAGAACGGGTTTACCCGCGAAATCTTGTCAAGGAGGTTCTTTATTGAAACTACCTGCCACAAGTACGATATTTAATATCGTCCAACGGTCTTCACCGACCGGAGGTAAATTGCTACCGAATTAGAATGAAATGTTCAAGGCCATTTCATCCGTGTATATTGTTTTGTTGCTAACTGTCTTATGCAGCGTAACAAGAAGGTGGTATTGCGGTGTACAATCCAGAAGAAGTCGTCACCACATGCTTATACTACATACAATTAGTACTTCAACAAATTCAAGAAAGCCTGAAGGTCAAGTCTTCCGCTGTATCAAACTCTGAAGCTTTCAAGAATTTAAAAGTATAAGTATGTGGAACATGAAGTCACAAAGAGGCAAATATCACAAGTGAAGAATGCACAAGGTCAAGGCAAGGAAACATGCTCAAGACTAAAGTCAAAGATCACATCAAGCATATTCACAAGAACAAGATCGAAGACTCAAGCATAGATGCTAGGTTTAAGATTTTGTAAAAAGATGTGACCTCCCTTAGGGGGAGATTGTTGGAAATACGTTTTTCCAATAAAGTCTCGGTCACATCTTAGTTAGCATAGATCACGAGTTATAGACTACTTAGAACTTTGTAACTTGGAGCGACCTCCCTTAGGGGGAGATTGTTGGAAATACGTTTTACGTATTTATGAAGGATCGGTCGCTCCAACGATAATTATGTAATGGGCTCGTGATCTATTTACATTATGTATAGTCCATATAGCCCACATGTAGGGTGGGCTATATATAACCCCTCCTAGCATGTTAGGAGGGGGTTGTTGATTCACATTTCACATTAATCATTTATCATCTTTTCTTTCTCTCTCTACAATTCTCTCCCTTCTCTCCTTTCTCTCTCTAATCCCTCATCTAATTCCTTCATTTCTTCATTAATTATCAATCAATCAACCATCTAAATCCACCAAATCCATAACATAGAATAGGCCATTAATTTCGTAGACCTTCAGCGATTTACAACAATTTAACAGTTTCTATAATAGTCAATCATAGTCAAGTTTATACAATTCATTTATGTCCATTTAAAATAGTTGCATGTTTTCTCCCCCGTAGAGGAAAAGTTTATCAATAGTTTATATGAGGCTGTAAACTCACCCAGGAGTTGGCAATAGCTGTATCATACGAAAATCCAAATAATACTCACGCCAAAGGTTATGCCTAATCAAATAGTACAGTCTTAATAGATTGTACAAAGAACATATGTGTATGCTTATACAGATTTTTAGTCAGTTCATTTATGCTACGGCATTTATCTAAATAACCGTAGTTCAAGTATTAACAATATTTGTTTAAACTTATCTATATAAGTTTCATTTCTAAGTAAACATAAAAGATTTAACTTTTAATATCAGTTTGCATTCGTAATACGTATTAATAATAACCATTCAACTTATAGTTAAGTTTCTTATTTAAGTAGACATAAAATGTCTTACTTAAAATATTAGTTCACGTTCGCAGTTCATGTATTATAATCATCCATTTAAACTTATTATTAGGTTTTATATTTTAAGTAAACGTAAGGTGTTCTACTTAAATATTAGTATTCAATTTATTCAACGTTCATATAATTTTATTTTCTAAAAGTATATGAGTTTATGTATTAGGATTACATATCCATATTGTTTATACAATGTATTTCATAAATAAAAAATATAAATATTTTATCTTTGAAAAATAAAATAAAATATTTTATTTAATTTAAAAGTTCCCATAAATTATTTAACATTTATAAAATAATTTATAAATTACAAGTTTAAGAATTTATATTATAAATCTTTATAGTTTAGGGTTTGTTTTAGTTTTACTAAGTTTAAAAATAGAATTAGGGTTAGGGTTTGTTAAAGTTTCGGAACATGGCAAAACTAGTCCCTCCATATTTTTAAACAAAGTAAACTTTCGGATTGTTACACATTTGGTACCTATGGCTTGTTTATGTTTCGGCTTATGGCAGATTTAGTCCCTCTACTTAAGTCTAGGTTTTGTAACTTTCCTAAAATAATCAAAACAACCCCTAGGGCTTCTTTAAGTTTCGGATTATTGCCAAATTGGTCCCTAGGGTTTTAAAATGGCAAAATAACTTTTAGAAACTTATCAAAATGGTCCCTAGGGTTTAATATGCCACGGATGGTATTTATTAAACCCTAGACTTTTGGATAATTACATTTTCAGTCCTTGTGTTTACTAATTTATCAAAACAAGTTTCATAAGTCACGATTTTAGTCTTTAAGTTTCATAGCTTGTCATTTTACTCCAAAAGCTTCTATAAGTTACATTTTATTATAAAAACTTTTATTTAACATTCAAAACATTATTTGGTCTCATTAAATGGCTTAAACATCTAATGGGCCAATTAATGGCCTAAATACATTTTTAAGTTTACTAACTTGTTAAATGGGCCTTTAACACATTCATTGGACTTAAATACATCTTAAGTCCATTAATCATTTTAAATGGATTCAAGTATAAACTTAAGTCCATTAGGTCACTAAGATTTTTTAAATGGGCTTATTGAGTCCATTAACACTACTTTACATTTTATATAAGTATTAGTCTAGGATTTTCTTATAAGCTTATTTTTAGCTTATTCATATTTAGTTTTAAATCTTAACAAAAGAATAAAACTTATAGTTTATTTTATGTGATGTACCAAATGAGATCTAGATGTGTTACAAGGTTGCATGCAAGTCATAAGCCCTAATATGAGCTTATAACTCACGGCTATAATTAGTTATAGCTTATTAAGATGAGTCAAAACTTATTTTAAGGTTGCATGTACTTATAAGTGTCCCAAAAATAGATCTAGCTATGTACAAATCAAGAAATCCAGTCACAAGTCCATACATATATACATATATCCCACGGCTATGATTTTATATCTTGGTATTTCCAAGATGATCATTTTAGCTAGTTTTAAGTCTTGTAATTATTTACAACAATACAACATGATTATCTAGGTTACATGCATGTTCCCAAGTTTACCGTTATTCCAAGAAAACTATATATAACCCACGGCTATATTGTTTTCTCCCAAGGTTCCCTTAAGATTTTATAAGCTAGCTTTATGTTCAACATGTTTAAGTTATCTCTTATCATTATATCTATAGTTTATATAAGCATGCATGTACATTTTGAACTATTCTAGGTCATATATAACCCACGACTACATATGTTCACATAAATCATTTTAGTGATTTTTAGTATTCCATTTAACATGTAATGTTACATATTCCATCATTAAAACTTAGTAGACAAATCATATGTTCATAATTCATTTTAGCCGTGACCATTAAGGTCATGGTCTTCATGATTTTTCAAGTTACACAAGTTTATTTTATGAGATCTATGATTATTAGTTAACCAAAATCCCATAAAACAAGATTTGTAACCCATCCCACATTTAGATTCATAAAATGTTTCATATGGTTTTTAATCAAGTTTAAAACATAGAATACAAGCCATAGGTTTCTTATTAAAAAGATTTTCAACCATGACTATGGTGTTCTTAATTATGCCGTGACCTATAATGGCCATGGCTTCACTAAATCTTGATTTTAACAAGTTACTTACTTGTGTTTATAGATGTATGATGATGCATGCATGAAGAAATGAAAGGGCATAAGGAGTATACCTTTCTTTCTTAAAAGTACCAAGGATGATCTAGATGAACATGGAGATTAGAGATCTAATCTAGTTGATGAAGAACCCTAAATGTAAACCAAGCCGTGGCCTTATAGATTCGGCTAGGGCTTGTTCTAGTGATTCTAATGATGATGATACTACTAAATGATTAGTAGTTAAGATGAGACAAAGATCTAGTTGAATAAATGAACAAACTTGGATTCTTGTGGCTTAATGCCGAATGATTTGAGAGAGAAATAAGGAGAGTGAGATTGGATACATGTGAAATGAGAATGTGTGTGTGTTGTATGTATGTGCTTCGGCTTAAAGAAGAGAGAGGAAGGGAATCACAGAAGGTATGAATCACCTTGGTAAGACATATTGTGCCAAGTGTCCTCCCTTGCCTTTCCAAGGAAACTCTTCTCCTTCCACACAAGTATATGTGTCGTGTCTAGCTAGCCAAAAGGAGTAATGGGCCTTTGGCTTGGGCTTATGTTGGGATTGCACACAAATGGCATCTATTCTTGGGCTAGTCCAAGAGTTAATTAAACTCCTATCCTACTTACACACATACACACGGCTACAATACCTAATGTAGTATATTTCCAAATTTTTGTTAAGTGTTGTATATTTCAAGTATTATGTATACATTTTACTACTTGTCATCCCTAATTTTAAGTACAAGGTTTACATTATAAACTTATTGCAACAAGTATGAATGTAAAAGTATAAGTACATAATGGACAAGTTCACACACAACTTATAGAAATGTAGCACATGAGTATGTGTTCTAAGATTAATGGGTGAAACTTCATTACATAAAATCATGGTAAAATCATGGATTTTACAACACCACCCCGTTATTTTAGCTTTGTCCTCAAAGCTACTAAAAACGTAGTTATCTTTTAAGTGAAAGATGGTCTAAGTATATGGTTCATTTCAGGCTCTCTCTCAGGTACGGATGGTGGCATAAACGCGAAGTGGTCTTCACCTAGGTTATCCTTATACATCCGATTGGGCAGTAATGAAGGCCTCTGTTACTACAAGTGGACAGAAGACAACGCAAAGAGATCTTTATCCGGGTCGTACTATACATCCGATTGAGTAGTAAAGGAGACTGCTGCTATGGATGGATAGAAGGAAATGCAAAGAGATCTTTGTCCAGGTCGCACTATACATCCGATTGAGCAGTAAAAGAGACTGCTGCTATGGACGGGTAGAAGGAAATGCAAAGAGATCTTTATCCAGGTCGCACTATACATCCGATTGAGCAGTAAAGAAGGCTGCTGTTATGGATGGATAGGAAGTAATGCAAAGAGATCTCTATCCGGGTCACACTATACATCCGATTGAGTAGTAAAGGAGACTGCTGCTATGGATAGATAGAAGGAAATGCAAAGAGATCTTTATCTGGGTCGTACTGTACATCCGATTGAGCAGTAAAGGAGACTGCTGCTATGGATGTATAGGAAGCAATGCAAAGAGATCTTTATCCGGATCGCACTATTCATCTGATTGAGCAGTAAAGGAGACTGCTTCTATGGATGGATAGAAAGAAAATGCAAAGAGATCTTTATCAGGGTCGCACTATACATCCGATTGAGCAGTAACGGAGGATGGATAGGAAGCAATGCAAAGAGATCTTTATCCGGATCGCACTATTCATCCGATTGAGTAGTAAAGGAGACTGCTGCTATGGATGGATAGGAAGCAATGCAAAGAGATCTTTATCCGGATCGTACTATTCATCCGATTGAGCAGTAAAAGAGACTGCTGCTATGGATGGATAGGAAGCAATGCAAAGAGATCTCTATCCGGGTCGCACTATACATCCGATTGAGCAGTAAAGGATACTGCTGCTATGGATGGATAGGTGCGGGTTTTTAACGGGGGTCATAGATACCTCCTTCCAATAGTTGGGAGAGGACCAATGGTGTTGTGGATTTGGTTAGGAGGGCAAATCCATTGCATATGGTTTCTGGTATGAGGAGGACATGCCAACATGTTTTATGTGCTGGGGAAGATGGGGATGCACTATATCAGCATCCTTTTTACGGGCAAGATATAGGTTATATCTCCTCACCCGATGATAAAAATTAGGGGTTGAAGGTAAAATAAAATAAAATATTTTAACTATAATTCCCACCTATGTCAACAGCTTTATGAAAAGACTTACAATTATACCTTAAGCTTGTGGGATACAAACATTAGTTAATAGTACTAAAGTTTCTACCCAACAGAGAGGTTAAGATTATTGTTGATGGCGATTAGGTAGGAAGTTGCAAAGAATCTGCTTCATTCTTCGCGTGGCTGAGCGAAAGGGGCACAAAAAAGAAGTACCTCAAATGGTGGAAATAAAAGAAGATACCAAGAATAAAGAAATGCGCGCCTTGCTGGGTGCCGTAACAAGGGTCATGCATTCACTATTACTGGTTCAAAATTTGCACAATTTTTGACTTCTAAAGAGAGGAAATTACACCTTCCAGAGTCTGGTGGATGATGGTATTGTCGAACTAACTAGACCCAAAGAGGAAAAAGGAATGTCCAAAAACATGGGACATTCAACATCTCTTTACGAGGGATGTCGAACACGGCCCTACAAAATACACCCATTGTGAGTTGGATGTGTCTTTCAGGTTTAGGGTTGCCTAAGTGGCGAATATAACCCTACAAAATACACCCATTGTGAGTTGGATGTGTCTTTTAGGTTTAGGGTTGGCTAAGTGGCGGATATAACCCTACAAAATACACCCATTGTGATTTGGATGTGTCTTTCAGGTTTAGGCGGGGAGAAACAGGTTAAAGAAATGGGGCATCCCTTGACCAAGTATTTCCTGGCTTGTTGGTGTTAGAAATGACACTAAATCTAGTGTTGAGTATACCGGGGTTACCGTCCCCTAGTATAATCAAGGTTTCATCTCCCCAAGGTATACGAACCAATTTTTGATCACATAGGATAATTGCATGATACTTGCTAGTCAATTCATGTCAATGATATCATCAAAGCTTCCAAGACTTACTGGAGTCTGATTGATGTTAAATGATTGATTGGAAAGGTTTAAGGAACAACCTCTAATGGTGGTGTTAATCGTCACAACTTTTCCGTCGACAATTCTACAGCATAATAGGGGTCTAGAACTAATGGAGTGATTTCCAATACCTTACTAAATTTAGTAAATATAATGCTTTGGTCTGCCCATGTGTCAAACAAGACAGATACATATCGTTGGTTAAGTAAAAACGCACCAGGGACGACGTTGGAGTTTGGATTAGCTTGGGCATTGCCGGCCATGTACACTTGCGAAGAAGTTCCTTTGTTGTCCTTCTTATGGTTGGCCAACTTGGGACAATCAGGTGTCACATGCCCAGGGGTTCCACACTCGTAACATACCACATCTTTCTTTGGTCCACTACTGCTTCCACCTGTGGGGTTTCGGTTTCCCTGCTGCCCACTTCCGCTCCCACATGCATTGGACTTGCTTTTGTTGCTGTTTCCGGGATTGTTATTGGGTTGACCCGGGGTAGCAACATTTGCTTGACATTCACGAGCAAAATGGCCTTGTTGGCCGCACCTGTAGCATCTTTGGCATTGTCCTCCAGCAACATGATGATAGTTGCACTTTGAACACTTAGGCTTGGACCCATAGTAGTTCTTGGTGCGGGTTGTGGGAGTAGTGTCATCAGCTTGCCCAACGTTTTGCCTTTTGGAAGGTAGCTGGTGCTGGCTACGAGAGCTTTCATCTGATTTTCTCTTGTTTTCCGTTTGCCTTTCGGACAGATTGCGGGCTCGCTTGTTGATCAGCTCAGTCGCAAATTCCATAGCACCTTCAACGGTAGTGGGTCGTGAAGCTAGCACACTGTCATGGATGTTGTCAGGGAGTCCACTGGCATACTTCTCAATCTTGTCGCTCCTTTGAGGGAACATTCTGGTGCACGTCAAGCTTAACTCTTGAAATCTTTGGTTGTACCAAAGGATATCATTGTTCTTACACTTTAGATCCCACAGCTCTATCTCCACTTCTTCATTTCTCCCCTAGGACAGTACTTCTCAGTCATCCTCTCTTTGAGGTTGGCCCAAGTGAGAGTGTAAGCAGTGTCATGTCCAATGGTAGCGACCACAAAGTTCCACCAGGTGAGGGCGCTCTCAGTAGTGTGCATGTGGCAAACTTAACTCTGTTCTCGTCAGCACAACCGCTGATGCAGAAAACTGTCTCCAGTCTTTCAAACCACTGCATCAATTCAACAACTCCTTCTTTTCCTCGGTAGTATGAGGGTTTGAACTTTAAGAAGTCAGGGTAAGAGCAACCCTTGTTGGTGTTGTTTCTGTGTGCATTGAGGTTTAGATCATTGTTTGCATTCTGGTCAGCTCCTCTGGCTGCCATGGCTGCTGTGATGCCTTCACTTATCATTTCTCGGAGTTGTGCGACAGTGACATTTTGAGTAGCTTCTGGGGATTCAACATTATCAGCATTGGAAGTGGTTGCATTATTGGGATTTGATCTCGTAATCACCATTTGTCTATAATCATACACAAAATGAGATTATTAGTTCAAACGTTAGTACAGTTTTTATATTATTTGCATGGGGAAAATTTATGCACTGATTTCATAACAAATTTGGATAACCTGTCAAGATCTCATAATATAACACATTGTACAGCAAATATAATAAAGAAAGTGATTACATGTTATTTCCATAAGAAATTTAACATCCTCTAGTATAACAAATCCAAGTCATAGGCCGGTCAGGCCTTGTCCAAGGTAGTGATACACACCGTCTTTAAAACATTACATCCCAAAGTTACATGTCCAAAAGAAAAGAAAAGATAAAGTATAGGATTACATCACCAAAAGCTGAAAAGAAATAAAAGTACAAAAGTCCTATACCATGTCAGCTAGGGTGCAACCCATAGGCTGATCATGATGTACAAGAAACCTAGTACATCTATCCTACTCCTGCCTAGATGGTCGGCTAGATGAGGCTGGGCTCATGGGGCTGATGAAGCTGCAGGTGCTCTCCTGGTGTTCCACAGAGTCCGAACTATCACTTTAGCCTCCTTGAGCATGCGAAATGCTGTCAGCAGCTGAGTCCTAAGTCTGTCGACGGCCCCACGAAGATAGGTCATCTCTTCAGTAACTCCGTCATGACGGACGGTGGAGAGGTCGAAGAAAATAGACAAGGACTGCTCCTGAGCAGATAGAGCAGCATGGGTCTGGTGCTGGAGACTCTCCATGGTCTGGATACACTGGTGGAGATGATAGTTCTCCTCCCAAAGCCACTGCAATGCCTCGTCAGTCTTGGCCTGGATGCCTCGGGCTGCCTGTGCCTCTCCCCTCATGGTATGAGCGAGGGAGTCGATGCGCTCATGAACGACAGTGTAGCCTAGTTGACTAGCTGTCAATAGGATGCGGAGGTCGGATATCTCCCGCTCCTGGCGTGCGACCAGTGCGGCGATCTGGGCCTGGACAGAGTCGGCACGTCCCACCCCAGAGTCTTCCCCGATCTCAAAAGTAGAGCTGGGTACGGACTCAGGAAAATGGCCCGATGGTAAAGATGCGGGTGCAGAAGATGGTAGGTCTGGAGACACCTGGTACTCCTCCACAGAGGTGGAGCCCAGTATGACTGATGCTGGAGCAGAAAAAGGGTCCTCAAGAAGCACAGCTTCGATGGTCTAATCATCCTCCGAGTCAGAGGCTGATAACCATCCGCACTGCACGGATCATGGAGACGAACGGGTGGTTGGTGTAGGTGCTACTACAGGTAGAAAAGCCAGAGGTGTAATAAGTGTGTAAACACTTATCCTTTCAACACAAAAATCAAAGAAAAACAAGACCTAATCATGTGTTTAATATCGTAAAAGTCAGAATTACGCGTGGTTTTATGTTTTTATGTGAAATAGGTACAAAAGATCAAAAGGAAAGAAAACACGGGATTTCACGGTCAAATGTTGAAGAAAAGTCCAAGAAAGAGACAAAGACAAAGTCAAGAAACCAAAAGTGAACCAAAGATCATGAAAACCGGCAAATTCGACACGAGTTTAAAGGAAAGATCAAGGAAGCCGAAATCGAGCTCGATTTTAGTGGATTTAGCTTTTTATGAAGATAAATGGGCTAGTGGGTCCCAAATTGGACTATTGGGCCCAAAAGCCCATTAATGGATTTTAAGTATTTTCTTTTGGGTCAAAAGGCCATTAGGCCCAAAAATGCAATGTTTATACGGATGGAGTAAATATTACAAGATTGAGCCCAACAAAAGCCCATTTACTAATCTTAAAAGATACGGAAGGAGTTATGATTTTGGGCCAAGCCCATTTACAAAGTAAAAGTGACGGTGGAAGTGAAAACTTATTCACTTGAAACCTGGTCAACTATTACCCCACTCACACACGTTTTATTAAAACATTTTTACCCTCACTTCACTTCGATACAAACAAGAAAACCCACCATTCATCTCTCTCTCCCAAAACAAATAACCAGGAACCCTTTTTACTATTCCCCAAAAACCCTAAATCAAAAATTACCCAAGATAAATTGGGGCTTTTGCTTGATTCGTGTGATTCATACGATTGGGAATTAAATCCCCATGGTTTTCGGGAAGAACATGATGTGGTCCTAAATCTACATGGCCCTTTCCCCTGATTTAATTGGCTGTGACAGCCAATATCCCCCAATCCTCCAATCAGTGTTTGCCACCTCAGCCACCAACTAACACAACAAAACACCCTCTCACCATGCTGGCAATCCGTGTGACCAAGAAGCCATCCACAACCGTTTGATCAAGAAGAGAAGAAAAAGAAGAAAGAGAAGGAAGAAAAGAAGAAAAGAGCGGCTGAGATCTTTTTCCTTGCTCACCAAGAGAGTTTTTAGGATTTTCCTATGAAAATCCCTCAATCTGTAATGTTAGGGTGTGCCATATTTTTATTTTTAATTTTATTTTTATGCAAAATAAATATTAGGTTAATTGTATTTTTTTCTTTAAAAGTATTTTAATCTAATTTCAGTTATTAATAAAATTTATTTTCGGTTTAATTTTGTCTCTTTAATTATTTTAATTTAATTTCAATTTAATCTTTAATCTGTTTTATATTAATAAATATTGAAAATAAAAAGTGGTTTATTAATTTCCCCTACTGGGAAATTTCTTAAAATCTGAATCGAAGAAGTTGTGAAGTTGATGTGTTTCGATGATAGTGATGATGTTTGGTTAAGGAGGTTCTAATTCGGTTCATAAAGGGGGTTTAGTGCCTTCCTTCTTCTCAACGGATTTCGTCATCAGGTTCTCGATCCCTTTTATTTTACAAGTTTTAGTTTATTAGTTTGCCTGATTTGATTTGTTATTTGTTTAATTGGTTTTACTGTTTAAATTTGTTTGGATATTTTGATTTATCTGTTTTTAAGATTTTGTATGTTTGAAATGATTTGATGTTTAGATCTGCTTAAACTGATATTTTGGATAATAGTTTTAATCTGATTTACTTTTGGTACAATATAATCTGCATGTTTGCTTTGGGTTTCGAGTTTAGTTTGCTTATTTGATTCGATAAGTTCTTGCTGATTAGTTGGTATTTGGCTTATTCAGTCTCAAGTCTGCTTGGTATTTGGCTTATTTAGTTTGTTTATCCTAGTTTTATAGTCTATTTGCTTATTTTCATTTGCTTATTTAGTTTTTTTAGTTAGTTTAAGTTGTTGTGCTTATTCTAAGTTTTAAGTCTGTTTGCTTATATTTCAGTTTTACTTTAATCTGCTTACTTAGTTTATCTGCTTATTTTAGTTTATCTGCTTTTAGTTTTCTATTGCTTATTGGATTTAGTTTTTAATCTGGCTTTGCTTATTTTCTGAATTGGATTTGCTTATTTTCTGTCTGAGTTTATATGTGCTTATTTGCTTATTTGGGCTTTGTATGTTTGCTGATATTGCTGCATAAACCTCAGATCCAATTGGTCTGAGTAGTCAAATATTCCAAAATATATATATATATATATATATATATATATATATATATATATATATATATATATATATATATATATATATATATATATATATATATATATATATATATATATATATATATATATATAGCAAAAACGTCCTTGCCAAGACTCGAACCCTGGACCTTTAGCTTAACAACAATACGACTTAACCATCCGGTCTAGACCCTCTTTTGTGTTTAATTATAGATTGAGTAATTAATATAGTATGTTTCAGATATAGCTGCCAGTTTTGATTAATTAAGTTTAAATACAAGTTTTGGTTTTATTAATTTTAATTAAAAGTTTTTAATAGTTTTCTTTTATACAGTTTTTTATAAAAAATATAAAACAAAATAAATATTTTTATTACTTTTAGAATTTTAAAATTGTTTTTATACATTAGTTTTTATATAAACTTAGTTTTTAAATTTTGTTTAATTCCAAAATAGTTTTAAATAGTTTAAAATTAGTTTTAGAATTTAAATAGAAAGGTTTTAGTTAATTAAATTAGATTTATATTTAAAACAGTTCAAATAGTTAATTAAATAGTTTTTAATTAAATAGTTTTTAGTTCTTAAATACCAAAAAAAGTTTAATTTACCAAGAACAATTAATCCACGTTATATCCGATATCAATTCGAGTGAGTCGAGGAAACAAACTTAATTGCACACAAAATTACCTATATTAAATAGGTACATTAAATTGGCGCCGCTCCCGCTTCGCTCGTTACGATTGAAGATTTCGTGAGACGATTTGGATTTTGGGATCCGTTCAATTTTGAACGTTATTTTTATTGTTAAAAAATCAAAAACACAAAAAAATCAAAAACTTAAAAATACAAAAAAATTAAAAAATCATCAAAAGCAAACTATTTCCTAAGATTTGCACCAAAAAATTAGAAAATCCAAAAGTAATACTTTTCCTAAAGTATTACACCAAAAATATTACGTATTATTGTTATTTTTCTTATTTCGATTTCTTTCGTTTTTATTGTGAATATATATTTTTCTAAAAAATAAAAAAAGATTTTACATTTACTATATTATATTACGTAGCACAATTAATTTACCTACTTTTCAAATAAGACCTTAGTTGGGATTTCATCACCTAGCTATTGTATTCGATTCCAAAACGGAAAATAAAGGCAAACTAGATAAATACTAGTAAGAAGTTTGAACTCGATTTATACAAACTATAAGGTGGGTATAAGGCGACGTGCTATAAAAGGCCGTCTAAGGAAAAAGATTTTTAAGTGCTTTGTGCCACCTCGTTTCCCCACTTGCTTGTACGTATATTGAGAGGGACGACCGATTATTGGTTTGCCAACTCAATTAGTATTAAGTATATATTTTTGTAGCTTTTTTAATATTGCACCTCGAGAGGGATAATCCCTTTCCTCTCAAAGTCGACCGAGGCCTCCTACCTCATTTCTTGATTTTAATTGTATGCGCACTCGCGCGCGTACATACATACCGATTGGTGTACCAAATACTTCTAATTCTTCCAAAAAGAAGAAGAAGAAAAACAAAAAGACCGTCAATCAAGCCGTTCCCGAGAATCGAGCTTTGAACAATACGATGGCAACGGATAATCGACCAATGATTGAGATTCTCCAATCTCACGTTGAAGGAAACGATGACGCGATTGTGGTGCAGGATATTGGAGCAAATAATTTCGAACTTAAAACGGGTTTTATTCAAATGGTTTCCGCTACACCATTTTTAGGCCGTATTAATGATGACCCACACGCTCATATTAAACGTTTCATACAATTGGCAAACACCGTCAAATACAATGGGGTGCCATAAGAGGCTATTCGTTTACAACTCTTTCCTTTTTCCCTCGAGGGACAAGCCCGGATTTGGCTTGATAAGGAACCACCCTAAAGTATCACTACATGGATTGACTTAGAGACCAAGTTCATTAACTACTTTTTCCCACCATCACGGACCACCTCTTTAAGGAATGACATCATTACCTTTGAACAACAATATGGGGAAATGTTTAGTGAGTCTTGGGATCGATTTAAAGAGCTTTTAAGAAAATGTCCACAACACGGTTTCACTAAATTGCATCAAATTAATACGTTTTACAATGGTTTAACTCTTAATGATCAAGACTCACATAATAGTGCCGCGAGGGGCAATATTCTTGTGAAATCCATGAATGAGGCTTGGGCTATAATTGAAAATAAGGCTAAAGTGCAAACCAAGAGTGTTAGGGCTACTATGGCAAGTGCTAGTTCTAGTGAGAGTGACAAGAGACTTGATAAGCTTACTTCGCTTGTTGAATCAATTGCTCTACAAACCGCTAACAATACCAAAGCCATCAATGTGCAAGTGAATGCCTTGAAAGAAACTTGTGAATCGTGTGAGACTTGTGGTGGACCACATTCGTACTATAACTGTGACAAGGTTTACAATCAACAACAAGAAGTTTATGCTTATAACAACAATGAAAATGAGCGGGTTCATTTCAAACCAAATGTTGATGTTAACCATTTTTCTTATAAGTCTAATAACTATTTGGCTCCCCCGGGTTTTGTAGCTCCACAAAGACCACCCCCACCCGCCCAAAATAGGAACCAAGATCCTCAACGGGGTAATTTTCAAGGAAATTCTAATCAACGTGGTTTTAATCAAGGGAATTTTCAAGGGCAAAACCAAGGGTTCAATAATCAAAACCAAGGATTCAATAACCAAGGTTTTCAAAATCAAGGATTTAATCAAGGTTATAATAAATATCAAAACCAAGGTTTTCCTAATCAAATTTTTCCTAATCAAGGTTTTCCTAATCAATGGTATAATCAAATGAACATGCATAATCCTCAAATGGACTTGGTTCTACAAAAATTAACCGACCATGAGCGAATTATGAGAGAGATGCAAGAATCGACCGATAAGAAATTTTTGACAATGATTCAAACCCTTCGTCCCCAAGGTGCCCTCCCTTCGAACACCGTGACCAATCCTAGGGCTAACGTTAATGCCATCACTACTAGGAGCGGTAAGACCACCGTATAACCTTCTTATACCCCACCTAACCAAGGACCCAACATTCCTTCTTCTTCTACCCACCCTCCTTCACCTTCTACTTGTGACATACCACCCGTTATACCTTCGTCTACACCTTATGTTCTACCGATACCTAAATCTTATACCACACCTTCGGTTCCTAAACCGGTTCCTTCACCTTCCATTGCTACCCCTCCTCCACCAAAGGATATGAGTGAGCAATCCACTCCAAAGCCTTCATCTCAACCCAATATACCTTATCCCTCAAGGTTGAGGAAAGATAAATTGAAGAATAAGGATGATATTCAAGTTTCGAACTTCCTAAAAATGTTCAAACAATTGAATTTTAATATCACCTTTGCCGAGGCTCTCGCTCACATGCCTAAGTATGCTAAGATGTTTAAGGACCTTTTAAGTGATAAGGAAAAATTGCTCGATATTGCTAATACCCAATTAAATGAGAATTGTTCCGCGGTTCTTTTGAGAAAATTACCGGTTAAGTTAGGAGATCCCGACCGATTCCTTATTCCTTGCAATTTTCTGGGTGTTGAGAATTGTATGGCTTTGGCGGATCTCGGAGCGAGTATCAATCGTATGCCATTGTCCGTGTGGAAACAATTATCTTTACCCGAGCTAGTCCCCACTCGTATGACCTTGGAATTAGCTAACCGTACGGTTTCTTATCCGGTGGGGATAGCCGAGGATGTTTTCGTAGGAGTCGAAAAATTCACTTTTCCCGCCGATTTCGTTGTAGTCGACTATGAGATGGATCCACGTATTCCCTTAATTGTGGGACGACCCTTCTTGAGAACCGGGCGTACATTGATTGATGTTGCCGTGGGTGAGCTTATCATGAGGGCAGGGGATGATAAAATCGTCTTTAACATGGGTAAACTTTCCAAACTTCCCGATGAGCCCGAATCCGTGAATTACATCGATGTGCTCGATGAAGCATGTGAAGAACATTTTCACGAGGCTTGTAAGAGCGGGATTACTCATTTACCTCATGTTGAGACCGTAGCTTCTATTGCTCCTTCACTGACTCCTTTTGGAGAAAGTGATTTTCTTTTACAAGAATTTGAAACAAGTTTAGGGGATGTGGATTTAAAATATGACGATTCTCCTACCGATTGGGAAGAAGACATTCGTACCATTGAGAGACTTCTCAATGAGGACCATATTTCTCCACCTACTCCTAAGGAAGTTACAAACGATGATCCAAATTTGACTAAGCCTTCCACCAAAAATCCACCGGATTTAGAGCTTAAGGATTTACCGTCTCATTTAGAGTACGTTTTCTTAGAAGAGGATAATAAGTTACCCGTCATTATTGCTAAGGACTTAAAAGAAGATGAAAAATCTCTACTTATCGAAGTGCTTAAGAATCATAAGAAAGCAATTGCTTGGAAAATCTCCGACATTCGCGGAATTGATCCTAATTTTTGCACTCATAAAATTCTCATGGAAGATGACTTTAAACCCGCAATCCAAAATCAAAGAAGGGTTAATCCAAAAATTCATGAAGTCATTAATAAAGAAGTTATCAAACTTCTAGATGCCGGAATGATTTACCCTATCTCGGATTTTCCATGGGATAGTCCCGTCCATTGTGTGCCTAAAAAAGGCGGAATCACCGTTGTTCCCAATGAAGACAACGAGTTGATTCCTACTCGACTCGTAACGGGTTGTCGAGTTTCCATAGACTATCATAAGCTCAATAATGCCACTCGTAAGGATCATTTTCCTCTTCCTTTCATGGATCAAATGCTCGAGCGTTTAGCGGGCAATGATTTCTATTGCTTCTTAGATGGTTTTTCCGGATATTTTCAAATCCATATCGATCCAAAAGACCAAGAGAAAACCACATTCACTTGTCCTTATGGAACATTTGCTTACAAACGAATGCCTTTCGGTTTATGCAATGCTCCCGGGACTTTCCAAAGGTGTATGATGGCAATATTTCATGACATGGTTGAAGAAACTATGGAAGTCTTTATGGACGATTTCTCGGTCTATGGTGATTCTTTCTCTTCTTGCCTTGCCAATTTAGAACGTATGCTTAAACGGTGTGAAGACACTCGTCTCGTTCTTAATTGGGAAAAATGCCATTTCATGGTAAAAGAAGGCATCGTCCTCGGTCATAATATTTAAAAAGCCGGTATCGAAGTCAACCGTGCTAAAGTTGATGTCATTGCTAAGTTACCTCCACCTACCACCGTCAAAGGAGTTAAAAGTTTTTTAGGCCATGCGGGATTTTATCGAAGTTTCATCCAAGATTTCTCGAAAATAGCTCGTCCAATGACTCATCTCTTAGAGAAAGATGCTCCTTTCATCTTTTCTCAAGATTGTCTCGACTCTTTCGAACTTCTTAAAGGTAAATTAACTTAGGCACCGGTCTTAGTCTCTCCAAATTGGGAGTTACCTTTCGAGCTCATGTGCGATGCTAGTGAATTCGCGGTAGGAGCGGTTTTAGGTCAACTAGTTAACAAACATTTCCAACCCATTCATTATGCTAGTAAGACAATGACGGGGGCTCAATTGCATTATACCGTTACCGAAAAAGAGCTTTTAGCCGTAGTGTATGCTTTTGAGAAATTCCGCCCCTATCTTGTGCTTTCCACCACCATCGTTTACACCGACCATTACGCCTTGAAATACTTGTTGACCAAGCAAGATGCTAGACCGAGAATCCTTCATTGGGTTTTGCTCCTACAAGAATTTAAAATCGAAATTCGTTATAAAAAGGGAGCAGAAAACCTAGCCGCGGATCATCTTAGTAGACTTGAGGAGCCTTATCAAGGGGAAGTTCCAAATCAAGAGATTAATGAAGCTTTTCCCCTTGAGACCTTAATGTCTATTAATTCCAATCTTGATGATACCCCATGGTTTGCGGACATTACAAACTATTTGGCGGGTGGTGTTCTTATCGAAGGGTTAACGTCC
This sequence comes from Glebionis coronaria, assembly GCA_025667525.1. Classification (NCBI taxonomy): domain Eukaryota; kingdom Viridiplantae; phylum Streptophyta; class Magnoliopsida; order Asterales; family Asteraceae; genus Glebionis; species Glebionis coronaria. The sequence goes on from CM046874.1 coordinate 549,934,012, forward strand.
CAACAAAAGAAAAAATTCTTCAAGGACGTTAAAACGTACTATTGGGACGAACCTTATCTTTTCAACCAATGTGCGGACTTAATCATTCGTAGATGTGTTGATGGGCCGGCGGCTTTACAAATCCTTGAAGCTTGCCACAAAGGACCCACCGGTGGTCACTTTGGTCCTAACTACACCGCTAAAAAAAATTTCGACTCCGGATTCTATTGGCCCACCATTTATCATGATGCTCATGAAATGGTTAAGCATTGTGATGCTTGCCAAAGACAAGGAAAGATCACACATAAAGATGAGATGCCTCAAAATTTCATCCAAGAGTGTGAAATCTTTGACATATGGGGCATCGACTTTATGGGGCCATTTCCATCATCCAAAGGTAACAAGTACATTCTCGTAGCCATTGACTACGTATCAAAATGGGTTGAGAAAAGGCTTTACCTACTAACGATGCGAGGGTGGTTGTGAACTTCTTGAAACAATTGTTTGCTCGATTCGGTGTGCCTCGTGCTATTATTAGTGATCACGGGACTCATTTTTGCAATGTTCAATTCGCACGAGTCATGGCTAAGTATGGTGTCAATCATCGACTTTCCACCGTGTATCATCCACAAACTAATGGTCAATCCGAGGTTTCCAACCGTGGTCTTAAGCGAATCTTAGAGCGAACCATGGGAGAGCATCGTGCCTCATGGGCCGATAAATTAGATGATGCTTTGTGGGCTTTCCGTACCGCTTATAAGACACCTATATGTTGTACTCCTTATCTCCTTGTGTACAGAAAGGAGTGCCACCTCCCCATTGAGTTGGAGCATAAGGCTTATTGGGCCTTGAAATGGGCTAATTTTGACATAAACAAAGCTGGCGATCATAGGAAAATCCAACTCAATGAACTCAATGAACTTAGGAATGAGGCTTATGAAAATTCATTAATCTACAAGGAGAAGACTAAGCTCATTCATGATTCCAAGATTAAGAACCGAGAGTTCTACGTTGGTGATCAAGTTTTACTCTTTAACTCTAGGTTGAAAATCTTTTCGGGTAAACTTAAGAGCCGTTGGTCCGGTCCATTCACCGTGGCCCAAATCTTCCCTTATGGCACCATTGAGTTATCCCAACCAAATGGGCCCAACTTTAAGGTGAATGGCCAACGGGTTAAGTTGTACTTTGGAGAGGACATCTCTCATGAGATGATTCCATCCCTCTCCACATTTCCCTTGAATTAATTCGGGAAATCGAGTCGAGCTAGAGACTCGTGATAAAAAAAATCAAGCATCGTATAACTAGGTTAGATTTTTTTCAATCCTTTCCACCCTTTTTCACCTTCACCCATTTCCACCAATAAGTGTAGGGGGAGCCAAGTAGGTTGTTTGTGTGTTGTGATATTGTGCAGGGACATGTGCTTTAATGCTCCACTTTTGGTGTTTTTGACGCGACCCGTGATCCCGTGTTCCCGTGTACCCGGTTCACTCAAAACTATTGTGATTCATACATGTATATAAATAAGAGAATAAATGTAATCACTTTAATTGTCCCTTCCTTTAACGTACTCAATGTCCTAAGTGTAGGGGAGTTTATTCTCCCACATGCTTAAACATTGAGGACAATGTTTATATTAAGTGTAGGGGGACTTCTATCGAATTTTAGTAGGCTTTTCCATGAATTTGACCTCATTTAACCAGAAAATTAAAAAAAAATTCAACGTTTTTTAATTTTTTGATCTATTTTGGCCTAGTAGTATTTTCATTTATTTTCTTTCCTTTTGTCATCGCATCGTATTTATATTTTCCATTCCAAGAATAAAGTCAAAAATAAATAAATGAATAAAATGGTTTTAACAAGTTTAGATGTCTTTGATATATTAGGCCCGTCGTGAATATTTTGACTCAACCCGAGTTTACTTATCCAAGTTTACTCTAGCTAGTATCCTTAACCATATGGACCTTAATTGGTTTATTAGGCTCAGCATCCACGAGTCTCATTCCTTGAGATTTTAAATTGTGGAGAACGAGAGATGATAGAGTTGATAATAAGTTTAAGGGTTAATTCTTGCTTATATAAGTTTTTGTGGCTCTTTCTTCCCGCTTGTATATTTAAATGCTTAATAAATTAAGATTTTTTCGGTGTAGATTCGATATCTTAACTCTTAGCCAAATCTTTTATCTCCTTGTAATTAAAGTATGAACACATTGAGGGTGCCAGCGTTGTGGACTTCCGACTAAGGTGGCTCATAACCACTAAGTAGGAGGTATTCAGACCATGGGACCACGGAATTTGGCCTACTATATATATCATAAATAAAGAAAGAATAAGATTAAAACATGACCTTAAGGAGCCTTAGGGTGTGGGGCATGTAGCACGAACCTTGTCATTAGACCCTTAGGGTGTATGGCATGGTAAGTGTTGAATAAAAATTGATCAAAAATCAATTCCCTCGTTTATCGTTTAAGGAGCCTTAGGGTGTGGACAATAGATGAGGAGCATTTTTACATCTTAAAGAGCCTAAGGGTATATGATGTGAACTTGCTAAACTCCACATAAAGTTAACATGACTTTGGAGGAATAATTAATAAGTAGTACTATTGGCCAAATTTTGGGTCCGGGAATTTATTCCCCATATCATGTTAAATCATCCTTGATGTGGGCTTACTTTAGTGACAACGTTTTTGAGGACGAGGTTAGGTTTTGAGTGTCGAGTTTGCACCGTTTTGCCTTCATTTTTGGATTAGTAAATATCAAATAAATCAAATGAGCCTACGGGTGAATGATAATCCTTAAAAGCTAGAGATACAACTTAGGAATTGGAGAAAGAGTATTACACAATTGTCTTATATAAGTGGTTTTAACTTGAGAACTTATGGTAAACAATGATCTCGTTTTTAAGCTTGGTATGGGGAACGTGAAACTTGAGGGTGATTAATATTCATGACACCAAAGCCCTAATTTAAGTCTTAGATTTCTTTACGAGTTTCTTCCATCAAATAATTTCCAAGTTAATAAATTGTTATAACTTTTGTTTCCTTTAAAGCTTTATTTCTTTTTATCGTAGTAGTAATAGTATATCTTAATAAAGGCCAATATGGATTAATTATAAGAAAAATGTAACTTTATGGTTTAAAACTATGCATTGCATAGGGTCATTGCAATGGTCAAGTGTAGGGGATTTATAAGTGTGTAAACACTTATCCTTTCACCACTAAAATCAAAGAAAAACAAGACCTAATCATGTGTTTAGTATCGTAAAAGTCGGAATTACGCGTGGTTTTGTGTTTTTATGTGAAATAGGTACAAAAGATCAAAAGGAAAGAAAACACGGGATTTCACGGTCAAATGTTGAAGAAAAGTCCAAGAAAGAGACAAAGACAAAGTCAAGAAACAAAATGTCAACCAAAGATCACGAAAACCGGCAAATTCGACACGAGTTTAAAGGAAACATCAAGGAAGCCGAAATCGAGCTCGATTTTAGTGGATTTAACTTTTTATGAAGATAAATGGGCTTGTGGGTCCCACATTGGACTATTGGGCCCAAAAGCCCATTAATGGATTTTAAGTATTTTCTTTTGGGTCAAAAGGCCATTAGGCCCAAAAATGCAATGTTTATACGGATGGAGTAAATATTACAAGATTGAGCCCAACAAAATCCCATTTACTAATCTTAAAAGAGACGGAAGGAGTTATGATTTTGGGCCAAGCCCATTTACAAAGTAAAAGTGACGGTGGAAGTGAAAACTTATTCACTTGAAACCTGGTCAACTATTACCCCACTCACACACGTTTTATTAAATCGTTTTTACCCTCACTTCACTTCGATACAAACAAGAAAACCCACTATTCATCTCTCTCTCCCAAAACAAATAACCAGGAACCCTTTTTACTATTCCCCAAAAAACCTAAATAAAAAATTACCCAAGATAAATTGGGGCTTTTTCCTGATTCGTATGATTCAAACGATTGGGAATTAAATCCCCATGGTTTTCGGGAAGAACATGATGTGGTCCTAAATCTACATGGCCCTTTCCCCTGATTTAATTGGTTGTGACAGCCAATATCCCCCAATCCTCCAATCAGTGTTTGCCACCTCAACCACCAACTAACACAACAAACACACCCTCTCGCCATGCTGGCAATCCGTGTGACCAAGAAGCCATCCACAACCGTTTGATCAAAAAGAGAAGAAAGAGAAGAAAAAGAAGGAAGAAAAGAAGAAAAGAGCGGCTGAGATCTTTTTCCTTGCTCAACAAGTTCACCAAGAGAGTTTTTAGAGTTTTCCTATAAAAACCCCTCAATCTGTAATGTTAGGGTGTGCCATATTTTTTTTTTGATTTTATTTTTATGCAAAATAGATATTAGGTTAATTATATTTTTTCTCTTTAAAAGTATTGTAATCCAATTTCAGTTATTAATAAAATTTATTTTTGGTTTAATTTTGTCTCTTTAATTATTTTAATTTAATTGAAATTTAATCTTTAATCTGTTTTATATTAATAAATATTGAAAATAAAAAGTGGTTTATTAATTTCCCCTACTGGGAAATTTCTTAAAATCTGAATCGAAGAAGTTGTGGAGTTGATGTGTTTCGATGATAGTGATGATGTTTGGTTTAGGAGGTTCTAATTCGGTTCATAAAGGGGGTTCAACGCCTTCCTTCTTCTCAACGGATTTCGTCATCAGGTTCTCGATCCCTTTTATTTTACAAGTTTTAGTTTATTAGTTTGCCTGATTTGATTTGTTATTTGTTTAACTGGTTTTACTGTTTAAATTTGTTTGGATATTTTGATTTATCTGCTTTTAAGATTTTGTATGTTTGAAATGATTTGATGTTTAGATCTGCTTAAACTGATATTTTGGATAATAGTTTTAATCTGATTTACTTTTGGTACAATATAATCTGCTTGTTTGCTTTGGGTTTCGAGTTTAGTTTGCTTATTTGATTCGATAAGTTCTTGCTGATTAGTTGGTATTTGGCTTATTCAGTCTCAAGTCTGCTTGGTATTTGGATTATTTAGTTTGTTTATCCTAGTTTTATAGTCTATTTGCTTATTTTCATTTGCTTATTTAGTTTGTTTAGTTAGTTTAAGTTGATGTGCTTATTTTAAGTTTTAAGTCTATTTGCTTATATTTCAGTTTTACTTTAATCTGCTTACTTAGTTTATCTGCTTATTTTAGTTTATCTGCTTTTAGTTTTCTATTGTTTATTGGATTTAGTTTTTGATCTGGCTTTGCTTATTTTCTGAATTGGATTTGCTTATTTTCCTTCTGAGTTTATATGTGCTTATTTGCTTGTTTGGGCTTTGTATGTTGCTGATATTGCTGCATAAACCTTAGATCCAATTTGTCTGAGTAGTTAAATACTCCACAAAAAAAATATATAGCAAAAACGTCCTTGCCAAGACTCGAATCCTGGACCCTTAGCTTAACAGCAATACGACTTAACCATTCGGTCTAGACCCTCTTTTGTGTTTAATTATAGATTGAGTAATTAATATAGTATGTTTCAGATATAGCTGCCAGTTTTGATTAATTAAGTTTAAATACAAGTTTTGGTTTTATTAATTTTAATTAAAAGTTTTTAATAGTTTTCTTTTATACAGTTTTAAAAAAATATATATATAAAACAAAATAAATATTTTTATTACTTTTAGAATTTTAAAATTGTTTTTATACATTAGTTTTTATATAAACTTAGTTTTTAAATTTTGTTTAATTCCAAAATAGTTTTTAAATAGTTTAAAATTAGTTTTACAATTTAAATAGAAAGGTTTTAGTTAATTAAATTAGATTTATATTTAAAATAGTTCAAATAGTTAATTAAATAGTTTTTAATTAAATAGTTTTTAGTTTTTAAATACCAAAAAAAGTTTAATTTACCAAGAACAATTAATCCACGTTATATCCGATATCAATTCGAGTGAGTCGAGGAAACGAACTTAATTGCACACAAAATTACCTACATTAAATTGGTACATTAAGGTGCAGTAGGCGAAGTCATGATGCTCTGAAAATAATATTATTTTAAATTTGAAGTATGTATATGCTTACAAACAAAGAAAAATATTATTCCTAGCTACATGTTTAATGAAGTATATCCCTTTTAAAAAATCAACGTAATGTTTTTAAGGTTATATATATTAATACTGATATGTATATATATAATCATTTAACCAGTCTACTTATCAAATCAGTATACTCTTAGTTTACATAGCACATAATGCCCTAAGATCTATATGCTTAGCTAATACGGTGCGAAAAAAAATCCCAAAAGATTTTATAAAGTTATAGTCCAGTTTTAAACAAAAGGAAAATTAGTTTATTTTTATTTTATTTAAAAATTTATCTGGTTCTCTATAACTAATGCTCTGATACCATTCCCTGTGACACCCCGGGTAGGGTCAAAATATGCAGAATTATCAACGGAGATGTCACAAGGGTGTATCGATATAATATAGTCCATAGAGCATAAGATAAAGAGTTATTCAAATCAGATTACATGTTTATTAAACAAATAAATAAAAATTGTCTTAAACATGTCATAAGTAGATTGTTCATTTTCCCCAAATGGAACCCTTGACGATTACTACGATGCAGATTACATAGATGATTGAATCCATGCACATATCTCGTTCTAACTTCATTTCCCTGAGATAAACATGCTTAGAGGGTCAACATAAAGTTGGTGAATTTACAGGTTTTAACATTAATTAGTTTGGACATACATTAATCATAGAAGTAACAATTCACAAAGCATTCTTACTAAAGATTTAGATTACATTTGCTATTACTCGAAACTGAAGCTTAACCTTCCATAGTCCTCAACAGATGAGGACGTAGTGTCTTACAAAAAGACACCCAAACCCAGTTCCAACATGGTATACATCTGTTGTCCCGGCCAAGGCACAATGAGCATGACTCACCCAGATGGGGATGGTCAATCCCTAATAGATCTATTTATAACATTCAGGCGATTTACAACAAGTTAACAGTTTCTATAATAGTCAATCATAGTCAGGTTTATACAATTCATTTATGTCCATTTAAAATAGTTGCATGTTTTCTCCCCCGTAGAGGAAAAGTTTATCAATAGTTTATATGGGGCTGTAAACTCACCTGGGAGTTGGCAATAGATGTATAATACGAAAATCCAAATAATGCTCACGCCAAAGGTTATGCCTAATCAAATAGTACAGTCTTAATAGATAGTACAAAGAACATATGTGTATGCTTATACAGATTTTTAGTCAGTTCATTTATGCTACGGCATTTATCTAAATAACCGTAGTTCAAGTATTAACAATATTTGTTTAAACTTATCTATATAAGTTTCATTTCTAAGTAAACATAAAAGATTTAACTTTTAATATCAGTTTGCATTCGTAATACATGTATTAATAATAACCATTCAACTTATAGTTAAGTTTCTTATTTAAGTAGACATAAAATGTCTTACTTAAAATATTAGTTCACGTTCGCAGTTCATGTATTATAATCATCCATTTAAACTTATTATTAACTTTTATATTTTAAGTAAACGTAAGGTGTTCTACTTAAATATTAGTATTCAATTTATTCAACGTTCATATAATTTTATTTCCTAAAAGTATATGAGTTTATGTATTAGGATTACATATCCATATTGTTTATACAATTTATTTCATAAATAAAAAATATAAATATTTTATATTTGAAAAATAAAATAAAATATTTTATTTAATTTAAAAGTTCCCATAAATTATTTAACATTTATAAAATAATTTATAAATTACAAGTTTAAGAATTTATATTATAAATCTTTATAGTTTAGGGTTTGTTTTAGTTTTACTAAGTTTAAAAATAGAATTAGGGTTAGGGTTTGTTAAAGTTTCGGAACATGGCAAAACTAGTCCCTCCATATTTTTAAACAAAGTAAACTTTCAGATTGTTACACATTTGGTACCTATGGCTTGTTTAAGTTTCGGCTTATGGCAGATTTAGTCCCTCTACTTAAGTCTAGGTTTTGTGACTTTCATAAAATAATCAAAACAACCCCTAGGGCTTCTTTAAGTTTCGGATTATTGCCAAATTGGTCCCTAGGGTTTTAAAATGGCAAAATAACTTTTAGAAACTTCCCAAAATGGTCCCTAGGGTTTAATATGCCACGGATGGTATTTATTAAACCCTAGACTTTTGGATAATTACATTTTCAGTCCTTGTGTTTACTAATTTATCAAAACAAGTTTCATAAGACACGGTTTTAGTCTTTAAGTTTCATAAATTGTCATTTTACTCCAAAAGCTTCTATAAGTTACAATTTTATTATAAAAACTTTTATTTAACATTTAAAACATTATTTAGGCTCATTAAATGAGCTAAACATCTAATGGGCCAATTAATGGCCTAAATACATTTTTAAGTTTACTAACTTGTTAAATGGGCCTTTAACACATTTTTTTTTGTTTTTTTTTGTAACAGCGATTTCCGTCTCATTGGCCGACTAATCCACGGGTTTTGAGCCCACCGCCACACAGACTCAAACCATGTAAAGCCCTCCTTTTTCAGGAGGTCGGCGTGGCCACTTAAGGTTGTTTGCACCTAGTGGGAATTGAACTTGAGACCTCACACACTTTGGAGTGACAGCCACAAATCTTTTTGCCACTAGGCCACCCTTGCGTGGTTGCCTTTAACACATTCATTGGACTTAAATACATTTTAAGTCCATTAATCATTTTAAATGGGTTCAAGTATAAACTTAAGTCCATCAGGTCATAAAGATTTATTAAATGGGCTTATTGAGTCCATTAACACTACTTTACATTTTATGTATGTATTAGTCTAGGATTTTCTTATAAGCTTATTTTTAGCTTATTCATATTTAGTTATAAATCTTAACAAAAGTATAAAACTTATAGTTTATTTTATGTGACGTACCAAATGAGATCTAGATGTATTACAAGGTTGCATGCAAGTCATAAGCCCTAATATGAGCTTATAACTCACGGCTATAATTAGTTATAGCTTATTAAGATGAGTCAAAACTTATTTTAAGGTTGCATGTACTTATAAGTGTCCCAAAAATAGATCTAGCTATGTACAAATCAAGAAATCAAGTCACAAGTCCATACATATATACATATAGCCCACGGCTATGATTTTATATCTTGGTATTTCCAAGATGATCATTTTAGCTAGTTTTAAGTCTTGTAATTATTTCCAACAATATAACATGATTATCTAGGTTACATGCATGTTCCCAAGATTACCATTATTCCAAGAAAACTATATATAACCCACGGCTATATTGTTTTCTCCCAAGGTTCCCATAAGATTTTATAAGCTAGGTTTATGTTCAACATGTTTAAGTTAACTCTTATCATTAGATCTATAGTTTATATAAGCATGCATGTACATTTAAAACTATTCTAGGTCATATATAACCCACGACTACATATGTTCACATAAATCATTTTAGTGATTTTTAGTATTCCATTTAACATGTAATGTTACATATTCCATAATTAAAACTTAGTAGACAAATCATATGTTCATCATCCATTTTAACCGTGACCTTTAAGGTCATGGTCTTCATGATTTTTCAAGTTACACAAGTTTATTTTATGAGATCTATGATTATTAGTTAACCAAAATCCCATAAAACGAGATTTGTAACCCATGCCACATTTAGATTCATAAAATGTTTCATTTGGTTTTTAATCAAGTTTAAAACATAGAATACAAGCCATAGGTTTCTTATTAAAAAGATTTTCAACCATGACTATGGTGTTCTTAATTATGTCGTGACCTATAATGGCCATGGCTTCACCAAATCTTAATTTTAACAAGTTACTTACTTGTGTTTATAGATGTATGAATGCATGAAGAAATGAAAGGGCATAAGGAGTATACCTTTCTTGCTTAAAAATACCAAGGATGATCTAGATGAACAAGGAGATTAGAGATAGTTGATGAAGAAAACCTAAATGTAAACCAAGCCGTGGCCTTATAGATTCGGATAGGGCTTGTTCTAGTGATTCCAATGATGATGATACTACTAAATGATTAGTAGTTAAGATGAGACAAAGATCTAGTAGAATAAATGAACAAACTTGGATTCTTGTGGCTTAATATCGAATGATCTGAGAGAGAAATAAGGAGAGTGAGATTGGATGCATGTGAAATAAGAATGCGTGTGTGTTGTATGTGTGTGTTTCGGCTTAAAGAAGAGAGATGAAGGGAATGAGAAAAGGTATGAATCACCTTGGTAAGACATATTGTGCCAAGTGTCCTCCCTTGCCTTTCCAAGGTAACTCTTCTCCTTCCACACAAGTCTATGTGCCGTGTCTAGCTAGCCAAAAGGAGTAATGGGCCTTTGGCTTGGGCTTATGTTGGGCTTTCACACAAATGGAATCTATTCTTGGGCTAGTCCAAGAGTTAAGTAAACTCCTAGTCTACTTACACACATACACACGGCTACAATACCTAATGTAGTATATTTCCAAATTTTTGTTAAGTGTTGTATATTTCAAGTATTATGTATACATTTTACTACTTGTTATCCCTAGTTTTAAGTACAAGGTTTACATTATAAACTTATTGCAACAAGTATGAATGTAAAAGTATAAGTACATAATGGACAAGTTCACACACAACTTATAGAAATGTAGCACATGAGTATGTGTTCTAGGATTAATGGGTGAAACTTCATTACATAAAGTCATGGTAAAATCATGGATTTTACATATAATTACCACCAAATAATAATTAAAGAATATATAACCAAATACTAAGAAAGATTGAACAAAAGATTAAAGACTTGATACTATACAAAATGTGTTAATCCAGGTTTATGTGAGATCAAGCTGTTGTTATGAGACCAAGTTATGGTTTATATGATCAAGCTGTTTAACTGTGATTGAAATGTATTTGATATAGCTAAGAATATATGGATCCCAGGTGAGTTCATAGCCTCACTAGATCTAATTTATAAATGATTTGAAAACCCATGAGGGGGATATATGTAAAACTGGAATACAAGTATTTTTGATATGCTTCTCAGAGATAATTATTGACAATACGTTTATTGCTGCCTTTAAAAGTGTGATAACCTAAAACCGAGGTCATTGCTTAATCTTACTTTACGAATATTTTTGAAATTATTGATGAATTTGAATGATAATTATTTTTGGAGGTTTAAGTTTAAACCGATTTTAGGAGACTTATATTATATATTTAATAAGTATATGGAGTATTAGCAAGCGTGATGTCGATGGATGCCTAATATTTTACGTTTTATTGTCGGTTGTTCTATGTTTATCATTTTTGATGTTTTCTTTTAAATGACGTGTTAAGTCGAGTCGGGAGACGATATTATTATATTTGAGGTACGTTTTAACTTTTGAAAAGTATTTTTACGAAATCCGAGCCCCGTGAATATTTTCAAAATTGACTAATAGTTATTTCCCGCTTTTTAGTTAACTATTTACACTTTAGACCACAACTATTGCAAATTGACATCAATGGTCCCTCCACTACCATATATAAACTTCATTTTCCACCTAAGTACACATATTTTAGCACTAAATAATCAAAACATACTCCTCTCTCTCTCTCTCACTACTTCTTGCCGTCACCCCCTAGCCACTTCAAACAATTTTCACTTAAAATCTAGCTTGATCTAATCCAAAAGAGCACAAGACCCATCCTTAGAATTGTAAGAAGATCATTTGGATACCAATTTTGGGTACATGCATGATGTTTTATTTTTTTAGAGTTGGTAGGTCAAAACCATGCTCATGCATGTGATTTTTGTGATGATCAAAGAGTTTTCATGTTGAAGTTTTGTTAAAAACTTGATTTTGATTTTAGGTTTTTGATTTTGATGATGGTACAAGTGTTATGGTTGAGATATGTTAGTATTAGGGGTATGGGATGATCATAACTATGGTTGGTTTTAGCTAAAAACATGATTTCATGCAAGTTTTAGAAGGGTAAATTAGATCAGTAGGAAAAAGTGCATTTTTGGGTACCTTACGATTTATTAGGCTTAACTAATAGCATAGGGTTCTAGATAATTCTATTAGCTTCGATTTGATATAAAGTAGAGCTTCTAGCTCCAAACGAGCAAGAAGTTATGATAGTTTGATTTTTCGTGTACTGGGAGACGAGTATCGACACGACATATAGTTGTTGTCGATATTTGGATCGAATCTCGGGGACTATAGATTGAGTTTTGAAATGAGTCATATACTGATGAAGAATTTTAAAACCTAGAGGGTGACTCTAATTTCAAACCTAAGTGTCGGTTTTGTAAATGGAGTCGTTTATAGAAGTTAAAACGATTGTATGAGTCGATAACGTGAAACTGTCCGGTTTTTGTTGTTCGAAGATGAGTTGGTTAAGGAACTTTAAAAGTAAACTCATTTGATAAACTTGTTAGAGGACATTCTATAGATAGTAAGTTTGTTCCTCGAGTCGTTTCATAAACGTTTGAAGAGTCTAAATGGGGTAAATGAGCTAGTACATGTGGTATGTGCCGGTGGATTTTGTCAAGAGTATAAAATGGTAAAGTAGACGTGTAGAAGAGTGTAATAGTATTACTTGTATCGTTTTCTCTCGAGTTTGTCATGATTTTGTGAGTTTGAGTTTTATATTCTTATGTATGATTTATTTCTCGAGTCATTATTAATGAACGCACCTTATTTGATAGCTAGCGGTTCTCGTGTTTGAAAGGCATCCTCTATCATCGACGATCATCTCGCTAGGTCTCTTATACTAAGGTGAGTCTGTATCCTCGCTTTTCATGCTAGCTACTAAATGTTTTAATATCCGCGAGGGGGATACATGCTATTTGAAAATAAATGAACACAAGTCATGAGTAATTGTTTGGACCCGAATGTTGCCTATGTTGTTTTACATTGTATTGAATACCTTGTTGCTAAAGACCCTAAATTCATGAACCGTTAACTATGTTCTGACTTGATGTTGTGAGTCGGGAATAGCCGCTTATTCAAATGATAGTACTATTGGGTTGACCACCCTATCTGAGACCAGGGCATTCTGTTGAGTAACCTCTGGGAAGGATAATTTACGAGAATGAGATTTGGGTATATCTAGCAACTGATACTCTAGAGGGGCAATGGTTTTTATCTAGTCATGCTGGCATTTGGCATGGGTGACTAATTGGTTAAGGGGTCGGTGTCATGAGCTTAAATACAATGTGTTGCCTTGAAATAGATTGTGTGTACGACAATTCTATTAATGATTATGATTGATTTTCTTCTTGTGTTGAAATGTGATTCGATAAACCTATGGACTCGCTCAACATTATTGTTGACTCGTTTAAGCATGTGTTTCAGGTAATCGAAGGTTATTGATGGTGGAGCTTTGATGTGGATGTTGTGGGTTGGCTTTTGAAGTTTATTGGTCTAAAACAATTTCTATCTTTTTTTACTATTGAACAATTTGTTAAATATTTGTGTACTATACTGAAACTTGTTGGTTTGCTGGTCGAGATCCGTGGGGACTAAACGCTTTACTCTGGTGTTGTTTTAGTACATTATGGATGAAATTATGTTTTAGACATGTTGTGAAAATCTTGTTTATATTTTATGGGTAAACGTCTCTCTTTTGAGTCGTTCAATATACCTTGTGTGATGATGCTTGTGTCTAGCACCCAATTGTGTATTTCCGCTGCGCAATGTTAATTGGGGGTGCTAGAGATTGGTAATCAACAAGTTATAGGGAACTAGGTCGATTTTGAAAATTGTCCTAAACTATAACTTTGGTGTCGAAAGTATTTATTTTTCAAAAGCACACAACTTCTCTGCAACGCTCCGATAAGATCGCTTTTAGTTTTGTTTTGTATTATAGATGTATGCCTCAGAACTGAAATGATTTCCCGAGTATTTATTAAGTAAATACTATGATATTGGATCGAAGTTATTGAAAGTACGCTGAGTGCTTGTCATTATCATAATTTATTTTTGCAAGCATTGCATAAACATCATTTGCATTGCATTGCATTGCATATCATGGGTTACATATAACATTTGTGATGCATGAGTATTGCATATTAATTTTTAACAATGACCTTAAGTATCCTTGAACCCTTATAATTGTAGAAAATGGCTGATATACCCCGGGAAGATGATTGGATTGAAATGAATGATATGTTAGAAGGTGAGGAAGTAGATAACTTTGGTGCTAGTGACAATGAGGAGCCCTATGAATATTTGGATGATGGGATTGCTCCTACTGCAGTTGGACAGACTGAACCTAAGGTAATTCAGGGTAGTTATGTTCCGAGAGCTAATGTCGTGCCACCGACTGTTCAGGAATGTCAGCGACCTGTTGTACGTTCTTCTTTGCCTACTTGTGATAGTTATTTGAGTGGTTTGCCTAGAGCTGCCCGTGTTAGGAATGATTTCTCTACTTAGTCAAGTAATGCTGCTAGTAACTGATCTATTCACGATGATATTGCTAAAGTGTACTGTCCAGGTCCTAGATCATATGAAGATATTTTCTGGTTTCTTAAAAAGTTTGATAGGTCTTTGTTTGAAAGGTATGTAGTTGAAACCCGAGTGATTAAAAGGTTAGCGCAGAATGAAAGACAGTTTGACAGGTTTGTTACTAGTGTGAAAAGGTCAGAGTATGTACGGGCAATGGAAATGGATGAAGTTGCTAGTCTGCAAGCAATGGTGTTGAATCTGAGTGCGCAATTTGAAAGGTTTCGTGAGGAACAAGAAAGGAATGCAAGGTTGAATGCGTGGGACATACCAATGAGGTCTTTTCCTTGTCAAGGTGTGGTGATTCGTGATGTGCCAAGTCAGGTAGAAGCTTAGGTGTTGGTAAAGTCAGGTGAAGGAGGAAGTCGAAAAGGAAAGGAGAAAGTGGAAGAAGATTCTGAGGAGGAGGATGGCAGCAGTGATGATGAACCAATGTAGAAGAAGCTGCGGGGATCAAATGCTTAGTGTTTTTCTTTATGTTGTTTTTATTAGCCTGGTTGTAACAGAACTTAAGTAGACTGGTACTGTAGTTTATGATGAAACTTAATGACTTTTAAGTTTGTCATGATGAAGGGTTGTAATTACTTATCACAAATTTTGTGGAAATTTTCCAAGTGGAATCCAAATTACCTTCATGATCTATGATTGTCTTTTAGTTCTTTTGTGATTTGGTTGATGATTCAGTGTGAATTGTGTTGTTTGTGCATGTAGTATCCATGACACGTCTTGATAAAGAAATCCTTCTTCTTATCTTGATATGAATACTTACTTGCTCTTTTCTTCTGTGATGACATAGGAAGGAGTTAGGAGGAATTTTTCTGCTATTACTGAAGTTGTTGTTTGATTAATACTCTAAATATGCCACCGAAGTTGACAACTGCTACTGTGAATACCATGATTGAGCAAGCTATTGCTAGAGCACTGGAAGCCGAACGTGCTGCAAGGAACCAGGAGACTGAGAATAGGAATGCTACGGGTCAAGTTGGAGGGAATGCTGCGAATCCAGTTGAAGGAAATGGCGATGAACCGGTTGGAGGAAATGTTGTTGGTCAAGCTGGAGGTAATGTTGTTGCTCAGCAAGTACAGAAGGAAGTTCTTATGCTAGTTTCATGAAATGTGGACCTACCCAATTTCGTGGTACTGGTGGTGCTTTGGAGCTAAGAAGGTGGATTGAAAAGATTGAAAGTACTTTTGAAATCAGTGGATGTTCAGAAGCTAGTAAGGTGAAGTTTGCTGCCGCTACTTTTCAGGATGATGCATTAAGTTGGTGGAATAGTCAGGTAGTTACTGTAGGTTTGGTTCAGGCTAATGCTAGAACGTGGACTGTGACCAAAGGACTGTTAACTGCTAAGTTTTGTTCTGAGGAAGAGTTAGGTCAGTTGGAGGATGAGTTGAGGCATTTGGTGCTGTGAAATAATGATATTGTAGCTTATACCAAAAGGTTTTCTGATTTGTGTTTGTTGTGTCATGATGCTTTTGCTGATGACCGTAAGAAGATGAAGCAGTATATCAGAGGTTTATCTAGTAATATCAAGGGAGAGACTACTTCGTCGAAACCCAATACTTTTGATGAAGCTGTTCAGATGGCTCATGCTTTGATAGACGTTAAGCTGCGGGATAGAAAGGATAGTATTGTTGAGGGGAATAAGAGAAAGTGGGAAGCTGCACACTCGAACCAAGGGCAGAATAGAGGAGGTTATCGTAACAACAATAACCAAGGACCGAATAGGAATCAGCAATACAACCTTAGGAGGAATGATGGTGTTCATGCTGCTACTGGAACCCAAGGAAACAAAGTGAACCCGGAGTGTGGTCGATGTAGTCTGTATCATGTTGGGAATTGTCCACCTGCTTGCAACAAGTGTGGGAAGGCCAGACATAAAATGGCAGACTGTAGGAACAAGGGTGTGGTCACTGGAGCCAATGCTGTCAAGGTGGGTTATTGTTCTGGATGTGGAGGCCGTGGACATAAGCAAGGAAACTGTCTGAGGGTTGGCACTCGACAAGGAGGCAATGTTGCTACTGTTGCTGCTGGGACTGCTGCTCCAGCCTATGTCGTGGGAGATGCTGACAAACCTCAAGGGCCGAATGTGGTGACTGGTACGTTCTTACTCGATGCTTGTTATGCTAGTGTGTTATTTGATTCTCGATCCGATAGAAGTTTCGTAGATGTTAGATTCAGTCAGCTATTGGATAGAGAACCAGTAAGATTGACAACTAGTTATTATGTGGAGTTAGCTGATGGTAAGGTTGTTAGCACTAGTTCTATATTGAAAGGTTGTTCCTTGAAGTTAGGGAATTATGTGTTTAGTATTGATTTGATGCCCATAGAATTAGGATCTTTTGACGTGATTATTGGTATGGACTGGTTAGTTGAGAATGGTGCAGTGATTGTTTGTGGAGAGAGATTAGTTCAGATACCGCTAAGGAATAAGGTATTGACGGTGAAAGGTGATGAGTGTACTTCTCGTTTGAGAGTTGTTTCTTGTTTGAAAATGATGAGGTATATAGAAGAGGGTTGTGATAGTATTTCTTTCCCAGATAAGTAATGATAGTGTGAACAAAAGGAAACTGGAGGATGTTCCTGTGATTAGAGAGTATCCTGAAGTTTTTCCTAAGGATTTATCGGGATTACTGCCGCATCATGAAGTGGAGTTCCGTATTGACTTAGTGCCAGGAGTTGCGCCTGTTACTCGTGCACCGTATTGTTTAGTGCCGCCTAAGATGAAGGAATTATCTGATCAATTGAAAGAATTGATGGATAAGGGATTTATTAGACCGAATTCATCGTCGTGGGGTTCTCCTGTTTTGTTTGTTAAGAAGAAAGATGGTTCGTTTCGAATGTGTATTGATTATCGAGAGCTTAACAAATTGACTGTCAAGAATTGATACACATCACCGAGGATTGATGATTTGTTTGATCAGTTGCAAGGATCAAGTGTATACTCGAAGATCGATTTGAGGTCTAGGTATCTTCAACTGAGAGTTAGGGAAGAGGATATTCCTATAACAGCTTTCGGTACTCGATATGGACATTTTGAATTTCAAGTGATGCCTTTTGCATTAACAAATGCACCTGTCGTATTCATGGACTTGATGAATCGTGTGTGTAAGCCATATTTGGATGAGTTTGTTATCGTATTCATTGATGATATTCTTATTTATTCCAAGAGTGAGGAAGAACATGAGAAGCATTTAAGGATAATTCTGGAACTGTTGAAGAAAGAAAAGCTGTATGTGAAGTTCTCTAAATGTGAGTTTTGGTTGAAATCAGTGCAATTTCTAGGGTACGTGATTGATAGTGAAGGTGTTCGTGTGGATCCTGCTAAGATTGAGGCAATCAAAGATTGGTCGATACCAACAATGCCGACTGAAGTTTGCCAATTTCTTGGTCTAGCTGGGTATTATTGAAGGTTTATTGAGAAATTTTCACTAATTGTTAAACCATTGACCAAGATTATTGAAAAGAATAGAGTGTTTGAATGGGGATTAGAAGAGGAAGCTGCATTTAATACGCTGAAGGATAAGTTGTGTTCAACGCCGATTTTGTCTTTGCCGGAAGGGTCTGAAGATTTTGTAGTGTATTGTGACGCGTCTCATAAAGGATTTGCAGCTGTGTTGATGCAAAGGGAGAAAGTGGTAGCTTATACGTCGAGACAATTATGGAAGCATGAAGAGAATTACACTACTCATGATTTAGAACTAGGAGCTGTGATTTTTGCTTTAAAGTTATAGAGACACTAGTTGTATGGAACCAAGTGTGTGGTTTTCACTGATCATAAGAGTCTGCAACATATTTTGGATCAAAAGTAATTGAATATGAGACAAAGGAGATGGGTAGAATTGCTGAGTGATTATGACTGCGAGATTTGTTACCACCCTGGTAAAGCGAATATGGTAGCTGATGCACTTAGTAGAAAGGAAAGAGATAAGTCTTTAAGAGTTAGAGCTTTTGCAATGATGGAAAGTATTGATTTGACAGAGATGATATTGAAAGCCCAAGCTAATGGTTTGAAGGAAGAAAATATTGAGGCAGAAAATTTGGGTAGAATGTTGAAACTGTTATTTGAAGTAAGGCCGAATAGATTGAGATATTTTGTGAATAGGATTTGGTTACCATTGTGTCCGT
Source organism: Glebionis coronaria (assembly GCA_025667525.1). Taxonomy (NCBI): domain Eukaryota; kingdom Viridiplantae; phylum Streptophyta; class Magnoliopsida; order Asterales; family Asteraceae; genus Glebionis; species Glebionis coronaria. The sequence goes on from CM046874.1 coordinate 549,952,612, forward strand.
CTGAGGAAGATTCTTTAGGAGTGCGAGATTTAGTGATGAATGAATCTCATAAGTCCAAGTATTCAATACATCCTGGATCGGACAAGATGTATCAAGATCTTAAGAAAGTGTATTGGTGGCCGAATATGAAGGCAGATATAGCCCAGTATGTTAATAAGTGTTTAACTTGTGCGAAAGTGAAGGATGAACATAAGAAGCTGTCTGGATTATTAGTGCAACCTGAAATTCCTGAGTGGAAATGGGAGAAGATTACTATGTATTTTGTAACAGGTTTGCCAAGGACTTCTAATGGTTGTGATATGATATGGGTGATTGTAGATAGATTGACTAAGTCTGCTCACTTTTTACCAATGAAGAAGACGAATAGTATGGAGAGACTGACGAAAGTGTATGTGAAGGAGATTGTTTGTCGACATGGTGTGCCTTTGTCGATAATTTCAGATCTTGATAGTAGGTTTACTTTAGAGTTTTGGAAATCTCCGTAGAAAGCAATGGGAACGAAATTAAGTTTGAGTACAGCATATCATCCAGAGACTGATGGACAAAGTGAAAGGACGATTCAAACGTTAGAGGATATGCTTCGAGAATGTGTGATTGATTTTGGAAATAGTTGGGATAAGCATTTGCCGTTGGTTGAATTCTCGTATAATAACAGTTATCATGCTAGTATTAAAGCCGCACCATTTGAGGCTTTGTATGGACGTAAGTGTAGATCTCTAGTTTGTTGGAGCGATGTAGGCGAGAGTCAACTGACTGGACCTGAAATGATATTTGAGACGACTGAAAAGATAGTTCAAATTAAGAAGCGCTTGTTATCTGCAAGAACTAGACAAAAGAGTTATGCTGATAACAGAAGGAAACCGTTAGAGTTTGAAGTAGGAGACATGGTTATGCTGAAAGTATCGCCATTGAAGGGAGTGATTCGTTTTAGAAAGAGGGGAAAGTTGAGCTTGAGATACATTGGACCATTTAATATTATCCAAAGGATTTAATTGGTTGCTTATAAGTTAGAGTTTCCTGATGAACTTAAGGCTATTCATAATACTTTTCATGTGTCTAATCTAAAGAAGTGTTTAGTTGAAAGGGATTTGGTGATTCCATTGGAGGAAATTCAACTTGATGATAAGTTGCATTTTATAGAGGAACCTGTAGAAATTATGGATAGGGAAGTTAAGAAATTGAAGCATAGTAGGATTCCGATTGTAGAAGTGAGATGGAATTCTAGACATGGACCAGAGTTTACCTGGGAACGTGAGGACTTCTTTAAGGATAGGTATCCTCATTTGTTTAGAAGGGGTTAAGCGCCGAGGACGTCTCTCTTTTTAAGAAGGATGGGATGTGATAACCTGAAACCGAGGTCATTGTTTAATCTTACTTTACAAATCTTTTCAAAATTTTTGATGAGTTTGAAAGATAATTATTTTTGGAGGTTTAAGTTTAAACCTATGTTAGGAGACTTATATTATATATTTAATAAGTATAAGGAGTATTAGCAAGCGTGATATCGATGGATGCCTAATATTTTACGTTTTATTGTCGATTGTTCGATGTTTGTCATTTTTGATGTTTTCTTTTAAATGACGTGTTAAGTCGAGTCAGGAGACGATATTATTATATTTTAGGTACGCTTTAACTTTTGAAAAGTATTTTTATGAAACCCGAGCCCCGTGAATATTTTCAAAATTGACTAATAGTCATTTCCCGCTTTTTAGTTAACTATTTACACTTTAGACCACAACTATTGCAAATTGACAACAATGGTCCCTCCACCACCATATATAAACTTCATTTTCCACCTAACTACACATAGTTTACCACTAAATAATCAAAACATACTCCTCTCTCTCTCACTACTTCTTGCCATCACCCCCTAGCCACTTCAAACAATTTTCACTTAAAATCTATCTTGATCTAATCTAAAATAGCACAAGACCCATCCTTATAATTGTAAGGAGATCATTTTGATACCAATTTTGGGTACATGCATGATGTTTTATTTTTTTAGGGTTGGTAGGTCAAAACCATGCTCATGCATGTGATTTTTGTGATGATCAAAGAGTTTTCCTGTTAAATGTTTGTTAAAAACTTGATTTTGATTCTGGTTTTTTGATTTCGATGATGGTACAAGTGTTATGGTTGATATATGTTAGTATTAGGGGTATGGGATGTTCATAACTATACTTGGTTTTAGCTAAAAACATGATTTCATGCAAGTTTTAGAAGGGTAAATTAGATCAGTGGGAAAAAGTGTATTTTTGTGTACCTTATGATTTTATTTAGGCTTAAATAATGGCATAGGGTTGTAGAGAATTATATTAGCTTTGATTTGATATAAAGTAGAGCTTCTAGCTCCAAACGAGCGAGAAGTTATGATAGTTTGATTTTTCGTGTACCGAGAGACGAGTATCGGCACGACATATAGTTGTTGTCGATATTTGGATCGAATCTCGGGGACTATAGATTGAGTTTTGAAATGAGTCATATACTGATGAAGAAGTGTAAACCCTAGAGGGTGAGTCTAATTTCAAACCTAAGTATCGGTTTTGTAAATGAAGTCGTTTATAGAAGTTAAAACGGTTGTATGAGTCGATAACGTGAAACTGTCCGGTTTTTGTAGTTCAAAGATAAGTTGGTTAAGGAACTTTAAAAGTAAAGTCATTTGATAAACTTGTTAGAGCACTTTCTATAGATAGTAAGTTAGTTCCTCGAGTCGTTTCATAAACGTTTGACGAGTCTAAATAGGGTAAATGAGCTAGTACATGTGGTATGTGCCGGCGGATTTTGTCAAGAGTATAGAATGGTAAAGTAGATGTGTAGAAGAGTGTAATAGTATTACTTGTATCGTTTTCTCTTGAGTTTGTCGTGATTTTATGAGTTTGAGTTTGATATTCTTAAGTATGATTTATTTCTCGAGTCATTATTAATGAATGCGCCTTATTTGATTGGCAGCGGTTCTCGTGTTTGAAAGGCATCCTCTATCATCGACGATCATCTCGCAAGGTCTCTTATACTAAGGTGAGTCTCTAGCCTCGCTTTTCATGCTAGCTACTAAATGTTTTAATACCCGCGAGGGGGATACATGCTATTTGAAAATAAATGAACACAAGTCATGAGTAATTGTTTGGACCCGAATGTTGCCTATGTTGTTTTACATTGTATTGAGTACCTTGTTGCTAAAGACCCTAAATTCATGAACCGTTAACTATGTTCTGACTTGATGTTGTGAGTTGGGAATAGCCACTTATTCAAATGATAGAACTATTGGGTTGACCACCCTATCTGAGACCAGGGCATTACGTTAAGTAACCTCTGGGAAGGATAATTTACGAGAATGAGATTTGGGTATATCTAGCAACTGATACTCTAGAGGGGAAATGGTTTTTATCTAGTCATGATGGCATTTGGCGTGGGTGACTAATTGGTTAAGGGGTCGGTGTCATGAGCTTAAATACAATATGTTGCCTTGAAATAGATTGTTGTGTACAACAATTCTATTAATGATTATGATTGATTTTCTTCTTGTGTTCAACCTACGGACTCGCTCAACATTATTGTTGACTCGTTTAAGCATGTGTTTCAGGTAATCGAAGGTGATTGATGGCGGAGATTTGCTGTTGATGTTGTGGGTTGGCTTTTGAAGTTTATTGGTCTAAAACATATTCTATCTTTTTTTACTGTTGAACAGTTTGTTAAATGTTTGTGTACTGTACTGAAACTTGTTGGTTTGCTGGTAGAGATCCGTGGGGACTAAACGCTTTACTCCGATAAAGTTTTAGTACATTATGGATGAAATTATGTTTTAGACGTGTTGTGAAAATCTTGTTTATATTTTATGGGTAAACTTCTCTCTTTTGAGTCGTTCAATATACCTTGTGTGATGATGCTTGTGTCTAGCACCCAATTGTGTATTTCCGCTACGCAATGTAAATTAGGGGTGTTAGAAAAAGTCCCTTTTTAATCGTGACCATTAATCATTTAATGAACGCTAATATTGTGAATAGTACTATTTGGGGACTGACATCCCCTATCTGGGCAAGTCGCACTTGTTGGAATGTTGATGGCTCTGACCTAGGCTAAATGGATACACTTTATTTTGCTTATACATGAGTTTGGCAGACTGCCTGCTTAAGGGCAATTTGTTGGGTTCCGGTATGTCAAGTAGCGGTGCGTGATCTAGTGCAATAATAATTGATTATTTTATGTGAGCGAATAATAATGTAGCTCAGGAAAAGGATCTTGTATTCAAAATGATTTTAAACCTATGAATTCACTCAACTATTGTGTTGATTTTAAGCATATATCTCAGGTTTTAAAGATTGTTAGAATGGAGTAGCATGCGGATGGCATGAAGAGACACAAGACTGAAATTATTCTAGATTTTGGGAACCTTATATTGTAAAACTCTTATTTTTCAATGATATATAGAGAAAGTTGATTTTGTCACTCTTTTGAGTTGTTTTCTATTATTATGACTTGTGTTCTATGAAGTAATACCCCAGATCAATATTCCGTTGGGTAAAGGTAAAATGGGGGTGTTACATATTGGTACTCAGAGCCATGGTTAAAGAGAACAAGAAATAAAATCTTGACTATAACTACTTTTAAAATAATTTCAAGAAAGTCATCCGTGCCAAAGCCAGTGCTGCTACAAGAATGATGTAGATGACTGTACTGCTATTCTCCATGATTATGTGTAAGGTTATGCTTATTTGATATTATGCCTATGCATAAGAGATATTATGCTTAGACATAAATGATATTATGTCCAAATGTACATAATCTAATATAAATAAGTTATGTTATTCATCGACGTCTTTATAAATATGTATTCCTATCTTCCTCCTATTATCATCTTATCGGATTCTCAAAATGAGCATTCTGCAAGTATTCCTGATGATTTCCCGAAGTATATTTCCAATCTTCCAATGAAAAATCCATATGATACCTTAGAAAATCTATCCAAAGATCAGAAAATCCCAAAAGCCGTTTTACCCTTTAATGACGACCCTTATATGCAAGTTATACGAGCATATAATGAAGAAATAGATTTTACACCTCAACACCAAAATTTTCCATTACAATGCACTACCACCTATATCTGAAAACTTACCCAAAAATACCTATGAACAAAAAATTAAAGATATACTGCCCTATATGAAAGAATTTCCTCCTGAGCGTATTGAAGATCTTGAAGATAAAGTTGAAGGAATTAGGAAAAGCCAAAGAATTATACAACGATATTTTGAAAAGTTAGAAGGAGATTTTGAAGAAGCTAAAGCCAAGTTGTAGAAAAGATAGATGATATACGATGAAGAGATTGTTCAAGCTCGACTGAAGATTTCTACTCTAGAATTAGTCATTGAGGACATTCAAATTAGACATCGAGCCGATACATAAAGTCTTTTTGATGTTGTCAAAGAACTCAAGAAATAGAGATGAAGACATTAAACTATTAATTTGTAAATACTTTCAACTTTATGTCTTTACTTTTATGTTAACAGTGAAGCTTGTCTTGTAAGTTTAAATAGACAAGTTGTTAATAAATAAAAGTTCTGTTTCTCATCTTGTCGTTTCATATTTATTTGAGAAGTAAGAAACCCCTATTTCTTGGTTTTCTAAAAAATGATTATGAATGAAATTACGTTAATCCTAGGAAAAGAATATGCTTGATAAAGTATATATTCTTGGAATTTCTGTTATTTTCTATGATAATACGAATTATCAATTGAATGTAACCCACAAGTTTAGGAAACCTCCAAAGTTTTCTAGAAATATTCTATTCTCGGCTTTTGTCTATCGAAAGATTCTTATATAAGATATATGATATGTAAAAGAGAAGCTTGTTCTATAAGACGAGTTTTTACATTTTCCGTTATATTCCTCCATTCCATATCATGAAAAATTATGTTACGATTATGTATGAGTCATATCTCTATAGATCCGTGGTAAACTCTGAAATTCTATTTCATAGTTGGATTTATTATCCTTAGATATGAATGATAATCAACATAGTAAGTTTCCTATAAACCCAAAAGATATACCTTTTGTTTGATAAGCATTTATATGTATCCATATACATATATGACAGATCTTTTCTGATATGAGTATACCTTGGATTCTGAATTATTTATATTCTTTCCCTTCATTCTAAACCCTCAAAGTATTTAACGAAGAATTAACGATGATGTGGCTGCAATCCTGAAAGTAAAAATTGTGAAAGAGAAGTAATATTCGAAATAAGATTTTATGGCTGATTAGTTTTTGATATCCAAGGAAGAAAGATGATATTAGTATCACCCATTGGATTGAAAAAGCCAATTCAATTTTCTATCGTATAATCGTATTTGAAATTATAAAATGAAGCTTGCTATAAGAAGATATCACTTCGTTAGTTATCTTGGTAAATTCTTTATGCTCAAGCCATTGAGATAAAACAAGTACATAAAATCGCTTGATTTAATTTCAAATATTTCTTGCAAAGATGATCGAGAAGATGAAAGAAGAACTCTGCTATCTAATGATAAAAGGAATTAACCTCGAGACATACAAGAGGAAATTTCAAGAATTAGTAGAGTTATATCCTATCCCGTAAACTGATAAAAGCCTTCGTCAGAAAATTTTATCATAAAACTTCGTCAGAATATTTTATCATAGAATTATGTCATGGAATTTCATCTGAAATTCTATTAAGAAAACTTCATCAGAAGATTTTTCTAGGAAAATTTATCAAGGAATTTTGGCAAAGATTTTTAAAGATTATCGCTTCCAAAATCCCAATATATTGGAAAAAGACATTAACATATCCCAAAATTTAATGAACAAGGTAATTTAGCACAATCTTGTGCAAAAATCGGAAAAATCTTAAGCATAAATTCAACAAGGAAAGAATGTCCGTAAATTATAATAAACGAGAAACTACCATAACTTAAGTTATTAATCCAATCTACATTGAATATGATGGAAATTTTATTCTGTGTAAGAAATGCACCCTGCATCACACAAAAATTTGCACGATTTGGTGTCGGATTTTCAACATAGTAGGACATTGGACTAGGATTTGTAAAGATAAGTGATCTTATAAATCATATGTTTGGTAGAATTATCTAGTATTTTATAGTAAATAAAATACCAACTTCTATTCAAGCGTTATCCGTCTCTATAGTATTCTTAGATTTTATATGTAGAAATGTCTTATTCACGTCTCCTATGAGTTTTGTATCTCTACCAAATTAAGAAAAAGATCTGAATCCTATGTGAATTATGATAAGGACTTCATGAATACGCCAAAAAGTTGGAATATTCGTCTTATCATATTAAACATAAGACTTGGAATGTGAAGTATTCCATTTAACTCAAAGAAACATTAAAATCCTTATATTATTGATATGAGTGATTTTACTCATATCAATTGTAGCCTAAAACAATGTATTTGTGCATAAAATGTATCAATATTGCATTGTATTTGCATGTTTCTTGTTTTAATGTGTGTAGGTACCAAGATCGCGAAAATCGACAAAAATCGGCACGAGTTTGAAGAGAAAAATTGACAAAGCCAAATACGAGCTCGTTTCAGCGGATTTCATCATTTATTGAGTTTATGGGTCTAGTGGGTCCCACATTGGAGCAAATGGGCTTAAAAGCCCATTTGAGATTCAAGATAATACTGTGTTGTGTTTGAAAATCCAAAAGGCCCAAAATTGGGATGTATATAAGACGGATGGAGTATTAGTTATGGGCTTCAAGCCCAAAGTTTTCTCGAAAGAATAATTTGGACGAATGATAATGGGCTTTAGGGTTTGATAAGTCTAAACTGACGCGATTTGTGTTTATATAAACATGTTACTTGGTCAAACATCCACCCACTTACAGTCACACGTTTTCCACCACACACAAATTAAATAAACTTCGATACACTCTATGTGTTTCTCTCCCACTTCACCACCAAAAATAACCAGTTACATTATTTATTGTTCCAAAACCCTAATTAATAAATCATCAATAAAAACTGTGCCTTTTGATTCCCACGTGTGATTCACACTTAGGGGAATTAAATCCCCCAAGTTTTCGGAAGAGAAGAGTGGAGAGGCAAGGCTACGTGGCAGTGATTTATTGGACTTAACACCTCATCATTCCCCATCATCCAATCAAGATTAGCCACCTCAGCATCCAAGAAGCACAACTAGCACAAACGGATGCCATGTTGGCGATCCGTGTGCTAGTTGTGTATTTACATCCGTTAGATCAAGACAAGAAAGAGGGAGAAGATCAAGATGCTGATCTAAGGGCCAAAATCGAAGATGGAATATGCTAGAAAAGATCCGAATATGCTCCCTCAACAGCCTTTGGGATGGCTATAAAAACCCTCTATTTTTCTGTAATTGATCATTCCATTTTCTTTACTTAATGTTATAATGTTTAAATAGATTTAGGAAAATTTGTATTTCTTTTTCATGGTATTGTACTGATTTAGTGATTAATAAAAGTTAACTTTGGGTTAAATCTGTTTCGAGTTACTTACTGTTGAAATCTATTTACTTATATTTCTTAAATAATCTATTAAATGTTATAATAAAAGTTATTTGATTAAGCTTGTTCAATAGCTTATATTGAATAATTAAGTGAGATATGGATAACAAACTTTCCCACTGAAAGTTTGTAAATAGTTGGTTCGAGAGTTACAATTGATGATGATGATGGTTTCGTTTAATGGTGCACGGTGGTTCGTTTCCGGTTCATAAGGTAGCACAGCGCTAGCCTTCTTCACAACGGCTTTCTTCAAAAGGTTTTAAGTTCTTTTATTTTTATGTTATTAGTATGTTTTACTAATATTTGTTTGGATTAATCTGTTTAGTGAGTAACTGTTTAGTGTATGATTGGTTTTAGTGTTTAGTCTGAAGGATTGAGTTAACTGCTTGTTATTGTATACGGTTCAGTTTTTTTTCTTTTTGTTTGACTGTTAAGTTTTTGATTGAATCTGAGTTATTAGGTTTTATATATGTGATTCGAGTTGATTTAACTGTTTAGTTCATACTTTGTTATGGCTAATTTGGAGTAACTGATTGTTGCGTATTAAGGAGGATTGCTGATACATTTGGTTAATTGATAGTATTTTAGCTGTTATAAGCTTTGTTAGCTTACTGAATTGCTGATGTAGTTTTGTTTTTCTGATATGATTTAAACTGATATTAGTTTTTGAGATTTGTGAGTATTATCTGTTAAGTAATCTGCTGACACTTGTGGGATTCATTCTTTGCTGAATAATTTAGATCTCTTGGATTTGGACTTAAATTGTTGTTGCTGTTTATACCTGATTTCCTAATCTAGATGGCTGCTTGTTCTTGTTTTATCATAAGTTGGTTTAAGAAATTATTTGTGATTGCTGATTTTAGTTGGGGTATTTGGCTATAAGAATTGTAATACTACTTGTTCTATTTTTGACTTGTCTGTTTAATCTGTTGTTAATTCTTAGTTACTGTTTTATTTACTTGTTGAAATAGATTTTATCTGGTGATTTAAGTTTTGGGCTTATTCTATTTTGTTTTGCTAAATTTCATATGTTATCAGAATCAATTGTTCTGATGAACTCATTTGCTGATATCCTTATCAGCTGATTAATAACATTGTGTTAAATAATATCACCTCCTGTGACTATTAGTTTAATATGACAAAAAGAAAATAAATCACCAAAAATAAGTCCCTTGTGGGACTTGAACCCTTGACCTCAAGGGTAATTGCATAACGTGTTAACCAACTGAGCTACTGCTCTTTTGTCTTTAATTGCCATTAGTGTAATTAATATAGTGTTGTAGTACTTGACTGTTTGAAAATAACAAGAAACGTTTTATTTAGCTTTAGTTTAATTTTTTTTCTTTTTAAGAATTACAAATAAACAATAGTTTCAAAATAAAAATAAAAATGATTTTACTAATTTTAAAAGTTTAAGTATTCTTTAAATATTTATATTTTTATTATTTTAGATTTAAATTTAAATAGTTTTAAAAAATAGATCTTGTTTAATAAAAAGTTAAGTAGAAATTAAATAGTTTTTCTTTAAATAGTGTAAAAGTTATTTAAAATTAACTAGATTAATTTTTATATATTTTTAAATAGTTTTAAATTTTAAGTAACTGATTTAGATTAAAATAATTTGGGGTTTACGATTCATGCACTTTAGGATAAAAATAGGTTTAAAATTAGTAGAACTTAATTTTAGTTTAAAAACCGAAAACAAATTCGAATCAATTGTCCAAATCAAAGCAAAACGTCTCAAATTCACTCGATCTTCGTGTACAATGAACTTGGTTCATCCACGTGTTTAATTGAATTTGTCTTTGGTAATTTTAGTCTATTACTTTTTCCTAAAGGTAATTTACTAATTTACCCTATAACGTATCTAATTATCACTATACTATCACGATCACATCAAAAATTTTGGCGCCGCTGCCGGGGATCTTGTGTACGATTCGTCTTTGTGGAGATTTGTTGATCGTTGATTTGAAGACCCTTTCCGTCCTCGGAAAGTTTTGTTATTTTTCTAGTATGTATCGGTTCTCGTTTTTTGTGATTACTATATTGTATTACGTAGAACAAAAAATTTACATACTTTTCAAATAAGGCCTTAGTTGGGATTTTGTAGTCGAATCCAAAACAAAAATAAAAGGCAAAATAGATAAATACTAATAAGAAGTTTGAACTCGATTTATACAAACTATAAGGCGGGTATAAGGCGACGTGCTATAAAAAGCAGTCTAAGGAAAAAGGTTTTTAAGTGCTTTGTGCCACCTCGTTTCCCCGCTTGTTTGTACGTATACTGAGAGGGACGACCTATTATTGGTTGCCGACTCAAGTAGTAATAAATCTTATTTTTGTAGTTTACTTATTGAACCTCGAGACGTTTAGGTTTTCACCTATCGTTTCAAAGTCGACCGAGGGTAATTTACTTCCATAGTAGTTATCCTTATTCCTTGTTTTTATCGATCATTATTGATTGAGCAATACCAAATAAAATACCAAAAATAATCTTCTTCTTGTCTAATTTCTTTTCTTCAATCCTATAAATTCTCGTCTTTGTAGTGTATTCAATTACGTTCTTCTCGTCTTGTGATTGAATTTAATAGGCTTGAAAATATTCCTCGTAGAAATAGAAATCGTCAACAACGAATAGTGGAACCCGAGCTTCCACCTATTGTTGTAGAGATGGCCGATAACCGAACAATGGAGGAATTGCTCCGTGCACCCACCGAAGGGTATGGGGAAGCAATCGTTGTGCCGGCTATTTTGGCGGATCATTATGAGATTAAGACAAGTTTTTTATCACTCATTCGTGCCGACCAATTTCGTGGCAATGAGACCGATAACCCGCACTCTCACATCCGGAATTTTCTTTGAATTACCTCGACTCTCAAGTTTAGAGATGTGTCGAACGACGCGATTAAGCTCATGCTTTTTCCGTACTCGCTCGAGGGTAATGCTAAGATTTGGTATGAGAAAGAACCACCGGGTTCGATCTTAACATGGGATGATTTAGTGTCTAAGTTCATGAATTATTTCTTTCCACCATCTAAGACAACACACTTTAAAAATGAGATCACTAGATTTGAACAAAAAGTGCATGAATCATTTGGGGTTGCTTGGGAAAGATTTAAAGATTTGTTGAGACAATGTCCACACCACAGTTTCTCGGAATTGCATCAAATAAATACTTTCTATAATGGGCTTAATATGATTGAACAAGATTCGTTAAATGCCGCCGCGGGTGGTAATCTTTTAAGAAAAACTCCGAGAGACGCGGGTGGTGCATAATTGAGAATAAGTCTAGAGCATAATATTCACTAAACACACCGAGTGCTTCCAATGTGAATTCGTCTAATATCGAGATTGCTAGATTGGACTCTAAGATTGATAATGGATTTGCGACATTGTTGAATGAGATTAAGAAGAATCCTCATGGATCGATTAATATGGTTGAGAATGTTTGTGTATCATGTGGTGGAGCACATCCTAGTTATGGTTGTTTAACCACGGGGTTTGATCAAGCTAGTGCTTTTGCCGCGACGGGAACTTATGGCTCCAACGGTCAAGTTCCTCGTCAAAATCATGTTGCTCCATCGGGTTTTCCACCGGTTCAAAATAGGTACAACAATGGGAATAATGGGAATAATTTTAACCGTGGTAACCAAGGGATATTTAATCAAGGAAATGGGTTTAATGCTAATCAAAACAATCAATGTTTTCAAATCAATAACCAAAATGAGTTGTCAAGCTATATCAAGTCAAATGAGGCAAATATGAAAGCTTTTCAAAACAACATTCAAGGGCAAATTAATACTTTGAAACTCGATTTTCAAAATACGATAAAAGGGCAAAACAATAAGATTGAGCTTAATCAACAAAGGCTAGAGCAAAACCAAAATCGTATGCAACAAAGTTTGGAACAAAGTAAAAATAAATTGCTTTCGATGTTTGAGGAATTTATGTCTAAACCATCTACTTCTTCGGGTTGCTTACCTAGTAATACCATTCCAAACCCGAAGGGAGAGCTTAAGGCCATAACCGTTTATGATGATTGTGATAATTTAGAAGAAGTTGAAGTGATTGAGTTTAATCCTCCACCTAAGGAAAGTTTTATAGATGTCACCAAGGCTACTTTGAATGTGATTAGTACCTCGGTTTTCTTTGATTTCTTTCCCGAGAAATATAAAGATCCGGGTCAATTCTTGATACCTTGTGTTTTTAATGAGCTTAGGGTTTGCAAAGGCCTAGCCGATCTAGGAGCTAGCATTAACTTAATGCCCCTAGCCATTTGGAAAACTATTGACTATGCACCACTTAGTACCACTCGAGTGATCATTGAGCTTGCTAATTGTACCACCACTCGACCGGTTGGTATAGCGGAAAATGTCATTGTTAAAGTGGGAAAGTTCTTGTACTTAGCCAATTTTGCTATAGTTGATTATGAGACCAATCCTCGTGTGCCTATTATTTTAGGACGACCATTTTTGTGCACGGCTCAAGTTCAAGTTGATATGAGGAAAGAGGAAATTAAATTGTTTTATGGAGATAAAAGCATTGTTTTTAAACCGGAGAAGATTCCAAGATTTGTTTCTAAGAAAGTGGAAAGTGTTAAACTTGTTGAGACAATTGAAAGTAATAAGAAAGCTCTTTTTGATAAAGGTGTTTTTCCAATTTTGGAAACTCCATTTTGTGAAAATGAAAAGTTAAATTCAAATGAAGAAGCTTGCTTTGTTGAATCATGTTGTAATCTTTCCTCATCTCCATTCACTCCACACAAGGATGATAGTTCTAAGATTGAAAAACAAATTGATGAATACCTTAGTGCACCATTTGATGCTAGTGAGTTTAATAGTGAGAATTTTGATCCCGAGAGTGATATTGCTTTAATTGAACAATCTTTGAAAATGGACTCATTTTCACTCTCTTCTAAGGATCATATTGATGTACCTAAGGCACAATCTTCCGTTGAAGAGCCTTTGATTCCTAACTTCACACCGAGTGAGGTTAGTGACTATTCATGCGATAAGTTTATCGATGAACTTTTTGCTATCATTGATCCACTTCCACGGGGAAGTGAAGACGTTATCGATCTCGAGATCGAGCGTGATTCTCATGTTTTACCTATCATTCTAGAGGAATTCGCCGATGAATTACCTTCAAAGGAGAATGATGATCTTGTATCCGAGTGTGATACACTTGATACTTTGCCGGATATTTCTTGTGATGACAAGATTGATGACACTTTTGTGACTTACTCAAATCCTCTCTTTGAAGCTTCAATGAACAATAATCCATTGTTTCAAGAGGATTTTGAGAGCATCATACCTCCTACATCTCATAACCTTTGTGATGATGATCTTCTCATGAAGGAGGTTGATGAGTTTCTTTATATAGACATTCCTTCGGAATTTGAGGAAGAGTCTAATGACGATGATGAAGATACTTGGTTTGATCACACGATTTATGATGATGATAATGTTGACCCGGAGGGAGAAATTACTTTTGCTCCAATTATCCTTCCCACTCGCTTTGATCTTAATGTGCAGGTTTTTCATGCGACTCATTTTGAGTACCATGACCCCTTTGTTCACATTTCTAAGAGTGATAAGGTCAACAAAGTCATGCAAGTTAATACCACTAGTGTTGAGACCTTTATACCACCATTACCATGTGCTTCATATGATTTAGGATTAGCATGGGGGGACGACGCCGTGTTGTCCATTCCTTTCTCTCCCGAGGACGAGGTACTCGACCCCGGAATCATTGATTTAGGGAAATCTCGGCCTTTCACCGATGCAATAATTGAAAGACTTTACTATCATCTTGGTGCGAGTTTATCTCGGGGAGCATGCTTTTTCCATATCGTGATTTGTGACTACCATCTCTTTTTAGAGATTCGTGTTGGAGTTTTATCCTTTCGTTTGTCATCCGACAACGAGGATGTAATCTTTGACCCCGGCATCGTACTTTATATTGGATTTTATTCCAGTATGCCGGTTTTCACCACTTTCCCTAAGGACCAATGAATGCGGGGATCGAGTCGAGCTCATGACTTGGTGAACGAAAACGAGGTGCCTTGTGGGGGAGTCCCATACATTCTATCTTCTTTCTATTTTCTAACAACTAATAAGGCTTGATCTTTCAAGCTCGTGCTCGTGTTTTGTTGTGTTGTTGTGAATCTTAGGTATGACCCTAATATTTGAAGACTCTCGTGTTCGGTTTTTGCCGGTCCACTTGATCTTCCATTCTTTGAATGCCAAAAAGGGGCACACTCTTTACCCTTGATTTTTATCGACTAACGTTTTATCTTGAGTCATAATTAATAAACGGATTATAGATTTGCATGCTCTTTCCATGCTAGGATTTTGCATTAGACTCTTCGTGTTTTAGCAAGGGGGTGTTACTCTTGAGCTAAGAAACATTGAGGACAATGTTTGGTTTTAGCATGGGGGAGTCAATCGATATAATCGCTTGCAATTTTTTTTCTCATTTTTCAATAAAATTTTTAAATTTTTCGTGTTATTTTTAAGTTTTAATAAATAAAATAAGTGCTTTTGACACGAATGTAGGCTTTCCCTTGGTGAAAATAAAAATAGTTTTTGACTCGACTCGGTTTTTAACCTTAGCTTTTCCTTAACGTATTTGAATTAAGTTTTGCTAGGCTTTTATATAGGGAGCTTTAAAACGTGAAAGTCTTAATTCATACGGGTTAAGAGCAAGAACTTTTCGCAAGTTCCTATAATTGATCCTAGAAAGTTGTTTATCAAAGGAACTTTAAAACGCAAATTCTAAAACTTGAAAAAGTATAAGAAGATGCAGGATCCTATAGATGACTTGAAAACCCAAAACTTTGATTTAATAGGCTAAGTATCCATTGATTTCACATTTTTGAAATTTTACAATATGGAGAACAAGAGATGATAGAGTTCAATCATAAGTTTCTAAGGTTAAATTCTTCTTTGTGCAAGCATTTTTGTGTTTGATTTAATCTCCTCGTATTTACTTTCCACACTTGAATAATAATTGCTTAATAAATGAAGTTTTTAGCGGTTTAGGCTTGATATCTTAACTCGTAACTCCTTCTTTTTATTCCCTTGTAATTAAAGTGAGAACACATTAAGGGTGTCAGCGTCATGGACTTTTGATCATGGGATTTCGGAAATTTGGCTTACTATAAATATCATATTAATAAAGAAGAATAAATAAAAACATGTTCTCTAGGAGCCTTCGGGTGGGAGTCATGTAGCACTAACCTTGTCATTAGAGCCTTAGGGTGTATGCAAGGGGACGTGTTGAATAAAAATTGCTTCATCATCATGAGCCATAAGGTGGGATGGTGTTGTCAATTCCCTTATTTTTGTCCAAGGAGCCTTCGGGTGTGGGTTTTAAATAAAGAGCACAATTGCGTCTTAAAGATCCAAAAGGTGTTATGATGTAGTTGTTGCTAACTCCATTAATAAGGTCATAATTGACTTTGGAGGTTTTTCTCTTTGCTTTTAAGTAGCCATATTAGCCAAATTTCGGGTCCGGGGATTTATCCCTAAACCGTGTTATGTTATCCTTGATGTGGGCTTTCCTTAGTGACAACGGTTTTTGAAGTCGAGGTTAGGTTTTGAGTGTTGAGTTTACACCGTTTTTGCCTTCATTTTTGGACTAATAAATATCAAATAAAGTCAAATGAGCCTTTGGGTGAATGACAAATAAAATCTAGAGATACAATTAGGAATAATACGAGATTGAGTTTAACACAAATTACTTGTATGAGTTGGTTTAATTTTGGGGCTTATGATTGACAATGATCTTGTTTTTGCACTTGGCATGGAAAAGTGAAAAGTCGGGGACGATGAATCTATTTGAGTTTTATGATCCTAAAAGTTATTTTTCAAATAATGAAAGCAATACATTATGTCTTTGCAAAATAAAGTTTAAAAAGTTGAATAAAAGTGTAGTTAGTACTTTATTTTATCATTGCGTGAGGACACGATAATTGCTTAGCAAGGGGGGAGTTTGATATGAGTGATTTTACTCATATCAATTGTAGCCTAAAACAATGTATTAGTGCATAAAATGTATCAATATTGCATTGTATTTGCATGTTTCTTGCTTTAATGTGTGTAGGTACCAAGATCGCGAAAATCGACAAAAACCAGCACGAGTTTGAAGAGAAAAATTGACAAAGCCAAATACGAGCTCGTTTTAGCGGATTTCATCATTTATTGAGTTTATGGGCCTAGTGGGTCCCACATTGGAGCAAATGGGCTTAAAATCCCATTTGAGATTCAAGATAATAATGTGTTGTGTTTGAAAATCCAAAAGGCCCAAAATTGGGATGTATATAAGACGGATGGATTATTAGTTATGGGCTTCAAGCCCAAAGTTTTCACGAAAGAATAAATTTGGACGAATGATAATGGGCTTTAGGGTTTGATAAGTCTAAACAGACGCGATTTGTGTTTATTTAAACATGTTACTTGGTCAAACATCCACCCACTTACAGTCACACGTTTTCCACCACACACAAATTAAATAAACTTCAATACAGTCTATGTGTTTCTCTCCCACTTCACCACCAAAAATAACCGGTTACATTATTTACTGTTCAAAAACCCTAATCAATAAGTCATCAATAAAAATTATGCCTTTTGATTCCCACGTGTGATTCACACTTGGGGGAATTAAATCCCCCAAGTTTTCAGAAGAGAAGAGTGGAGAGGCAAGGCTACATGGCAGTGATTTATTGGACTTAACACCTCATCATTCCCCATCATCCAATCAAGATTAACCACCTCAGCATCCAAGAAGCACAACTAGCACAAACGGATGCCACGTTGGCGATCCGTGTGCTAGTTGTGTATTTACATCCGTTAGATCAAGACAAGAAAGAGAGAGAAGATCAAGATGCTGATCTAAGGGCCAAAATTGAAGATGGAATATGCTGGAAAAGATCCGAATATGCTCCCTCAACAGCCTTTGGGATGGCTATAAAAACCCTCTATTTTTCTGTAATTGATCATTCCATTTTCTTTACTTAATGTTATAATGTTTAAACAGATTTAGGAAAATTTGTATTTCTTTTTCATAGTATTGTACTAATTTAGTGATTAATAAAAGTTAACTTTGGGTTAAATCTGTTTCGAGTTACTTACTGTTGAAATCTATTTACTTATATTTCTTTAATAATATATTAAATGTTATAATAAAAGTTATTTGATTAAGCTTGTTCAATAGCTTATATTGAATAATTAAGTGAGATATGGATAACAAACTTTCCCACTGAAAGTTTGTAAATAGTTGGTTCGAGAGTTACAATTGATGATGACGATGGTTTCGTTTAATGGTGCACGGTGGTTCGTTTCCGGTTCATAAGGTAGCACAGCGCTAGCCTTCTTCACAACGGCTTTCTTCAAAAGGTTTTAAGTTCTTTTAATTTTATGTTATTAATATGTTTTACTATTATTTGTTTGGATTAATCTGTTTAGTGAGTAACTGTTTAGTGTAGGGTAAAAAGTATACAATACCATCGTACTTATCAAAATGTACCGACTTTAAACACTTACAATTTAATCGCTATACATTACCAATGAACTTTCAAATTGATTATTGACTTTAACAATATGGCCCTAAAATGACGAAATTACCCTTTTCTTTTTTTACATAATTACGTTTCGTTAGTAAATTTACGTTTTCGTCTGTAAATTTACGTTTTCGTCAGTAAATTTACATACTCTTCCGAAAAATTACGTTTTCGTCAGTAAATTAACGTTTTCCTCAGAAAAACGTTTTCGTCAGTAAATTTATGCTTTCGTCAGTAAATTTACGTTTTCGTCAGTAATTTTACGTTTTCGTCAGTAAATTTACGTATTCGTCAGAAAATTTACGTTTTCGTCAATAAATTTACGTATTCGTCAAAAAATTTACGTTTTCGTCAGTAAATTTACGTTTTCGTCAGTAAATTTACGTTTTCGTCAGTCAATTTACGTTTTCGTCAGAAAATTTACGTTTTCGTCTTACGTATTCTTCAATAAATTTACGTATTCCTCAGAAAATTTACGTTTTCGTCTGTAAATTTACGTTTTCGTCAGTAAATTTACGTTTTCGTCAGTATATTTACGTTTTCGTCAGTAGATTTACGTTTTCGTCAGTAAATTTACGTTTTTGTCAGAAATTTTTCATTTTCGTCAGTAAATTTACGTTTTCGTCAGTAAATTTACGTTTTCGTCAGAAAATTTACGTTTTCGTCAGAAAATTTACGTATTCGTCAGAAAATTTACGTTTTCGTCAAAAAATTTACGTTTTCGCCAGAAAATTTACGTCTGCGTCAGAAAATTTACGTTTTCGTCAATAAATTTACGTTTTCGTCAGTAAATTTTCGTTTCGTCAGTAAATTTTCGTTTTTGTCAGTAAATTTACGTTTTCGTCAGTAAATTTAGGTTTTTCTCAGAAAATTTAAGTTTTCGTCAGTAAATTTATGTATTCGTCAGTAAATTTTTGTTTTCGTCAGTAAATTTATGTTTTCGTCAGTAAGTTTATGTTTTCGTCAGAAAATTTAAGTTTTGTCAGTAAATTCACGTTTTCGTACGAATACTAAATTACCCTGAAAGGTAAAGTGAATAATCTGACGAAAACGTAAATTTACTGACGAAGACGTAAATTTACTGACGAAAACGTAAATTTACTGACGAATACATAAATTTACTAACGAAAACGTAAATTTTCTGACAAAAACCTAAATTTACTGACGAAAACGTAAATTTACTGACGAAAACGAAAATTTACTGACGAAAACGAAAATTTACTGACGAAAACGTAAATTTTCTGACACAGACGTAAATTTTGTGGCGAAAACGTAAATTTTTTGACGAAAACGTAAATTTTCTGACGAATACGTAAATTTTCTGACGAAAACGTATATTTACTGACGAAAACGTAAATTTACTGACGAAAACGAAAAATTTCCGACGAAAACGTAAATTTACTGACGAAAACGTAAATCTACTGACGAAAACGTAAATATACTGACGAAAACGTAAATTTACTGACGAAAACGTAAATTTACAGACGAAAACGTAAATTTTCTGAGGAATACGTAAATTTATTGAAGAATACGTAAGACGAAAACGTAAATTTTCTGACGAAAACGTAAATTTACTGACGAAAACGTAAATTTACTGACGAATACGTAAATTTACTGACGAAAACGTAAATTTTCTGACGAATACGTAAATTTACAGACGAAAACGTAAAATTACTGACGAAAACGTAAATTTACTGACGAAAACGTAAATTTACTGACGAAAACATAAATTTACTGACGAAAACGTTTTTCTGAGGAAAACGTTAATTTACTGACGAAAACGTAATTTTTCGGACGAGTATGTAAATTTACTTACGAAAACGTAAATTTACGGACGAAAACGTAAATTTACTGACGAAAACGTAATTATGTAAAAAAAGAAAAGGGTAATTTCGTCATTTTAGGGCCATATTGGTAAAGTCAATAATCAATTTGAATGTTCATTGGTAATGTATAGCGATTAAATTGTAAGTGTTTAAAGTCGGTACATTTTGCTAAGTAGGATGGTATTGTATAGCTTTTACCCTTTAGTGTATGATTGGTTTTAGTGTTTAGTCTGAAGGATTGAGTTAACTGCTTGTTATTGTATACGGTTCAGTTTTTTTTTCTTTTTGTTTGACTGTTAAGTTTTTGATTGAATCTGAGTTATTAGGTTTTATATATGTGATTCGAGTTGATTTAACTGTTTAGTTCATACTTTGTTATGGCTAATTTGGAGCAACTGATTGTTGCGTATTAAGGAGGATTGCTGATACATTTGGTTAATTGATAGTATTTTAGCTGTTATAAGCTTTGTTAGCTTACTGAATTGCTGATGTAGTTTTGTTTTTCTGATATGATTTGAACTGATATTAGTTTTTGAGATTAGTGAGTATTATCTGTTAAGTAATCTGCTGACACTTGTGGGATTCATTCTTTGCTGAATAATTTAGATCTCTTGGATTTGGACTTAAATTGTTGTTGCTGTTTATACCTGATTTCCTAACCTAGATGGCTGCTTGTTCTTGTTTTATCATAAGTTGGTTTAAGAAATTATTTGTGATTGCTGATTTTAGTTGGGGTATTTGGCTATAAGAATTGTAATAAACGAGAAACTACCATAACTTAAGTTATTAATCCAATCTACGTTAAATATGATGGAAATTTTATTCTGTGTAAGAAATGCACCCTGCATCGCACACAAATTTTCACGATTTGGTGTCGGATTTTCAACATAGTAGGACATTGGACTAGGATTTGTAAAGATAAGTGATCTTATAAATCATATGTTTGGTAGAATTATCCAGTATTTTATAGTAAATAAAATACCAACTTCTATTCAAGCGTTATCCGTCTCTATAGTATTCTTAGATTTTATATGTAGAAATGTCTTATTCACGTCTCCTATGAGTTTTGTATCTCTACCGAATTAAGAAAAAGATCTGAATCCTATGTGAATTATGATAAGGACTTCATGAATACGCCAAAAAGTTGGAATATTCGTCTTATCATATAAACATAAGACTTGGAATGTGAAGTATTCCATTTAACTCAAAGAAACATTAAAATCCCTATATTATTGATATGAGTGATTTTACTCATATCAATTGTAGCCTAAAACAATGTATTAGTGCATAAAATGTATCAATATTGCATTGTATTTGCATGTTTCTTGTTTTAATGTGTGTAGGTACCAAGATCGCGAAAATCGAAAAAAACCAGCACGAGTTTGAAGAGAAAAATTGACAAAGCCAAATACGAGCTCGTTTCAGCGGATTTCATCATTTATTGAGTTTATGGGCCTAGTGGGTCCCACATTGGAGCAAATGGGCTTAAAAGCCCATTTGAGATTCAAGATAATATTGTGTTATGTTTGAAAATCCAAAAGGCCCAAAATTGGGATGTCTATAAGACGGATGGAGTATTAGTTATGGGCTTCAAGCCCAAAGTTTTCCCGAAAGAATAATTTGGACGAATGATAATGGGCTTTAGGGTTTGATAAGTCTAAACAGACGCGATTTGTGTTTATTTAAACATGTTACTTGGTCAAACATCCACCCACTTACAGTCACACGTTTTCCACCACACACAAATTAAATAAACTTCGATACACTCTATGTGTTTCTCTCCCACTTCACCACCAAAAATAACCAGTTACATTATTTACTGTTCCAAAACCCTAATCAATAAATCATCAATAAAAATTGTGCCTTTTGATTCCCACATGTGATTCACACTTGGGGGAATTAAATCCCCCAAGTTTTCAGAAGAGAAGAGTGGAGAGGCAAGGCTACGTGGCAGTGATTTATTGGACTTAACACCTCATCATTCCCCATCATCCAATCAAGATTAGCCACCTCAGCATCCAAGAAGCACAACTAGCACAAACGGATGCCACGTTGGCGATCCGTGTGCTAGTTGTGTATTTACATCCGTTAGATCAAGACAAGAAAGAGAGAGAAGATCAAGATGCTGATCTAAGGGCCAAAATTGAAGATGGAATATGCTGGAAAAGATCCGAATATGCTCCCTCAACAGCCTTTGGGATGGCTATAAAAACCCTCTATTTTTCTGTAATTGATCATTCCATTTTCTTTACTTAATGTTATAATGTTTAAACAGATTTAGGAAAATTTGTATTTCTTTTTCATAGTATTGTACTGATTTAGTGATTAATAAAAGTTAACTTTGGGTTAAATCTGTTTCGAGTTACTTACTGTTGAAATCTATTTACTTATATTTCTTTAATAATCTATTAAATGTTATAATAAAAGTTATTTGATTAAGCTTGTTCAATAGCTTATATTAAATAATTAAGTGAGATATGGATAACAAACTTTCCCACTGAAAGTTTGTAAATAGTTGGTTCGAGAGTTACAATTGATGATGATGATGGTTTCGTTTAATGGTACACGGTGGTTCGTTTCCGGTTCATAAGGTAGCACAGCGCTAGCCTTCTTCACAACGGCTTTCTTCAAAAGGTTTTAAGTTCTTTTAATTTTATGTTATTAGTATGTTTTACTAATATTTGTTTGGATTAATCTGTTTAGTGAGTAACTGTTTAGTGTATGATTGGTTTTAGTGTTTAGTCTGAAGGATTGAGTTAACTGCTTGTTAGTGTATACGGTTCAGTTTTTTTTTCTTTTTCTTTGACTGTTAAGTTTTTGATTGAATCTGAGTTATTAGGTTTTATATATGTGATTCGAGTTGATTTAACTATTTAGTTCATACTTTGTTATGGCTAATTTGGAGTAACTGATTGTTGCGTATTAAGGAGGATTGCTGATACATTTGGTTAATTGATAGTATTTTAGCTGTTATAAGCTTTGTTAGCTTACTGAATTGCTGATGTAGTTTTGTTTTTCTGATATGATTTGAACTGATATTAGT
Organism: Glebionis coronaria; assembly: GCA_025667525.1. Taxonomy (NCBI): domain Eukaryota; kingdom Viridiplantae; phylum Streptophyta; class Magnoliopsida; order Asterales; family Asteraceae; genus Glebionis; species Glebionis coronaria. The sequence continues at coordinate 549,975,569 of CM046874.1, forward strand.
TTTTGAGATTAGTGAGTATTATCTGTTAAGTAATCTGCTGACACTTGTGGGATTCATTCTTTGCTGAATAATTTAGATCTCTTGGATTTGGACTTAAATTGTTGTTGCTGTTTATACCTGATTTCCTAATCTAGATGGCTGCTTGTTCTTGTTTTATCATAAGTTGGTTTAAGAAATTATTTGTGATTGCTGATTTTAGTTGGGGTATTTGGCTATAAGAATTGTAATAAACGAGAAACTACCATAACTTAAGTTATTAATCCAATCTACGTTGAATATGATGGAAATTTTATTCTGTGTAAGAAATGCACCCTGCATCGCACAAAAATTTGCACGATTTGGTGTCGGATTTTCAACATAGTAGGACATTGGACTAGGATTTGTAAAGATAAGTGATCTTATAAATCATATGTTTGGTAGAATTATCCGGTATTTTATAGTAAATAAAATACCAACTTCTATTCAAGCGTTATCCGTCTCTATAGTATTCTTAGATTTTATATGTAGAAATGTCTTATTCACGTCTCCTATGAGTTTTGTATCTCTACCGAATTAAGAAAAAGATCTGAATCCTATGTGAATTATGATAAGGACTTCATGAATACGCCAAAAAGTTGGATAATTCGTCTTATCATATTAAACATAAGACTTGGAATGTGAAGTATTCCATTTAACTCAAAGAAACATTAAAATCCCTATATTATTGATATGAGTGATTTTACTCATATCAATTGTAGCCTAAAACAATGTATTAGTGCATAAAATGTATCAATATTGCATTGTATTTGCATGTTTCTTGTTTTAATGTGTGTAGGTACCAAGATCGCAAAAATCGACAAAAACCAGCACGAGTTTGAAGAGAAAAATTGACAAAGCTAAATACGAGCTCGTTTCAGCGGATTTCATCATTTATTGAGTTTATGGGCCTAGTGGGTCCCACATTGGAGCAAATGGGCTTAAAAGCCCATTTGAGATTCAAGATAATATTGTGTTGTGTTTGAAAATCCAAAAGGCCCAAAATTGGGATGTCTATAAGACGGATGGAGTATTAGTTATGGGCTTCAAGCCCAAAGTTTTCCCGAAAGAATAATTTGGACGAATGATAATGGGCTTTAGGGTTTGATAAGTCTAAACAGATGCGATTTGTGTTTATTTAAACATGTTACTTGGTCAAACATCCACCCACTTACAGTCACACGTTTTCCACCACACACAAATTAAATAAACTTCGATACTGTTGATCCCAAACTTAGATCGATTAGCTTTGTGTATACGAGATTAGATCAAGTATAACACGTAGAGAAACCTTTGTTGTATGCTTTGTGAATCTAAGTATTATGCGGAATTTAATACTTAAACAAGAACACAAGATGTAAACAATACTTTCACTTTGATTATCAATGTCGAACTTGCTTACAATGAAAGATGTTTACGAATAAAAAACTTAATGAAAACTTGATATTAAACATTAACCTAAAGGCCTTCTTTTATAGACTAAGAAGCCTTGTACAATAAGCTACGTATCAACTATTCTAGGTAAAGATAAACATAGAAAATACATTGTCGTTTCTATCCTTACTAGAAGTATTCTAAAACATAATAAACGTGTAGCTCACATCTTCCATCAGTGCTTGTCTTCAATCTGTCAACGCTTGACTTTAACTTGTCAACGCTTAAGCTGTCAGCGCTCACTTTGCTCTTGTCAACGCTTGAGTTGTTCTTGTCAGCGTTCAAGTGATCTGGCCTTAATTTATTCCCAACAATCCTCCCCTAAACTTGATATCCACTCTTATGATCAAGTTTCTGAATAAACATTAAGAACTTGGAGGAGTCTGACAAACCTTATCATATTGGTAATAAATAAATCTGATCAAATTCTTTGCCACGTCACTTGTATAGTCTATCTCCACCTGGGTGTCCTTCATCTTTTCCAAAACAGCCTTGGATATGAAATACTGAGCATCTACAAGTAAATACTCAGCAAACTTTGTAGAACTCAAATGGTATACACCAGCAGCTGAATATAACCTCCATTGAAGACCACTGAGATCATCTTCAAGATCCTTCCATATTTCAGGATCTTCCTCTTTTGTCCCACACATTCTTTTGAATGTGGTCCAAAGTTTTATTCCATTAGCTGAAGTTGGTGCTTCAGCCTCATACTTGGTCTCTAGCAACCTCCAAAGGTCCACCAAGTCTTCTCTATCACAACTTGCAAATAAAGATATGAGAGTGGTAAAAGTGTGTACCTCCTTGCCAAATCTTCCAATCTTCCAGAATCCACATTCATCTTCATCATAACTCACAATTGGATTCCTGGAATCTAGTGGTAACACATGCACCATATCTGAAGCTTCTAATGGGGAGAGCTTGAGGCTCTTTCTAATAACTGCTTCACTTGGATATAGTTGATTCATATCTTTTGGAAACTCAAGTATAAATCCCTTCTTTACTGGTCTGGGAACTATCATAGCTTTCTTGATTGCCATCTCTTCTGCAAGTTGCTCCTTTCTTTCATCTGAAAGAAGTCTGAAAGTGTTTTCTTCTTGCACTTTCACCCAAATAGGATAAGCCCTATGTTCCAACTCATCAAATGTCAAAGCCTTCAGCTTCTGATGTGTCCATCCAACTCCATGACATTTGAGCAACATAAAGTAGAGCTTCCTTCTATCCCTTTTCAACTCTAAAAGAATGTTGCTTGCCTTGTGCTTCAAAATCACCTTACAATCCTTCTGAACTCTAAGAAGAATCTCCAAACCCCATATCTGATCTGAAATGGTCAAGTCTGGATTATCCATACAGCTTTCTTCCCAAGAATTGTACATCTGAACCACCTCTGGCATATCAAAATCAATCTGCAACTTTAAATCTCTCAGCTTTTCCCTAGCAAGCTCATCACCATACTCAAGTCTTTCTGGTTCAATAATCATCACACTTGAATCTGAGCTAGCCCCATCACTTTTTTCTTCAGAAGTCACAACAAATGGTGACTTTTCCTTTTCACCTTGTTCCATCATTTGCTCAGCCAATCTTCTATCAAATTCAACCTGAGCTGCATTCTTTGGAACAATTTCTTCTACCAACTTACCCTTACCCTTATCTGATGGTGCAATTGTTGGTAAGGTAGATGATAATACCTGAGTAGGAACATCCTTGATGATAGATGATGACTGGAATACATCACCTCCATATGCAGATCTGTCAACGCCCAAATTTCCTCTATCAGCGCTCAAAATACTTCTATCAGCGTCCAAACTTGTCTTGTCAACGCTCAAATATTTTCCCTCAGCGCCTTGTGTAACCTCTCTCAACATATCTGTAAATGATAAATTTAAATTGGTTGGAGAGATCAAGGACGTATCAAAACCTGCTTGTTCCTTCAAAGTAGTAAGAGCTTCAGCAACATCCAATGATTGACCATCTTGACTGCTCTTATCACTCAGATTTCTTTGATCTTCCTCCCCTTTGGAAGACTCCTCCATACCTCCCTTTGCATGAGCACTCTCCAAAACAACAATCCTCTCTCTCAATTCCTTGAGTTCAAGGCCTTGGTTACTGACATTTTGTACCAAATCTGCATTCTGCTTTTGCAAGCTAATGCAGACAGCCGTCAATTCCAAAAGAGTCATGGGTTCCAGTCTGCCCTCTTCTGAAATGGGGATTTGACCTCCCAAGTCAGGTTCATTGGGCATGGATGAGGACTTAATTATGGTAGGACTGCCTTGGCCAGCCTCTAAGCCAGAACCAATAGTCCCAGCCTCATCCAGGTCACCAGCCACACTTGTGGTGGTGGTTCTCTCTGCTTCATGGCTAGGACCACCAGAGGAGAACACTCCAGCAGTCCTTTGACGTTTAAACAACCTATATTCAGGTGGTGTGGAAGATGGTGTGGAAGAAGGTGTAGATGTGGGTTGGTTAAGGGGTGTTTGGGATTGTGATGGTTGGGTGTCAGCGTTGGAAATAGGCACATCAACGCCCACATTAGATATGTCAGCGTCAAAGGGTTCTTGATCTATTTGCATTTGGTCAGGTGAGGGTAAAGGTTCAGGGATAGGTTCAAGTTGTGGGTGAGGGTCAATATGAGGTTGGGGGTCTGGTTGGGGTTGTGCTGCTGCAATAACAGCAAGCATGGCTGGGGTTAAAGGTAAATCCCTATGAGGTGGTGAATTCATCTTAGTAAAAATAGCTTTCTTTTGTTCAGGGATTTTATAAAAATCATTGTGATCCCTTGAACAATATCTTTGAGCATCAAAAATCATTTGTAGAAAACGGGGATAAGCTAAAGTCATTTTTGTCCCCTTGTTTTTACACATTCCTTCAAAAATCATTTTAGACCAGTTATATTTTTGCCCTGTTGCAATACACACAATAGCAGTTGCAATGGATCTATTGATCTCATTGTGTGCAGTACATTTGGGACTCAAACATTGAAGGAGAATGTGAATGAGGTACTTCCAGGCTGGGGGAAATTCCTGCTTATGGTACTTATTAAGAGTACCTTCATCAGGAATAGGGTATCCCAAAGCCCTAAGCCCTTGTTCTATTTCAGTTATGGGAAGAATGGTTATACCATCAGCATCATCAAGATGCAAGGCCTGGCGTACCAAGGCCTCAGTAACCACCCAAGATCTCCCATGAACAATAGAAGTTAATGTGGTCACTCCATTAACTGTTGAGGAACTGACAGTGTTCCAAAACTGTTTAATGTGTGTGACTGGAATGAGTGGTGCATGAGAAAGAGCATACCTTAATGGGGATGCGTTCAAATACGCCACCATTTGTGTGTATTGAGGGAACAAAGTATTATCAGCAACAAGATAAGCAATCATGTTGTGTTGAGACTTGAACCCCAAATCCAATTCTGCTGAGTTAAATCTTGGTGCCATTGATGAAAGCTGTTAATTTGAAGTATAGAAGATGAAGGTTGATAAGAGAAAAGTGTTAGACAAGAATTATAGATACCCTGTTTAAAAATAGGAGCCAAATTTATAGGAGTGGATGAATGCATGTGATTGGCCCAAAAATAGGCAAAGATTTTCAAAAACTAATCATGAAAATATAGAAAAAGTTATAAGTTATCTCATGCATTTAATGAAAGTAACAACTCCTAAAATTACGGCTTGAAAATATGTCAAAAAGTAACAACTGGGTAGGTCCCATTGATTGTCAACGGTCAAATATAACCCATCAACGCCCAACGGCTATAATCTTGTCAACGTTCGCCTAAAGCCATGTCAGCGTCCAATTTGGTCACAACAACGCTTGGAAAAATCTTGTCAGCGTCCAAAAATAAAATTGTTTTAAAAAGAGAAAAATGACCTTAACAAGTAATTTATCCTAGAGAAGATAACCAAAAGCTGATAATTATCATAGGGCGGCAAGCACTGTCCAGTTATGCACACTTGCATAAGCAAGATAGACATAACAGTCCTCTAGTGTCCCTTGCTAACCAAAATTCCTAACAACCAAGTTACCTTATAAAATCCTTGTTACTCCCAGGTAAAACCCATAACAAAGTGATTCCCAAGGCTCCCAACAGACCACAACCAATTCTAGGCCAAAAATGTCTTGGCAGCATGCAAAGTTGATATACTATGCATGCTACAGTGCCTCATGGTTTAGTAAAACTAACCCATACTCACCTGTGGACACAATCTAGAATTGTGATAAGAGTATCATATGGATACCCAAAAATCCTAAAGGTTCCTAAAACCTCCCCTTAAACAAAGATACAAAGAGTTTGCCAAAAATATGCATGAACATAAAAAATTTATGTCAAGATAGGAATGAAACATTCCAACCATCATCCATAAACAAAAACATGTCCAAATGCTTCTCCTTTGATCCATAAGCAACTCTGTATCCAATGGTATACTGCTAACACCATCTGCACATTTAGATTGAAAACCACAAAACTAACATTGTTGCTGACAACGCCCCGATAACACTTAACAGCGTTGAAGGAAGCTTTGTCAGCGTTAGACAATTATATTGCTGACAACGTTGCAAAAACACTTATCAGTGTTCAAACAACCTTTGTCAGTGTTAGAAAAATATAGTGGAAAATCTAAATTATCAATAAGACCAATAATAATAATGCATCATCCTGTACATACTTTTACAAAAAGAATCCAAAACACATACTTAAGTGAGATTAACCATTCCAATACTTGTTACCAAGTACTGAAATCTTCCAGTATCAAAAGGTTTAGTTAATAAATCTGACACATTTTCCTCAGTGTCAACCCTATCTGGTTGTATTAAACCTTTCTCAAAGCAATCTCTTATAAAATGGTGTCTAATTTCTATGTGTTTAGTTTTAGAATGATGCACAGGATTCTTAATGATGCATAAAGTACTATTATTGTCAACAAATATTTTAGTATGCATGAAGTTATACCCATAATCCAACAGCTGGTTCTGAATCCACAACACTTGACCACAACATGCTGCTGCAGCCACATATTCTGCTTCAGTTGTAGAGTTAGCCACCACTGTTTGTTTCTTGCATTGCCAAGATATTAATCTGCTCCCAAGAAATTGACATCCACCAGTGGTGGATTTCCTATCAAACTTGTCACCACCATAATCACTATCTGAATATGCAATCAGCTCCAATGGTGAATCCTTTGGGTACCACAAACCAAGAGTAGGAAAACATCTTAGGTACCTAAAGATCCTCTTCACAGCATAAAGGTGACATTCTTTGGGAGTCACTTGATGGCGTGCACATGCACACACAGCAAACATGATATCAGGTCTGGAAGCAGTAAGATACATCAAGGATCCAATCATGGATCTATAATGCCTGACATCAACATCTTTCCCATCTCCAATCTTTCCCCAAGGGTGTTCTCTATCCATAGGAGTAGAAGCCCTCTTTTCATGTGGAGAAAAGCCAAACTTCTTCAAGATTTCAGCAACATATTTGTCTTGGGAGATGAAGATACCCTCTTCTTTCTGCTGAACTTGTAAACCAAGAAAGAAGTTCATCTCCCCCATAGCACTCATCTTGAATTTGTCTGTCATGAGCTTGGAGAAATCCTCACTCATCTTTGGATCAGTAGACCCAAAAATGATATCATCAACATAGACCTGCACAAGCAACACATCTTTGCCTTTCTTCTTTGTAAATAGTGTCTGGTCTATGGTGCCCCTCTTGAATCCATTGTCCACCAAATAGGTAGACAAAGTACCATACCATGCTCTAGGGGCTTGATGAAGGCCATACATAGCCTTTTTGACTCTATACACTTTGTCTGGATGCTCAGGATCCTCAAAACCAGGAGGTTGCATGACATAAACTTCTTCAATAATGGTGCCATACAAGAATGCACTCTTTACATCCATTTGATAGACTGTAAAGCCCATGCAAGATGCATAGGCTAGAAAAATCCTAATAGCCTCAATCCTTGCAACTGGTGCAAAGACTTCTTCATAGTCTATCCCCTCCTCTTGTGTATAACCTTGAGCCACTAACCTTGCCTTGTTTCTGACCACAATACCTCTTTCATCTCTTTTGTTCCTGAGAACCCATCTTGTCCCAATTGGTCTGACATATCTAGGACAATCAACCAGCTCCCAAACATCCTGAATAGCAAATTGGTGAAGCTCATCCTGCATTGCTTCCACCCAACTTGGTTCTTTGAGAGCATCAAATATCTTCTTGGGTTCTTCTTGTGACAGAAAACATGCAAACAAACATGCTTGTACAAGAGGGGTATCAACCTTCTTGTGTATATTGGCAATAAATCCACCAAGACTTTGATGGGATCTTCTTGTCTGAACTGGAGTCATAACATCACCAATGATCTGAGATGGGGGGTGATTCTTCATTGTGGAAGTGAGAACTCCTCCTTCAAAAAGTCTGGTGTCCTCAACTTCACGCTCCATGTTGCCAATATCTTCTTCATCAGACTCTCTTTGATCAACTGGGATCTCTCCATGGACATTAGAAGGTCCACCTTGTTCAAAATTTGAAGAGAAAAGATGTGCAAAGGTGTTGTCAACGTCTGAACCTTGTTTGTCAGCGCTTGGGCTAACAACGCTTGAACTGTTGTTGTCAACGTCTGAGCCATCAACGTCTGAATTGGTCTTGTCAGCACTTGATTTTCCTTTGTCAGCGCCTGAAGAACCATGCATGTTTGTATCTGGTGGTATTTGGAAACCACCATTATCTTGTCCAGCAGCAGCAGCAGCAGCAAAAGCATCAGTCCAAATGGGAATTGTGACATATTCAAATGTAGGAGATGCTTTTTCTGCTTGTGATCCAACCCTTTCATCAACCTGTGTACCTGAAACATGAACAACTTGTTCCTCCACAACATTTGAAGTTACCTTCATAATGTCTGGATTAGTGACAGGCATATAATTTAAAGTTCTAGATAAGGGTTCCAAATCAAACAACCAATTAGGACCACTTTCAGGATCACTAGGTTTATTCTCTAAGAACCTAACATGTACTCTTTCAACAATACGTTTGTCCTCCTTAAGATAAACCCTATAACCCTTGCTCTGCACTGAATACCCCATGAAATAACCTTCATCACCTTTTGCACTAAATTTCCCTAAGGCATCACTAGTGTCTAAGACTACTACATGACATCCAAAAGGTCTGAGAAAACCAATATTAGGCTTTCTTCCCCAAAGTAACTCATAAGGTGTCTTGTTCTGAATTTTGTTAACCAATGCTCTATTTTGCACATAACATGCTGTATTAACAGCCTCAGCCCAAAAGGCTATGGGAAAGTGAGCATCAGCCAACATTGTTATGGCTGCTTCAATTAGGGTTCTATTCTTCCTTTCAGCAAACCCATTTTGTTGTGGGGTTCTAGCAATACTAAACTGCCTAGTAATTCCCTTCCTGGCACAAAAATCATCTAGCTTCTTGTTCCTAAATTCTCCACCATTATCATTCCTAAGCATCTTAACCTCATTGCCAGACCTTTTCTCAATTTGAGTGATAAATTCAATAAGAACATCAGCTGTGTCACTCTTTATAGCTAGAAAGAATGTCCAAGTAAACCTAGAAAAGTCATCAGTGACAACAAAACAATATGACTTGCCATTCAAACTTTCTATATTAGTTGGACCAAAGAGGTCCATGTGAAGCATATGAAGAGGTCTGGAACTAGTATGCACCTGTTTGGACTTAAATGAGACCTTGTGCTGCTTGCCTTTAAGACATGCAACACAAGAGTGGTCATTGTGGAAGGCCTTCTCAGGCAAACCATCAACTAAACCAAGCCTCACAAGTCTATTTATATTTTTAAAGTTTATGTGCCCTAGTCTCCTGTGCCACAAATTACTTTCATCTACTGAGGCCTTAGCATAAAAACAAGACATATTTGTATTCACTTTAATCCCATTTAAATTCACATTGTATATGTCCTTATGCCTAGGTGTTCTATACTCAATATACTTCTCATCAGGGATCTTAAAATCCTTGCTTAACACCAAACACTCAGTATCAGTGAAAAGAACCTTATTTTTGTTATCACACACTTGTGATACACTAAACAGATTATAGTCCAGTTCTTTTACCAGGAAGACATTCTCAAAACATAGATTATTGGTGAGAAGGGTTCCTTTGCCTGTGATGGTGCCGTAGCCCCCTCCAAAGTATACCTTATCACCATCTTTAATAGGAGAGAAGTTCGTCAGATAGTCTTCCTTTCCTGTCATGTGCCTTGAGCATCCACTATCCCAATATCCATAGTCATTGATCTGCTTTTGAATGCCCTGCACATAAAGAAAACAAATTAGTTTTCTTTGGGAACCCAAGTCTCAGAAGACTTGAATTCATCTGGTTGTTCAATAAGAACAGACTTAGTTCTCACAACAACCTCATTCTCATCCCTTTTAGGATGAAATACCCAGTTAACCCCAATTGGTTTTGTAATGACTTTTGAAATATAGTTAAACCTGTTGCAAGTCATTGAAATTCCATCACTATTAGGGTTTTGATCTTTCTTGGGTCTCCATGTTAAGCTTGAAGAAGCTTTAGACCCCTTACCTTGTGGCTGCAAATACTTAGGTCTGGTCACGTTTCTATCAGCGTTGGATTTTGTCCTGTCAACGCTGAATTTACCCTTATCAGCGTTGAACCTAGGGTTTGCTACAGGAACCCATTGCCTATTTGACCAGGTATTTGTCTTTTGAAAAGGTCTTTGTCCATGAGTGTTAGACCTTCTAGTAAAGAATAGGGCTGGTCTAACCACTTGTGGACTTTGCTGCACACAAGGTCTGGGTCTGACAACGTTTGAAATCCTAACAACGTTGACTTTCTTCCTATCAGCGCTGAAATTGTTCCTATCAGCGCTGGCTTTGGGAGCGTTGACACACTTGTATGCCAAATGTGAAAAGCTACCACAAGTATAACAGGCTTTCTTAGACACATTCTTAGGTCTAGAAGTAAAGAAACCTGTTCCATGATTGTTAACTTGGCTCTTGGGTGACCTATTATTTCTATACATCTCTGCATATTTAATGGCAGGTCTTCTAACAGTGTTGGAGCCTAGGTCAACAGCTTTACCAGTAACTGGGTGTGTAACCTTAATGGGTGGGGATTCAATGGGACTTTCACACAGCAAACCTCCCTTAACAAATAAAGTAGGGTTAGCTTTCTTCCACTCATTTAGGACAATCAGTTTTTGTTGATACTCTTCTACTGGGGTGACAACTCTTGGTGGAGGAATAAATTCCTCTTCTTGGCATTCTGGAATACCAGTCCAAGATAAATCCTTTCTAAGGACACCATAGAAGTCACCAGCTGGTGGTGGAACCAGAGAGTAATCATTCTCATTCATCCCAAGCCCAGTCATATCCTTAGGATCTCTTTGTTTAGCTACACAGTCTCCTAGGGCTTGGGTGGCTCTATCAAATCTTTGAATCTTGAGGTCAACATTATCTTTATTCTTAATGGCCTCATCTAACTTAGCCTGTAGGTCTTTATTGACTTTTGACATGATATTTCTAACATCCATACTACCCTCTAGCTCATGTTTTAAGATATTTATCTTGTCTTTTAAATCAAATTCCATTTTCTTGTATTCAGAAACGGTTTTCTCAGTTTCAGTAAGAGCTAGTTGGTAATTGGATAATTTACACCTTTCAGTGCTCATATCCTCTTTTAGTTTTAACACTTCTTTGTTAAGTCTGTCAGTGTTTAACCTACAACCTTTGCTACAAAAAGCATCATCATATACCTCATTATCAGATGAAGAGGAGGAGTGTGCCATGAGAGCATATTCAACATGCTCTTCTTCTTCAATGTCAGCAATCAAAGCTTTGTCCTCTTCAGCATCCTTGGCCAGATAGCTCCAATCCCATCCAGTACCATCAATTCCTTGAACTGCAACCATGGTTTTGGAGTTTTAAGCTTTAACAACCTGACTTGAGGGTTTACCAGCATCAGATCTTCTAGGAGATCTGCATTCCCTCATGAAGTGCCCCATGCGATGACAGTTGTAGCACTCAACTTTGGATTTATCAAATCCAGCAGTGTCTTTAGCATTGAAGGTCATCTTCTTCTTGAACCTCCTATTCCACCTATTTGCTCTTATACTAGCAAGAGCCATGTTCCACTTGATGTCCATCTCTTCCAAGTGTTCATCACTTATCTGCTCAAGGTCCTCATATGTAATCACAGAACCATTGGGCAAAGAAGCAATGTAAGCACAAACAGTATCCAAATCCAAACCAGCAGGTTTAACTCTTGGTGAGTCATTCATGAATGTGTCAGCGTCTGAAAAGGAGACGTTGACAGGACTTGTTCCAGCGCTGACAAATGGTGATCCAGTAACTGGATGCATAAAAGAGTCCTGCTGATTGAATTGACCTTCACTATGAGAAAAGAAGGCCATGTTGCTGGTGCTAGCTTTGCTTGAAAGAGTTTCATCTTCCAACAATCTTAGTTTGTTGTAGATGTCATCAAACGAAGAGCTCTTGTGAGTATTATTGGCAAGAATAGATCTTGCCTCAATCTTCCATGTCTCACCAAGACTTTTCAGAAAAGTAGCATTGATGTCAATATCACCAACTCGTGTCCCCATGAAGGACAATTTGCTTGTGATGTCAAGCAATCTGCTTCTCACACTGCTCAGTTTCTCATTGGGCTGAGCTTTGAAGACAGCATAATCATGCAGAAGTTGCTTTTTCTTTTCTTCCTTAGTTTCTGCATTACCACCATATGCAACTTCAATTGCTTCCCAAAGATCCTTAGCAGATTCATAGCTTCTATATTTGTGCTGATTTTCTTGTCCCAGAGACACTTTCAGAATATTTAGGGCTTTCATGTCAGCCCTTTTCTTTGCAATATCTTCAGCACTTACAGCTCTACCATCTCCAGGTTTTTCTTTCTTATCTTCATCAGGACATCCTTCAACAGCTGTTCTTGTCGCAATGGCATTCAGAATCTTTTGAGCTTTATTGAATGAGTTTCCATATTCAATAATGTCCCAGAGTGTGTAGTCAAAGATCCCCAGATATTGTTCAAAGTTGAACCTCCATAAGTCGAAGTTGGTTGCATCAAGCATGGGAATCTTGATGTTTGGTAAGGATGAAGAGGAGGACATGATGTTTGCTTCAGACATGATGTTTTTAGGGTTTTGAGAAAATTAGGGTTTTGGTGTTCGTATATCGTTCTGGTGTTCTTCAAAGATCAAAAGTTCCTCAACAAGCTCTGATACCACTTGTTGATCCCAAACTTAGATCGATTAGCTTTGTGTATACGAGATTAGATCAAGTATAACACGTAGAGAAACCTTTGTTGTATGCTTTGTGAATCTAAGTATTATGCGGAATTTAATACTTAAACAAGAACACAAGATGTAAACAATACTTTCACTTTGATTATCAATGTCGAACTTGCTTACAATGAAAGATGTTTACGAATGAAAAACTTAATGAAAACTTGATATTAAACATTAACCTAAAGGCCTTCTTTTATAGACTAAGAAGCCTTGTACAATAAGCTACGTATCAACTATTCTAGGTAAAGATAAACATAGAAAATACATTGTCGTTTCTATCCTTACTAGAAGTATTCTAGAACATAATAAACGTGTAGCTCACATCTTCCATCAGTGCTTGTCTTCAATCTGTCAACGCTTGACTTTAACTTGTCAACGCTTAAGCTGTCAGCGCTCACTTTGCTCTTGTCAACGCTTGAGTTGTTCTTGTCAGCGTTCAAGTGATCTGGCCTTAATTTATTCCCAACAGATACACTCTATGTGTTTCTATCCCACTTCACCACCAAAAATAACCAGTTACATTATTTACTGTTCCAAAACCCTAATCAATAAATCATCAATAAAAATTGTGCCTTTTGATTCCCACGTGTGATTCACACTTGGGGGAATTAAATCCCCCAAGTTTTCGGAAGAGAAGAGTGGAGAGGCAAGGCTACGTGGCTGTGATTTATTGGACTTAACACCTCATCATTCCCCATCATCCAATCAAGATTAGCCACCTCAGCATCCAAGAAGCACAACTAGCACAAACGGATGCCACGTTAGCGATCCGTGTGCTAGTTGTGTATTTACATCCGTTAGATCAAGACAAGAAAGAGAGAGAAGATCAAGATGCTGATCTAAGGGCCAAAATTGAAGATGGAATATGCTGGAAAAGATCCGAATATGCTCCCTCAACAGCCTTTGGGATGGCTATAAAAACCCTCTATTTTTCTGTAATTGATCATTCCATTTTCTTTACTTAATGTTATAATGTTTAAACAGATTTAGGAAAATTTGTATTTCTTTTTCATAGTATTGTACTGATTTAGTGATTAATAAAAGTTAACTTTGGGTTAAATCTGTTTCGAGTTACTTACTGTTGAAATCTATTTACTTATATTTCTTTAATAATCTATTAAATGTTATAATAAAAGTTATTTGATTAAGCTTGTTCAATAGCTTATATTGAATAATTAAGTGAGATATGGATAACAAACTTTCCCACTGAAAGTTTGTAAATAGTTGGTTCGAGAGTTACAATTGATGATGATGATGGTTTCGTTTAATGGTACACGGTGGTTCGTTTCCGGTTCATAAGGTAGCACAGCGCTAGCCTTCTTCACAACGGCTTTCTTCAAAAGGTTTTAAGTTCTTTTAATTTTATGTTATTAGTATGTTTTACTAATATTTGTTTGGATTAATCTGTTTAGTGAGTAACTGTTTAGTGTATGATTGGTTTTAGTGTTTAGTCTGAAGGATTGAGTTAACTGCTTGTTAGTGTATACGGTTCAGTTTTTTTTCTTTTTCTTTAACTGTTAAGTTTTTGATTGAATCTGAGTTATTAGGTTTTATATATGTGATTCGAGTTGATTTAACTGTTTAGTTCATACTTTGTTATGGCTAATTTGGAGTAACTGATTGTTGCGTATTAAGGAGGATTGCTGATACATTTGGTTAATTGATAGTATTTTAGCTGTTTTAAGCTTTGTTAGCTTACTGAATTGTTGATGTAGTTTTGTTTTTCTGATATGATTTGAACTGATATTAGTTTTTGAGATTTGTGAGTATTATCTGTTAAGTAATCTGCTGACACTTGTGGGATTCATTCTTTGCTGAATAATTTAGATCTCTTGGATTTGGACTTAAATTGTTGTTGCTGTTTATACCTGATTTCCTAATCTAGATGGCTGCTTGTTCTTGTTTTATCATAAGTTGGTTTAAGAAATTATTTGTGATTGCTGATTTTAGTTGGGGTATTTGGCTATAAGAATTGTAATACTACTTGTTCTATTTTTGACTTGTCTGTTTAATCTGTTGTTAATTCTTAGTTACTGTTTTATTTACTTGTTGAAATAGATTTTATCTGGTGATTTAAGTTTTGGGCTTATTCCATTTTGTTTTGCTAAATTTCATATGTTATCAGAATCAATTGTTCTGATGAACTCATTTTCTGATATCCTTATCAGCTGATTAATAAGATTTGTGTTAAATAATATCACCTCCTGTGACTATTAGTTTAATTTGACAAAAAGAAAATAAATCACCAAAAATAAGTCCCTTGTGGGACTTGAACCCTTGACCTCAAGGGTAATTGCATAACGTGTTAACCAACTGAGCTACTGCTCTTTTGTGTTTAATATCCATTAGTGTAATTAATATAGTGTTGTAGTACTTGACTGTTTGAAAATAACTAGAAACGTTTTATTTAGCTTTAGTTTAAATTTATTTTTTTTTCTTTTTAAGAATTACAAATAAACAATAGTTTCAAAATAAAAATAAAAATGATTTTATTAATTTTAAAAGTTTAAGTAGTCTTTAAATATTTATATTTTTATTATTTTAGATTTAAATTTAAATAGTTTTAATAAATAGATTTTGTTTAATAAAAAGTTAAGTAGAATTTAAATAGTTTTGTTGGGAATAAATTATAGCCAGTCTACTTGAGCGCTGACAAGAGTAAAACAAGCGTTGATAGGAAGAAAACAAACGCTGACAGATCAAGCGTTGACAAGAAGAAGTCAAGCGTTGACACATTGAAGACAAGCACTGATGGAAGGATATGATCTACGCGTTTATTATGTTCTAGATTACTTCTAGTAAAGATAGGAACAACAATGTATTTTCTATATTTATCTTTACCTAGAATAGCTGATACGTAGATTATTGTACAAGGCTTCTTATGTCTATAAAAGAAGACCTTTAGGTTATTGTTCAATATAAGTTTTCATACGTTAAACACTTTCATTGTAAGCAAGTTTGTTATCATTAATCAAAGTGAAAGTTTGTTTACATCTTGTGTGTTCTTGTTTAAGTGTTAATTCCGCATAACACTTAGATTATCATATACATATACAAAGGTTTCTCTAAGTGTATAACTTGATTTAATCTCGTATACATAAGCTAAATCGATCTAAGTTTGGGATCAACAAGTGGTATCAGAGCTTGTTGAGGAACTTTTGATCTTAAAGAACACAAGAACCCTAAAATCACCAAAACCCTAAAAACATCATGTCAAATCCAGAAGTAACCTCTTCCTCCTCACCTTTACCAAACATCAAGATTCCCATGCTTGATGCAGCCAACTTTGAATTGTGGAAATTCAACTTTGAACAATATCTGGAAATCTATGACTACACTCTCTGGAGATAATTGAATATGAAAACACATTCAATAAAGCTGAAAGAGTTGTTGCTACGATTGCTACAAGAACTGCTGTTGCTGGATGTTCAGAAGCTGATAAGCAAGAAAAACCTGGTGATGGTAGAGCTATGTCTGTTGAAGACATAACAAAGAAAAGGGTTGATATGAAATCCCTAAACATTCTGAAACTCTCTTTGGGACAAGAGAACCAGCATAAGTACAGAGGTTATGAATTTGCAAAAGACCTTTGGGCAGCCCTTGAAGTTGCATATGGTGGCAATGAAGATACTAAGGAAGAGAAGAAGAAGCAACTCATGCATGAGTATGCTGTTTTCAAGGCTCAACCTAATAAGAAGCTTAGCAGTGTTAGAAGCAGACTGCTTGATATTACAAGCAAGTTGTCCTTCATGGGGACACAAGTTGGTGACGTTGATACCATTACCACTTTTCTTAAAAGCCTTGGTGAAGCATGGAAGATCGAGGCAAGATCTATACTTGCCAATAACACTCACAAAAGTTCTACTTTTGATGATATCTACAACAAACTAAGGCTGTTGGAGAATGAAACTCTTTTGGAGCATGGAACCAAGTCTACCAACAGTAACATGGCCTTCTTCTCTCATAGTGAAGGTCAATTCAATCAGAAGGACTCTTACATGCATCCAGTCACTGGATCAACATGTGTCAACGCTGGAACATGTCATGTCAACGCCTCATATTCAGACGCTGACACATACAAAAGTGACTCACCAAGAGTTAAACTTGCTGGTTTGGATCTGGATACTGTATGTGCTTATATTGCTTCTTTGACCAATGGTTCAGTGATTACATATGAGGACCTTGAGCAAATAAGTGATGAGCACTTGGAAGAGAGGGATATTAAGTGGAATATGGCTCTTGCTAGTATAAGAGCAAACAGGTGGAATAGAAGGGTTAAGAAGAAGATGACCTTCAATGCAAAGGACACTGCTGGATTTGATAAATCCAAGGTTGAATGCTACAATTGTCATCGTATGGGGCACTTCATGAGGGAATGCAGATCTCCTAGAAGATCTGATGCTGGCAAACCCTCAAGCCAAATTGTTGAGGCTCAGGATCCTAAGGCCATGGTTGCAGTTCAAGAAATTGATGGTATGGGATGGGATTGGAGCTATTTGGCTAAAGATGTGGAAGAGGATAAAGATTTGGTTGCTGAGATTGAAGAAGAAGAGCATGTCCAATATGCTCTCATGGCACACTCCTCCTCTTCATCAGATAATGAGGTATACGATGATGCTTTTTCTAGTAAGGGTTGTAGGTTAAATACTGAGAAACTTAACAAAGAGGTGTTAAGATTATTAGATGATGTGAGTACTGAAAGATGCAAACTGTCTAATTACCAAATAGCTCTCACTCAAACTGAGAAGACAGTTTCTGAGTACAAGAAAATGGAATTTGACTTAAAAGACAAAATAAATATCTTAAAACATGAGTTAAATGCTAGTAATGATGTTAGAAGCATCATGGAAAGGGTTAACGGTGAGTTACAGGCTAAGTTAGATGAGACCATTAAAAATAAAGATAATGTTGGCCTTAAAATTCAGAGATTTGATAAGGCCACACAAACCCTAGGAGAATGTGTTAATAAACAGAGGGATCCTAAGGACATGACTGGAATTGGGATGAAAGACTACTCTATGGTTCCACCACCAGCTGGTGACTTCTATGGTGTCCAACAAAAGGACCTATCTTGGACTGGTTTACCAAAACTCCAAGAGTAGGAATTCATTCCTCCACCAAGAGTCATTACCCCAGTTGAAGAATATCAACAGAAGTTGACTGACTTGAATGAATGGAAGAAAGCCAATCCTACCTTATTTGTTAAGGGAGGCTTGTTATGTGAAATTCCTAATGAGTCAACCCCTATTAAGGTAACAAACCCAATCACTGGTAAGGCTGTTGACCTTGGCTCAAACACTGTTAGAAAACCTAGTGTCAAGTACGCAGAAATGTATAGGAATACTAGGTCACCTAAAAGCCAAGTTAGTAATGATGAAACATGCTTCTTCTCTTCTAGACCTAGGGTTGTGTCTAGAAAAACCTGTTACACTTGTGGTAGCTTTTCACATTTAGCATATAAGTGTGTCAACGCTTCCAAGTTCAACGCTATTAGAAAGTCAAACGTTGTCAGACCCAAACCTTGCATGCAGCAAAGTCCACAAGTTGTTAGACCTGCCCCATTCTTCACTAGACGGTCTAACACTCATGGACAAAGACCATTTCAAAAGACAAATACTTGGTCTAATAGGAAATGGGTTTCTGTAGCAAACCCTAGGTTCAACACTAGCAAGGGTAATTTCAACGTTGACAAGACCAAATCCAACGCTGACAGAAACGTGACCAGACCTAAATATTTGCAACCACAGGGTAAGGGGTCTAAAGCTTCTTCAAGCTTGACATGGAGACCTAAGAAAGATCAAAACCCTAATGACAATGGGATATCAATGACCTGCAATAGATTTAATTACATTTCAAAGGTCATTACAAAACCTATTGGGGTTAACTGGGTATTTCATCCAAAGAGGGATGAACAAGGGGTTGTTATGAGAACTAAGTCTGTTCTTGTTGAACAACCAGATGAATCCAAGTCTGCTAAGGCTTGGGTTCCCAAAGAAAACTAACTTGTTTTCTTTATGTGCAGGGCATTCAAAAACAGGTCAATGATTATGGATATTGGGACAGTGGATGCTCAAGGCACATGACAGGGAAGGAAGATTATCTAACTAACTTCACTCCCATTAAGGATGGTGATAAGGTTTACTTTGGAGGCGGATATGGTACTATCACAGGCAAAGGAACACTTCTCACCAAGAACTTGCGTTTTGAAAACGTATTTTTGGTAAAGGAACTTGATTACAATCTTTTTAGTGTATCACAAGTCTGTGATAACAAAAATAAAGTTCTGTTTACTGATACTGAATGCTTGGTGTTAAGCAAGGATTATAAGATCCCTGATGAGAAATATATTGACTATAGAACACCTAGATATAAAGACATATATAATGTGAATCTGAATGGGATTAGGATGAATAACAATATGTCATGTTTTTATGCTAAAGCTTTAGTAGAGGAGAGTAATCTATGGCACAGGAGACTAGGGCACATAAACTTTAAGAATATAAACAGGCTTGTGAAACTTGGTTTGGTTGATGGCTTGCCTGAAAAGGCTTTCCACAATGACCACTCTTGTGTTGCATGTCTCAAAGGCAAGCAGCACAAGGTCTCATTCAAGTCTAAACAGGTGCACACTAGTACTAGACCACTTCACTTGCTGCATATGGACCTTTTGGTCCAACTAATATAGAGAGTTTGAATGGTAAATCATACTGCTTTATCATCACAGATGACTTTTCTAGGTTTACTTGGACTTTCTTCTTAGCTATGAAGAGTGACACTGCATATACTCTAATTGATTTTATTACCCAGATTGAAAAGAAAACAAGTAATGAAGTTAAAATGCTTAGAAGTGACAATGGTGGTGAGTTTAGGAATAAAGTTTTAGATGATTTTTGTGCTAGGAAAGGGATTACTAGGCAGTTTAGTGTTGCCAGAACCCCACAACAAAATGGGGTTGCAGAAAGAAAGAATAGAACCCTAATTGAAGCAGCCAGAACTATGTTGGCTGATGCTCATTTCCCCATAGCTTTTTGGGCTGAGGCTGTGAATACAACATGCTATGTTCAAAATAGAGCATTAGTCAACAAGATACAGAACAAAACACCTTATGAGTTACTTTGGGGAAGAAAACCTAATATTGGTTTTCTTAGACCTTTTGGTTGTCATGTAGTTGTTCTTGACACTAGTGATGCCTTAGGTAAATTTAGTGCAAAAGGTGATGAAGGCTATTTCATGGGGTATTCAGTGCAGAGCAAGGGATATAGGGTTTACCTCAAAAAGGAAAAACGTATTCTTGAGAGAGTACATGTTAGGTTTTTAGAGAGTAAACCTAGTGATCCTGAAAGTGGTCCAAATTGGTTTTTTGACTTGGAACCTCTATCTAGGACTTTAAATTATATGCCTGTCACTAATCCAGACATTGTGAAGGTAACTTCAAATGTTGTGGAAGAACAAGTTGTTTATGTTTCAGGTACACAGGTTAATGAAGAGGTTGGATCACAAGTAGAAAAGTCTTTTCCTATACAAGAGTATGTCACAATTCCCATATGGACAGATGCTTTTGCTGCTGCTGCTGCTGGAAAGGATAATGGTGGTCCCCAAGTACTACCAGTTAACAACATGCATGGTCCTTCAGGCGCTGACAAAGGCAAATCTAGCGCTGGCAGGACGAATTCAGGCGTTGATGGCTCAAACGTTGACAACACCAATTCAGGCGTTGACAACCCAAACGCTGACAACCAAGGTTCAGGCGTTGACAACACTTTTGCGCATCTTTTCTCTTCTACTTTTGAACAGGGTGAACCTTCCAATTTATATGAAGAGGTTCATCCTCATATTGATGAAACAGAGTCTGAAGAAGAAGATATTGGCAACATGGATAATGATATTGAAGACACAAGACTTTTTGAAGGAGGAGTTCTCACTTCTACTATGAAGAATCACCCCACTTCTCAAATCATTGGTGATATTATGACTCCTGTTCAGACTAGAAGATCTCATCAAAGTCTTGGTGGATTTATTGCCAATATTCACAAGAAGGTTGATACCCCTCTTGTGCAAGCATGTTTGTTTGTCTGTTTTCTGTCACAACAGGAACCCAAGAAGATCTTTGATGCTCTCAAAGAAACAAGTTGGGTGGAAGCAATGCAGGATGAGCTTCACCAATTTGCAATTCAGGATGTTTGGGAGCTGGTTGATTGTCCCAGGTATGTCAGACCTATTGGGACAAGATGGGTTCTAAGAAACAAGAGAGATAAAAGAGGTATTGTGGTCAGAAACAAGGCAAGATTAGTGGCTCAGGGATATACACAAGAGGAAGGGATAGACTATGAGGAGGTCTTTGCACCAGTTACAGAGATTAAAGCTATAAGGATATTTCTAGCCTATGCTTCTTGCATGGGATTCACTGTCTATCAAATGGATGTGAAGAGTGCCTTCCTCTATGGAACAATTGTTGAGGAGGTGTATGTTATGAAGCCTCCTAGTTTTGAAGATCCAGAGAATCCAGACAAGGTGTATAGAGTCAAGAAGGCTATGTATGGACTTCATCAAGCCCCAAGAGCATGGTATGGCACATTATCCACTTATTTGGTGGACAATGGATTCAAGAGGGGCACCATAGACCAGACATTGTTTACCAAGAAGTCTGGTAAAGATATTTTGCTTGTTTAGGTTTATGTTGATGATATCATTTTTGGATCCACTAATCCAAAAATTAGTGAGGATTTCTCCAAGCTTATGACAGACAAATTCAAGATGAGTGTTATGGGGGAGATGAACTTCTTTCTAGGGTTACAAGTTCAGTAGAAAGAAGATGATATCTTCATCTCTCAGGATAAGTATGTGGCAGAGATCTTGAAGAAGTTTGGCTTTTCTCCACATGAAAAGAGGGCTACTACTCCTATGGACAGAGAACACCCTTGGGGAAAGATTGGAGATGGAAAGGATGTGGATGTCAGGCACTATAGATCAATGATTGGTTCATTGATGTATCTCACAGCCTCCAGACCTGACATCATGTTTGTTGTGTGTGCTTGTGCACGCCATCAAGTGACTCCCAAAGAATGTCACCTTTATGCTGTCAAGAGAATCTTTAGGTACCTAAGATGCTATCCTAGTCTTGGCTTGTGGTACCCAAAAGATTCACCTTTGGAGCTTATTGCATATTCAGACAGTGACTATGGAGGTGATAAGTTTGATAGAAAATCCACAACTGGTGGATGTCAGTTTCTTGGGAGCAGGTTGATATGTTGGCAATGCAAGAAACAAACAGTGGTGGCCAATTCTACAACTGAAGCAGAATATGTAGCAGCAGCTGCTTGTTGTGGACAAGTCTTATGGATTCAGAACCAACTGTTGGACTATGGGTATAATTTCATGCATACCAAGATATTTGTTGACAATAACAGCACTTTATGCATTATTAAGAATCCTGTATATCATTCTAAAACCAAACACATAGAAATAAGACACCATTTTATAAGAGATTGTTTTGAAAAGGGTTTAATACAACCAGATAGGGTTGACACAGAAGAAAATGTGTCAGATTTACTAACTAAACCTTTTGATGCTGGAAGGTTTCAATACTTGGTAACAAGTATTGGAATGATCAATCTCACATAATATGTGTTTTGGAGTCTTTTTGTAAAAGTATGTACAGGATAATGCATTGTTATTGGTCTTTTTGAGGATTTAGATTTTCCACTATATTTTTCTAACACTGACAAAGGTTGCTTTAACGCTGATAAGTGTTACTGTGACGTTGTCAGCAATATATTTGTCTAGCGCTGACAAAGCTTTTCTTAACGTTGTTAAGTGTTATCGGGGCGTTGTCAACAACAATGTTAGTTTTGTGGTTTTCAATCTAAATGTGCATGTGGTGTTAGCATTATACCATTGGATACAGAGTTGCTTATGGATCATTGGAGAAGCATTTGAGCATGTTTTTATTTATGGATGATGGTTGGGATTTTCTATTCCTATCTTGACATAAATTTTTTTATGATCATGCATGTTCTTGGCAACATATGTATCACAGTTTAAGGGGAGGTTTTAGGAACCTTTAGGACTTTTGGGTATCCTTAAGATACTCTTATCACAATTCTAGATTGTGTCCACAGGTGAGTATGAGTTAGTTTTACTAAGTCATGAGGCACTGTAGCATGCAAAGTTGATATACTATGCATGCTGCCAAGACATTTTTGGCCTGGAATTGGTTGTGGTCTTTTGGGAGACTTGGGAATGATTTTATCATGGGTTTTACGTCAGATTAACAAGGAATTTTATGAGGTAACTTAGTTGTTAAGAGTTTTGGTTAGCAAGGGACACTAGAGGACTGTTATGTCTATCTTGCATAAGCAAGTGTGCATAACTGGACAGTGCTTGCCGCCCTATAATAATTATCAACTTATAAGTTATCTTCTCTAGGATAAATTACTTTGTTAAGGTCATTTTTCATTTTTAAATATTTTTATTTTCGGACGCTGACAAGTATTTTTCCAAGCGTTGTTATGACCAATTTAGACGCTGACATGGCTTTGGCAAACGTTGACAAGAATATAGCCGTTGGGCGTTGATAGGTTATTTTTGACCGTTGACACTCAATGGGACCTACCCAGTTGTTACTTTTTGACATATTTTTGGGCCGTAATTTTGGGAGCAGATAACTTTCATTTAATGCATGAGATAAACTTATTTCTTTTCAATATTTTCATGATTGTATTTTGAAAATAGTTGCCTAATTTTTGACCAATCACATGCTTGTTTCTCTCCTATATATTTGGCTCCTATTTTAAACAGGGTACCTATCATTCTTGTCTAACACAATTTTATCCTATAACTTCATCTTTATCAATCATTCAAACAGCTTTCAACAATGGCACCAAAATTCAAACCAAGTGATTTGGAATTGGGATTCAAGAGTCAACACAACATGATAGCATATCTAGAAGCTGATGACACTCTGTTTCCCCAATACACACAGATGGTGGCGTATTTGAATGCATCCCCAATTAGGTATGCTCTTTCTCATGCTCCACTCATTCCTGTCACACATATTAAACAGTTTTGGAACAATGTTAGTTCCTCAACAGTTAATAGAGTGACTACATTATCATCTATTGTTCATGGGCACACATGGGTGGTTACTGAAGATTTGGTTCGCCAAGCTTTGCATCTTGATGATGCTGATGGTATAACCACCCTCCCCATTAGTGAAATAGAACAAGGACTAAGGGCTTTGGGTTATCCTTTCCCTGATGAGGGAACTTTAAATAAATATCATAAACAGGAGTTTCCCCCAGCCTGGAAGTACCTAATACATGTCCTCTTGCAATGTTTGAGTCCCAAGTGTACTGCACACAATGAGATCAATAGATCTATTGCTAGTGCTATTGTGTGCATTGCTACTGGGTAATACTTGGTTTTACCCTTGTATAAAATAATTTCGTTGTTCCGATCTTTTCGAATTGAAAACCGGTCTTAAGTGCGACTCGATCGTCTTTTGGTGAATCAAGAGAATGGTTTGGTTGATTTGTTTTAAACTATTAGCAAGTAATTAAAGTGTCGTTGAGTAAAAAGGAAGTTAAAAGATTAATATCAAAATGACAAGTAAATAAATGCATGGAAACTTAAAGGTGACCATGGAAAAGAACTACCACACTAAATAAAACTAACACTTGGAAAATTTTCTGAAAATAAAAAGTACTATAAGAAAGTAAGAACGAAAGAAACCAAAACAAGCCAAAAGAGGCCCAATCGGAATGTATTCCGATCGGCTGATCGGAATATATGGGAATGCACACAATCGGAATGTGTACAAAAAGGGGGGTCAATCGGAATAACTGCTAATGGGTACCAATCGGAATATCTGATAAGGTACAATCGGAATACGGGGAAAATCACGCAATCGGAATGACCAATCTTGACTAAATCGGAATAACAAGGAGGCAGCCAATCGGAATATGTGAAATACCCCAATCGGAAAGTCAAAGCCCTAATCCGATTGGTTCAATCAGAAAGGGGAGGGTGCTGCTCGGGATCACCAATCGGAAAGGGGAGTAGTACCCTTTCCGAAAATTAAGGAAATCGGTTAGATGGTGTACCCGGTCGGAAAACCCAATCGGAAAGGGGTTTTAAACTCCCTTCCGAAAATAAAGGGATTTGGTTAAGCTAGACAATAAGCTAAGTTCAATAAGCTAATATCCACAACTTAACAATCCGAATACTTAACCGAATCAAATAAGCACTTATCTCAACTTATTCAACTCGAAAATAAGCAACTTTTTAGATCAAACAATAAAAACATAAACTTTTTAATAAAACTTTTTAATAAGAAAAATAAGCTAATCATAAAAATAAGCCAATAAGCACAAAAGTCTTAAAGCTTAATCAAATGACAACTTATGAAATAATCAAAAGATTAACTTTTTAAGCACGCAATCATTAAGAACAACACGGATCTATTGATAATAGCACCAAAATCAATCTTAAATCAAAGAAAAGTAGAATGAGAATGAGGATTAAAAGCTTAAAATGGAACTTTGATTAATGAAATAAGCAATACAAAGATGTTTAATCTTGAAAGATTAAAAGAAAAAGATGAACTAGTGAGAGAAAGTTTAAGACTTTCTCTCTCTAAAAACTAGAGAAAACTAAAAAGTGAAAAATTAACTAAAAACTCTAACTACCCTCCTAATGACTATTAGGAGGGTATTTATAGGGAAGGTGGAAGGAGTGCATGTGTTGCATCTTCTTTCTTGCTTTCTTCACGATTTCTCGACTCGACTTTAATTCTTCGTCTTTGTCGTCTCGGGATTTGAAATTTTCTTTTAATTTTCTTCTTCTATTAGACTTAAGTTCTTCGACTTCGTTAAACTTCCGTCTGTTGACTTTTTCTTTGATAAATCTTCAGAATAGGCCTTGGACTTCCGTTCTTTTTGCACTCTTGATCTTTTGACTTCGTCTTTTCCCGTTTTCTTCGATAAAAGCCCGTGAAAGCCCGTGTTTTCTTCCTTTTTCATATTTTGGTCCTAAAACACAATAAAAACACAAACCACGCATAATTCCGACTTTTACGACATAAATCACACGTTTTGGTCTTGTTATTATTGGAAATAAGTGGTAAAAGGATAAGTGTTTTCACACTTATTAAATCCCCTACACTTGACCATTGCAATGCCCTCATGCAATGCATTAATTTTAAAGCATGGTTTACATTTTCCATCATAAATAACCCACCTTGGCCTTTATTAAATACTAAACATAAAAGATAGAAATAAGTAAAGAAATTAAAAACTTACATTGGGTTTTGGCGGCCATGAACGTTTATCATCCTCAAGTTTCACATTCCCCATACCAAGCTTAAAAACGAGATCATTGTTATTATAAGTTAGCAAACTATCACGAACTCATGTGGGCCAATTATTCACTTAGACTCCCTTATTCCTAGGTGTATCTCTTATATTTTATTGTTGTCTTGAATGATCACGAGGATGCATTGTTTGACTTATTTTGATAGTTATTTAGTCCGAAAATAAGGTGAACGATTTAATCAATAGTTAGCTAAAGGACCAAATCTTTTAAAACTGCTTCTTGGGATATCAAAAAGTTCATATCTTGGCATAACTTGGTTCGCGATTTGAGACCTTTCTCGGGCCGATATTTGGCAGCGACTTCATACTTCGAATCTTCGAGAGACGTTCTTGAAATTATGGTCTTCTCTTCATAATAGGAATTTCTTCACTTGAAGTTTTTGAGAGATTCTTCATCTTTGGACCACGACTTCTTCATTTTTCTCCAATCTTTATTTTGGACTTTGATATACAACGATCCGCCTCCTTTTAGGACTTGGATCTATTTATCCTGATACCTTGTTAGGGTCTTTTCGGATAGACTTCTCCATGACTTTTGGGGAGTTCTTGCTTTTCGTCGTGTGTCTCGATCCTTCATATTGATTTTCGATAGATGATTCTTCACATCACTTTTGGATCTTTAGCAACAAAATGTAGCCCTCATGCCTTGTTAGGGCCTTTTCGGACTCGCCAATCTTCACGCCCCGCTTCATAAGTTATGCCTTGGCTATGAACTCTCGTCATTACCGAGCAACTTTTAAACGATCTGGGGCTAGAAGCTAAGTAACCTTTTAAATCGTACAACCTTATTTATTAGCAGATTAATTTATTAACAGGCGGAGGGAGAATAGGCTTATAATTAACTCACATAAATTCACGAAAGAATACCAAACTTATAATTGACTCTATCATCTCTCGTTCTCCACAGTTTAAAATCTCAAGGAATGAGACTCGTGGATGCTTAGCCTATTAAATCAAAGTTTTGGGTTTTCGAGTCGCCTATAGGATCTTGCAAATTCTTAGACTTTTTCAAGTTTAGAAATCGCGTTTTAAAGTTCCCTTGATAAACGACTCTCTAGGATCAATTATAGGAACTTGCGAAAAGTTCTTGTTCTTAACCCGTGAGAGTTAAGACTTTCGCGTTTTATAGCTCCTTATATAAAAGCCTAGCAAAACTTGACTTAAACACGTTAAGGATACTAGCTAGAGTAAACGTAGGTAAGTAAACTCGGGTTGAGTCAAAATGTTCACGACTAAAGAAAAATCTAAAACCACTTTATTAAAAATTTATTCTAGCAAAGGCAAGAAACTAATCATGATAAAGGAAAATACAACTATACAACTTGGCCAAAATAGATTAAAAATTTTGAAAAATGTCGAAAAATCAAATTTTCCGGTTAAAATGAGGGCAAATTTATGGAAAAGACCACTTACTTCAATAGAAGTCCCCCCTACACTTGAGATAAACATTGTCCTCAATGTTTAAGCATGTGGGAGTAAACTCCCCTACACTTAGGACATTGTGCACTTTGTTTAAATCTTGCTAAGGAAAGGACAACTAAAGTGAATTCAATGTGAACATATAGAATATGAAATATTGAATCACAAGAGTTTAGGATAGAACCGGGAAGATGGAAAACGGTATCACGGTTCGTCAAAAGTCATCAAGATGCTCTCTGAAGCTTAAATCCCTGCACAGCACAAGAAACAAGACAACAAACATATGCGGGGCTCCCCCTACACTTATTCAGAAAGCAGTAAAGGATAGAACACGGGTTGCCTCCCGAGAAGCGCTTGTTTTTGTTCACCGAGTCATGAGCCTGACTCGACCCAATTTTAGTTCATGGGGAACCTCGTGAGGGATGGAATCATCTCCTGAGGGATGTCCTCACC
This sequence comes from Glebionis coronaria, assembly GCA_025667525.1. Lineage (NCBI taxonomy): Eukaryota > Viridiplantae > Streptophyta > Magnoliopsida > Asterales > Asteraceae > Glebionis > Glebionis coronaria. Next base: position 550,003,563 of record CM046874.1, read on the forward strand.
AAAGTACAGCTTCAAACGCTGGCCATTCACCTTGAAATTGGGCCCATTCGGCTGAGAAAGCTCAATGGTCCCATACGGAAAGACTTCGGCGACGGTGAATGGACCAGTCCAGCGGCTCTTCAACTTGCCAGAGAAGATCTTCAACCGAGAGTTAAAAAGTAAGACGTGATCACCAACGTGGAACTCTTGGTTCTTGATTTTGGCATCGTGGATAATCTTCGTCTTCTCCTTGTAAATCAGCGAGTTCTCATAAGCTTCATTCCTCAGTTCATTTAGCTCGTTGAGTTGAACCTTGCGATGATCACCGGCTTTGATGATGTCGAAGTTAGCCCATTTCAAGGCCCAGTGCGCCTTATGCTCCAGCTCGATGGGTAGGTGGCAGGCTTTCCCGTACACAAGACGGTAAGGTGTACAACCGATCGGGGTCTTGTAAGCAGTACGGAAAGCCCACAGAGCATCATCTAACTTATCGGCCCACGCAGCGCGATGCTCTCCCACAGTACGCTCCAAAATTCTCTTCAAGCCACGGTTGGATATCTCGGCTTGCCCATTGGTTTGGGGATGATAGGCGGTGGAAAGACGGTGAGTGACACCATACTTTGCCATGACTCTTGCAAATTGATCGTTGCAAAAATGAGTCCCGCGGTCACTGATGATAGCACGAGGAACGCCAAATCGAGCGAAAAGCTGCTTCAAAAAGTTCACAACCACCCTCGCATCATTTGTAGGAAGAGCCTTAGCTTCAACCCATTTAGAGACGTAGTCGACAGTGACGAGGATGTACTTGTTCCCTTTGGAGGATGGAAATGGCCCCATAAAGTCGATGCCCCATACATCAAAGATTTCACATTCCTGTATGAAATTTTGAGGCATCTCATCCTTATGTGTGATCTTGCCTTGACGTTGGCAAGCATCACAATGCTTAACCATTTCGTGAGCGTCACGATAAATGGTGGGCCAGTAGAATCCGGAATCAAACACTTTCTTAGCGGTGTAGTTGGGACCAAAGTGACCACCGGTGGGTCCTTTGTGGCAAGCTTGAAGAATGTCAAAAGCTGCCGGTCCGTCAACACATCGTCGAATAATCAGATCAGCACACTGTTTGAATAGATAAGGGTCATCCCAAAATTAAGTCTTAACATCATTCAAGAACTTCTTCTTTTGTTGGGATGTTAACCCTTGGATGAGAATACCACCCGCTAAGTAGTTTGCAATGTCTGCAAACCACGGGGTGCCATCAAGATTGAGATTTATAGACATTAAGGTCTCCAGGGGGAAAGAGTCATTGATCTCTTTGTTCGGATGATCCCCCTGATATGGATCCTCAAGTCGACTCAGATGATCCGCGGCCAGGTTTTCGGCTCCCTTCTTGTCACGAATTTCAATGTTGAATTCTTGAAGTAGCAAAACCCAGCGAAGAAGTCTTGGCTTAGAATCGTTCTTTGTCATCAAGTACTTCAACGCGGAATGGTCCGTGTATACGATGTTGGTGGATAAAACAAGATAGGGGCGAAATTTCTCAAAAGCATAGACAACAGCTAAAAGCTCTTTTTCGGTTGTCGTATAATGCAATTGAGCCCCTGTCATTGTTTTGCTAGCGTAATGGATTGGTTGGAAGTGTTTATTCACTCTTTGGCCCAAAACCGCACCAATAGCAAAGTCGCTAGCATCGCACATCAATTCAAAAGGCAGCTCCCAATTTGGGGTAACCAAGACCGGTGCCTTAGTTAGCTTATCCTTGAGAAGATTGAAGGCTTCGAGACACTCTTTAGAAAAGATAAAAGGAGTATCTTTTTCCAAGAGGTGGGTCATCGGGCGAGCGATTTTAGAGAAATCTTGAATGAATCGACGATAGAAGCCCGCATGACCCAGAAAACTTCTCACACCCTTCACGGTTGAAGGTGGAGGTAATTTGGCTATGACATCAACTTTAGCACGGTCGACTTCAAGACCGACTTTTGAGATTTTGTGTCCTAGCACAATGCCTTCTTTGACCATAAAATGGCATTTTTCCCAATTTAGAACAAGGCGAGTGTCTTCGCACCGCTTAAGCATACGTTCCAAATTGGCAAGGCAGGAAGAGAAGGAATCCCCGAAGACCGAGAAGTCATCCATGAAGACTTCCATGGTTTGCTCAACCATGTCATGGAAGATAGCCAACATGCACCTTTGGAAAGTCCCGGGGGCATTGCATAAGCCAAAAGGCATTCTTTTATAAGCAAATGTGCCATAGGGACAAGTGAATGTTGTCTTTTCTTGATCTTGGGGATCGATGGGTATTTGAAAATAACCCGAGAAACCATCAAGAAAGCAGTAATAATCATTACCCGCTAAGCGTTCAAGCATTTGGTCCATAAAAGGTAGAGGGAAATGATCCTTTCTCGTGGCATCATTGAGTTTGCGGTAGTCTATACAAACTCTCCACCCAGTAACGAGACGGGTAGGAATTAACTCGTTGTTTGCATTAGGCACAACGGTGATTCCGCCTTTCTTAGGCACACAATGGACTGGACTAACCCACGGTGAATCCGAAATAGGGTAAATCATACCCGCATCAAGAAGTTTGATAACCTCTTTTTTGATGACTTCATGGATTTTAGGATTCACCCTTCTTTGACTTTGAATTGTGGGTTTAAAGTCGTCCTCCATGAGAATTTTATGTGTGCAAAAGTGAGGATCAATTCCACGGATGTCGGAGATTTTCCAAGCGATAGCGCGTTTATGCTTCTTCAACACAGCGATAAGTCGGGCTTTTTCGTCTTCTTTCAGATCCTTAGCGATGATGACCGGTAGCTTCTCGTCGTCTTCCAGAAAAACGTACTCAAGATGAGGAGGTAGGTCCTTAAGCTCGAGAGTAGGAGGATCCTCAATAGATGGTGAAACTAACGATGGATCATCATTAGTCACCTCTTTAGGAGAAGGAGGAGACAAAGGGTCCTCATTGAGAAGTCTCTCAATAGTACGAATATCTTCATCCCAATTGGTGGACAAATTATCATACTTAACATCGAGAGGACCCAAGCTAGCTTCGAAATCATCCAAGTCACTTTCTCCGAAAGGAGTCAATGCTGGAGCAATTGAGGCAACGGTCTCAACATTGGGTAGAGAAAAAGGAGTACTTTTGCAAGCATCATGAAAATGTTCTTCACAAGCCTCATCGAGAACATCAATAGCATTAACACTCTCATATGAATAAGGCTGCTTAGAAATCTTACCCATGTTGAAGACAATTTTATCATCACCAACTCTCATGATTATTTCGCCTGCGGCAACATCAATGAGAGTGCGACCGGTCCTCAGAAATGGGCGTCCAACGATTAATGGAACACGGGGATCCATCTCGTAGTCAACGACAACAAAATCCGCCGGGAAGGTGAATTTGTCGACGCCAACAAAGACATCTTCAGCTATCCCCACTGGATAAGCAACCGTACGGTTGGCTAATTCGAAAGTCATTTTGGTGGGGACTAGCTCGGGGAGAGATAATTGCTTCCAAACACTTAAAGGCATTAAGTTTATACTGGCACCTAGATCGGCTAGGGCCATGCAATTCTCTACTCCCGGGAAGTTGTAAGGAATCAAGAAGCGACCCGGATCACCAAGTTTGGTGGGCAATTGCCTTAAGAGCACTGCGGAGCAATTCTCATTAAGGTGGGTCTGAGCAATGTCAAAAAGCTTTTCTTTATCACTTAGAAGATCTTTAAACATCTTAGCGTATTTGGGCATGTGAGCGAGAGCCTCGGCAAAGGAGATGTTAAAATTCAGTTGTTTAAACATTTTAAGAAAGTTTGAAACTTGAATATCATCCTTGCTCTTTTGCTTCTCTTTCCTCAACCTTGAAGGATAAGGTATATTGGATGAAGAAGAAGGCTTTAAGGGAATAGGATCACTCACAACCACGGGTGGTGGGGAAATGGGGATAGAAGGTGAAGGAGGTGGGGAAAGTTGCTCTTTTTCCTTGTTCACAATCACGGGTGGAGGTGTAGGAAGCTCGGGTTCCATATAACCTTTTCCACTACGAGTGGTGATTGCTTTCATCTCCCCTCTTGGATTCGCAACGGTATTACTCGGAAGAGTACCCGAAGAAGAGGGTTGATTACTTTGGATGAGCGAACCAATCATATCACGAAGGTGAAGAGCTTGATTGTTAAACGAGTTTTTCATGTTGGCATTAATATCATTGCTGTGTTTGGCCATGTCATTCCTTAGCTCGGCTCGAATATCGCTCCCTTGTTTCACCATGTCATTCTTCAAGTTGACAAATTGACTCTGAAGATTCGTCACCATCTCACGATTAGTCTTCATGAACGTCTCGACGTCTTGACTTACTGCCATTGGTTGATTGAGAGGTGGAGCTTGAGAATTTCCTTGAGTTGGGTATGGGTTTCTTTGGGATTGATATTGATTTTGAGCACGAGGTTGGGATTGGTTGTTGCGGTTGTAGCTTTGTTGTTGGTTTTGGTTTGCAGGAGGGAAACCGGGAGGAGCAAGATAATTGTTGGAACGATAACTTAGCAAGCCACGGTCTCCTTGAGGGCGAGCTTGATAGCCTCCCGTGGGATAAGTACCATATGCTGCGTTAACGTCTTCAGAATAATTGCCGTGAGTAGAAGGACACTCATTGTAGGAATGAGGACCACCACATGTGTCACAAGAAATAGCAACGGCTTTAGCTTGTTGAGTTTGGTTAGAAGTCAAAATTTGGAGACTTTTGTTAATATCAAGAATAGCACGTTCCAAAACAGACGAGTTGGTGGTGGAAGAAGTAGATGAAACATTGACTCTCTGATTAGATCTTGAGGATGTGGAAGAATCCCAATTCTTGTGGTGAGTAGTCATGTTTTCAATCAACTCTCGACACTCCTCCGGTCTCCTTTTCATAAAAGTACCACCGGCGGCGGCATTGATCGTGTCACGATCACGAAAAGTGAGACCATTGTAAAAGGTGTCAATGAGAGTGACAGGGAGCATATTGTGATTAGGACAGCGGTCGATCAAATCATTGTAACGTTCCCAAGCATCGAAAAGCGATTCATCATTCTCTTGCATAAATCCATTGATTTGGTTACGAAGGCTAGTGACCATGGATGGGGGAAAGTAGCGCGATAAAAAGCGTTGAGTCATGTCAATCCACGTGTGAATAGAATTCTTAGGAAGACGGTCAAACCATTTTTCGGCATGGTGAGAAAGTGAGTGTGGAAAAAGTTGGAGGCGAAGGTCATCCATAGAAACACCGGAGCACTTCATGCTTTGGGTCATGGTAATGAATTTATCGAGGTGTTTGTTGGCATCATCATCTGGAATTCCACGAAATGGGTTCGTTTGCACTTGTTGTATCATGTGATGCTTCAACGAAAACTCCTGAGCCGTGACGTGCATTGGCGCAATCGGGCCTCCGCGTCCGTTCATGGTGGGTTGGCACAATTCCTCCATGGTTCGTAAATCAGGTAGAAGGACATTGTTGTTGTTGTTGTTGTTATTCAAATTGTTTTGAGGTGGGTGATTATTGTTGTTATTAACACCAGCTATATCTAAATCTTCAAGAGTCTCGGGCTCAGAATAGTTGGAAGATCTAGTACGCATACACCTGCAGAAGAAAAATATACACAAAGAATATCTATATAATCTTTTTGATGCAAAACCTTGAGAAAGAAATGCTTTTTAAGATTTTTTTTTTTAAAATGTTTTTGTATTTTTGAAAAGTTTTATATTTTCTTATGGATTTTTGGAAATTTTTATAGCAAATGAAAATAACGTTCAAATAACGGATCCCAAAATTCAATGCGTCTCTCACTAGAAACCGTTTATCTTAACGAAAAGAGCCGGCAGCGGCGCCATTTAATACTTGGTTTTACCCTTGTATAAAATAATTTCGTTGTTCCGATCTTTTCGAATTGAAAACCGGTCTTAAGTGCGACTCGATCGTCTTTTGGTGAATCAAGAGAATGGTTTGGTTGATTTGTTTTAAACTATTAGCAAGTAATTAAAGTGTCGTTGAGTAAAAAGGAAGTTAAAAGATTAATATCAAAATGACAAGTAAATAAATGCATGGAAACTTAAAGGTGACCATTGAAAAGAACTACCACACTAAATAAAACTAACACTTGGAAAATTTTCTGAAAATAAAAAGTACTATAAGAAAGTAAGAACGAAAGAAACCAAAACAAGCCAAAAGAGGCCCAATCGGAATGTATTCCGATCGGCTGATCGGAATATATGGGAATGCACACAATCGGAATGTGTACAAAAAGGGGGGTCAATCGGAATAACTGCTAATGGGTACCAATCGGAATATCTGATAAGGTACAATCGGAATACGGGGAAAATCACGCAATCGGAATGACCAATCTTGACTAAATCGGAATAACAAGGAGGCAGCCAATCGGAATATGTGAAATACCCCAATCGGAAAGTCAAATCCCTAATCCGATTGGTTCAATCGGAAAGGGGAGGGTGCTGCTCGGGATCACCAATCGGAAAGGGGAGTAGTACCCTTTCAAAAAATTAAGGAAATCGGTTAGATGGTGTACCCGGTCGGAAAACCCAATCGGAAAGGGGTTTTAAACTCCCTTCCGAAAATAAAGGGATTTGGTTAAGCTAGACAATAAGCTAAGTTCAATAAGCTAATATCCACAACTTAACAATCCGAATACTTAACCGAATCAAATAAGCACTTATCTCAACTTATTCAACTCGAAAATAAGCAACTTTTTAGATCAAACAATAAAAACATAAACTTTTTAATAAAACTTTTTAATAAGAAAAATAAGCTAATCATAAAAATAAGCCAATAAGCACAAAAGTCTTAAAGCTTAATCAAATGACAACTTATGAAATAATCAAAAGATTAACTTTTTAAGCACGCAATCATTAAGAACAACACGGATCTATTGATAATCGCACCAAAATCAATCTTAAATCAAAGAAAAGTAGAATGAGAATGAGGATTAAAAGCTTAAAATGGAACTTTGATTAATGAAATAAGCAATACAAAGATGTTTAATCTTGAAAGATTAAAAGAAAAAGATGAACTAGTGAGAGAAAGTTTAAGACTTTCTCTCTCTAAAAACTAGAGAAAACTAAAAAGTGAAAAATTAACTAAAAACTCTAACTACCCTCCTAATGACTATTAGGAGGGTATTTATAGGGAAGGTGGAAGGAGTGCATGTGTTGCATCTTCTTTCTTGCTTTCTTCACGTTTTCTCGACTCGACTTTAATTCTTCGTCTTTGTCGTCTCGGGATTTGAACTTGTCTTTTAATTTTCTTCTTCTATTAGACTTAAGTTCTTCGACTTCGTTAAACTTCCGTCTGTTGACTTTTTCTTTGATAAATCTTCAGAATAGGCCTTGGACTTCCGTTCTTTTTGCACTCTTGATCTTTTGACTTCGTCTTTTCCCGTTTTCTTCGATAAAAGCCCGTGAAAGCCCGTGTTTTCTTCCTTTTTCATATTTTGGTCCTAAAACACAATAAAAACACAAACCACGCATAATTCCGACTTTTACTACATAAATCACACGTTTTGGTCTTGTTATTATTGGAAATAAGTGGTAAAAGGATAAGTGTTTTCACACTTATTACTGGGCAAAAGTTTAATTATTCCAAAATGTTTTTGAGGGCATGTGTAAAAATAAAGGGAACAAAATGACTTTAACTTATCCCAGATTTTTTACAAATGATTTTGGATGTCCAAGGTTACTGCACAAGGGATCATGATGATTTTTATGAGATCCCTGTGCAAAAGAAATCCATTTTTACAAAGATGAACTCACCCCCACATTGTGACTTACCCCTAACCCCAGCTATGATTGTTGTCATTGAAGTAGCACAACCCCAACCAGACCCACAACCTCAACTTGACCCAATACCTGAACCTTTACCTTCACCACAACACATGCAACTTGACCAATAACCCTTCGACGCTGACACATTAAATATTGGCATTGACATGCCTATTCCAAACGTTGACACCAATCCTTCACAGTCCCAAACACCCCTTAACCAACCCACATCCACCCAATCCACATCATCTTCTCCCCCAACACAATATAGGTTGCAAAAATGCCAAAGGACTACTGGAGTGTTCTCCTCTAGTGGTCCTAGCCATGTAGCAGAGAGAACCACCACCACAAGTGTGGTTGGTGTTATGGATGAGGCTGGGACTATTGGTTCTGGCTTAGAAGCTGGCCAAGACAGTCCTACCATAATTAAGACCTCATCCATGCCCAATGAATCTACCTTGGGAGGTCAAATACCCATTTTAGAAGAGGGCAGATTGGAACCAATGACATTAATGGAATTGACGGCTGTCTACATAAGCTTGCAAAAGCAAAATGCAGACTTGGTACAAGTTGTCAGCACACAAGGCCTTGAACTCAAGCAATTGAGGGAGAGGATTGTTATCTTGGAAAATGCTAGCATAAGGAGAGGGATGGAGGAATCTTCCAAAGGGGAGGATGAACAGATAAATGTGAGTGATAAGGGCTCACATGATGGTGAATCTTTGGGTGTTGCTGAGGCCCTAACAAGTTTGAAGAAACAGACAGGTTTTGATACGTCTCTAGTCTCTCCTACAAACTTAAATTTGTCATTTATAGCCATGTTGGAGGAAATCACAAGAGGCGTTGAGACAGGTACTTTGGGCGTTGACAAGACAGATTTGAACGCTGACATGAGTAACTTGGGCGCTGACAAAGCAAAATTGAGCGTTGACAGACCTGCAGATGAGGTTGATGTATTCCAGTCATCATCCATCATCAAAGATGTTTCTTCACAGGTATTACCATCTACCTTACCAACAGTTGATCCATTAGATAAGGGCAAGGGTATTATGGTGGAAGTAGATGTTCCAAAGAATGCAGCACAAATTGAGTTTGATAGAAGGTTGGCTGCAGAAATTGTGGAACAAGAAAGAAAGAAGGTGGGTGAATCACCTTTTGTTGTCACTTTAGAAGAGCAAGAAGGAAGTGATGAAGCCAGTTCAGACTCAAGTGTAATGATCATCGAACAACCAGAAAGACTTGAGTATGGTGATGAGTTGGCAAAAGAGAAGTTGAATGAGTTGAAGTTGCAAGTTGATTTTGACATGCCAGAAGTTGTTCAGATGTACCATGCTTGGGAAGATAGGTGTATTGAGAATCCACATTTGACTATTTCAGATCAGATATGGGGTTTGGAGATTCTTCTCAGAGTACAAAAGGATTGCAAGGTCATTCTGAAACACAAAGCAAGCAATGTTCTCTCAAACTTGAAAAGGGATAGAAGGGAGTTGTATTACATGCTACTCAGATGTCATGGAACAGGATGGACTTTCAAGAAATTGCTTGGATTGACATTTGAAGAGTTGAAGTTCAAAGCTTATCCCATTTGGGTTAGAGTGCAGGAAGAAAACACTCTTAGACTTCTTTCTGATGAAAGAAAAGAAGAACTTGTAGAAGAAATGGAGCTTAAGAAGGCATTGATTGTTCCCAGACCTGTGAAGAAGGGAGTCCCTCTTGAGTTTCCCAAAGATATGGATAGGTTACATCAAAATGAAGCTGTTATAAGAAAGAGCCTCAAGCTCTCACCATTGGAAGCTTCAGATACGGTACAAGTGTTACCACTTGATTCCAGAAACCCTATTATAAGCTATGAAGAAGATGAATGTGGGTTTTGGAAGATTGGCAGGTATGGAAAAGAGGTTCACACTTTTACCACTCTTATATCTTTGTTTGCAAGTTTTTATAGAGAAGACTTGGTAGACCTATGGAGGTTGTTAGAGGCCAAGTATGAGACTGAAGCACCAACTTCAGTTAATGGAATAAAACTGTGGTCAACATTCAAGAGAATGTGTGGACCAAGAGATGAGGATCCTGCTATTTGGAAGGATCTTGAAAATGATCTCAGTGGTCTTCAATGGAGATTGTATTCAGCTGCTGGTGTATACTACTTGAGTTCTACAAAGTTTGTTGAGTATCTTCTTGTAGATGCTCAGTATTCCATGTCCAAGGAAGTCTTGGAGAAGATGAAGACTACACAGCTGGAAATTGATTATTCAAGTGATGTGGCCAAAGATTTGATCAGAAATATTTATTACCAATATGAGAAAGTTTGTAAGATTCCTCCTAGTTCTTAATGTTTATTCAGAAACTTGTTATTAGAGTAAATATCAAGTTTAGGGGAGGATTGTTGGGAATAAATTATAGCCAGTCTACTTGAGCGCTGACAAGAGTAAAACAAGCGTTGATAGGAAGAAAACAAACGTTGACAGGTCAAGCGTTGACAAGAAGAAGTCAAGCGTTGACACATTGAAGACAAGCACTGATGGAAGGATATGATCTACGCGTTTATTATGTTCTAGATTACTTCTAGTAAAGATAGGAACAACAATGTATTTTCTATATTTATCTTTACCTAGAATAGCTGATACGTAGATTATTGTACAAGGCTTCTTATGTCTATAAAAGAAGACCTTTAGGTTATTGTTCAATATAACTTTTCATACGTTAAACACTTTCATTGTAAGCAAGTTTGTTATCATTAATCAAAGTGAAAGTTTGTTTACATCTTGTGTGTTCTTGTTTAAGTGTTAATTCCGCATAACACTTAGATTATCATATACATATACAAAGGTTTCTCTAAGTGTATAACTTGATTTAATCTCGTATACATAAAGCTAAATCGATCTAAGTTTGGGATCAACAAGTTTTTCTTTAAATAGTGTAAAAGTTATTTAAACTTAACTAGATTAATTTTTATAGATTTTTAAATAGTTTAATTTTTAAATCATTTTAAATTTTAAGTAATTGATTTAGATTAAAATAATTTGGGGTTTAAGATTCATGCACTTTAGGATAAAAATAGGTTTAAAATTAGTAGAACTAAATTTTAGTTTAAAAACCGAAAACAAATTCGAATCAATTGTCCAAATCAAAGCAAAACGTCTCAAATTCACTCGATCTTCGTGTACAACGAACTTGGTTCATCCACGTGTTTAATTGAATTCGTCTTTGGTAATTTTAGTCTATTACTTTTTCCTAAAGGTAATTTACTAATTTACCCTATAACGTATCTAACTATCACTATACTATCACGATCACATCAATTATGCTCTAACAAAAGAAGCAGAATATTGAAAGTCATCCGCCTTACTAGTTCAACCCGAATTTCCTCCATGGAAATAAGAAAGAACAATGAAGATTTTGTTACTTCAAATATACTTGACGCCATCTGGGTTATTGTCGATTGTTTTACTACATCTGTACGATTTATCCTTATTAAGAAAATCAATGATATAGAAACTATGACAAGGTTATACGAGAAATCTATCAAATAGAGAACCAGTATCAATTATCTAAGATCGTGACGAGTGTTTCACATCTTAATCTTAAAAGTATACCCGAGGGTAATATGTTATACTTAGTCCATTATATAAATAAAAGCATAAGTATACTAATGTGTTAAGTGGAAGAACGATCAAAATGCTAAACTACATACTCCATGTATGTATAATAAATTTGTGAAGGATACTTAACATTGGTAAAATTTTCCCGTTTAACAATAGTTTTCATGCTAGAATCAAAGCAATACTATTTAAAGCACTCTATCGAAAGAAGTGCCATTTACATATTTGTTGGGCTAAAGTTGGAGATTTTCAACCTACGAAACCCAAGTTAGTTCATGAAACTATTGAAAAGACTATAGCTTCGTAGAAGGTTGAATTATGTTAAGTATCTGCTGGATTAAATGGTAATAGATAATCCAAGAGATTATTTTGATGAAAATTTCTCACTATGAATGAGAAATTACACTGTATTAAACAATATCTATGTGAGAAGGATGTTTTATCTATCAATTACCCAAATTGATTTAGGAAAATGCGATAATCAATTCAAGATTTTGAATTGAGCAGTGACATATTGACTTGAGTTTCCCAAAGAACTCAGTATTATTCATGATACTTTTCGCGTTTCGAATCTGAAGAAATGTTTATTTGATGAATCTCTTATCATCCCAATGAAATAGTTTTCAATGATAAACTAAATTATGTGGTATAATGTTATATTTCTAATTATTGAATTATTGAAATCCTGAGAGAGGGTATGAATATGTTTGGAAACGCGAGGATTATACTCTTCTTTGTCTTATGACATCGCTCTTTATATAAATCTCGGGACGATTCTTTAAGGAGAGAGACTGTGGCAATCCTCAAATTTCACATATGTGTTATAAGCTATAACTGTCTCAATATGAAATTTGGCTAGGAATTTTTGCTTTTTATACCTTACTTGGTAAGATGAACTGCTTCTTACAACCTGAACTGCCACTACAACATATTCCTGTATGTTGTAAACATAATGTATATGTCAAGTCTAAGATCTAAAAGTAATCTTATAAGTTCAATATTGATAATAACATCTCAAATATAACTATGATGCCCTAAATTCCTTTAGAAACCCTAGAATCCCTAAAAATGAGTTATAAACTAAAGAATGATAAACTATGAATGGAAAATACATATGAATAATTCACTAAGGATTATAAACAAGTTATAAACTATACATAAAAGACATAATGATGCCTAAGAATAGTAAGAACAAACCATACAAAGCTAAATACAAGTAAATGTACATAATAGTCTAGATCATCACCTAAAAACCCTTGGTAAACAATGTTTCAAGCAATATAACTACATAATATCTATATACTATTATCAAATACACTATAAAAATTATAATCTATCATATAAAGGAAAGGTAAATAATCACAAAACACTAATATCACTAATCCAAAGCTAATTATAAGTAAATGACTTATAACCAAGATTAGAATATAAAATCCATTTCATATTGAATTAGAGTCTAATATTTTGCCACTAATTACAAAACTTAACTAAGTATCATATTAAGGTTATACATTTATTTCAAGTTAAGTTACAAATTATTAAAGCATAAGGTACAAGTTATCAAAGCATAGGATCTTAAGCTCCCTTAATTATCCCTAGAATATGATGAACCTATATAAAGCCTTAAACTAAGAATGTAGAAACCCTAGAAGTCATAAACATACTATATAAGCCCTAGAATAAGCTTATATTATGATATAAACCCTAATCACCGAAAATAGAAAGTCATTAGGATTAATGACCTAAAAACCCTTATATTAAGAAATCTATATAGAATCACTACCTAGTCTTTTAGAACAAGTCTAAAAACACCCATATCACTTCATTAAGGTTATAAGATTATGTTAGACAATGTACAAGATTTCAATGCATGGCTTGTAAATTAGGTCAAATTAGGTATTTTCACCTTTTAGACATGTTTACATAGAATAACTAAGTAAAACTAATGTAGGGACTTTATGAACACATTGAGGACAATGTAGGAAGTATAAAATGAGTTTACATCAGTATCTAAGCCAAGTATAATGAGTTTTACTATGATTTAACCATAAATCATTAGAAACCCTAACCTGCCTAAGTTTTCTTACCCATTTTCACATAACCTTTGTTAAACTTCAAACCAATGACCCAAACTTCTTAACTACAATGTATATACCCTAATTAAACCTTAATCCATAACTAATCACATTTCTCAGCCCTTAATCACCAAAATCACAAAGTATAAAGTTACAAGCCCTAATTTAGACATGGTTTTATATTTTCCCTCCAAAAACCCATTTCAAACCATTCCCTCCCATTATAAGTTTAAAAATCAGATATTTCACATGTTGTAAGATACTTTCCAAGCTATGACAAGTAGGTGCATCACCTATTTGTGTGCTACACATATTTGTTCTTATCTAATGTTGCCGTAACTTTAATATAGACCACACGACCTTGATATTTTCATCCTAGACTCTAGGAACTTGAATAGGTCTTCACTAGCCATCCTTAGTCCTAAGCTATCCTCGTGACACGTTTAAGGCTTTACCTTGGAGCCTAATGGTTGAAACTAGTATAAATAGAGGCAAAATGAACACTTAGAGACTTGCACCCCGTTTCCTTATAATTTCCTACCCATTCTCCATTTCCACTTCTATATACGTCCTAGTACATCCCATAAGACCAAAAACCAGGTCAAAAAGGAATTCATTGAAGCTCTTGAAGCTTTGATAGCAAGTTGTGCTCATAGGAAGCCATTAGGAGCCATTTTGGAGCTACCTATGTAATTTCTATGTTAGCTATGCTTTGATCTTGTTATAATGAATTATTAGAGTTTTTAATTCCAAAATAATGTTAGAAAGATAATATAAGAGAAACTATGTCATGTGATTATTTTAAATCGAAGTTATAAGTTAAAGATGTCTTAAAACCCTAGTTTTGTAATTTACATGAAATAATAAGCAAAAACCCATTTCAAAAGCTATAAATATGAAGAAATGTTGTTATTATGATTATAAATATGTTTTGAAACTTTTTTTTTAAATCCTAGATCATTTGGTCATTTTTGAGGTTGTTATGTGATTTTTACAGGTATAGGGACTAAAACTTTCATTTTTGAAACTATTTAACATTCTGGGCCAAAAGTGTCATTTTATGAAAGTGTAAGCTATAAGAAATTTTTTTGGAAAGTTTGAGGTCCTAAGGTTTAAAATGCAAATACTAAGACTATATACTTTAAGGGTTAAAAGTATAATTATACCAATGTATAACTAAAAGGGATATTTTTGCCAATTTTGAAACTAAATAACATTAATTATAAATATGAGGAAGTAATGAAAGTATCATGTTAGTAGGGAGATTTGTACAAAGATGTTCCATCTCGATATTACATTCTGACTGAGTGGTTGAGTTTACGATTTAAAGTGACCTCACTCCTCAAACGTTTATAGAATGGCTTCTGGGTATAATGGCCTGAACAATGGTGCTAGTTGCCACCAAATAATAATTAAAGAATATATAACCAAATACTTAGAAAGATTGAACAAAAGATTAAAGACTTGATACTATACAAAATGTGTTAATCCATGTTTGGTGTGAGATCAAGCTGTTGTTTATGAGACCAAGTTGTGATTTGTGTGATCAAGTTGTTTAATTGTGAATGCAATATATCTGATATAACTTAGACTCTATGGATCTCAGGTGAGTTCATAGCCTCACTAGATCTAATTTATAAATGATTTAAAAACCCGTGAGGGGGATATATGTTAAACTGGAATACAAGTATTTTTGGTATGCTTCTCAGATATTATATTGACACTACGTTTACTGCTGCCTTTAAAAGTTCCTTTTTGATCGTGACCGTTAATCATTTAATGAACGCTAATATTGTAAATAGTACTATTTGGGGACTGACATCCCCTATCTGGGCAAGTCACACTTGCTGGAATGCTGATGGCTCTGACCTAGGCTAAACGGTACACTTTATTTTGCGTATACAGGAGTTTGGCAGACTGCCTGCTTAAGGGCAGTTTGTTGGGTTCCGGTATGTCAAGTAGCGGTGCATGAGCTAATGCAATAATAATTGATTATTTTATGTGAGTGAATAATAATGTAGCTCAGGAAAAGGATCTTGTATTCAAAATGATTTTAAACCTATGATTTCACTCAACTATTGTGTTGATTTTAAGCATATATCTCATGTTTTAAAGATTGTTAGAATGGAGTAGCATGAGGATGGCTTGAAAAGACACAGGACTGAAATTATTCTAGATTTTGGGAACCTTATATTGTAAAAACTCTGATTTTCAATGATATATAAAGAAAGTTGATTTTGTCACTCTTTTGAGTTATTTTCTATTATTATGACTTGTGTTCTATGAAGTAACACCCCAGATCAATATTCCGCGCGTAAAAGTAAAATGGGGGTGTTACAGGTTTTTTTTATTGCATAAAATTGAAATTATGGATTCAATTAGGTTAGTGAAATTAACCAATGCATTATTTGATTATGTTACTAAAACACTTTGTATGCATAAACCCATCAACAAAATCACTAGGAATCCCTAATTGTTCAACGAATTTTTGAAAGAACATTCTCACTATTTAGGTCATGCCAAAAATTCGTTTTTCAAGCATTGTAAATGACAAACATCCAATAACAAGTTTTAGTCATAACATAAAAGACTCACGAAAGCTAAAGGGATTGCATAATTCATATGCATTTTCGAGTACGTTCATTTGAAGCTACATTGAACATAAGGAGTGTTTAGGTTATCTCAAAACTATGCATTTTATATCTCTTTAAAAATATTTTTCGGGTCGAGATAACTGCATCTACACATATGTTGCACATAGGCACACACTAGGCACTTGTTTTCTCATTTTATAAAAAATTGACTAACTTGAGACGATTAGTGATTTTTTTTCACTGTTTCGCTTTTTATTTTCCGAAAATTAAACTTCTTTTTTCTGCAATTCTCCGTTCGTACATGTTTATTCTTTTTCTTTTGCATTTTGTTATCTTTTAGTCACATCGAAACGGTATTTGAGGATCATTCCTTGCTTTGTTTCAAATGAAAGGTTCCACTACGACTCTAATTTTCAACCGCATTCTTCCAACCGCGGATCAAACGGTCATGGATGCTTCGATCGGTTATATTAATCTACGTCTCTCTTTTCATTATTGGCAATTTACGATCGGTTATATTAATAATATCATCTTAAATGTTTATTTTATTGGATGAGCCCGTTTGAGGCCGTCCGCAACGAGCATATAATTATTTTTTAATAGACAAAAACTTCAATGTATTTTAAAGAAATTTTCTTGTTTCAGTTTTCATCTTTTTTTTGTGATTCAACGATAACTTGAATGTTCGAATATTTTAATGTGTAAGGTTGGCGCAACGATTTAGGTCAGACTCGACTCCGACCGAAGTCGCACTCGGTCGGCCTGTAACATCGACCGAGTCACTGAATTCGATCCCACGAAATCGGTCTTAGAAACGACCGAGTTGCGAGGTAAAACGGGTTGAAATATAACCGTTATTTTTTAATTAAAAAAACTTTTTCTAATTTTTTTTTAATTTAACCTTCTATCTCTATAAAAACCCCATTTATTCAACAATTTTTCATACAAATTAAACTCACAATTCTTCAACATGTCTTATGAATTATTTTTTACCGATTCTTCCGACGACGATGATGAAGTTACGAGTGAGCTAGCGGTATTTACGCAAGCTTGTCAATCAGCTTATGAAGCATCAAACCCTCCAAAAAACGAGGATACATACATAGAGATTACGAGGGTGCGCATAGTCGTCTAATGATGACTTATTTTACTGACGGGTCGTAGTATGACGCAGAGAGATTTCGTGCGCGGTTCCGAATGGAGCGAGAACTATTTTTAGAATTGTTCGCGACGTCACAAATAACTATTCTTATTTTCGAAACACGAGGGATTGTACGGGTCGAGAATGTCTTACGCCGTTATTAAAGTGCACTTCCGCTATTCGTCAAATGGCATATGGAGCCATTCTTGATACTCTTTACGAATATTTGCAAATGGGTGCGTCAACAGTCCGTCAGTGTCTTTGAAAGTTTTATACCGCCATCATGTGAAAGCCAACGTACACCGACATAGAGAAACTATATGCTCATCACGAGGAAAAGCATGGGTTTCCTAGGATGATAGAAAGTATCGATTGTACAGATTGGCTGTGGGAGAATTGTCCCGTTGCATACAAAGCTAAATTTTGTAGATGTGATCATAGGTCAACTCCTTTCATTTTATTGGTAGCGATTGCCTCTCAAGACTTATGGTTTTGGCATGCATTGTTAGCCTCAAAATATAGAGTCAAACAAGAATGTTCGGTCATAGGATTATTATGTATTGTTCTTAGAACGTTGTAATAGATAGTAGAATAGTCGGGAATCACGGGCTTGATAAAATAGCTAATAGTCCATGTTTAAGGTTATATAGTTAATGGATCAAGCCCGACCCATAAACGAATAGTGCATTAAGCTACATGTAAGCTTGGATTATAAATACCCACCTCCTAGCATGTTAGGAGGTGGTTTGCTCATTTTCATTTCTAATCTAATATCACCTTTCTTTCTCCACCTTCTCTCTCTTTTCTCTCTCTACTTTCTCTCTCTAAAACTTCATCTTTTACTTCTTTATTTCTTAGATCTATCATCATAAATCATGGGACAACATGCGTTCTTTGGTGTAGCCAGGATGAATAACGACGTAAATATTTTACGTCATTCCCATTTTTTCAATGATCTTAAATCAGAGAAAGCACCAAAACTGGGATTCGTGGCTAACGACGTGTATTATCGGCGGAGATATTATCTTACTGACGGGATATATCCGAAATAGTCAGTTCTTATAAAGTCTATAAAAGATCCGTCGACGAATGATCATATTTATCAACGATGATATTTCACTCGTGATAAAGCAATAAAATATCACTATTGATAAAAACAAAGATATATCATTAGTGATATTTAACAAATATAGTTACAGTGTAATATCACTAGTGATATTCATTGCTTTATCATTACTGATATTTCATTGTTGTATCACTAGTGAAATATCGATAATGATAGAAATTAGTTCGAAAAATTTATAACTTTAGTCACTCCGTTCTATGTTTGAAATTTTTAGACATTTTGGCAAAAATAATCCTTTCGCGTTTTGTTTTAAGTATAAGTTAATATCCATCATTAGATCAAAACAATATATATGATGCAGATTTATTCCTTAGCTTGTGAGTAAAAATCATACTCCCTTATAAAGCATATTGACATGTTATTTTTAGAATACTTGAAATTTCAACATATATAATACATTGTGTACAAGCAAAATAAGCCTAAAAAACTAAAATAACAAACTTTAACACCTCATTTAGACAAATATAATTTAATACTAATATTAAAACTAATTAATACATAACAATTAATACACAATTAAAACTAAAAATAATTAATACACAACTAAAACAAAAAATAATTAATACTACTTCGTATATAATTAAAACACCATAATATTTAAAAGTATAAGCATATATTCACATTATACAACAACTACATATGTTGTCTACCTAAAATAATAGTGCATATAATTTTAAACACAAAATCGTGTCAACGGGTTCAACCGGGAAACCATAGTCACTATGGGTTCGGCTAGCCAGTTACATACAGTTACCCAAAACTCAAATTGTCGAGTTTTGATATGTCGTTGTAAGAAAAACGTAAAAATAAAATTAAGTTCGCTGCGTGAAACCCCTGCTAGTGAGATTATAAATAAACTTTTCTTATAATAGTATATAGGTTAGAAGTGCGTTCGGTTGAGTTAAACTAAACAAATTTTGTGCAATTATATTTTAAATTCTTTTTTAAATAATATGGTTGATATTTCAAACGAAATAATCTTAAATTTCATAAACTATCAAAATAAGAAGATACGTTTTAAGAAGTGAGAAAATTAAATTTACTTGAGAATATCTTCTTTTATGGATGGCCAAATTAGACTAAAATACTAATTTTACTTTTCTTTCTTGCAACTCTTGTCGTATCTATTTTTGTGTGTAAGATGTTAAGAGGATGTTTACTAAATTAAATAGTGTTAAAGAAATAGTAATGTTTGGTTTGTTAAAAGTTTAGAATTTTTTAAGTTTAGGATTTGATATAAGATAAATTAATGTATTATAAAAAACATAAATTATTTTTAAATACAATTAAAAATTATAGATATAAACTATTTGAGTAAATTTACATGATTATAATAATATTTAAAATTATTAAATTATATCTTTGTCGATAGAAAGCAAATATTTAATTTTTTAATTGCATGTGTGAGTATCAATTGTCAAAAGAAGGTCTCTTAGCTTGGATTATAAATAGTACTACCTCCGTCCTAATATTATTGTCTACTATTTCATTTTGGGTTGTCTTAAAATTATAGTTCACTTCTAAAACTTCCAAAATTAGATAGAGAATTTTGTTTGAGTTTACCATATTACCCTCACTTGAGGCTATTATTACAAACAATAAAGAAGTATAAAATTAATTGGTTAAGGGTAAAACTGTCATTCTGCAAAACGTAAGAGAGAGAAAGCTGAAAAAGTGATGTTTTTCTAAAACTGTGTGTTTTTTGTCTGTGGACAATAATTTTGGGACGAAGGTAGTACTAAATTTTAAGCATCAACCCTATATGTCAGAATTTTATTTTCATACCAACTAATATCTTTCAAACCTACCCCATAATTATAGCCTAAAACCCTTATACCAAACGGCAGGGGCGGAGCTATGCTTTGGCCACCTGTGGCACGTGCCACACATAGATTTGTCACGTGAAACATGACAGATTTGGTTAATTGGCTGATGTAACTCGATTTAAGGCACAAATCTGATAAAATTGTGCTCAAGAATGAAAGCTATGAGATTTAACATAAAAATGAGCTTAAATCGAATAGCATAAGAGCATCTACAATGCATCAAGTCTTAAAGACTTGATGCATTTAATGCAATTAATGCAAATATGGTTTAATGGCTTGAACTTGTAACAATAGCTTGGAGTTTCTCAAGCTTTTTTAAAAAGTTTTCAGAAACCTTGTTATGCAATGCCAAAAACCTTACCAAATAGCTTTGTAAAATTGTAAAAAGCTTTTCACCACTTTTTCCATTGTGGATGCTCTAATTGATAAACTAAGTTAGAAAAGTAGACTGGGAATGGTGGATACTGGATACATATGTGGGGTTATCTAAACGAAGAAGATGACTTTTTTTTAGTGTTTTACATATTTGGCCCCTAAAGTTCTTAGGTTGTTTGAATTTGTCTTATGTTTAGTATTAGTTTAAAAAGTGTAAAGAAAACACAAAAGTATAGTTATTACTTATTATTAACCTTTGTACTAAAACACTAAATATTTTGATAGGTTATAACTCACTAAAAGCGTATTAACGTTAATGTCTAAGAATTTTTCAAAAACGTTTCACTGATATTAGTGTCATAAATTTGATATGATCAACTATTTTTTCAAAGTTTATGTAGTGTTTGATTTCTTTTACCATTTTACTTAACTTTTTTTCCGTGTCTTAGAGTAAAAAAGACCGTGATATGTGAATATTCTAATTTTGATAATTTTTATAGGGTGATCGAAGTAATTATACTAGCTCGTATGTGATTTCTTTAATACCACAAATGTTCACTCTGTATTAATTAAAAAACTCGAGGCCATTTAAAAAGATAAATGTTAGAACTGGGGTAAAAAAAACTTGTGTGCCACACGTGTTTAAAAAACCTGGATTCGCCACTGCCAAACGGCCTCGTATTGTTGGTTTGGCAGCAAAACTTACTATGGATAACTGGATATTAAAAGAGGATGAAACAACTCTTTTTCAAGCTTAATGTGCAAATTAGATGAAGAAGGTAATTAGTTATTTCGCCCATTCCATCATTTCTGCATTTCTTCGTCAAGAATAAAAACTAACTTCTATTAAGCTTAGCATTTTAGGACAAAAGTGTCTAGGTTCTTGGGTTCGAACCCCCGGGAGAACATTAATCCCCTATTGGGCATGGAGGTTCACTTGCGCCCACTTTGAGCTATCCAAATGATAATCTCCCTCGGATTAGTCGGCTCTAATGTCGAGTCGAAAACCCATGTATACAACAAAAAAGAACTTCTACTAAAATGAATTTGGAAGGTAATGTAATCATAGTTGGGAAGCACATTGGTGGTTGTGATGGGGAGGCTATTTCTTAAGCCCCTTTTTATTTGTTTTTCAGTTTTTAATGTGTGGGTTTTGCTTGTACCTGTTATGGAAAAGCATCGAGTTGGTGTCGATGCTAACATAAGCAGGCGTCATTGGTAATAACTCAGCTCAACTCTCTAGCATATGAATTTACAAGATTAGTCTCGAATAATAAGATGGAAAGAGTTCCATTATGGTTGTTGATGTATGTTCACTTTACTGAATCTGAACAAATGACATCTTTATAATACTATGGATCTTTTTCTTTTACTTTCTTGTCTTAACATTTGATATTGCCATGACTCTCTTTATCTTTGTTAAACCAACACATGTTTGATCGTTATGTACAGTCAACACTTTACCCGACGTGTCATCGGGGAAACGTGTAGTCACGTTTCACCGTTTTGTATAGTCAACACTATTCTCCGGCGACGTGTCGGGGAAAAGTGGACGCGTGACGTGGTTAGTGTTAAGATAATCAAGATTTTGTTAATACGTCGTTGTTATCCCTAGTGACACGTCACCGGAGAGTTGTCCAGCATAGCACTTATTTTGTTGGCTGAAAACAAAGTGGGGCCGGCATGTCGCTGGGGAATGAATCCTCATCGAGCATTTCCCTTCGATTAATCCCCGACGACATATCGTCGGGTAGTATTTTCCCCAATGACTTATCGTCGGATAAAAGGCCAAATATTAGCCGGGGATTATGGCTAATGTTGTAGTGACACTACGCCTAATCGATTCGAGTAGGGGTGACATATCTGTCAACTTTTCGATTACAACAAGCATGTGTAACTAGGCATTTTAGCCTATGAGCAAGTGCAGTTAGTAACCATATACATGTATATAACTTGTATCTAAATATCTGCAATATATAACCATATATATGTATCTAAATATCTGCAATATATAACTTGTTAGATTATATTACCGTATACACGCTTTTAACAATTACATCAAAGTCTAATTGTGTTACACATATCGTGAACCTAATTTTAAAATGTTTAGCTAATTCAAACATCCTCTACACATATGTTGAATAATGATTCAAAGAGTAATAAAGTTAAAGTCTTCTAATATAGTACAATAAAGACTAGAATTTGTGTCTCTTTGTTACCTTGTAACAGGCCTATCTTTACTTTCTAGTATGTTAAAGGTCTCTCTAATCAGCCTATATAAGGCTATGTTCTGCAATATTAAAAAAGCAATAAAACATTAAAATGTCTCTTACATCTGATGTGGTTTTACCCACTGTGTAACCAACAAAATTGGTATCAGCGCCAAAAAGAATCCTAAACCTGAGTGAAAAATCAAAAGCCAACGCAGGCCTACCATATTTATTCAGAAAACCATGGCATCCAATGGATCCGCAAGTACTACACAAGCCATGATTCCAATTTTCAATGGTGAAAAATACGAATTTTGGAGTGTCAAAATGAAAACACTCTTCAAGTCACAAGACTTATGGGATCTGGTAGAAAATGGGTTCGTTGATGATGCTCAAGATGAGCAACGAACAAAGGAGAATAAGAAGAAAGATTCGAAAGCACTCTTCTTTATTCAGCAAGCAATGCATGATTCCTTCTTCTCGAGAATTGCAGCAGCAGAGACCTCGAAAGAAGCATGGGAAATTCTTCAGAACGAGTTCAAAGGATCAACAAAGGTAATCACGGTGAAACTTTAGACACTTCGTCGTGAATTCGAGAATCTAAACATGAAAAATTCAGAATCTGCCCAAGATTATCTCTCAAGGGTGTCGACTCTTCTTAACAAAATGAAGTCCTATGGTGATCTTATCAATGAAGAAGCTGTTGTTTCTGAAGTTTTGAGAAGCCTCAGTTCCAAGTTTAATCATGTTGTAGCAGAAATCAAGGAAGCCCATGATTTATCCTCGTATTCATTTGATGAACTTATGAGCTCGTTACTTGCTCACGAGGACAGATTGAATTATGCACAAGAACGAACCAAGGAGAAAGCTTTCCAAGTTAAAGGCGACTCCTCTTCAAAGGGTAAATTCGAAAGTTCTGATTTCAGAGCCAATAACAGAGGTGGTTATCGTGGCTGTGGTCGTGGCAGAGGTCGAGGCAGAGGCGGAGGAAGAAGTGAACCCGATGAAAGACAAAATATGAACCCTATTCAATGTCGAAATTGCAATAAGTATGGTCATAAAGATGTTGACTGCTGGAGCAAATCAAAACTGGTTTCATACGATGTCAACATTGCAAGAAGTATGGACATAGAGATGTTGATTGCTGGAGCAAACCAAAAAGCGAGCAACACCGTGCCAATTTTAGTGAAACATCAGAGGAGAGATTATTTATGACCTATTCTCCTGATAATGTGCCAAATACAGAAAATAATGTTTGTTACATTGACAGTGGGTGCTCGAATCATATGTGTGGTGCAAGATCCATGTTCAAAGAGCTTGACGAGTCACAAAGAAAGGAGGTTACATTGGGGAATGACTGGAAAATGAAATTTGAAGGGAAAGTTCGATTGCAATCCAAACCACATAAGGTAATGTCAAAGTTCTCTATGATGTTGAGCATGTTCCGTCTTTAGCTCACAATTTGCTAAGTGTCGGGCAATTAATGTGTAGTGGGCATTCTGTATTATTTGATGATAATTCATGTGTTATCAAAGATAAAAAGTCAGGAAAGATAGTCGCCAATGTTAAAATGAATCAAAATAGAATGTTTCCTTTTGACATATCCACTGTTGAGAGCTTTGCTTTAGTTTCTGGAGCGAGTGATAAGAACATATGGCATTTTCGATATGGCCATCTAAACATAAATGGATTGCAACTGCTTGAACACAAAGGTATGGTTATTGGTCTGCCCAAAATTGATACCATTGATTTTTGTGAGGGCTGTGTTTATGGAAAGCAAAGTAGACCATCATTTCCTGTAGGAAATACCATGAGAGCCGCAGCCTGCCTTGATTTGATACATGTCGACTTATGTGTTCCAATGTCCGTTGATTCTAACGAAGGAAGTCATTATTTTCTACTCTTTATTGATGACTATAGTAGAATGAGTTGGGTGTACTTTCTGAAAAATAAGTCAGAAGCATTTGATTCTTTCAAGAAGTTCAAATCTTATGTGGAGAAACAAAGAGGCAGGTATATAAAAGTTCTTCGAACAGATCGGGGAGGAGAGTTTATGTCAGCAGAATTCATCACTTTTTGTGAAGAATATGGTATTCATAGAGAACTTACCACACCTTATATGCCACAGCAAAATGGCGCAGCGGAGCGGAAAAATCGCATGATTGTAGAAATGGGTCGAAGCATGATGAGTGTTAAAGGCGTTCCTAAGAGCTTTTGGGCTGAAGCAGTTTCTACGTCGGTCTATCTACTAAACATCTCTCCTACCAAGGCTGTCTACAACAGGACTCCTTACGAGGCATGGAAAGGAAATAAGCCCAAGGTAAGCCACTTACGTGTTTTTGGATGCATAGCTTATGCTTTAATAAACTCAAATTCACGTCGTAAGCTTGATGAAAAATCTGTTAAGTGCATCTTTATTGGGTATAGTCCACAATCTAAAGCTTACAAACTTTATGATCCGTTGAGTGGCAACATTCTCATTAGCAGGGATGTTGTTTCTAATGAAAATGCAAGCTGGGATTTTGGGACAGAAATTTCAGGTGATCCAGTTCCATTGGATGATGATGTTCCTAATGGAGAAACAACACCACCTACAACTCGAACAAACTCCACCAATTCAAGTCCAACAAACAGCCCCACTTCTACTCCGGTGCATACGCGTAGCAACTCTTCATCATCATCAAGTTCTTCTAATGATTCTCCACCACCGAAAATCAGGACTCTTGATGCTATTTATGCAGACCCCGGTCCACAACCATTTGCTTTCTATACATCAGATCCTGACCCTATATCCTTTAAAGAAGCAATAGAAAGACAAGAGTGGAAGCATGCTATGCAAGATGAGATGCAAGCAATAGAAAGAAACCACACTTGGGTGCTTGTAGATTTGCCAAATGACAAATCACCTATTGGTCTTAAGTGGTTATAGCGCACGAAGTTTAATAAAGATGGGAGTGTTCAAAAGTACAAGGCGAGGCTCGTTGCAAAAGGGTGTGCACAACAACAAGGTGTTGATTTTGACGAAACCTTCTCTCCCGTCGCACGTTTTGAAACTGTGAGAATTCTATTATCATTGGCAGCTCATTTAAATTGGCCGGTTTATCAATTTGATGTTAAATCTGCCTTTTTAAATGGAGAACTAGAAGAGGAGGTTTATGTGTCTCAACCGGAGGGATTTGTTGTTCGTGATAAGGAAAATAAAGTGTATAAGCTCAAGAAAGCACTTTATGGGCTTAAACAGGCACCGAGAGCATGGTACAAAAGAGTTGATTCGTATTTCTTACAACACGGGTTTGTAAGGAGTGAAAATGAACCCACTTTGTATGTAAAAAAGAGTAAAGATGGTGATTTTCTTGTGGTGTGTATTTATGTCGATGACATGATCTATATGGGCTCTTCTCAAAAGTTAGTTTCTGAGTTCAAATCATGTATAATGAACGAGTTTGAGATGTCAGATTTAGGAAGTTTGCAATACTTTCTAGGACTCGAGGTTACGCAGGTGGAGGATAGTATATTTATTTCACAAAGAAAGTATGCCAAAGATCTTTTGTCCAAGTTTGGAATGCAAAATTGCGATGGAGCAGTGACACCTATGAACTTGGAAGAGAAGTTGCAGCAAGATGATGGGACAGAATTTGTTGATCCAAGTTACTATAGAATTTTAGTTGGTGGCCTTAATTATTTGACAAATACTCGGCCCAATATTATGTTTTCTGTGAGTGTGTTATCCAGGTACTTGCATACTCCTACAATACATCACCTTGGAGCAGCAACAAGAGTGCTACGATATGTTGCAGAAACTATTGATTTTGGGATTTGGTACTCAAGAGTAGCAAACTTCAATTTGTTTGGATACTCAGATAGTGATTAGGGAGGTTGTAAAGTTGATGGAAAAAGCACTTCTGGCCAAATTTTTAGTCTCGGTTCTGGATCAGTCTCTTGAAGTTCTAAAAAACAAGAAGTTGTCGCACTCTCATCAGGGGAAGCTGAATACATTGCTGTAACTTCAGCAGCGTGTCAAGCAGTTTGGTTAAGGAGGCTACTAAATGATCTTCAAAAGGAGCAACAAGGTTCCACTATAATATTCTGTGACAACAAGGCGACTATTGCAATGACCAAAAATCCAGCTTTTCACAATAGAACAAAGCATATAGACATACGGTATCATTTTATAAGAAGCCTTGTAGCAAGAGGAGAAATTGTGCTGAAGTATTGTGGTACGAAAGAGCAAGTGGTTGATGTTCTCACCAAATCAATCTCTAACGCTCAACATGCCTATCTCAGAAAACGCCTTGGAGTGTGTAGCTTTGAATCAGGGGGAATGTTGAATAATGATTCAAAGAGTAATAAAGTTAAAGTCTTCTAGTATACTACAATAAACACTAGGATGTCAGTTGTGTCTCTTTGTTGCCTTGTAACAGGCCTATCTTTACTTTCTAATATGTTAAAGGTCTTTGTAATCTGCCTATATAAGGCTATGTTCTACAATGTTTACAAAAGCAATAAAACACTAAAATGTCTCTTACATCTGATGTGGTTTTACCCACTATGTAACCAACAACATATACATTCAACTTGTCTAATCATATCATCGTGGCGTACTCCAACTTCAAACCTTCCCTCAAATATCTTTCAACATGAAAGCTTTGCAAAAACATACATAAATTAAAAGTAATTAAAATAAAATCACATGTGATTTGACGTAAATCACATGTGATTTGTAAATCACATGTGATTCGCAAATAAATGCATGTACACTCACGTAAGTTTTACATATAACTTTCGACCCATTTGACTTGTTAATCTTTTTTTTAAGTTACTTGCTTTTTTAGTTTTTTTCGACTTTAATACCAATAAATCTAGAACTTAAGTATATCACATGTGATTTGAAGTAAATCGCATGTGATTTGAGGTAAATCACATGCATATACAAACTACAAAGTGCGCTAAAAGATTTTATATGATGATGCATACCATGTATCATTTTGCACTTCTTTTCCATTTTCTCCTGCATCCAAAAACAAATGAGAAAATGATAAACATGTTTGGGAGATTAACAAAATTACACATCACCTACCGTTAAAAGCTCGTCATTAATAAAGTCCACACGTAATGATGTAAAATATACTCTCTCTGTTCTTAATTTAGTGTCTACTATGACTTTTTACGGTCTTCTTTGTTTAATTTTTACCGTCAATATTTTTTTTGTTATATAATACTTGATAAAAATTATACTAATAAAATTTCATTTAAAGCTCAATTCATTTATATAATTTGTATCAAGTATTATATAACATAAATATTAATATTTACGGTTAAAGTTGAACAAAAAAGATCAAAAAAATCAAAATAAACACTTATTTAAAGACGGAGAGTATATCCAAAAGATTATCACACGTTTAAACAATAACAATATTATACAAAAAGGCATTGATGATGTAAAAATTAGATGACTTATGATACCTCTTATGAGACATATAAGATCCACAATATTATGGCACACACAATGACTTCATTTGAGCCATTCAATTAATCTTTTAGTGAATAAATGTTAATTTCAGGGTCCGTTTGGTTAATTCGCGGGTTTAGATTAGGATATGATTTGATTTGGGTTTGAGTTTTGATTTAAGGTTTTTGATTTGATGTGAAATAGATAAATTAATATATTTTGATGAATAAATATTTTAATATATAAATTTCATATTAAAAATATTAGATTACAAAGTGTGCAAATTGGTGGGTCACCACATTTTTCAAAACCCAGCTTACTTATCGGTTTAGTGTCAGTGGGTCTGCAACCCACATATCTTCTTTTGAGAACTTACCAAACAGATTTAATGAATGTTAAAGTCATTCTATACCTCCAAAATGAGGCAAACAAACACACCCTTAGTAACTTCTCTCACTAAGAGGCACAAGAGAAGTACAAAAAGTTGGGATCACTTATTAAATGACTCAAAAGAAAAAAGAAAAACCCTTTAAGTTTGATCGTGTTAGTCGAGTTCATATCAACTCAACGCGAGTTTAAGTAAAATGTGATAATTTTTGTTATTTAAATAAAAACTAATATTACCTAGATAAAAAGATTTTCACTAGGTTAATCGAATCGACTCGAACCCTATTTAGCCAAAAAAAATCAACCTGATACCCAACCTTTTTAGTATTCGGGTTACTATGATGGACCCAAATAAATATTATAATCTAAATAACCTAACCGGAATAAGCTTAATCGGGGTTAGGGTCCTAGTTTTTACACCATATTTTGTTAATCCCTAAAAATTTCACAATAATAAACATAAAGACAAATTTCAAATTACTATGAATTTATGCAACCAACCATACGAATGTATTTTAAATTTCCAAATTTTAAATCCTCAATAATTGAAACTTGAATTTTGGTATTTTAAATCCTTGAACAAACCAACTGGAGTAAATTTTCTATCTCTATAACATATTATTCAAACTAATTTTTTCTTTCCTCCATGAATTTAGCTTAAACCTTCATTTTTAACGATTTTCTACACCGTTTCAAATTCTGAATAGAGATTTAGTATCAGTGTTTGATTCCGAACATTTTGAGAGTGATTTTGGGGTTTTGGGTGTTTTAATTGAAAACCCCTAATTTTCATTTCTGGGGCGCCAAAACTCTGTTTTTCATTTTACTAAAGATATCACTTTTTTTTGTTGGTTTGAAACACAATCACTATAAAAAGATCATCGTTGCATAAGGTGAAGGTCCCTAATCAATTTATGGATTTTGTTTGCAGTCTTAATAGTGAGAATAA
Organism: Glebionis coronaria; assembly: GCA_025667525.1. Lineage (NCBI taxonomy): Eukaryota > Viridiplantae > Streptophyta > Magnoliopsida > Asterales > Asteraceae > Glebionis > Glebionis coronaria. Next base: position 550,033,076 of record CM046874.1, read on the forward strand.
GAGATTTAATATTGTGGATACGGATGATCTAGTAGATGCGAATGGTGAATGTATAGAGGAAAGTGTTGTTAGCAAGGAAAGATAATTGAGGGAATTAGTCCTGAGGGCAGTGAAAGAATTAAAGGAGTATTTGGAGGTAACAAAACTGGTGATGTTTATTGTGAGAAGATAGTGTTGGATGATGATAGTAACAAGGGAGTTTGTAAAGATATTGTCGTAAGCAAGATGGCTAGTTCTACTAGTAACAAAGATGTTAAAAAATCTTTTGTGGAATCCACTGCTGAAAAGGATGGTGTTGTAAAGAATAAACTTGTGCAAGTTCCCACAGAGATGGATAAGAACGAGAATGAGATTGTCATTTTTATGAAGACATGTTTGAGGGGATAGAAAAATATGGGAGTTAATCATGTGTGGTTATTTTGTGAGATATCAAATGTCTTTAATGAATTGAAGTATAATGTAAAAAGACTGTGGGGGCAAGTATGGCCTTAAGGATGTGATTGATAATGGTAATGGCATGTTTTTGTTTATGTTTAGAAGGATTGATGGAATGAGTTTTGTGGTTGGAAATGTTCTTTAGTTATTTAGCAATAAACCTTTGGTAGTGCAGAAATGTGATATTAACGTGTGTGGAGCTAAGATTGAGCCTAAGACTCTACCTATTTGGGTTAAGATGAGTAATGTACCGTTTGAAGCATGATCTACAAAGGGGATTAATGCTCTTGCTTGTAGAGTGGGTAATCCTATTAAATGGATGTTGTTACTACCAATATGTGTCATGATGGAAAAGCTAAAAGTAGGTTTGATAGAGTCTTGGTGGAGGTTAACCTTGAGAAAGAACTACCAACTAAGATAGAGGTTTCCTATAGGAATAGGATGAATGGATTATTGACTACAAAATTGTGTATGTTAGGTATATTTGGAGGCCCCCATGTTGCATTGAGGGTAAAGTTTCTGGGCATAACTATGATTTGTGCCATAAGAATCCTAATAGGAAGATTAAGGAACTAAATATACTGATAATAGGAACAAAGATAACAAGGATAAGAATGTTTTTACTAAAATTAGAAGTAGGAAAGATGGTAAGAATAACGATGGAGTAGCTGGAAATAAGAAAGATCAAAGATTGAGTAGTAGCAGTGAGGGTAATAAGATGGATGGGAACAACAAAAAGAATAAAGAATATATGTGGCAAAATAAAATCAGGTCTAACACTAGTGTGAATGCTAATCAAAAGGGTGTTGAGACAAAAAATTTTGAGTAAAGGGAGTACTCCTATTTTTGATAATAAAATAGTCAAATATAATAAGGAAAAAAGAGTGGCTCCAAAACAGGCTAATGATGGGATAACACATAATAAGAAGGAAGGTGCTGATAAAAAGGAGTTAAGTAGAAATAAGAATCCATCTGAGGCGTTACAAGAGTATGAAGAAAAGGAAGGTAATGTGGTGAATAAGGAGAGTGATAAGCAAAATAATAATGAAGATGAAAAGACTGAGGAAGAAGATGATGTTTGTATGGTTCACTCAGACATAGCAAAATGTATAGAAGAGAATGAAGTCATTGGTAGTGATACCAATGTACTTCAAGACTACTGAATTTTTAGTACTGTATTTTCCTAATCTTTTTATGGATATTAAAATTGGAATATGTAATGTTAGAGGAATGTGTACTTCTTAAAAAATAAATGAAGTAGCTAAGTTTATTGTTGAGGTTAAATTACAAGTATGTTCACACTTGAAACTCACCTTAAAAGTAAAAAAACTTGTTAAAGCTTGTGAAAAAACTTATGGGAACTGGAATTGGGTTTCGAATATACACTTGAGTAGTAAAGTTTGCATGATTATTGTGGGATGGAATAGGGATATGGTCACCATTTGAACTATTCACATGACAGATCAAGCTATTCTCTATATCATTGAAAATTAAAATTCTCAGTTAATTTATTTTTCTTCCTTTGTATATGTTGTTAATGGGTGCATTGAGAGGAGAAATTTATGGGTTGATATGAATACGCGCAAACATATTACTTTTGGTAACCCTTGGTTTATTGGGGGTGATATGAATGTCATCGTTAATACTAATGACCATTCAATTGGTGTTTCTGTTACTACAAGTGAAATACATGAATTCATTGATTATGTTAACATGATTGAGGTGGAAGACTTATGTAGTTCTCGTCTTTTCTTTACTTGGACAAAAAGCCTGAAAAAGCCAATATGAGGGATACTACTGGAATGCTCAAAACGCTTGATAGAGTTATGGTTAATGAAGATTTTGTGAAGAAATTTGATAAATCTCATGTGTTGTTTAAGCCTTATATGAATTCTGACCATAGTCAAGCTGGGGTGGTACTTCCTAATAGTATGATGAAGAAGAAAAAAGCTTTTAAGTTTGCCAATTACATTGCTGACAAAGAGGAATTTATTACTACTGTTGAAAGGGAATGGAAAAAGAATGTGGATGGATTTTATATGTTCCCGGTGTCAAATAATCTTAGAGGTCTAAAATACCATTTGATAAAGTTGAATTGGCAAAATGGTTATGTTTTTTTGAAAAAGTAAAAGCTCTTAGGAATAAAGTAAGAATATTCAAACAAAAACTGATAAGGATCCTTATGATAAGTGCCTTAGAGATGAGGAAGTGATTATTTTGAAGGAATATATGACTGCTATGGAAGATGAAGAAACGTTGTTGTTCCATAAAAGTAAGATCAAATGGCTTAGTTTGGGAGATAAGAATAACTCTTTTGTCCATAAAACTTTAAAAGGAAGATATCAAAAAGGAATAGGATTGAAAGTATTCAGGATGTTAATGGTAAGAGGTTTGATGGGAAAATGTGTCTGATTAGTTTGTTAAGCATTTCCATGATTTTCTTGGTCAAAGTGAGGTTGTTAAGATGATTAATGATTGTAAATCTTTGTTTATTAATAAACTGAGTGAAATGGAAGTTGTAGAGATGGTACAAATGGTTACTGTATAGAAAATCAGGATGCTTTATTTGGTATTGGGGGATAACAAATCCCCATGCCCAGATGGTTTCTTGGTGTTTTCTTTGAAAAGGCTTGAAAAGTTGGTGATGATTTTTGCAAAGCTATTCAAGAGTTCTTTTCATTTGGAAAGATGTTGTGTGAGTTAAATTCTACTGTATATCTCTTATCCCCAAAAACCAAATTCCCTTAAAAGTGACTAATTATAGACCAATTGCATGCTGCAATATGGTCTATAAGTGCATCAGTAAGGTAATTACTAGTAAAGTTAAAAAAAGTATTGAATAAGTTGGTGAATATTAACCAAAGTGCTTTTGTGGCTGGAAGGCAAATTCAGGACAATATTTTGCTTACTCAAGAACTTTTGAAAGGTTATGACAGGAAAGGTGGGCTTAAGAGAGTGGCTTTGAAAATTGATATTCAAAAGGCATATGACACTGTCAATTGGAACTTTTTTGAGTATATTCTGAATCAGTTTAGTTTTCATGAGAAGATGATTTTATGGATAATGAACTATGTCAAGACTGCAAGCTTCACCATTAATGTCAATGGTGAGAGCTGTGGTTTCTTTAGAAGTGACAGAGGTTTAAGGCAAGGGGACCCCATGTCCACATACCTTTTATTTTGGTTATGGAACGTTTCACTCTGATGATGAAAAGGAATATGGAAAAATGCATCAATTTTCAATACCATTTTGGTTCAAGAGTATGAAGATCATTCTTGTATGTTTTGCTAAGGACCTTTTGGTCTTATGTATCGAGATGCAGATCCTGTCTAAGTAATTAGGAAAACTATTAATGAGTTTGGTAGTTGTTCTGGCCTTCTCACTAATTTCAATAAAATTACTATATTCTTTGGGAGTGTCGATGAGGCTAATAAAAATGATATCTTAGAAGTCATGCCTTTTGAAAAGGGGAGATTGCCCATGAAATACCTTGGTGTTCCTCTTATCTCTAAAACGCGAGGAATCAAGAATTATAAGTGTCTGGTGGATAAGATTAGGAATAGGGTGACTAACTGGAAGAATAAGTGTCTAACCTATGCTGTGAGATTACAACTTATTACGTCTATTCTGGAATCTATACAAGTTTATTGGTGCACTGTTTTCTTGCTTCCTAAAGCCACTCTAAAGGAAATTGAGAACATTCTTATAGGGTTCTTATGGTGTAATGAGGAGATGACCAGAGGTAAAGCTAAGATTGCATGAAAAAAGGTGTGCAAACCTAAAGCTCATGGAGGTCTAGGTTTAAAGGATCTTAAAGTGTGGAACAAAGCTTTTTACATTTGGAATTTAGCATGTAAAAAGGATACTTTATGGGTGAAATGGATCAATACTGTCAAATTGAATGGGAAGAGTGTTTGGGAAGTTCAAGCATATATTAATGATAGTTGGGGATGGAAGAACTTATTTTATATTAGAGATAGCATTGTAAAAAGAGTGTGGCATAAGATTGGTAATGGTAAAGAGACTTCTTAGTGGTTTGACTACTAGTGTGATAGTGGTCCTTTATTCATTTTTGTGTATAACAAAAGTCTATATAATGCAAGAATACCTAGGTACATCATGGTGGCATATATGTTGAGTAATGGAGATCGGAAATGGCCAGATGAGTGGAGTCTGTTGTACCCAGAAATGATGCAAATTCCTATTCTAGTGCTGAATAATGAGAATAAGGATTGGGTGGTATGGGAGAATAAAGAATATAAGGAATGTAGTTTTAGTATTAAGGAAGTATATAATGATATAAGTGTTAGATATTTTCTTGACCTCCTAAGGGTAGTTTGGTAATTATAGCACTGAGGGTATTTTGGTCATTCTGCTTATGTATAACTAGGGGGTCTGTATGTTAGGTTTCTTTGGCTATATAACTAGAGGGATTGTATGTTGTAACACACACTTCTGATCAAAGAAAACACCATTTACTTTTGCTCCCACTTTTTATATTTTGATCTTAGTTCCAATGTTGTAACTTTTGTTGTTCCTGGTCCTATTATATGCTACTGATTCACTCCTTCATCCTAACAAATTGGTATCAGAGCTGATGGATCGTGTTTGAAGCAAGCTTCTGATTGGCTTCAGATTTGATATCTTGATATCATTTTGGATTTGTTTTTTGTTTGGTGTTTATTGTTTGTTGCTCGATCGGTTTGAAGTTAGGAGATATGAGGGTTTGTAGTTTTAAAACTTTTATTTGATAGATTAGAGGTGTTTTGTTGAGTGGGATTTAGGACATTTGTGATCAGAACAGTAGTGAACCCATTTGAATAGTTATGTCTTCTCAAACATCATCATCATTAGTTAGTATTGAGAATTTTAATGGCAAAAGTAATTTTAGTTTATGGCGAATTAAGATTCGAGCCTTATTGAAACAACAAGATATTTGGGCACCTCTAGTCGGTCCCAAACCGGCTGATATGACGGATGCAAAATATAGCTCACTATATGAAATGGTTCATTCCACTATTTTGCTATCTTTATCGGATGAAGTTCTTTATGAGGTTGCCAATGAGGAAACGGTTGCCGGTGTGTGGAAGAAGTTAGAGAATTTGTATATGACAAAATTGTTGACGAATAAGTTGTTGAAACAATGTTTGTTCTCGCTTCGAATGAAAGAAGGTTCATCATTGAAAGAGCATCTTGATTCAATGAATTTAATCTTGATGGATTTGAAGAATGTTGACGTGAAGATTGAAGATAAAGATGCAACACTTGTTCTTCTAGTGTCATTACCTCCTTATTTTGAAAGTTTTGGAAGCTCATTTGTTGTTGGTAAAGACACAATCACTTTAGAAGATGTTAGGTCTAGTTTGAATACAAGGGAGCTTCGTCAACAAGCGACAGGAATTGCTTATGAGTCACAACCCATGGGTGTATTGATCACAAGTCGTGATAGGGGACGATATCGTTTTGAAAAAGTTGGACCATCGTCGAGTTCTCCGGATCCTAATCCGAGAGATATTTGTAATTATTGCCATAAGGAAGGAAATTGGAAGTTCAATTGTCCTAAACTAAAGGGAAAAACTCATGTAGCGGCTACTGCTAAAGACGACTCGTGCTATGCGGGTTTCTAATGTGATTTGCTTTGAATTTGGTATTTGGCTCGTAATTCTTATTTATATAAGTGGACCACTAGAATGTGGTATTTGGAGTTTGAAGGTCGATTTGGTTTTTCGAGGACTTGATTATCATCATGTCGTTTGAAGTTTGTTTCATCGTTTGGAATTTGAAAATTTGGATCTTTGTTTGTCGGGCGTTTGAAGTTAGTTTCCCGAATTTGATTGCCTTCGTTGGAGATCGTTTGAGCCGATTTGTTATGGTTGACCAAGTTTGAATCTGACGGTTAACATTTGGCTGTTCGTTTTTGAAGCCATCGACGTTTGATTTGGATGGATTGGTTTTGAATCATTTTCGGATTCTGTCATTTGAATTAGGCTAGTTTCACTAGCATTTGGAAATTTGAATTTGATTCGGAACATTTGGTATTCCTTAGGAGTTTCAATAAAGGTGGAGATTATTAGATATTTGCTTGACCTCCTAAGGGTAGTTTGGTAATTTTAATACAAAGGGTATTTTGGTCATTCTGCTTATCTATAACAAGGGGGTTTGTATCTCAGGTTTCTTTGACTATATAAATTGGGGGCTTGTATGCTGTAACATACACTTCTGATCTAATAAAACATCATTTTCTTTTGCTCCTACTTATGATATACTGATCTTAGTTTCCATGTTGTAACTTTTGTTGTTGTTCTTGGTCCTATTATGTGCTACTGATTCACTCCCTCATCCTAACAATAAGAATGGAAGCTGGTGACTTTAAATGAACTAAATTGGTTTGGTATGCTCACTGCATCCCTAAACAAGCTTTCATTCTTTGGTTGGAAATACAAGGAAATCTTATGACTTGTGATAGTATTGCTAAATGGGGCTCTTTTGATATGACAGTGTGTATGTTATGCAAGAAATGTGAAGAGACTTATGATCATCTTTTTTTCAACTGTGAGTACTCTAAAGCTATATGTTCTGTGATGATGAATAAGATGCAGTTTACTAGCTATTATACTAAATGGGAAGATACCATAAAGGAATTGACAAATAAGCTAAATGAAAGAATCATATGGAGCATTGTTAGAAGATTGGTTGGCAAAGACTGTTTATGTTTTATGAAGGAAAAGAATAGTAGGATTTTTAGGGATGCAATTTGTGATTTGAAAGTGGTGCTCGAAAGAATTTGTGAGACTATCAGGCTCAAGCATAAGGGGATAAAGGTAAAAAAACTCTACTGCTGTATCTCAAATGGAAAGGAAATGGAATATCAATCTCAAAATCCAATAACATTGTGCTTATGTGGTGTTTGGGATAACAATTCAGAATGAAAGCTAGACAGTTTGTGTTTAATAATCACTGTTGTTCATAAACATACAACAATAACTTTTACTATGCAAACCATCACAATGGTTGTAACCTTGTATCTTGGAGTTGATCTCGGCATATTTTTCTTATGACCCTAATAGTTTTGGCAGATTAGCTTAGGAAGGGTCAGCTATTTATATTTGGGACATTTTGAACTTTGTAGAGGTTGATGTACCATAAGGAATGTGTCCAACATTGTGAAGGAGAGATGGTTTGGGCGAGCAATGCATGATGGGTAGAATAGAGAGTGATTGTAAGATGACACTTCTTGGTCTACTCAATGCATTGCTACAGGAGGTAAGGATAGTTATTCTTAAGGGTTTGTGTTTTTGGTTTAATGATGCCCCTTCCTCTACACTACTTAGATTGGCAGGTGTGGTTGGATCTACTTACTAGTTTTCGTAAGTGTCATGAGAGGGAAATGTAGCTAGACTGAAATAGCCTCTCAAGTAAGTGTGAATGGGTGCTTTATTCTTCATGACGATTCCTTAGGAAGGTGCAAGCTCTGGTTGTTGTGGATGATGGATGAATGACCATTTTCTTTCTTTCCTCAGGAAATGTAGTCATCGGGATCAGGTGTGGTGATTTTGGTGAACTGATTAGGGGGAGTATACTGCTCTGCCTTTCTCTAGGGAATGGTCGACACCAGAGGAAAATGTATGGTCTATCCGAGGAATGTTGTTCTGAAGCATCCGAGAAAACACATGTGTTTTTTTTCCTGTTTTGAATTTTTTAAATGAATGTATAGCTGATATACTCAAAATGGATTTAGGCATGTCTAAATCCTTCTTATTTGTTATCAAGTATTATTAATAAAAAGTTCACCGGTTTCAACAAAAAAATTCTTGAACCAAACGTCACATGAAGGGTGTATTCTACATCAAGTAGTCAGAAGCAGTCATTATATGAGCCACTTATTATGAGAATTATTTTTTATTAAACCTCGTAATTAAGATGATATAAGTGTTTAGACCTACTCGTTAACAAAAAAAATACACTATAGTAAATAAGAAAGATAAAAGATAATTATAGTTGTATTTTTCAAATACACCTAAAAAAGTGGATGCGTCTTATTTAAAAAAAATTCATTTAAAATATATGGTGGCTAAAAGGACAAGGTACAACGGTGTGGTGTCATAGCCAAAAAATGCTAAAACGTAAGCTATGGCACCATATTTTTGGGGTAGCGGTGAGTCATAGCAAAAGTGGTGTCATATGAGTAAAAAATGATATTTTGGGTCCACTTATACTCCACTTTATGAATTAAAGAAAAAAAAATACAAAACGCGACCTTTTTGGGCTCTCAACCACGGCGCCAGAAGCCATGACGTCAATCTTGGTGTGATGAGCCGTGAGATTTTGGACTATTATACCATGGGGTGAGGGACGGCACCACCGTACCATGAGCTCTATGATTAATTTTCATAGTTCTCATTCAATTATTTTTCTTATTGGATCCCATCTCATATAAATTCACACATTTCATAGGGTTTATTATATGGATGGTGATTTACACACTCTAGAAATTGATTGATACACTCAAGTTATGTGTATCTTGACATTTATATCCTTATATCAATTAGTGGAGTGTGTAAATATTAAGGTTATAATAGACATAACAGAAACATTAGAGTGTGCCAATAAATTTGAAGAGTGTGTCAATCACCTCCTTTATTCTATACTAGGAATGGTGCCTGGCGTTTAGGTAGCATAAAATGAGACGCAACCGACTACATCCTCTAATTCAGGTAGTAATATGAATACACGATTTGTGAATACTAAGAACCTAGTAGTGTTGTATAAATGTATTAAAGAGCCTGCTTGCTAGCTTTGCATAGAAGATTCCTGTTGTGACCGGGCGCTGCCATAGACTCGGCGTGGAAGGTGTCGAATGTGGGAGTGGAAGGTGTCCAAGGTAAAAGACTGGGCACTGCCAATGCTGCCGATGTTTCATCTGATTCTGTTTTCATCAAAATACTATAAGTATTGAATATCTTTTTTTGGATTTTTTTTTCTTTTTTTAAGAAGGAAATAGAATGATAGGTAAGTTTACCTGTTAGTTGTTGTTCTGATGTGGATCCTGTTGTGATATGTAGAGGTTTTTCAAGTATATCGTCGAAGTAAAAGTCAACCTTTCCTGTTTCGCAATACGGGTTGTAGTGGAATTGGAAAATGTGTGTTTTTCCCTTGTTTTCAAGTATTTATGTTGGGAAGTCACGTGGGCTGGGAATGTTGTATTTTTTCACTAATGCACAACATTCAGATCTGGTCAGATCGTTTGCATTCGGGGTGAAGCAAGTTAAGTTTGTTGTACCTGACCCATCCGATATGAGGACCTTAAAGTTGTACCTGCGTTTTTTTTCTTGGCTATTAGTTGGAGTATTTTTTTGATAATCATGATGCATTATCCTTCAGGATGTTACCTGTATGCGGGTTCCAGCTCCGGCCCATGGTCCGGACATACATGCGTGTTGTTGTTGTCTATAAGCTTCCTTATGCATTTGGTATAGGATGGATAGTACCAATCTCGTGCAGTGTTTATTTCAGATATGGTTGCTTCTGATGTAAATCTCACTGACTGTAGACCATGTGGAATTGTGGTTATACATGTCAGAAAGTAGTTTAGGATATTGTAGAGCAGGGTAGTTAATAATAAGAGAGCAAAACTTATACTGTTTATAAATTACCCTATAGCTTTCCGGATTTTGTTGGAGAAACGTCGACAATGGAAACCTGTTGCGGTACTTTTCTTTGTTCCGGTCTGCGTACCTGTTTTTTCATATTTTGAGTAGTGGTTTTTCATCATACTTGGCACCAAACCTGTGTTATATTTATAAAGGGACAATTTTATTGGTTGAATAAGAATGGTAACTAAAGTTAAATTTATAGTCCTATATATTCGGCTGATTAAAGTGCTCACTGAGTTTCAAGCTGTTTCAGTTCTGGGATATCTGGATTCATATAGCAGTTTGTCGTAGGAGTGGCAGATAACTGCATACCACCAAAGTACTCAGATACTTTACATGAACTTACAACATCGATCACAGGTTTTGGCATTGCTTCAAATCCATCATAGTCAAATCGTTTTGCCATTTCATCCCAGAGTGCCAACTCAACAACATCGTCATTGTATACATAGCAGACTCTTATCATATCTGATAACGTGCTTAAATGCTAGAAGTAATTGTGTTACCTTTTCTTTAGTGATTTCAGCATAGGCTTCCTTTGTTACAACAAATTTACTGGACGATTTTGGCTTGTCATCTTCATCAGCTTTCTCTTACAAATATGCATGTGTAGTATGAACTCTATCTCAAAGAAAATGATCACCCCATGTGTTGCAATCAGAGATACCAATGCAAAGTAGATTTCAAGAAAACTCAAAAGTAACGCCACCTAAAAAAGATAATATAGTTAACTTAATTAATTGAACAATCTTAAAAAGCAAGTCCGGAATGCAATTTTCTAACATGACCACTAAATATAGGTGTTTGTATTACTTTGCTGATTTCCATTCTTGACCCCAATAATTCGCCAAACCTAAAGCTTTATTTGGACAAAACAAATACCGTTGGTCGTTACCTGGTGCTTAATTATTCATGACATATAACAAATAACGCCGTTATGCTTAATTACTCATTGTCTTTAATAAAAGTGACTATTTAGTGCGCAAATGATTGTCTTCATTTTCTACATTCTAAACCTAATTACTCGTGACATATAATAAATAATCAAATTAAACATAAACATAATCGATATATAATTATCACATATACCATTAGAGGCTCATCACTTTGCGACTCATATGACAGTTTGTCGAATATTATTATGTGCATCATCTTACTGTAATTTCAGTAACTAATTCTTGTAAAACCAAAATGATAATAATACAAGGTTTTCACCAAGTATGAAAGTTCGTTGTTCCAATCTTTTCGAATTGATTACTAGTTAACAGTGCGACTCAGTCGTTCTTGGTGGAATATAAAGGGAAAAGGTTATCTATTTTAAACTACAAGTAAAATGTAAATGTAAATGTCGTTAAGTAAAGTGGAAGTTGAAATTTAAAACAAAAAATTAATATTTAAAACTAAATGACGAAAAATTAAAACTTTAAAAAGTAAAATTCGAAAACTTAATAAAAATCAAAACTTAAAATTAAATCTAAGTTAAATCATTTTAAAATAAAGTTTAAGAAAATGGCGGGACAAATTAAATTGATGATTAAAAATAAGAATAGAAAATAGAAACTACAATTCTATCGGAATGAATCCTTCATCGGAATCCACTTTCGGAATGAAAGCATCGGAATAAGTAAAAACAACACTATCGGAATAACCAGAATGAAATCTCTCAGAATGTATAAAAACAAAGCTATTGGAATAATGTAGAACAGGAAAGCGTCGGAATAAGTGAAAAGAAAATATGTCGGAATGTGACTATCGTAATGCATAAAATAGACAACAATCGGAATATGGCTGTTGAAATTTTGGCAGCGTTTCGTCGCAATAAGCCTTATACCCGATCGCAAAGTACGATGCCAGGGGCAATCGCAACCTACGATCGGAATAAGTGATCGGAAAAACCGCCGGAATCTCAAAACCCTAATCCGATACAACGATCGGAATAATAGTGAAAGCTGTCGGAATCTAAAGCCCTATTCCGATGGTTGAAATACGCAATAAGCAAACCAAATAAGCAATGATTTAATAAGCACTACTAGAAACTTGACCAAATGAATAATAGAAAGAACTAAATAAGCTCAAATAAGAAAATTTCTAAACATTAAATAAGCAAACCTTTTAAGCAAACCTTAATCAAGAACGAAACCTTTGAAATAAAAAAAACTTAAAAGTAAATAAGCTAGATACAAAATAAGCCAATAAGCATGATAAGCTAAAAGCTCAAATTATATAAAAAAAACTTATATATGGACAAAAAGATAAACTTTTTGATCACATAAACATCAAGATTAAGCAAAATGGAAGATTAATTCGGATTAAAGATAAATAAAAATCAAGAAAGGTAGAATAAGATGAATATTAAAACAAGATTAAGCTTTTAAAAGTAAAAATTATACTAAAACAAGAAAGGAAGATAAAAGATGAAGTGCTAGTGAGAGAAAGTTAAACACTTTCTCTCTCTAAAACTGAAAACTACAAAAAGAAATATGAACTAACTAATTCACTAACTAACACCCTCCTAATGTGTCATTCAGAGGGTATATATAGGAGGTCGGGAGTCCATGTGTTGCTTCCTTATTTCTTTTCGTCTCGACTCGATTTAAATTCTTTGTCTTTCTCGACGTCGTCTCAGGATTTGTCGATATAAATTGAACTCGTCTTATAATTTTCTTTATAATTAGACTAGAGTTCTTCGACTTCATTAAACTTCCGTCTTTAGACTTTTTCTTCGATAAATCTTCAGAATAGGCCTTGGACTTCCGTTCTTTTTGCACTCTTGATCTTTTGACTTCGTCTTTTCTTGTTTTCTTCGATAAAAGCCCGTGATTGCCCGTGTTTTCTTCCTTTTTCATATTTTTATCCTGAAACACAATAAAAACACAAACCACGCATAATTTCGACTTTTACGACATAAAATACACGTTTTGGTCTTGTTATTATTGGAAATAAGTGGTAAAAGGATAAGTATTATCACACTTATTAAATCCCCTACACTTGACCATTGCAATGTCCTCATGCAATGCATTAATTACAAAGCAAGTTTTACATTTTCCATCATAATCAATCCACCTTAGCCTTTATTAAACATAAGACAAGTAAAAAGAACAGAGACTTACCTTAGAGTTTTGGAATGTCATGAATGTTTATCACCCTCCAGTTTCACGTTCCCCATACCAAGCTTAAAAACGAGATCATTTTTATTATAAGTTAGCAAACTATCACAAACTCATGTGGGCCAATTATTCACTTAGACTCCCTTATTCCTAGGTGTATCTCTTATATTTTATTGTTGTCTTGAATGATCACAAGAATGCATTGTTTGACTTATTTTGATAATTTATTAAGGCCGAAAATAAAGTAGGACGATTTAATCAATAGTTAGCTAAAGGACAAAATCTTTTAAAACTGCTTCTCGGGACCTCATAAAGTTCATATCTTGGCATAAATTGCTTCACGATTTAAGACCTTTCTCGGATCGATATTTGACATTGACTTCATACTTCAAATCTTGAGAGACGTTCATGAAATAATGGTCTTCTCTTCATAATAGGAATTTCTTCACTTGAACTTTTTGAGAGATTCTTCATATTTGGACCACGACTTCTTTATTTTTCTCCAATCTTTATTTGGGATTTTGATATACAACAATCCGCCTCCTTTTAGGACTTGGATCTATTTATCCTCATACCTTGTTAGGGCCTTTTTGGATAGATTTCTCCATGATCTTTACGGAAGTGTTTGCTTTTCGTCGTGTGTCTCGATCCTTCATATTGATTTTTGATAAATGATTCTTCACGTCACTTTTGGATCTTTAGCAACAAAATGTAGCCCTCATGTCTTGTTAGGACCTTTTCGAACTCGCCAATCTTCGCATCCCACTTCAACAAGTTATGCCTTGGCTAGGAACTCTAATTAATACCGAGCAACTTTTAAACGATCTTGTGCTAGAAGCTAAGTAACTTTTCAAATCGTACGACCTTATTTATTGCAATTAAATTTATTAACAAGCGATGGGAGAAAAATCTCATAATTAACTCACATAATTTCATGAAAGAATACCAAACTTATAACTGACTCTATCATCTCTCGTTCTCCACAATTTAAAATTCAAGGAATGAGACTCGTGGATGCTTAGCCTATTACATCAAAGTTTTGGGTTTTCAAGTCATCTATAGGATCTTGCAACTTCTTAGACTTTTTCAAGTTTTAGAATTCGCATTTTAAAGTTCCCTTGATAAACGACTTTCTAGGATCAACTATAGGAACTTGCGAAAAGTTCTTGTTCTTAACCCGTAAGAGTTAAGACTTTCGCGTTTTAAAGTTCCCTATATAAAAGCCTAGCAAAACTTGACTTAAACACGTTAAGGATACTAGCTAGAGTAAACTTGGATAAGTAAACTCGGGTTGAGTCAAAAGATTCACAACGTTGAAAAATTAAAACCACTTTATTAAAATTTATTCTAGCAAAGAAAGAAAATAACTATAACAAAGGTAAATACAACTAGGCCAAAATAGATAAAAAAAAATCGAAAAATATCGAAAAATCAATTTTCCGGTTAAAATGAGGACAATTACAAGGAAAAGTCCACTTAAATTCGATAGAAGTCCCCCTAAACTTAATATGAACATTCTCCTCAATGTTTAAGCATGTGGAAGTAACCTCCCCTACACTTAGGACATTGTGCACGTTGTTTAAATCTTGCTACGGAAGAGACAACTAAAGTGATTCCTATTGTAATATTGAAGAATATAAAATAGAGAATCAAAAGAGTTTAGGATAGAACCGGGAAGACGGGTACACGTGATCACGGTTCGTCAAAATTCATCAAAAATGGATCTTTGAAAGCTCGAATCCCTGCACATGATAAGAAAGAAAAGAACAAACACATACTAGGGTCTCCCCTACACTTATTATAAAAAACAGAGAAAAAGGATAGATACTGCGGGTTGCCTCCCGAGAAACGCTTGTTTTTCTTCACCGAGTCGTGAGCCTGACTCGACCTTGATTAGCATGGTAATAACCTTGAAGAACATCCACCGGGATCAAATACATGGTTTTCATCCATCAAATAGCAGAAGCTTAAGGCGAACAAGGCAAGTCAAAGAAGAGTAGGCAAGGTTCCCTTAAGCAAAGATGGAGCATGGTGGTAGCAAGTGTGATGAGGTGCAAGCATATCTCCATAAGTTCCAAAAATCTTTCCTTTTATTTCATCAGATGGATACTGAGATGGCTTAAAAATTGCAATACCGGGATCGAACACCTTTTCCTTTAGGGGAAAATAACACACCGGCTCAGTAGACCTTGAAGAAGATCCGCTCATAAATCTCACAATCTCATCCTCATAAGGTGGATAAAGAGGTGTCAAGACATAGGTACTACGGATATCGGTGTCTTCCGGCTTCTTCTCCTTTGAAACGGGTTTCTTAATATCTGAAGGAGGATAAAGAGCATCATCAAAGTTAAAAGGAGGAGAATCATTCTCATTGGGGAAGTAAGTATTGAGAAAAGTAGCAAAGTCTTCCTCAAATGAGTAGTCATCCAAAGTAGGATCAAGCATTGGTGGTGGAGGATCTTCATCAAAAGTAGGAACAAGGTCATCATTTGAAGAATCACTCGAGAGATTATTAACATCATCAAAATCATCATAAGTTGGCATGTCTTTATACTCTGAAACAAAATCATTAGAATCATCCATGTCAGAAGTAGAATCATCATCATAGTCATCATTGATTGGTGGAGACTCATAAATTGGTGGAGGATCCAAATTGGAGAGATAATCATCCACATTATCTTGGAAAAGTGGATTATCGTAGCAAGAGTCGAAAAGAGGATTGTTGTAGACGACAAAATCATCAAGCTTAAAACTTTCCAAAGTAGTAGTAAGCTCTTCTTGAAGCACATTAATCATTTTCGCGGATTCTTTTCCATTTGACTTACTTGTAATCTTCCCCATCTTAAAAACTTGAGCATCATTCCCGACCCTTAAATATAATTCACCTTCGGTAACATCGACTAAAGCTTTTCCGGATCTCAAAAATGGCCGTCCAAGTATTAACGGAATACGAGGGTCCATTTTATAATCAACAACAACAAAATCAACCGGAAAAGTGAAGGTACCAATTTTAATAAATACATCTTCAGCAATACCAACGGGGTAAGCGAGAGTTCGATTTGCTAGCTCCAGAGTCATCTTTGTCGGTGTAAGGTCGGGTAATGATAGCTTTTTCCACACACTTAATGGCATCAAATTAATACTTGCCCCGAGATCGGCTAAGGCAGTAAATTCTTCATCTTTGTTAAAAATGCAAGGCAACACAAAACGACCGGGATCTCCAAGTTTTTCCGGAAGTTCTGTAAGAATAACTGCAGAACAGTTTTCATTTAGGCGTGTGTTGACAAACTCAGCCATCTTTTCCTTCTTGTTAAGCAATTCCTTGAATGCTTTGACGAATTTCGGCATTTGGACAAGTGCTTCCACGAGGCTAATGTTGAAATTCATTTGTGAGATCATCTTCATAAAAGAAGTGACTTGAGCATCCTCTTTAGTAAGCAATTTGCTCTTGTCTAATCGAGAAGGATAAGGGATGTTGGATTTAGGTGGTGTGGGTGTAGCAGGTAAAGGTTGAGATGTAGAAAATTTAGAGGTGGTATGTGGGGTCGGTGGAGGGTTTTGCTTGGGTACTTCTTCAATAAGAGGTGCATACGGTAATGGAGAATTAGTACTAGGCGTGGAAGTAGGAGGAATAAATGGAGGTGGATGAGGTGTAGATGGAGTAACGGGAGGAGGGGTAGAAGGTCCTACTAGAGTTGCTCCACTTCGAGTAGTAATAGCACTCACATTAGCTCTAGGGTTTGTTTCGGTGGTAGAAGGAAGAGCACCTTGGGGACAAAGGGTTTGTAACATTTGAACGAATTTCCTATCCGTGGACTCTTGCATTTGTCTAGTAGATTCTTGCATTGCTTGCATTATTTTCTCATGTTCATTCGAGTTTTGCAAAACTAAGTCCATTGGCGGATGAGGTAAATTGAACCCTTGTTGTTGAAAAACTTGGTTTGGGTATTGGTTATAAGGTGGAAAACCTTGAGGATTGAAACCTTGGTGTTGAAAACCTTGGTTTTTCATGTGATAGTTTCCTTGGTTTGCATTGGAGCCCCTCACATTAGCATTTTGTGGAACATTTGCTCTTGGTAGCCCTTGGTTGTTATGGGTGGGTGGTGGTGGTCTTTGCTGAAAACCGGGTGGAGCCAAGTAATTTGTCGAGTTGTAAGACAAGTGATTAATATCGACATTAGGCTTGAAATGAACTCTCTCGGTGTTGTTGTAAGCATACACTTATCCGTGAGATTGATCATAAGCTTTATCACAATTAGCATAAGAGTGTGGCCCACCACAAGTTTCACAAGTTATATTAAGAGAATTGTTGTTTTTGGCATTGTTAACGGCTTGTAAAGCAAGTGCTTCAACAACCGTGGTAAGCTTATCAAGTCTCTTGTCAGGGTCACTAGTGCTAGCACTAGCCACATTAGCCCGAACACTCTTAGTTTGCACTCTAGACTTATTCTCAATAATATCCCACGCGGCATTAGAAGACTTAACCAAAATGTTACACCCCGAGGCACAATTTAGTGAATCTTGGTCATTCATGCTTAAACCATTGTAAAAAGTATTAATTTGATGCACTTTTGTAAAACCATGTTGTGGACACTTTCTTAAAAGTTCCTTAAAACGGTCCCAAGATACACTAAATGTCTCACCGTACTTTTGTTCAAAGTTAATGATTTCATTCCGCAAAGCGGTAGTATGTGAGGGTGGGAAAAAGTAGTTGATGAATTTGGTCTCTAAATCTGACCACGTAAGAATACTTTGTGGCGGTTCCATATCAAGCCAATGTCGGGCTTGTCCCTCTAAGGAGAAAGGAAAAAGTTGCAAGCGAATTACCTCTTGTGAAACCCCATTAAACTTGACCGTATTAGTGAGTTGAAGAAACCTTTTGATATGGTCATGAGGATCATCAAGTGTACGCCCCAAGAATGGTTGAGCAGAGACCATTTGAATGAAACCGGATTTTAGCTCAAAGTTGTTGGCTCCAATCTCGGTAATGACAATAGCATCGGTGTTGCCCTCTACGTGCGATTGCAAAAGCTCGATCATTGGTCGATTGTCCATGGTGACAATAAGTTGAGTTTCGACTTCGGCTTGAGTTGCTTTCTTTCTTACGAGCACGGGTACGCATACACACCTACAAAAGGAAAAGAAAGATAGACAAGAAATATTTTTGGTTTTTTATGTTTTTCTATTTTTTTGTTTTTTTTTGAAAATTTTATATTTTTTAGGATTTTTGAAATTTTTTGAAAATTAGACAAGTAAAATAACGTTCAAGAGTGAACGTATCCCAAAATCCAACGCGTCTCTCACAATAAACCGTTAATCTTCATGAAAAGAGCCGGCAGCGGCGCCATTTAATACAAGGTTTTCACCAAGTATGAAAGTTCGTTGTTCCAATCTTTTCGAACTGATTACTAGTTAACAGTGCGACTCAGTCGTTCTTGGTGGCATATAAAGGGAAAAGGTTATCTATTTTAAACTACAAGTAAAATAAAAATGTAAATGTCGTTAAGTAAAGTGGAAGTTGAAATTTAAAACTAAAAATTAATACTTAAAACCAAATGACGAAAAATTAAAACTTTAAAAAGTAAAATTCGAAAACCTAATAAAAATCCAAACTTCAAATTAAATCTAAGTTAAATCCATTTAAAATAAAGTTTAAGAAAATGGCGGGACAAATTAAATTGATGATTAAAAATAAGAATAGAAAATAGAAACTACAATTCTATCGGAATGAATCCTTCATCGGAATCCCATCGGAGTCCACTGTCGGAATGAAAGCATCGGAATAAGTAAAAACAAAACTATCGGAATAACCATAATGAAATCTATCGGAATGTATAAAAACAAAGCTATCGGAATAATGTAGAAAAGGAAAGCATCAGAATAAGTGAAAAGAAAATCTGTCGGAATGTGACTATCGGAATGCATAAAATAGACAACAATCGGAATATGGCTGTTGAAATTTTGGCAGCGTTTCGTCGTAATAAGCCTTATACCCGATCGCGAAGTACGATGCCAGGGGCAATCGCAACCTACGATCGGAATAAGTGATCGGAAAAACCGTTGGAATCTCAAAACCCTAATCCGATACAACGATCGAAATAATAGTGAAAGTCGTCGGAATCTAAAGCCCTATTCCGATGGTTGAAATACGCAATAAGCAAACAAAATAAGCAATGATTTAATAAGCACTACTAGAAACTTGACCAAATGAATAATAGAAAGAACTAAATAAGCTCAAATAAGAAACTTTCTAAAATTAAATAAGCAAACCTTTTAAGCAAACTTTAATCAAGAACGAAACCTTTGAAATAAAAAAATCTTAAAAGTAAATAAGCTAGATACAAGATAAGCCAATAAGCATGATAAGCTAAAAGCTCAAATTATATAAAAACTTATATATGAACAAAAAGATAAACTTTTTGATCACATAAACATCAAGATTAAGCAAAATGGAAGATTAATTCGGATTAAAGATAAATAAAAATCAAGAAAGGTAGAATAAGATGAATATTAAACAAGATTAAGCTTTTAAAAGTAAAAATTAGATTAAAACAAGAAAGGAAGATAAAAGATGAAGTGCTAGTGAGAGAAAGTTAAACACTTTCTCTCTCTAAAAATTGAAAACTACAAAAAGAAATATGAACTAACTAAATCAGTAACTAACACCCTCCTAATGTGTCATTAGGAGGGTATATATAGGAGGTGGGGAGTGCATGTGTTGCTTCCTTCTTTCTTTTCGTCTCAAATCGATTTAAATTCTTTGTCTTTCTCGACGTCGTCTCGGGATTTGTCGATATAAATTGAACTCGTCTTATAGTTTTCTTTTATAATTAGACTTGAGTTCTTCGACTTCATTAAACTTCCGTCTTTAGACTTTTTCTTCGATAAATCTTCAGAATAGGCCTTGGACTTCCGTTCTTTTTGCACTCTTGATCTTTTGACTTCGTCTTTTCTCGTTTTCTTCGATAGAAGCCCGTGATTGCCCGTGTTTTCTTCCTTTTCATATTTTTATCCTGAAACATAATAAAAACACAAACCACGCATAATTCCGACTTTTACGACATAAAATACACGTTTTGGTCTTGTTATTATTGGAAATAAGTGGTAAAAGGACAAGTGTTTTCACACTTATTAGATAACAAAACCAATTAAATGCAAATCTGTTTATTACCTTTTTTCGCAAAAATGTTGTGAAGATGAGTTACCTGTTGGCGAAAAAACACAAAATTCATTCAGACCCTATCTAAATGTCATAAATCAATTTCAAAAATTAATAGCACAGTGACACGAATTACGACTCACAAATGATTATATCTTATATCTTCTCCATGTTCATGTAGACACACAACCTGCAAAACAGAACATGAAGTTAGGCGAACTATTTTATCACAATAACATTGTTAATCAGGACACCAAAACTTATTAAACTTTATCAGTCATGATCCAAAATGTAAAACTACAGAGACTCCATCCGCTGTCATATGCATATGACCATTGACCACAACATGATTGCCAAAAACTATGATCACAACCAAGCAAAGGATTGTCGTTATGCCATGTTCACATAAAACACCAGCAATGGACTAAATTTATTATGCGTGAGAATAAATATAAACGAAATCATGGATCAAACAGTCTTTTAATTACAATTCAACATGAAAAGTGATCCTCTGCCTACTGTTATATGCACACTTGCTGCACAAATATGATCACCAATTTTTAGTTATCAGACCTTCGATAGAAGCAGTTCCCCTTCTATATAACCTAACCACGCATAAACAATTCAGCAAAAAAATTATCCTCTGCGTACTGTTATATAAACTTACAGCACGAATATGATCGCCAATAATCATTTACTGGTCCTTCTATATAATCTAACCAAACATAACAATGAAGTTATTCATTGATTTCAAACCTCTTTAATATCCAACAAAGACACAACAAAGTAACATACTGAACACGAAACATAGAAACTTTTATTCAACTTCAACTTATGGATCAACCTTTACTTCCATACCAATTACCATAAACACAAACAAACTATTCATCACCAACAACTGTATTACATTCAAATACAGTTAGACACACATCCTAGCCTTAAACGACAGTAACACAACTTAAATTAAGAAAACTACCCTTATCTCCTAATCCACATAAACCCATAGCCTGTTAAAAACGTTATTGTTGTGATATAAAATTGCCAGCGAGCAAGTAATCAGAAAAACACCTTTCATTATCAGTTTCTCAAAACCGAAAAAAACAACCAGCAAGCAAGTAATCAGAAAAACAAAATACCATTAGCAACTCATAAGCATATTTTAAACACCCAATCACCAACGGTACACACACGCACCTATCGTCTAGAACTTGATTTAAGGTAACATATCAGAAATTTGTAAGCCAAAATAAACAACTACGTGAAATAAGTACACATTTACTCACAATAACGGAGCGTTGTTGTTCGAGCAGACTGCATTCTATAAAAGAAAGCGCCACCACTGAAGCATCTTGCCGTTGAGGCCCAACATCACTGTCGTGCCCCTGCGACCCTATGTCCTCATTGAGATTAAGCCGAGTGCATTCTATAAAACAAAAAGGCCAAATCATTTTGCAACAATCAAGATAAATTTAATTACACAAAATTTAATATTAAATATAGCAAACACCTGCGTCACCTGGCATGTCTAGTCAACGGCAGACAACAAACTGTCTACCGACTTTATACAGATGACCCACCACCATCTCGTTAATATGAGATACAGTTTGATCGACTGATATAATGTCAGACACAAAAACATATGAAGAAACTTCAACAATACACTTAAAAATTTACCTTCAAGATCAGAATCGGTAGATTTAGGACTTTGAATTTCCACATCATTTACTTAGAAGTAGCAAGCAGGATTGTGCAAAATGTAAGTTTCGTTATTTTGAATACATAAAGGCTACGTTTAATAGAAAGAGAATATACTATAGTATGGTGTATATGAGGGTCAGTTAAACAGGAAATCAAGCAAACAGGATAAATTCCCTATGGTTGCTACCGCACGGGTGCCATGTCAAAGTAGGGAAAATCTAAGTTTTACCGACCCCACTTAAGATCATCACGATCACGCAAATAACTAATGGAATGAAGAGCATACATCCACTATGGGTATAAAAGGAGGCTCAAATAAAAGAAGCAATCGAATAAAGAGGATGCGTCCGTTATGGCTGCAACCGTAAGGCTACCACGCCAAAATACGGGAAATCTCAGCTTTACCAAACTTATTTAGAATCATCACAGCCCATACACCGAGAATAGCATCGCAAAAAATGATTTTAGCAGAAAAGTTAGGGAACTTCAAAGTTCACAATAGGCAGAATACATGCTAACAAATATATGTATCACGTGACACAACCATGTTTTAGTCGTATGAAACCTTGTTTCATCTCTCATGGCATCAAACGACATATTTTCCATCCAGTGAGGCTGACACCATCATCACCTAACTGTTGTATCACCGCACGCCATCAATAGCGGCAACGAAGACAACGGTGGCATCGATGGACCAAATTAGGTTTTCTAGCAAACCCAAACAATCAGGACAACCCGTAACAAAGCTCATCTAAGGCGGTTGTAACATTAAATCAAACGGGCTTCAGTTTGCACCAACAATAGAAACAGATGTTCAACCCGTCGTGTTTGCAAATCCAAGCTATGAAAGTATGGCAGAATTACCAAGCTCATGATATATAAGGCCACAAACCAAAACAACTATAAACCGATTTCATAAGGCGGTTGTATATTATCCTATTAATAATATATGGGAATCACGTATCTCGAGCAATAAGCGCAGTCGTCATACAACCGTCACTATCGTCGCACGCCATAGATAGGGGAAACGAAAGCAACAGTGGCATCGAAAGGCATAAAGGTTAATATTAAGCAAAGACATCATTATCGTCAACACAATGTCTACAAGTATTATTATTAATAAATTAATAATAGAGGCAAACTAATCTCCCTCTCACAGCCCACTGAATAAACTAATATCCCTCTCACAAAGATATCAAAAAGAAAATGAGAAATCACATCTTTTTACCTTAAAAAGCAATAAACACATAGAAACACCAAACTATAAAAGTTGGAACAAAAACTTACTTACCCATGACTATAAGTAAAGAAGACGACTGAACCACCAAACCTGAGTAAAAATTATGGTTTCCAGCAAATCAACCAATCACACGACAATAACATCGGATCAAACGTATATAGATCAAAGATTCGATCAAGAAGAACAATCTGATCAAGATTAGACCGGGTCACCACACACACAGACGCTTGTGTTGTGTGAGAAAGTTATGATGTGTGAGAGAGTTAAAAACCACAATCAATGAAGGGGGAAGGGACAACCCACAATCAAAGGGCGAAGGAGCAAATTACTATAGCCATCAAAACATCAAAACGGCAAATTACCATTAATTAAGGGGTCAAGGAAGGAACACTATAGCTATGTGAGAGTAGAGAGAAGTAAGTGAAACGATTGTGAGAGGGAGATAATATTGTGAGAGAGGCTAGAATGATATTATATTAGGGATATGAGGGGAATCACTGTTCATTGGGAACCGTGATTCCCCTCTATAATAAGGAGAGTAATATAGTATATAGTCGGTTTTGTTTGTCATATAAAATTTCGAAAGTTTTTAAGCCTAAGCTTGTTAAAAGAGACTTATAAATACTCATAACTAGTTAAATTATTTTAAAAAAATTAAGTTATAATTAATTATCACGTAAAAATAAAAAATGTATTAAAATTTAATTTAATTTATTTCTATTCTAGTATCAAAGATGCTATGAAAAATATACATATGTATAATGTTAGTTTGATTTAGCAGTTGAATCGGTAACTTGATGAACGTGGAGCAACTAAATTGAGTTTTAAAACCTTGGATAAAGTGTCGAGAAACTAAATTGATTTAGCATAGACGGACTTATATGACAATACGGTGGTCTATATTCATTGCTAAATACATTTACGTCAAATGTACTTTCCGAACGACACAATTATCATTGTTGAAGATGCATTATAAACAAGATTATTAATGAGTTTTTAGGTTCATATGGACACTCCAAATATAGACATCTTCTGTGAAAATTATACAAAGTTGTCTAATGTCATGTCATGTTGATATATAAATAAGATTATTAATGAGTTTTTAGATTATTAATGAGTTTTTAGGTTCACTTACCTCTAATTGTACTTTCTACAAAGTTGTCTAATGTCATGTTGATATATAAACAAGATTATTATTGAGTTTTTAGGTTCATATGGACACTCCAAATATAGACATCTTCTGTGAAAATTATACATGTCGATTACTAAAAACTAAGAACTCATAAACCAAGTTCAAAACCTTCAATCTTCTTCTCAATAAGATTCTTGTACTTTTTATAGTTATATTGTAAATACAAACTGCTTTAACTATTTGTATATATTTGTGTGTCTCAATTAAATTTGGAAGTGTCTTAATTACTTTCTTTTTTATGACGATGATTATTGTTAAAATTAACACAAAGTTAGAAAGAAGTTGCACTAAGAGTTTGAGTTATCATATCTATCCGCGAAGGACAAAAACGGCTTATTCGTATGATCAATCCAAGTATGAGATAAAATTTATCTTGATTCTTGACATCAAGAGTGTCATTTTTAAAAACTTATGATTTAATGATACTGTAAACAAAAACAATCAAGATTTTATATATGATCTTTGTAAGCACAGGTTCTTATTCGATCTTGATTATAAGATCTCAAAATTTATTACGATTTGATCTTACATTTGTCAAATTACAAACTAAAAAAACTACTACATCCGTCTCATAATTATAGTCCATATTAGCATTTTCGGACTTCCCAAAATTAATTGTCCACTTCTAAAAATAGATAAGGAATGTAGATTAAGTTTATCATATCACCCTCACTTGAACGTATTATTACAAATAATAAAGAAATTGTAATTAATTTGTTAAGGGTAAAATTGTCATTATGCAAAAAGTAAGAGAAAGAAAGCTGAAAAAGTGATGTTATAATTAATGTACGTGTTTTTTATCGGTGGACTATAGTTATAGAATGGATGGAATACAAATTTACTTGTCAAGTCCCG
Source organism: Glebionis coronaria (assembly GCA_025667525.1). Taxonomy (NCBI): domain Eukaryota; kingdom Viridiplantae; phylum Streptophyta; class Magnoliopsida; order Asterales; family Asteraceae; genus Glebionis; species Glebionis coronaria. The sequence goes on from CM046874.1 coordinate 550,058,415, forward strand.
TAGAATTTGAAAAACAACATTTTAATCTCTTAAAATATTTTATAATTATAATTTAAGACAACATTTTTATCAAACACTCAAACATTTTTATGTTAGTGATATATAAATTTTTAATAGATTTCAATAATATTACAAAAACTAATAAGAAAATAATATTATATTAAAATCTTAAAATTTTGATCTGATCTTATTATTTCAATCTTACGATAACAAAAACTATTTAGAGTAAGATTTAAATCTTAACGACCTTAGTTTAAACAAACACAATTCGTGTACATGTAAACACTGGCGGACCTTGAGCATTTATTTTGGAAGGGCCATGTTATTTTATTCATACCAAAATAAAAAAATGGACAATAACTTTGAAACGGAATACATAATATTTACATTACACGTCACGAACTTTGGGAAGGCCGGAGCCTTCCCTAGTCCCTACTAAGATCCGCCTCTGCATGTAAATGACCAAGAGGCTCTTATGAAGCTCAATCATCATGTTGCAACTTGCACCGGCAATCTAAGATTTGTAACACGTTTACATATATTGCAAATGTGGTTGCAAATATTATGAAGATTTGTCGCTAGTCATTTGTATTGCAATTACAATATTCTCTTGCTAACAAAAACAATTCCAAAAAGTACTTTTATGTCATCAATGCACTTAATCTACTCGTTGAACAACACTTCTATTTTGACACTGTCCCCTCGTAATGGACCCGCTTTGATTACGATCAAGTTTGTTTATTTTATCATATGCCCATTTCCAATTGATTATAAAACTATGTTTGATTTATAAGAAAAACCTTAACTAGAACACACAAGATTTTTGTTATTATAGCAGAAATGAGGTCAATTTCATCATCAATATAAGCAATTATTTTTAGAGGGTAAGGTACGGTTGAGTTGTGGATTTGTGTTATTGGCAAAAAGTTATGTCATATCACGATTTTTTTTGAACAATTTTATATTAACAAAAAAAGAAACTCTAGCAAGGAGCTAGAAAAATTACAGAGAAATCAAATAAGGATGTTGTAACCAACCATCCTATCTAAACGCCTTATTACATCTAACGTGACACCAAAGATAAGAACAAGTAACAATATCGTCGAAGATAGTATTCTTCCTAAAATGATTAGCAGCAAATAGCACATTGTTCCTATAGTTCCAAACATACCACCATGAAACGTAGAAAACTCCTTCAAGAATACACTTAAGAGTAGACCCTAACCGAATGTCTTTGAACCAAGACAACCATTCCGCATAAATACTTAGCGGAGCCCAGGACATTCCACCAACGACATATGAGCTTGTGGACATCCGTGCCAAGGAACATGAAAAAACAAGTGCGACACCTCTTCATCAACTTCCTTACAAACCGTACAAGTCTGATCAATAACATGGATGTTTCTGCGACTAAGATTCATACGGGTAGGCAACCGATCCAAGAAAACCCTCCAAGCAAACACATTGATCTTAATAGGAATAAACCTGACCCACCGAGTAGCAACCAAATCTTTAGGAAGGAAGTATTCATCAATCAAACCCCTAATATGTTTAACGTGAAAGGACCCATCACCACTCAAATTGCAAACCCAACGATCCTCGGAATTCGATAGAATACACGTACCTATTAACTCATGAAGACAAGCAAGCTTTTGAGCTTCTACACCACCTCTAGCTGGCCGTCTAAAAGAGTTTGAAAGCGAGCCTTGAAGCTTAGTTGCCACAGAGACTCGTCATTCGATTCTAGAGCATACGAGCGAGGGAAAAGAACACTAAGAGGTGCAGTACCAATCCAATGATCCTTCTAGAAATTTCGTCCGACAACCATTCCCTACCCGAATATGACAAAACGATAACAAGTCCACCCCTTGAGTCTTAAGAACTTGGATTTTCCGAACTATAGATCCCCAAAATGATCCTATCCTGGGCGAAGTAAGATCAGAATTGTGACCACGGATGGCGTGGATCACACGAGACCATAACGAATTTTCAAAAGATAAGAACCTCCAAGCCTATTTGAAAAACAGGGCCCGATTAAGAGCAAAAAAGCTGGAAACCCCCAGACCCCCACAATCTTTAGCCGCAAGGATTTTAGTCCATTAAATCCATGCAATCTTCTTTTCGTTACCGTACGTACCATAGAAATAATTACGCCTTAAAGACTCCATAGTATTGACAACTGCCTTACGCGCCTTATATAATGATAAATGTATATTAGAGAAGAGCCTAAGACCGATTTAAGAAGTGTTAGTCTTCCCCCTATGGACAAAGTATTATACTTCCATTTGGATAACCTCGCTTTAATTTTACCAATAATCTCATCCCATGCTTTAACCGAAGACATGATGCCCCCGACCATAACCCCAAGTTATTTGAATGGAGCCCTCATAACCGCACATCCAAGAGAAATAGAAGCGTCATACACCATCTCACGCGGGACCCCGAACCCTAAGAGATGCCTCTTTTTAAGATTAATCTTCAACCCAGATGCAAGAGGAAAACAATGAAGGACGTGTAAGATGAACCTTATATTCTTATCCGACCATTCACCCATGAAAACCGCGTCATCCGCATAAAATAAGTGAGAGATCTGGGTCCCAGAATCTATCTTAATATCTTTGAACAAACCCGCATCCACCACTCTAGCAAACGATAAGTGAAGAGATTTCATAATGAGAATAAAGAGATAAGGAGCAAGGGGATCACCTTGTTTGAGGCCACAATGAAACTTAAACTCCACGGTCGGGCTGCCATTAATAATAATTGAAGCCAAACCAGAAGAAAGACTACCAATCACCCATGCGCGCCATTTAGAACCAAACCCAAACGCAGAAAGAACATCATCCATAAAGTCCCAACGAACGGAATCATATGCCTTGGCAAAATCAACCTTGAACACCATAGCCTGTTTCTGCTTGTATTTGCACCACGAGAGAACCTCGTTAACAATAAAAGGCCCATCTAAAATCTGTCGATTAGGAACAAAGGCCGTTTGAACATCAGCTACAAGATTAGATATCACATTCGATAGACGATTAGCTAATATTTTAGTGACTACTTTATACAAACAACCAATCAAACTAATAGGACAAAATTCCGTAACAAACTTGGCGTCAGGAGTTTTGGGAATGAGGGAAATAAAAGACGAGTTGCATCCCTTAGCAAAAGAACAGTGGAGAAAGAACCAATCAACTGCTGCACAGAAATCCGGCGCAATCACACTCCAAAATTTACGAAAGAACTCGAATGTAAAACCATCAGGACCCGGAGATTTGTTTTCTCCACAACTCCAAACGGATAAACGGATCTCATCATGAGAAATAGTGCTTTCCAGCTCTACAGCTTGATCTGTTGTAAGTCTGTTCGAAAATTGAAAGTTTAACCAACTACGAGTACTGCCCGGAGCTTGAAACCTCAAAGCAAAATGAGAACGAAATTCTTCTTTTACCCGAGCAGGATCGTCCACCCAAACTCCATCGATCATAATACCTTTAATACATAACTGAGAGCGTTTTCTATTAATAATCCCTTGATAATACTTAGAATTTTCGTCCCCTTCAATGGCCCATTGAACCTTAGCTTTTTGTGCACAGTCACGAGATTCTAAAGATTGAAGGTCATGAATCTTCTTAACTAAATCTTTCCTAGCAATCAGTAATGCATCTTTCACACCTCCTTGATCTAGAACCACATCAATATCATGAAGTTGTTTTTTAAATCTGTCAACAGTACATGACTGCACCTTCTTGTAATTACAAACCCACATTCTGATCTCCTTCTTTAAAAGCTGAAGTATTTTTTAATCTGATCATGTCATTGCTATCACCAAGAGTTAACCGATTACAAGTATCAACAACCATACGTTCAAAACCTGTATAATCGAGCTAAGAATGATAAAAAAGAAACGGAGTGGCACCATAATCTGTAGCAACATGTCTAAGTAAAATAGGGCGATGATCAGACAAATTTTTATCAAGACAAATAGCTAAAACATGAGGGAATAATGAGAGAAACCCTTCGAAAACCAAGAAACGGTCGAGTTTACTCATCTTTGCAGCCGACGGATGAGCCCACGTAAAGGAATAGCCTTCAAGTTGAATATCAACTAAACCTGCTGAAGCAATAAAATTATTAAAATCTCTTGTGCCACTAACACTGAAAATTGAGCCCATACGCTCTACCTCAACTCGGACCTCATTAAAGTCCCCCATAACAACACATTCTCCATCCCACCTATTAATAGTATCAGCAATAAAGCTCCATAGAACACGCCTAGCAGTTTCTGATTGAGGAGCATAAATGGAAATGAAAGGGATCTTGGAATTTGAAGGAATCCATGTACCGTAAATAGCCATAAAGTTATCAGAAATAGTATGATGTGATTTCGAAAAAACGTTTGGATCCCATGTACATAAAATACCACCAGAATTCCCCAAAGCCTCACTAAATAAATGCTCAAAACTGTAATTACCCCAAATAGCTTTAGTATCCATTGCCGAAATACTCTCCATTTTAGTTTCTTGTATAGACAAAAAAACTCACCTTGTATTTAGAACATAACTCCCTAATCCAAGTTTTTTTGGACTTGGATCCTAGACCTTGCACATTTAAAGAGAGACAATTCATTGAAGAACGTCCGTCGCTCCTTGCAAACTAATAATATGCTCCAAATCCTTAGTGCAACCATCCAAAGAATATCCCATAGTGTTGCTGAAAGTTTATGGACATTAAATTAAATAGTCGTGTGATAGGATCGAACTCGGGATTACGGGATTGCACATAATACGTAAAAGATTAATTAATTTTAATAAATATATTTATTATATTTATTAAATATAAATCGAGCTTATTTAACGATCGTTAATAATTAATAGTTAAGTGTAAGTGAGCGTTATGGAATTAAATAGAAGAGAAAACAAGAAACGGAAAGTTCCGGAAACCCCTGTGGGGGTACTATAGCCGTCGGTGATATGGGAAAAAAAGGAAGGGGGATTTGTTTCCTAATCTTGATTAAGACTTGGATAACAAGTATTGTAATCTTATAAATACCTCATAAGCCTTCATTATTTTTTGGTCCCTCCCCTCCTTCTCTTCTCTTGCGATCGCAACAAACACCCCACATAGGGTTTCTGTTTGTTTTCGATTTAGCTATAATTCACAAGTATTGAAGCTCCAGTTTATTAGTGTTATCGTCACGATTGATCCATTGCATTACGTGTGTACAAGAGCGTAATATTGTTTCACTATAAACTATATCTTGGTGTTCTTCATACAAACCCTAATTTGTGATTCGTCGGTATTCTTGTGGAATTGCTCTAGCTAAAAGGTATGTAACCCTAACTCGATTAATTATGCATGTGTTATTACTTATGATCTTGTTAAACGCTTCCGCTATGTGTGCTTTGATCTTAATTAGGGTTTTACGTAATTGTTATGAGTAATATAAACCTTCAGTGGTATCAGAGTCGTTTTAACATGTTATAATTATCGAGATCTAAAGTTTTTTTTAACTAAAATTGGTTTGAGTTAAAATCACATGATGTTTTTAGGTTTTCATTAAAATTAGGGTTTTGTTTTTTAAATTAGGTCGGTTTAGCCAATTTTTTTTCAAAAAAAAGTTTTTTTTTGAAACCCTAAAAATTTACATGGTGATTATCTTTAGATGTTTTGCATGAAGTAATTGTTATGTCATGTTTGGTTACGATTCGTAGAGAGATTTAATTGTTAAGATTATGTGGGGAAGATACGTGATGAACATGCATGGTTTTTCACGGATCATATGATTTTATGCTATTTGCTTTATTTGATTCAAAGTTTTAAAATTAGGGAAGACTTTTTATGTTTATAAAAACCCTAGATTTTATGTTTTGAATAAATTGTTATGCATGTGGCTATTTGGTTTAGTTTTTTTTTGTACCTACTTGTTTTCATACGTTTTATATTGATTGTATGTTGTAAACAAGGGTAATTTTTTACAAGAAAAATTAATATGGACTAAATCATATAAAAATTAATGAATTGGTTTTGAGATCTAATTGACATATAATTTGCGTTGATTGGAATTGCAATAATAACTTAACGGCCTACTCAACTTTGACAAACTATAAAGTGGGTATAACGCACCGCTGGTCATGAACCCGGTTAAGGAATGAGGTGTTATGCTTCAGCGCTGACCAAATTCCCGGCTTGCCTGTGCGTAAGAGTTGGAATTACCTACGGTTATTATTTACATAATTCCTTAAGGTTGATTTAACCGCAAATTCACATCCGAAACACAATGAATAAGGTTATTGCTTTGTGCTTTAGCCAAGTTCTAGGAACGTGAGGCGTGAATTGTTGTGGGTAAAATATTTAGTTGGTTTAACCAATACCTCAACTTGTAAATATATGGCGAAATTTTAGTCTCACCAAAAGGTTTACTAAATGTTTTATTAAACTTATGCTATGGAGATGTATGCATGCTTCTCCATACATGATTTTGACACCAAAATCAATACCCTTAAATTTAAGTCTTATGCCATCTAATTGACGAACACTTGAAGTTACATTTGTCGTCATGTGAGATCTTGGACGATGTTGTAATGGAGAGAAAACTTCATGACTGAATAAGATTGCACATGAAGGTTTTGTGTTCGTTAGATTAGTTGACTTGATTAAGTTACTCGGTGAGATCTGGAAACTTAAGGCATAAAGTAGGGATGAAACATGTTTACAATGCAAAATGACTTTCGGCAACGTAAATCACTAAAAATATCTAGAAATTGAAAATTTGTTTGTCAATTATTGTTCGACAAGTTACCATGTTGAGTACATTTATCACTAGTAGATCAACTGATGTAATAACTTTATGTCAATATGGATTCTAGTTTTCAAGGAAAATACTATGGTTTTAATTACCGGGGTAATTTTATTTTCTTGAATGGTATTATCGAAAATATTAATATTTTGAACTTATTTCTGTAGAAATGGCTCAACCCGATAACAACACGTTGAGTTCTGCCTTCAAGACTTATCTTGAACGTCAGGAACTGACTGGCCCAAACTTCAACGATTGGTACCGCTCACTGAGAATTGTCTTGAGAGTAGCGGGTACTTCTGATTACTTGACCAGGGCATTTCCTACGCCCCTTGGCCCTAATGCTACTCCAGTTGAAAGACTGAACTATGAGGCAGAGGTTAAGAAGCACAATTATGTGGCTTGTTTAATGCTCAGAAAAATGGCTCCTTTCTTGCAAAGGAAATTTGAGCTATTTACTCCAAAACAAATGCTTGAAGAGCTCAAGGCAATGTATGAGAAGCCTCAGGCTGTGGAGATCTACGACTTGGTAGATGCTTTGCACAGTTGTAAGCAAGCCCATGGGAAATCTGTTAGTTCACGTTATCAAGAGATGAAGGGTTACATGGAACAGCTCATCGCACTAGGGAAATCCTACGACAATGATATGGCAATTAACCTAATCAATAGGTCTCTTAATCGGGACTTCAATGATTTCTTTAGGAACTATAATATGCATTGCGCGGGGAAGACAGTTAATGACTTGCACGTAATGCTCATTGACTACGAAAAGGGTCTAAAGGACAAGGCAAGTACATCTGCTCCTACCCCTCCTGTGCTTTATGTACAAAAGGGTGGAGTGAATAAGCCAAAACCGCACAAGAACAACAAGAAGGGCAAAGGCAAGGGTGATAATGGCAAACAAGTTGCAACTTATTCTAAACCCAAGCAGAACTTCCTCAAGAAGAAATCTCAGAAGGATGAGACTTGTCACCATTGCAAAGCAAGTGGTCACTGGAAGAGGAACTGCCCTCTTTATCTCGAAGAGTTGCGAGAAATAAAGAAGAAGGTTGAGCTTGGTGCTGCAACATCTTCAGGTAACCTATATTTGATAGAGTTATTTAATCTTACATATAAATCAAATTCCTAGGTATATGATACGGGATGTGGTATTAACATTTGTAATACTATGCTGGGATTTGAGTTGGATAGGAAGCTTACCTACGGGGAACAATTTCTGCATATGGGCAATAGCGCACAAGAGCAGTTGAAGCTATATGAACATTTAATCTAGTTTTACCTTCGGGCCTAGTACTGAGATTAAATAATTCTCATTTTGCACCTAAAATTGTTAGGGGTGTGATGAGATGGAATTTATACATGATCTCATCGTTCTTTTCGGGCTTTAAATGCATAAAATGTCATCAAAATACCATATATATGCTTTTTTGTTTACTTGTGTATTTTAGGTATGGATATCGTGAAAAAGACAAACGATCATAATAAACAAGGAAAAATGAACACGAGAAACGAAGCCGCACATTGAACCGGGCCCTAGTTATAGATTTCTCAAAGAAAAGACCTTGAAGACTTGAAGATGTACAAGAATGGTCCCTCATTTATGAAGAAATGACACTTAATACCCTTTTATATTCATAATTACAAGTTTGTTCCTTTAAGTTTGTCAAAATGACAAAAAGGTCCTTCATCTTTGAAGATTTGGCAATTTTAGTCCCTCAACAAATCTAAATTTTAAATAAAGGTCCCTCATGAAGTCAAAATTACAATGAAGACCCTTGAAGTTTAAGAATATTACACATTTAGTCCTTTTAAAATGGATTAAATATCAAAAGGACTAATGTTGTATATATGCCAAAGTTATAAAAGCCCTAAATTCCCTTTTGAAAACATTTTTTGGCCAAACTATGAATTCTGAAACTTCATTTACAAAGGAGAACGAGTTTGAAGGGCTAAAAGACTTGGTATACACTTTTTCCCAAAGTTTGAGGACTACTATTGCCACATGAAACATTTGAAAACCAATAATGCGCCAAACACTTAACCCTTCCACCAAAACCGGATCAAATGAGTTACTATTCACCCCAAGAACCCAGTAAATCTTTCACTTAAAACAAAGGGTAAAATGAAATTACCTTAACCCACGTGTGATTAACCTCAAACCAAATCATTCCATACCTTAACATCACCAATCCCACTACCCAAAGGACCCCACACTCAACCCCGTCCACCTATTATGTGACACCCTCCTCTCCAAGCAAAGCCACGTGGCAAGATCAACGTTCCACACTCCTTACTTGGCCCCAAAGCAAATATGAACGTCTATGATTCATTTGGACAGCTCACAACCTCAACACGCCTTCAAAGCACTCAAGGGCATTCTAGGGATTTTCTAGCTAGGGTTTCATGTATTTTTCCATCCTAGAATCGTCTAATGTAGTCTATAAAAGAATCCTCAACCTGTGAGTAGCCCTTTGTTCTAGATTTTAGCTTAAATCTTTGTAATTCCTTTTTATGAAATAAAAGTTGGTATTTTCTGAAAATTGTAATTTCTTTTTGTTTATATAAAAGTTTAGTGTTTGATAAGCTAATATCTGAGTTCCATTAATCTGTTTGTTAAGTTTTGAGGAAAGGTTTTATGTTTTAAATCCTTGTTTTTAAAAATCAGTCATAATCTGTTATTTGTTCATCCTTAAGCTAGTGGTTGTTCTGCTACCACTTAAGCTCACACATCCCAAAGCATGGATGTATGTTTTGGAGGTACACTTGTCTAAACTTTTTAAATTTTTTTGAATATTTCATGATTTTTTATGAATCTAAGTTTTGTTTGTGAATCTGTGTTTTTATGGTTGAACCCTGTTTGTTGGTTGTTATTGAGCTGATTTGAGCTTGGTTTGTGGTTTGATTCATACAAATCCTTTGAAAAAGTGTTAAATTAGTGATTTAAGGGGTGTTTGGGTTAACTGCATAATCTAAGTTTGAGTTGATTTGAGTAGGTGTTGTTTTGTGTATTGTGTTTGTTCATGCTTATATTGTGTTATTGGATACTTATCTGCAAGTTTTGAGGTTCAAATCACCATAATCCATAAAGAGGCCATAAAATTTGTTTAACTTGTTGTTTTTGACTCAAATTTTGGGGACACCTAGATCTAAGGGTAGACTAGGGTTAACAAGTGCTAATTCGTAGTAAATACAACCAGGGTAAGGGATTTAAGGTGTTAAAATTGGATCTGTAGTCATTTAGATCAGCAAAAGGATTTTTGGGTATCATTTGTTCATCAGTAACTGCTTGTGCTTTAATCTTTCTCAAATCTTTGATTCAGTGCATGAAACAAGTTTATTTGTGCTTATTGGAGTTTATTATAGCTTGTGTATGCATCTGGTTCAATTTGGTTGGCTTATTATTGCTTAAACTGCTAATTTGTTCATAACTGCTTATTTTCCAAGTCTGTGTGGTATCTGGTGACTGTTTGCTTATTCTGTATCATTTGGCTGGATAAATTTGTGATTTCTTGATTATCTATGACTCCTTACAACTCACCGGTTGTAAGGGTGCCCTTGTAATCCATTGACTCCAAGTAAATCTCTCAGAAATCAAAGGTCAAATAGTCAAAGCAGTGGGAACTCCTTTCCCCTGCTGCTAGCCACTGCTAGTGTTATTTTTGGTTTAGCTAATCAATAAGCTGTTCTAGCTTATTTAAACCTGCAACAACTTCAATTTGGTAATAGGTGCTCATCATTTTACCCATTTGTTCATTCTGGTGCATTTGGGTGATTGACTTTAAGGTTTGATTAGAAAACCAACTCCATTGACTTTTACATAAGTGCTTATCAATTCATTCAGCTTATTAGGCTTTGCTTATTGAACTTTTCATGATTGATTTGGCTTATTTAAGTCATTTATATTCTTTTGCAAGTTGAATCAAGGTCTGAGGTGGTCTAAAACTCTAAGTCGACTATTTTGTCGTTTAGTGGATTTATACTTTGCTTATTTCTGGCTTATTGGTTGTGCTTTTTCATAATTTCTTTTCACAGATCTCTTAATCATCTCAAAGTAAGGTTGTGTGTCAAATTAGAGCTTATGGCATTGGCTTATAGCTTAATGGGCCAAAAAGCCCATTAAGAATAAGTTGTTGTACATTTAAGCTGTGATAAGCTCACATTCAGCTTTTGGGCCTTCATAATTTTATGTTTAGAATTGAACTTTAAGCTATACTGGTGATTTTCAGCTTATTTGGTTGAGTTTGATTTTATTGGGCCAAAAAGCCCATTTCACTTAGACTGTTCTTGTTTTTAGCCCATTTGGGGTCCCATTAGGGATATTTTGGTAATTTCACTTTCATTTTCTGTTTATTTAGGTTAAAATAAACTAGTTTGCAAGTTTTTAGAAATTTTTATAATTTTTGGATTTTTAATATTATTTTAATATTATTTTATTATTAAATTTCATTTTTAATATTTTGCAACTTTTTCATTTTTCCTAGGTCAAATACATTAATTTAGGATTTTTAAAACTCTTAGATTAATTTTCTCATCATTTTATTAATTTTTAGAATTATTTTAACATTTTAATAGGTTTTAATCATTTAAAAATTGTTTTTATTAGTTTAAATATCCATAAAAATAGTTTTTAGTCTAATTAAGTCATTTTAGAGGTTTACAAAGTGAAATATCTTTATTTGGGCTTTCTATTAATTATTTGGATTTTTAGGGCTTTAATTAGCATTTAAAAATTAATATTTAATTAATTTAAAGGTTTGAAACAGTTTTGATCATCTGTAAACTCTTAGGTGATTTTTTGCTATTTTTTTATAAATTTTTGGGAATTTTTAGAATTAATTTTTATTTTGTCACTTTTTACGGTTTTTTGTTTTATCGTAGTAGTGTAATTTTAACGAATCCGTCATTCTCTTTTTTCATCTTTTCTTTCTCAATATTAATCCAAGATCATTACGAGTTATTCCCACACATATATCTCCTTGGGAAACGAACTTATTTGGGTCATTAACACTTGATTTTCCTAAATCATTTGTTTAATACTTACCGCTCATATACGCTCTTTTGTTTTCCTAAACAAGAGTAAACTTTACCACAATCATTTTGGTGAGATGGCATTTATACATGATCTCACCGTTCTTTTCGGGCTTTAAATGCATAAAATGTCATCAAAATACCATATATATGCTTGTGTTTGTTTACTTGTGTATTTTAGGTATGGATATCGTGAAAAAGACAAAAGATCACAAGAAACAAGGAAAAACGAACACGAGATACGAAGCCGCACAATGAACAGGGCCTTAGTTACGGATTTCTCAAAGAAAAGACGTTGAAGACTTGAAGAAGTACAAGAATGGTCCCTCATTTATGAATAAATGACACTTAATACCCTTGTATATTCATAATTACAAGTTTGGTCCCTTAAGTTTGTCAAAATGACAAAAAGGTCCTTCATCTTTGAAGATTTGGCAAGTTTAGTCCCTCAACAAATCTAAATTGTCAATAAAGGTCCCTCATGAAGTCAAAATTACAATGAAGACCCTTTAAGTTAAAGAATATTACACATTTAGTCCTTTTAAAATGGATTAAATATCAAAAGGACTAATGTTGTAAATATGCCAAAGTTATAAAAGCCCTAAATTCCCTTTTGAAAACATTTTGTGGCCAAACTATGAATTCTGAAACTTCATTTACAAAGGAGAACGAGTTTGAAGGGCTAAAAGACTTTGTATACACTTTTTCCCAAAGTCTGAGGACTACTATTGCCACATGAAACATTTGAAAACCAAAAATGTGCCAAACACTTAACCCTTCCACCAAAACAGGATCAAATGAGTTACTATTCAGCCCAAGAACCCAATAACTCTTTCACTTAAAACAAAGGGTAAAATGAAATTACCCTAACCCACCTGTGATTCACCTCAAACCAAATCATTCCATACATTAACATCACCAATCCCACTACCCAAAGGACCCCACACTCAACCCCGTCCACCTATCATGTGACACCCTCCTCTCCAAGCAAATCCACGTGGCAAGATCAACGTTCCACACTCCTTACTTGGCCCCAAAGCAAATATGAACGTCTATGATTCATTTGGACAGCTCACAACCTCAACATGCCTTCAAAGCACTCAAAGGCATACTAGGGATTTGCTAGCTAGGGTTTCATGTATTTTTCCATTCTAGAATCGTCTAATGTAGTCTATAAAAGGATCCTCAACCTGTGAGTAGCCGTTTGTTCCAGATTTCAGCTTAAATCTTTATAATTCCTTTTTATGAAATAAAAGTTGGTATTTTCTGAAAATTGTAATTCCTTTTTGTTTATATAAAAGTTTGGTGTTTGATAAGCTAAGATCTGAGTTCCATTAATCTGTTTATTGAGTTTTGAGGAAAGGTTTTATGTTTTAAATCCTTGTTTTCAAAAATCAGTCATAATCTGTTATTTGTTCATCCTTGTGTTTTTTGAATCTTAGCAGGTACAAGGAAGCTAGTGGTTGTTCTGCTACCACTTAAGCTCACACTTCCAAAAGCATAGATGTATGTTTTGTAGGTGCACTTCTATAAACTTTTTATATTTTTCTGAATATTTCATGATTTTTGATGAATCTGAGTATTTGTTTGTGAATCTGTGTTTTTATGGTTGAATCCTGTTTGTTGGTTGTTATTGAGTTGATTTGAGCTTGGTTTGTGGTTTGATTCATACAAATCCTTTGAAAAGTGTTAAATCAGTGATTTAAGGGGTGTTTGGGTTAACTGCATAATCTAAGTTTGAGTTGATTTGAGTAGGTGTTGTTTTGTGTATTGTGTTTGTTCATGCTTATGTTGTGTTATTGGATACTTATCTGCAAGTTTTGAGGTTCAAATCACCATAATCCATAAAGAGGCCATAAAATCTGTTTAACTTGTTGTTTTTTACTGAAATTTTGGGGACACCTAGATCTAAGGGGAGACTAGGGTTAACAAGTGCTAAATCTTAGTTAATACAACCAGGGTAAGGGATTTAAGGTGTTGAAATTGGATCTGTAGTCATTTAGATCAGCAAAAGGATTTTTGGGTATCATTTGTTCATCAGTAATTGCTTGTGCTTTAATCTGTCTCAAATCTTTGATTCAGTGCATGAAACAAGTTTATTTGTGCTTATTGGAGTCTATTATAACTTGTGTATGCATCTGGTTCAATTTGGTTGGCTTATTATTGCTTAAACTGCTTATTTGTTCATAACTGCTTATTTTCCAAGTCAGTGTGGTATCTCGTGACTGTTTGCTTATTCTGTATCATTTGGCTGGATAATTTTGTGATTTCTTGCTTGTCTATGACTCCTTACAACTCACTGGTTTTAAGGGTGCCCTTGTTATCCATTGAATCCAAGTGAATCTCTCTGAAATCAAAGGTCAAATAGTCAAAGCAGTGGGAACTCCTTTCCCCTGCTGCTAGCCACTGCTAGTGTTATTTTTGGTTTAACTTATCAATAAGCTGTTCTAGCCTATTTAAACATGCGACAACTTCAATTTGGTAATAGGTGCTCATCATTTGACCCATTTGTTCATTCTGGAGCATTTGGGTGGTTGACTGTAAGGTTTGACTAGAAAACCAACTCTATTGACTTTTACATAAGTGCTTATCAATTCATTCAGCTTATTTGGCTTCGCTTATTGAACTTTTCTTGATTGATTTGGCTTATTTAAGTCATTTAGAGTCTTTTGCAAGTTGAATCAAGGTCTGAGGTGGTCTAAAACTCTAAGTCGACTATTTTGTCGTTTAGTGGATTTATACTTTGCTTATTTCTGGCTTATTGGTTGTGCTTTTTCAAAATTTCTTTTCACATATCTCTTAGGCATCTCAAAAGAAGGTTGTGTGTCAAATTAGAGCATATGGCATTGGCTTATAGCTTAATGGGCCAAAAAGCCCATTAAGAATAAGCTGTTGTACATTTAAGCTGTGATAAGCTCACATTCAGCTTTTGGGCCTTCAGACTTTTGTGTTTAGATTTGAATTTTAAGCTATACTGGTGATTTTCATCTTATTTGGTTGAGTTTGATTTTATTGGGCCAAAAAGCCCATTTCACTTAGACTGTTTTTGTTTTTAGCCCATTTGGGGCCCATTAGGGGTATTTTGGTAATTTCACTTTCATTTTCTATTTATTTAGGTTAAAATAAACTAGTTTGCAAGTTTTTAGAATTTTTAGAATTTTTGGATTTTTAATATTATTTTTATATTATTTTATTACTAAATTTTATATTTAATACTTTTGCAACTTTTATATTTTTCCTAGGTCAAATACATTAAGTTAGGATTTTTGAAACTCTTAGATTAATTTTCTCATCATTTTATTAATTTTTAGAATTATTTTAATATTTTAATAGTTTTTAATCATTTAAAAATAGTTTTTATTAGTTTAAAATTCCATAAAAATAGTTTTAGTCTAATTAAGTCATTTTAGAGGTTTACAAAGTGAAAAATCTTTATTGCTTTTTATTAGTTATTTGGATTTTTAGGGCTTTAATTAGCATTTAAAAATTAATATATAGTTAATTAAAAGGTTTGAAAAAGTTTTGATCATCTGTAAACTCTTAGTTTATTTTTAGCTATTGTTTATTTTTTGAATTAATTTTTATTTTGTCACTTTTTACGGTTTTTCGTTTTATCGTAGTAGTGTAATTTTAACGTATCCGTCATTCTCTTTTCTCATCTTTTCTTTCTCAATATTAATCCAAAATCATTACGAGTTATTCACACACATATACCTCCTTGGGAAACGAACTTATTTGGGTCATTAATACTTGATTTTCCTAAATCATTTGTTTAATACATACCGCTCATATACGCTCTTTTGTTTTCCTAAACAAGAGTGTATTTTATCACAATCATTTTAGCGCCGCTGCCGGGGAGGTGTCTCGTGATTAATTTGTTCATTTTGTTTTTAATATCTAACCATAAATAGTATTTCTATTAGTAGAACTCTACTAATACGTATTATCGGTTTTTTCGTTTTTCTTTGTGAAATATTATTACTATATTATATAAGTATCACAACAAATTCAAAATATCTCCAAAAGTGTGAAAGCACAACCTTAATTGGGATTTGATCTCCTAATTATTGTATTTGAATCTCAAACAAAAAGAAAAAGGCAAAAATAAATAAATACTTTCGTGAAGCTCGATTTTGAAAAATACGAACTATAAGGTGGGTATAAGGCGGGTGTTATAAAATACACCCTAAAGAAAAAGGCTCTTAAGTGCTTCGCGCCGCCTCGTTTCTCCGCTTGCTTGTGAGTATTTGAGATTGAAGGCTAATCGAGGGTTTTGCCGCCCAAAGTATTATTACGTATCATATTTATTTGCTTGGTTTCTTTGTGATTAAACCTTCTTGAACAATTTGGTTTTCACCAAAGTTCTAAAGTCAATCGAAGGCGATCACTCCACGTGATCGTTTTCATTCCTTTGAGGCTTCTTTAATCAAGAGTTTGATTCGAGGAGAGATTTGGTAGATTGTCGTCCCCTTCAATGGCCCATTGAACCTTAGCTTTTTGTGCACAGTCACGAGATTCTGAAGATTGAAGGTCATGAATCTTCTTAACTAAATCTTTCCTAGCAATCGGTAATGCATCGTTCACACCTCCTTGATCTAGAACCACGTCAATATCATGAAGTTGTTTTTTAAATCTGTCAACAGTACATGACTGCACCTTCTTGTAATTACAAACCCACATTCTGATCTCCTTCTTTAAAAGCTGAAGTTTTTTTTGAATCTGATCATGTCATTGCTATCACCAAGAGTTAACCAATTCCAGGTATCAACAACCATACGTTCAAAACCTATATAATCGAGCCAAGAATGATAAAAACAAAACGGAGTGGCACCATAATCTGCAACAACATGTCTAAGTAAAATAGGGCGATGATCAGACAAATTTTTATGGATTTTTTGAAAATTTTGAAAATTTTGCAAGAAAAATAATGTTCAAAAGTGAACGGATCCCAAAATCCAACGCGTCTCTCACAAAAAACCGTTAATCTTCACGAAAAGAGCCGGCAGCGGTGCCATTTAATACAAAGATTTTACTAGTTAAAAAAGTTCACGAATCTTATCGAATTGACTTCCGGTTTAAAGCGTGACTCAATCGTTTTTGGTTAACAAAAAGAAGGTTTGGTTATCTATTTCTACTAAAAAGGTAAATGCGAAACGTAATTAAAAGAAGCTAAAACTAATTAACTAATGATAACGAGACAATTTAAAATAATAAAACGGGAATTAAAACTGAATGATTAATAATTAATGAAAACTAAAAGACGAAAATAACTATCGACTAAAAAGGTAAATGCGTGAATTACTAAAATTAAGCTAAAAACAAATTCCAGAAAAACTGTCACTTTTTCGGAAAAATAAAAAAATACTTGGTAAAAACAGAGATCTCGGGAAACGTGCTATTTTTGGAAAATTAAAAATTAAAAATCTAAGAAAAATAAATCATTCGGCAAAATCCTTCACTCGGGAGAATTCACTCGTTCGGGAAAACTAGCTCGTTCGGTAAAAAGTCCTTAACTCGGGAAAATACCTTCGTTCGGGAAAAAGTCCTTCACTCGGGAAAAAGTCCTTCGTTCGGAATGTCTAGCTCGTCCGGGAAAATCTCCTTTACTCGGGAAAAATCACTTCGTTCGGGAAAATCTAGCTCGTTCGGAATAAATACCTTCGTTCGGAAAAACTAGCTTCGTTCGGTAAAATCTACTTCGTTCGGAAAAAATAATGCTGGTTCGGGAAAGAAGAACTGGTTCGTTCGGTAGAATAAACTTGGCTCGGAATAAAAAACTCATTCGGTAAAATCTGGGGAAAATGAAACAGTGACGAAAATAGGGGAAAAACAAGGCACGGATTTAACTAAAAATAACCATAATCAATCTAAAAACTAAACCAAACTAACCACTAATAATCAACTATCAATAACAAATCAAACCAAATCAATAAAACTAACATTAATAACCAAATCAATCAAAACCCACTTAATCAAATCTATCAAAAACTCATAAACACAACCAAAAACATAAACTAAGATTAAACCATTAAAAACAAGAAAGGAAGAAGGAGATGAATTAAAAGCTTGATTAAAAGTACAAGATTCAACAATTAAAACTTAAGATTAAAGGGTTCTACAAATTAATCTAGAGAGAGAAAATAAAAACTAGAGAGAGAAATAAACTACACCTATATAAAACTACTCCTAAATTCACTAACTCCCAAAAATGGGTGTGAAGTCCTCTATTTATAGGGGAGTGGTGAGGTTGGTAGGTGGTGACTTGTCTTCTTTATTTTCTTCCGTCTCGTCCTTAAATTAAATTAAAGTCTCGACTTTCGCTCGGGATTTGTCGATAAAATCTTGAACTTGTCTTCATATTTCTTCATTTATTAGACTTGGGTTCTTCGACTTGTAAATCTTCCATCTTTGGTCATTTTCTTCAATAAATCTTCAAAATAGGCCCATTGACTTCCAATCTTTTGCACTCTTGATCTTTTGACTTCGTCTTTTGTCTTTTTCTTCGATAAAAGCCCGTGAAAGCCCGTGTTTTCCTCCTTTTTCATCCTTTAGTCCTAAAACACAATAAAAACACAAACCACGCATAATTCCGACATTTACGACATAAAATACACGTTTTGGCTTGGTTATTATTATAATTAAGTGGTCAAAGGATGGGTGTTTTCACACCTATCAAATCCCCTACACTTGACCATTGCAATGCCCTCATGCAATGCATTAATTACAAAGCAAGATTTACATTTTCCATCATAATCAATCAACATTGGCCTTTATTAAAGAGACAAAATATTTAAAGGAAGAAAACAAGTAAAAAGATCAAAAACTTACCTTAGGTTTTGGAAATGTCATGAATGTTCATCATCCTCAAGTTTCACGTTCCCCATACCAAGCTTAAAAATGAGATCATTGTTATTATAAGTTAGCAAACTATCACAAACTCATGTGGCCCAATTATTCACTTAGACTCCCTTATTCCTAGGTATATCTCTTATATTTTATGATTGTCTTGAATGATCACGAAGATGCATTGTTGACTTATTTCGATAGTTATTAGGCTGAAAATAAAGTAGGACGATTTAATCAATAGTTAGCTAAAGGACAAAATCTTTTAAAACTGCTTCTCGGGACCTCATAAAGTTCATATCTTGGCATAACTCGCTTCACGATTTGAGACCTTTCTCGGACCGATATTTTGCAGTGACTTCATACTTCAAATCTTGAGAGACGTTCATGAAATAATGGTCTTCTCTTCATAATAGGAATTTCTTCACTTGAAGTTTTGAGAGATTCTTCATACTTGGACCACGACTTCTTTATTTTTCTCCAATCTTTATTTTGGACTTTGATATACAACGATCCGCCTCCTTTTAGGACTTGGATCTATTTATCCTCATACCTTGCTAGGGTCTTTTCGGATAGACTTCTCCATGATCTTTAGGGGAGTATTTGCTTTTCGTCGTGTGTCTCGATCCTTCATATTGATTTTTGATAAATGATTCTTCACATCACATTTGGGTCTTTAGCAACAAAATGTAGCCCTCATGCCTTGTTAGGGCCTTTTCGGACTCGCCAATCTTCGCATCCCGCTTCAATAAGTTATGCCTTGGCTATGAACTCTAATTAATACCGAGCAACTTTTAAACGATCTTGGGCTAGAAGCTAAGTAACTTTTCAAATCGTACAACCTTATTTATTGCAATTAAATGTATTAACAAGCGATGGGAGAAAAAACTCATAATTAACTCACATAAATTCATGAAAGAATACCAAACTTATAATTGACTCTATCATCTCTCGTTCTTCACAGTTTAAAATCTCAAGGAATGAGACTCGTGGATGCTTAGCCTATTAAATCAAAGTTTTGGGTTTTCAAGTCATCTATAGGATCTTGCAACTTCTTAGACTCTTTCAAGTTTAGAATTCGCGTTTTAAAGTTCCCTTGATAAACGACTTTCTAGGATCAATTATAGGAACTTGCGAAAAGTTCTTGTTCTTAACCCGTAAGAGTTAAGACTTTCGCGTTTTAAAGTCCCCTATATAAAAGCCTAGCAAAACTTGACTTAAACACATTAAGGAGAGTAAACTTAGATAAGTAAACTCGGGTTGAGTCAAAAGATTCACAACGCTTGAAAATTAAAACCACTTTATTAAAATTTATTCTAGCAAAGAAAGAAAACAACTATAACAAAGATAAAACTACTAGGCCAAAATAGATCAAAAATTTTGAAAAATGTCAAAAAATTAAATTTTCCGGTTAAAATGAGGACAAATACAAGAAAAGCCCACTTAACTTCGATAGAAGTCCCCCCTACACTTAATATAAACATTCTCCTCAATGTTTAAGCATGTGGGAGTAAACTCCCCTACACTTAGGACATTGTGCACGTTGTTTAAATCTTGCTAAGGAAGAGACAAATAAAGTGATTCCTATTTTAATATTGAATAATATAAAATAGAGAATCAAAATATTTTAGGATAAAACCAGGAAGACGGGTACACGGGATCACGGGTTGTCAAAAGTCATCAAGAATGTATCTTTGAAAGCTCGAATCCCTGCACACATGATAAGAAAGAAAACAACAAACACATACTAGGGTCTCCCCTACACTTATTATAAAAACAAGGAAAAAGGATAGATACTGCGGGTTGCCTCTCGAGAAGCGCTTCTTTTTGTTCACCGAGTCGTGATCCTGACTCGACCTTATTTAGCATAGGAAGAAGCTTGAAACACATCCACCGGGATCAAATACATGGTTTTCATCCATCAAGTAGCACAAACTTAAGGCGAACAAAGCAAGCCAAAAAAGAGTAGGCAAGGTTCCCTTAAGCAGTTGTTGAACACGGTGGTAGCAAGTATGATGAGGTGCAAGCATATCTCCATAAGTTCCAAAAATCTTTCATTTTATTTCATCAGATGGATACTGAGATGGCTTAACAATTGCAATACCGGGATCAAACACCTTTTCCTTTAGGGGAAAATAACACTCAGGCTCAGTAGTCCTTGAAGAAGATCCGCTCATAAATCGCACAATCTCATCCTCAGAAGGGGAATAGAGAGGTGTCAGTACATAAGAACTGCGGATATCGGCGTCGGCCGAATTTTTCTCCTTTGAAACATGTTTCTTCATATCCAAAGGAGGATAAAGACCATAATCATCAAAGTCCAAAGGAGGAGCATCACTCTCATTTGGGAAGTAAGTGTTGAGAAAAGAAGAAAAGTCTTCCTCAAATGAGTAGTCATCCAAAGTAGGATCAAGCATTGTTGGTGGAGGATCTTCATCAAAAGTAGGTGCAAGGTCATCATGAGAAGAATCACTCGAGAGAGTATCAGCCTCATCAAAATCATCATAAGTGGGCATGTCTGGATACTCAGAAGTAAAATCATCAGAATCATCCCCATCGGAACTAGAATCATCATAGATCGGTGGAGAATCATAGACTGGTGGGGGATCCAATGTGGAGAAATAATCATCAACATCATCCACATCGCCTTGGAAAAGTGGATTATAATGGGAAGACTCGAAAAGAGGATTATCATATACAACAAAGTCATCAAGCTTAAAACTTTCCAAAGTAGAAGTAATATCTTCTTGAAGCACATTAATCATTTTCGTGGATTCTTTTCCATTTGTCTTACTTGTAATCTTCCCCATCTTAAAAACTTGAGCATCATTCCTGACTCTTAAGATTAGCTCACCTTCGGCAACATCGACTAATGCTTTTCCGGTTCTTAGAATGGCCGACCAAGTATTAATAGAATACGAGGGTCCATTTCATAATCAACAACAACCAAATCGACCTGAAAAGTGAAGGTACCAACTTTAATAAAAACATATTCGGCAATACCAATGGGGTAAGCGAGAGTGCGATTTGCTAGCTCAAGAGTAATCTCTGTTGGTGTAAGATCGGGTAATGATAACTTTTTCCAAACACTTAAAGGCATCAGATTTATACTTGCCCCGAGATCAGTTAAGGCAATAAATTCTTCGGTTTTGTTGAAAATGCAAGGCAACACAAAACGACCGGGATCTCCAAGTTTTTCCGGAAGTTCTTTAAGAATGACTTCAGAACAGTTTTCATTTAAGCGTGTGTTGACAAACTCAGCCATCTTTTCCTTCTTGTTAAGCAACTCCTTGAATGTTTTCACAAATTTCGGCATTTGGACAAGTGCTTCAACAAGGCTAATGTTAAAGTTCATTTGGGAGATCATCTTCAAAAAGTAAGTAACTTAAGAATCCTCCTTAGTGAGCACTTTGCACTTGTCTAACCGTGAGGGATAAGGAATATTAGGTTTAGGAGGTGTAGGTGTAGAAGGTGAAGGTTGAGAAGTAGAAGGATTAGAGGTGGAAGGTGGGGATGGTGAAGGGTTTTTCTTAGGTACTTCTTCCATAATAGGTGGAGGCGGTAATGGGGAACTAGTACTAGGCGTGGTAGTAGGAGGGTTAAATGGGGGTGGAGGAGGTGTAGATGGAGTAACCGGGGGAGGGGTAGAAGGTCCTATGAAAGTAGCTCCACTACGTGTAGTAATAGCACTCACATTAGCTCTCGGGTTTGTTTCGGTGGTGGAAGAAAGATCACCTTGGGGACGAAGGGTTTGTAGTAGTTGAACGAATTTCCTATCCGTAGACTCTTGTATTTGTCTAGTTGATTCTTGCATTTCTTGCATTATTTTCTCATGTTCACTCAATTTTTGCAAGACCAAGTCCATTGGTGGATGAGGTAAATTGAACCCTTGTTGTTGAAAACCTTGGTTTGGGTTTTGGTTATAAGGTGGAAAACCTTGAGGATTGAAACCTTGGTTTGGAAGGCCTTGATTTTGCATTTGATAAGTTCCCTGATTTGCATTTGATCCCCTCACATTGGCATTACCTTGAAAATTAGCTCTTGGTGGCCCTTGATTATTTTGGGTGGGTGGGTGTGGTCTTTGTTGAAAGCCGGGTGGAGCCAAATAATTCGTAGAATTATAGGACAAATGATTAACATCGACATTAGGCTTGAAATGAACCCTCTCCGTGTTGTTGTAACCATACACTTCCGCGTGAGATTGATCATAAGCTTTATCACAGTTAGCATAAGAGTGTGGCCCACCACAAGTTTCACAAGTTATATTAAGAGCATGGGCATGTTGAGTGGGAGGGTTATCTCGTAGAACAAGATGTTTTACTATAGAAGTAAGCTCCTTGATTTGAGTAGTGACTTCACTCTCATTGGCACTAGCCATAGTAGCCCTAACACTCTTGGTTTGGACTTTGGCTTTGTTCTCAATGATAGCCCAAGCTTCATTCATAGTTTTAACCAAAATATTATCCCCCGAGGCACTATTTAGTGAATCTTGGTCATTCAAACTTAATCCGTTATAAAAAGTATTAATTTGATGTACCTTTATAAAACCGTGTTGTGGACACTTTCTTAAAAGTTCCTTAAAACGATCCCAAGATTCACTAAATGTCTCACCGTACTTTTGTTGAAAGTTGATAATGTCATTCCGCAAAGCGGTAGTACGTGAGGGTGGGAAAAAGTAATTGATAAACTTGGTCTCAAGGTCCGTCCATGTTGTAATACTTTGGGGTGGTTCCTTATCAAGCCAAGTTCGGGCTTGTCCCTCGAGGGAAAAAGGAAATATGAGCAAACGAATTGCCTCTTGTGAGACCCCATTGTATTTAACAGTATTAGATAAGTGTACGAACCTCTTGATGTGATCATGAGGATCGTCATGAGTGCGGCCTAGAAAAGGTGTTGCGGAAACCATTTGAATAAACCCGGACTTGAGCTCGAAGTTATTTGCATTAATAGCCAGAACCACAATCGCATCTTCATTGCCTTCAACATGTGATTGCAAGAGCTCGATCATTGGACGGTTATCCATTGTTTTAACAACAGGAGGCTCGACAACCGGAGGTTGAATGATTGTAGCTTGAATGGGTTTCTTCTTGCGTGAGCGAGTACGCATACACCTACAAAAGAAGTTAGAGCAAATAAATAAAAGGAATAAAGCTAACTTAAAAATAAAATCTTTTTGGTGCAAAACTTTGAAAAATAAATGCTTTTTATAATTTTTTAATGTTTTTGTATTTTTGAAATTTTTTAATTCTTATGGATTTTTTGAAAATTTTGAAATTTTTGCAAGAAAAATAACGTTCAAAAGTGAACGGATCCCAAAATCCAACGCATCTCTCACAAAAAAACCGTTAATCTTCACGAAAAGAGCCGGCAGCGGCGCCATTTAATACAAAGATTTTACTAGTTAAAAAAGTTCACGAATCTTATCGAATTGACTTCCGGTTTAAAGCGTGACTCAATCGTTTTGGTTAACAAAAAGAAGGTTTGGTTATCTATTTCTACTAAAAAGGTAAATGCGAAACATAATTAAAAGAAGCTAAAACTAATTAACTAATGATAACGAGACAATTTAAAATAATAAAACGGGAATTAAAACTGAACGATTAATAATTAATGAAAACTAAAAGATGAAAATAACTATCGACTAAAAAGGTAAATGCGTGAATTACTAAAATTAAGCTAAAAACAAATTCCAGAAAAACTGTCACTTTTTCGAAAAAATAAAAAAAAAATACTTGGTAAAAACAGAGATCTGGGGAAACGTGCTATTTTTGGAAAATTAAAAATTACAATTCTAAGAAAAATAAATCATTCGGCAAAATCCTTCACTCGGGAGAATTCACTCGTTCGGGAAAACTAGCTCGTTCGGTAAAAATTCCTTAACTCGGGAAAATACCTTCGTTCGGGAAAAAGTCCTTCGTTCGGAATGTCTAGCTCGTTCGGGAAAATCTCCTTTACTCGGGAAAAATCACTTCGTTCGGGAAAATCTAGCTCGTTCAGAATAAATACCTTCGTTTGGAAAAACTAGCTTCGTTCGGTAAAATCTACTTCGTTCGGAAAAAATAATGTTGGTTCGGGAAAGAAGAACTGGTTCGTTCGGTAGAATAAACTTGGCTCCGAATAAAAAACTCATTCGGTAAAATCTGGGGAAAATGAAACAGTGACGAAAATAGGGGAAAAACAAGGCACGGATTTAACTAAAAATAACCATAATCAATCTAAAAACTAAACCAAACTAACCACTAATAATCAACTATCAATAACAAATCAAACCAAATCAATAAAACTAACATTAATAACTAAATCAATCAAAACCTACTTAATCAAATCTATCAAAAACTCATAAACACAATCAAAAACATAAACTAAGATTAAACCATTGAAAACAAGAAAGGAAGAAGGAGATGAATTAAAAGCTTGATTAAAAGTACAAGATTCAACAATTAAAACTTAAAGATTAAAGGTTCTACAAAATAATCTAGAGAGAGAAAATAAAAACTAGAGAGAGAAATAAACTACACCTATATAAAACTACTCCTAAATTCACTAACTCCCAAAAATGGGTGTGAAGTCCTCTATTTATAGGGGAGTGGTGAGGTTGGTAGGTGGTGACTTGTCTTCTTTCTTTTCTTCTGTCTCGTCTTTAAATTAAATTAAAGTCTCGACTTTGGCTCGGGATTTGTCGATAAAATCTTGAAATTGTCTTAATATTTCTTCATTTATTAGACTTGGGTTATTTGACTTGTAAATCTTCCATCTTTGGTCCTTTTCTTCAATAAATCTTCAAAATAGGCCCATTGACTTCCAATCTTTTGCACTCTTGATCTTTTGACTTCGTCTTTTGTCTTTTTCTTCGATAAAAGCCCGTGAAAGCCCGTGTTTTCCTCCTTTTTCATCTTTTAGTCCTAAAACATAATAAAAACATAAACCACGAATAATTCCGATATTTACAACATAAAATACACATTTTGGCTTGGTTATTATTATAATTAAGTGGTCAAAGGATGGGTGTTTTCACACCTATCATCCCTCGCTCCTTGCAAACTAATATTATGCTCCAAATCCTTAGTGCAACCATCCAAAGAATATCCTATAGTGTTGCTGAAAGTTTATGGACATTAAGTTAAATAGTCGTGTGATAGGATCGAACTCGGGATTACGGGATTGCACACAATACGTAAAGGATTAATTAATTTTAATAAATATATTTATTATATTTATTAAATATAAATCGAGCTTATTTAACAATCGTTAATAATTAATAGTTAAGTGTAAACGAGCGTTATGGAATTAAATAGAAGAGAAAACAAGAAACGGAAAGTTCCAGAAACCCCTTTGGGGGTACTATAGCCGTCGGCTATAAGGGAAAAAAAGGATGGGGGGGGGGGGGGGGGGGGTTGTTTCCTAAACTTGATTAAGACTTGCAGAACAAGTATTGTAATCCTATAAATACCCCATAAGCCTTCATTATTTTTTGGTCCCTCCCCTCCTTCTTTTCTCTTGCGATCGCAACAAACACCCCAGATATGGTTTCTGTTTGTTTTCGATTTAGCTATAATTCACAAGTATTGAAGCTCCGGTTTATTAGTGCTAGCCTCACGATTGATCCATTGCATTACGTGTGTACAAGAGCGTAATATAGTTTCACTATAAACTATATCTTGGTGTTCTTCATAGAAACCCTAATTCGTGATTCGTCGGTATTCTTGTGGAATTGCTCTAGCTAAAAGGTATGTAACCCTAACTCGATTAATTATGAATGTGTTATTAATTATGATCTTGTTAAACGCTTCCGCTATGTGTGCTTTGATCTTAATTAGGGTTTTACGTAATTGTTATGAGTAATATAAACCTTCAGTGGTATCAGAGCCGTTTTAACATGTTATAATTATCGAGATCTAAAGTTTTTTTTAATTAAAATTTGTTTGAGTTAAAATCATGATGTTTTTTAGGTTTTCATTAAAATTAGGGTTTTGTTTTTTAAATTAGGTCGGTTTAGCCGATTTTTTTAAAAAAAAAAGTTTTTTTGAAACCCTAAAAATTTACATGGTGATTATCTTTAGATGTTTTGCATGAAGTAATTGTTATGTCATGTTTGGTTACGATTCGTAGAGAGATTTATTTGTTAAGATTATGTGGGGAAGATCCGTGATGAACATGTATGTTTTTTCAAGGATCATATGATTTTATGCTATTTGCTTTATTTGATTCAAAGTTTTAAAATTAGGGAAGACTTTTTATGTTTATAAAAACCCTAGATTTTATGTTTTGAATAAATTCTTATGCATGTGGCTATTTGATTTAGTTTTTTGTACCTACTTGTTTTCATACGTTTTATATTGATTGTATGTTGTAAACAAGGGTAATTTTTTACAAGAAAAATTAATATGGACTAAATCATATAAAAATTAATGAATTGTTTTTGAGATCTAATTGATATATGATTTGCGTTGATTGGAATTGCAATAATAACTTAACGGCCTACTCAACTTTGACAAACTATAAAGTGGGTATAACGCACCGCTGGTCATGAACCCGGTTAAGGAAGGAGGTGTTATGCTTCAGCGCTGACCAAATTCCCGGCTTGCCTGTGCGTAAAAGTTGGAATTACCTACGGTTATTATTTACATAATTCCTTAAGGTTGATTTAACCGCAAATTCACATCTGAAAAACAATGAATAAGGTTATTGCTTTGTGCTTTAGCCAAGTTTAAGGAACGTGAGGCGTGAATTATTATGGGTAAAATCTTTAATTGTTTAACCAATACCTCAACTTGGAAATATATGGCTAAATTTTAGTCTCACCAAAAGGTTTACTAAATGTTTTATTAAACTTATGCTATAGAGATGTATGCATGTTTCTCCATACATGATTTTTGACACCATAATCAATACCCTTAAATTTAAGTCTTATGCCATCTAATTGACGAACACTTGAAGTTACAACTGTCGTCATGTGAGATCTTGGACGATGTTGTAATGGAGAGAAAACTTCATGACTGAATAAGATTACACATGAAGGTTTTGCGTTCTTTAGATTAGTTGACTTGATTAAGTTACTCAGTGAGATCTGGAAACTTAAGGCATAAAGTAGGGATGAAACATGTTTACAATGCAAAATGACTTTTGGCAACGTAAATATCTAGAAATTGAAAATTTGTTTGTCAATTATTGTTTGACAAGTTACCATGTTGAGTACATTTATCACTAGCAGATCAACTGATGTGATAAGTTTATGTCAATGTGGATTCTAGTTTTCAAGGAAAATACTATTTTTTAATTACCGGGGTAATTTTATTTTCTTGAATGGTATTATCGAAAATACTAATATTTTGAACTTATTTCTGTAGAAATGGCTCAACTCGATAACAACACGTTGAGTTCTGCCTTCAAGACTTATCTTGAACGTCAGGAACTAACTGGCTTAAACTTCAACGATTGGTACCGCTCACTGAGAATTGTCTTGAGAGTAGCGGGTACTTCTGATTACTTGACCAGGGTGTTTCCTGCGCCCCTTGGCTCTAATGCTACTCTAGTTGAAAGACTGAACTATGAGGCAGAGGTTAAGAAGCACAATGATGTGGCTTGTTTAATGCTCGGAAAAATGGCTCCTTTCTTGCAAAGGAAATTTGAGCTATTTACTCCAAAACAAATGCTTGAAGAGCTCAAGGCAATGTATGAGAAGCCTCAGGCTGTGGAGATCTACGACTTGGTAGATGCTTTGCACAGTTGTAAGCAAGCCCCTGGGAAATCCGTTAGTGCACATTATCAAGAGATGATGGGTTACATGGAACAGCCCATCGCACTAGAGAAATCCTACGACAACGATATGGAAATTAACCTAATCAATAGGTCTCTTAATCGAGACTTCAATGATTTCGTTAGGAACTTTAATATGCATTGCGCGGGGAAGACAGATAATGACTTGCACGCAATGCTCATTGACTACGAAAAGGGTCTAAAGGACAAGGCAAGTACATCTGATCCTACCCCTCCTGTGCTTTATGTACAAGAGGGTGGAGTGAATAAGCCAAAACTGCACAAGAACAACAAGAAGGGAAAAGGCAAGGGTGATAAGGTAAGACAAGTTGCGACTTATTCTAAACCCAAGCAGAACTTTGTCAAGAAGAAATCTCAGAAGGATGAGACTTGTCACCATTGCAAACCAAGTGGTCACTGGAAGAGGAACTGCCCTCTTTATCTCGAAGAATTGCGAGAAATAAAGAAGAAGGTTGAGCTTGGTGCTGCAGCATCTTCAGGTAACTTATATTTGATAGAGTTATTTAATCTTACATATAAATCAAATTCCTGGGTATATGATATGGGATGTGGTATTAACATTTGTAATACTATGCAGGGATTTGAGTTGGAGAGGAAGCTTACCTACGGGGAACAATTTATGCATGTGGGCAATGGCGGACAAGTAGCGGGTGAAGCTATAGGAACATTTAATCTAGTTTTACCTTCGGGTCTAGTACTGAGATTAAATAATTGTCATTTTGCACCTAAAATTATTAGGGATGTGATGAGATGGCATTTATACATGATCTCATCGTTCTTTTCGGGCTTTAAATGCATAAAATGTCATCAAAATACCATATATATATATATGCTTGTGTTTGTTTACTTGTATATTTTAGGTATGGATATCGTGAAAAAGACAAAAGATCACAAGAAACAAGGAAAAAGAACACGAGAAACAAAGCCGCACAATAAACCGGGCCCTAGTTATGGATTTCTCAAAGAAAAGACCTTGAAGACTTGAAGATGTATAAGAATGGTCCCTCGTTTATGAATAAATGACACTTAATACCCTTGTATATTCATAATTACAAGTTTGGTCCCTTAAGTTTGTCAAAATGACAAAAAGTTCCTTTATATTTGAAGATTTGGCAAGTTTAGTCCCTCAACAAATCTAAATTGTCAATAAAGGTCCCTCATGAAGTCAAAATTACAATGAAAACCCTTGAAGTTCAAGAATATTACACATTTAGTCCTTTTAATTTGGATTAAATATCAAAAGGACTAATGTTGTAAATATGCCAAAGTTATAAAAGCCCTAAATTTTGAAAACATTTTGTGGCCAAACTATGAATTCTGAAACTTCATTTACAAAGGAGAACGAGTTTGAAGGGCTTAACGACTTTGTATACACTTTTTCCCAAAGTCTGAGGATTTCTATTTCCACATGAAACATTTGAAAACCAAAAATGCGCCAAACACTTAACCTTTCTACCAAAACCGGATCAAATAAGTTACTATTCACCCCAAGAACCCAGTAACTCTTTCACTTAAAACAAAGGGTAAAATGAAATTACCCTAACCCACGTGTGATTCACCTCAAACCAAATCATTTCATACCTTAACATCACCAATCCCACTACCCAAAGGACCCCACACTCAACCCCGTCCACCTATCATGTGACACCCTCCTCTCCAAGCAAAGCCACGTGGCAAGATTAACGTTATATACTCCTTACTTGGCCCCAAAGCAAATATGAACGTCTATGATTCATTTGGACAACTCACAACCTCAACACGCCTTCAAAGCACTCAAGGGCATTCTAGGGATTTTCTAGCTAGGGCTTCATGTATTTTTCCATTCTAGAATCGTCTAATGTAGTCTATAAAAGGATCCTCAACCTGTGAGTAGCCCTTTGTTCCAGATTTTAGCTTAAATCTTTGTAATTCCTTTTTATGAAATAAAAGTTGTTATTTTCTGAAAATTGTAATTCCTTTTTGTTTATATAAAAGTTTGGTGTTTGATAAGCTAAGATCTGAGTTCCATTAATCTGTTTGTTGAGTTTTGAGGAAAGGTTTTATGTTTTAAATCCTTGTTTTCAAAGATCAGTCATAATCTGTTATTTTTTCATCCTTGTGTTTGTTGAATCTTAGCAGGTACAAGGAAGCTAGTGGTTGTTCTGCTACCACTTAAGCTCACACATCCCAAAGCATGGATGTATGTTTTGGAGGTGCACTTCTCTAAACTTTTTTATATTTTTCTGAATATTTCATGATTTTTGATGAATATGAGTATTTGTTTGTGAATTTGTGTTTTTATGGTTGAATCATGTTTGTTGGTTGTTATTGAGTTGATTTAAGCTTGGTTTGTGGTTTGATTCATACAAATCCTTTGAAAAAGTGTTAAATCAGTGATTTAAGGGGTGTTTGGGTTAACTGCATAATCTGAGTTTGAGTTGATTTGAGTAGGTGTTGTTTTGTGTATTGTGTTTGTTCATGCTTATGTTGTGTTATTGGATATTTATCTGCAAGTTTTGAGGTTCAAATCACCATAAAGAGGCCATAAAATCTGTTTAACTTGTTGTTTTTGACTGAAATTTTGGGGACACCTAGATCTAAGGGGAGACTAGGGTTAACAAGTGCTAAATCTTAGTTAATACAACCAGGGTAAGGGATTTAAGGTATTGAAATTGGATCTGTAGTCATTTAGATCAGCAAAAGGATTTTTGGGTATCATTTGTTCATCAGTAATTGCTTGTGCTTTAATCCGTCTCAAATCTTTGATTTAGTGCATGAAACAAGTTTATTTGTGCTTATTGGAGTTTATTATAGCTTGTGTATTCATCTGGTTCAATTTGGTTGGCTTGTTATTGCTTAAACTGCCTATTTGTTCATAATTGCTTATTTTCCAAGTCTGTGTGGTATCTGGTGACTGTTTGCTTATTTTGTGTCATTTTGCTTGATAATTTTGTGATTTCTTGCTTGTCTATGACTCCTTACAACTCACTAGTTGTAAGGGTGCCCTTGTTATCCATTGAATCCAAGTAAATCTCTCAGAAATCAAAGGTCAAATAGTCAAAGCAGTGGGAACTCCTTTCCCCTGTTGCTAGCCACTACTAGTGTTATTTTTGTTTTAGCTTATCAATAAGCTGTTCTAGCTTATTTAAACCTACAAAAACTTCAATTTGGTAATAGGTGCTCATCATTTGAACCATTTGTTCATTCTGGAGCATTTGGGTGGTTGACTTTAAGGTTTGACTAGAAAACCAACTCCATTGATTTCTACATAAGTGCTTATCAATTCATTCAGCTTATTTGGCTTTGCTTATTGAACCTTTCTTGATTGATTTGGCTTATTTAAGTCATTTAGAGTCTTTTGCAAGTTGAATCAAGGTCTGAGGTGGTCTAAAACTCTAAGTCGACTATTTTGTCGTTTAGTGGATTTATACTTTGCTTATTTCTGGCTTATTGGTTGTCCTTTTTCAAAATTTCTTTTCACAGATCTCTTAAGCATCTCAAAAGAAGGTTGTGTGTCAAATTAGAGCTTATGGCTTTGGCTTATAGCTTAATGAGCCAAAAAGCCCATTAAGAATAATCTGTTGTACATTTAAGCTGTGATAAGCTCACATTCAGCTTTTGGGCCTCAGACTTTTGTGTTTAGAATTGATTTTTAAGCTAGAGTAGTGAATTTCAGCTTATTTGATTGAGTTTGATTTTATTGGGCCAAAAAGCCCATTTCACTTAGACTGTTTTTGTTTTTAGCCCATTTGGGGGCCCATTAGGGGTATTTTGGTAATTTCACTTTCATTTTATGTTTACTTAGGTTAAAATAAACTAGTTTGCAAGTTTTTAGAAATTTTTATAATTTTTGGATTTTTAATATTATTTTAATCTTATTTTATTATTAAATTTCATTTTTAATATTTTTGCCACTTTTATATTTTTCCTAGGTCAAATACATTAAGTTAGGATTTTTAAAACTCTTAGATTAATTTTCTCATCATTTTATTAATTTTTAGAATTATTTTAATATTTTAATATTTAAATAGTTTTTAATCATTTAAAAATAGTTTTTATTAGTTTAAAATTCCATAAAAATAGGTTTTAGTCTAATTAAGTCATTTTAGAGGTTTACAAAGTGAAAAATCTTTATTTGGGCTTTTTATTAATTATTTGGATTTTTAGGGCTTTAATTAGCATTTAAAAATTAATATTTAATTAATTAAAAGGTTTGAACAAGTTTTGATTATCTGTAAACTCTTAGTTTATTTATTTTTTATAATTTTTTGTGGATTTTTAGAATTAATTTTTATTTTGTAGTAGTGTAATTTTAACGTATTAGTGTAATTTTAACGTAGTAGTGTAATTTTAAGGTATCTTTCATGCTCTTTTCTCATCTTTTCTTTCTCAATATTAATCCGAAATCATTACGAGTTATTCACACACATATACCTCCTTGGGAAACGAACTTATTTGGGTCATTAACACATGATTTTCCTAAATCATTTGTTTAATACTTACCGCTCATATACGCTCTTTTGTTTTCCAAAACAAGAGTGTATTTTACCATAATCATTTTGGTGAGATGGCATTTATACATGATCTCATCGTTCTTTTCGGGCTTTAAATGCATAAATGTCATCAAAATACCATATATATGCTTGTGTTTGTTTAATTGTGTATTTTAGGTATGGATATCGTGAAAAAGACAAAAGATCACAAGAAACAAGGAAAAACGAACACGAGAAACGAAGCCGCACAATGAACCGGGACCTAGTTATGGATTTCTCAAAGAAAAGACCTTGAAGACTTGAAGATGTACAAGAATGGTCCCTCATTTATGAAGAAATGACACTTAATACCCTTGTATATCCATAATTACAAGTTTAGTCCCTTAAGTTTGTCAAAATGACAAAAAGGTCCTTCATCTTTGAAGATTTGGCAATTTTAGTCCCTCAACAAATCTAAATTGTCAATAAAGGCCCCTCATGAAGTCAAAATTATATGAAGACCCTTGAAGTTCAAGAATATTACACTTTACTCCTTTTTAAATGGATTAAATATCAAAAGGACTAATGTTGTAAATATGCTAAAGTTATAAAAGCCCTAAATTCCCTTTTGAAAACATTTTGTGGCCAAACTATGAATTCTGAAACTTCATTTACAAAGGAGAACGAGTTTGAAGGGCTAAAATACTTTGTATACACTTTTTCCCAAAGTCTGAGGACTACTATTGCCGCATGAAACATTTGAAAACCAAAAATGTGCCAAACACTTAACCCTTCCACCAAAATCGGATCAAATGAGTTACTATTCACCCCAAGAACCCAGTAACTCTTTCACTTAAAATAAAGGGTAAAATGAAATTACCCTAACCCACGTGGGATTCACCTCAAACCAAATCATTCCATACCTTAACATCACCAATCCCACTACCCAAAGGACCCCACACTCAACCCCGTCCACCTATCATGTGACACCCTCCTCTCCAAGCAAAGCCACGTGGAAAGATCAACATTCCATACTCCTTACTTGGCCCCAAAGAAAATATGAACGTCTATGATTCATTTGGACATCTCACAACCTCAACGCGCCTTCAAAGCACTCAAGGGCATTCTAGGGATTTTCTAGCTATGGTTTCATGTATTTTTCCATTATAGAATCGTCTAATGTAGTTTATAAAAGGAGCCTCAACCTGTGAGTAGCCCTTTGTCCATAGCTTAAATCTTAGTAATTCCTTTTTATGAAATAAAAGTTGGTATTTTCTGAAAATTGTAATTCCTTTTTGTTTATATAAAAGTTTGGTGTTTGATAAGCGAAGATCTGAGTTCCATTAATCTGTTTGTTGAGTTTTGAGGAAAGGTTTTATGTTTTAAATCCTTGTTTTCAAAAATCGATCATAATCTGTTATTTGTTCATCCTTGTGTTTGTTGAATCTTAGCAGGTACAAGGAAGCTAGTGGTTGTTCTGCTACCACTTAAACTCACAGATCCTAAAGCTTGGATGTATGTTTTGGAGGTTCACTTCTCTAAACTTTTTATATTTTTCTGAATATTTCATGATTTTTGATGAATCTGAGTATTTGTTTGTGAATCTGTGTTTTTATGGTTGAATCCTATTTGTTGGTTGTTATTGAGTTGATTTGAGCTTGGTTTGTGGTTTGATTCATACAAATCCTTTGAAAAAGTGTTAAATCAGTGATTTAAGGGGTGTTTGAGTTAACTGCATAATCGTTGATTTGAGTAGCTGTTGTTTTGTGTATTGTGTTTGTTCATGTTTATGTTGTGTTATTGGATACTTATCTACAAGTTTTGAGGTTTAAATCACCATAATCCATAAAGAGGCCATAAAATCTGTTTAACTTGTTGTTTTTTTCTGAAATTTTGAGGACACCTAGATCTAAGGGTAGACTAGGGTTAACAAGTGCTAAATCTTAGTTAATACAACCAGGGTAAGAGATTTAAGGTGTTGAAATTGGATCTGTAGTCATTTAGATCAGCAAAAGGATTTTTGGGTATCATTTGTTCATCAGTAACTGCTTGTGCTTTAATCTGTCTCCAATATTTGATTCAGTGCATGAAACAAGTTTATTTGTGCTTATTGGAGTTTATTATAGCTTATGTATGCATCTGGTTCAATCTGGTTGGCTTATTATTTCTTAAACTTCTTATTTGTTCATAAATGCTTATTTTCCACGTCTGTGTGGTATTTGGTGACTGTTTGCTTATTCTGTATCATTTAGTTGGATAATTTTGAGATTTCTTGCTTGTCTATGACTCCTTACAACTCACTGGTTTGTAAGGGTGCCCTTTTTATCCGTTGAATCCAAGTAAATCTCTCAGAAATCAAAGGTCAAATCGTCAAAGCAGTGGGAACTCCTTTCCCCTACTGCTAGCCACTTCTAGTGTTATTTTTGGTTTAGCTTATCAATAAGCTGTTCTAGCTTATTTAAACCTGCAACAACTTCAATTTGGTAATAGGTGCTCATCATTTGACCCATTTGTTCATTCTGGAGCATTTGGGTGGTTGACTTTAAGGTTTGACTAGAACACCAACTCCATTGACGTTTACATAAGTGCTTATCAATTTATTCAGCTTATTTGGCTTTACTTAGTGAACTTTTCTTGATTGATTTGGCTTATTTAAGTCATTTAGAGTCTTTTGCAAGTCGAATCAAGGTCTGAGGTGGTCTAAAACTCTAAGTCGACTATTTTGTCGTTTAGTGGATTTATACTTCGCTTATTTCTGGCTTATTGGTTGTGCTTTTTCAAAATTTCTCTTCACGGATCTCTTAGGCATCTCAAAAGAAGTCTGTGTGTCAAATTAGAGCTTATGGCATTGGCTTATAGCTTAATGGGCCAAAAAGCCCATTAAGAATAAATTGTTGTACATTTAAGCTGTGATAAGCTCACATTCAGCTTTTGGGCCTTCAAACTTTTGTGTTTAGAATTAAATTTTAAGCTAAATAGGTGATTTTCAGCTTATTTGGTTGAGTTTGATTTTATTGGGCCAAAAAGCCCATTTCACTTAGACTGTTTTTGTTTTTAGCCCATTTGGGGGCCCATTAGGGGTATTTTGGTAATTTCACTTTCATTTTCTGTTTATTTAGGTTAAAATAAACTAGTTTTCAAGTTTTTAGAAATTTTATAATTTTTGGATTTTTAATATTATTTTATTATTAAATTTCATTTTTAATATTTTTCAACTTTATATTTTTCCTAGGTCAAATACATTAAGTTAGGATTTTTAAAACTCTTAGATTAATTTTCTCATCATTTTATTAATTTTTATAATTATTTTAATATTTTAATAGTTTTTAATCATTAAAAAATGTTTTTATTAGTTTAAAATTCCATAGAAATAGTTTTTAGTATAATTAAGTCATTTTAGAGGTTTACAAAGTGAAAAATATTTATTTGGGCTTTTTAATAATTATTTGGAATTTTAGGGCTTTAATTATCATTTAAAAATTAATATTTAATTAATTAAAAGGTTTGAAAAAGTTTTGATCATCTGTAAACTCTTAGTTTATTTTTAGCTATTTTATTTAATTTTTTGGGAATTTTTAGAATTAATTTTTGTTTTGTCACTTTTTACGGTTTTTCGTTTTATCGTAGTAGTGTAATTTTAACGTATCCGTCATTCTCTTTTCTCATCTTTTCTTTCTCAATATTAATTCAAAATCATTACGAGTTGTTCATACACATATACCTCCTTGGGAAACGAACTTATTTGGGTCATTAACACTTGATTTTCCTAAATCATTTGTTTCATACTTACCGCTCATATACGCTCTTTTGTTTTCCCAAACAAGAGTGTATTTTACCACAATCATTTTGGCGCCGCTGCCGGGGATGTGTGTCGTGATTAATTTGTTCATTTTGTTTTTAATATCTAACCATAAATAGTATTTGTATTAGTAGAACTCTATTAATACGTATTATCGGTTTTTTCATTTTTCTTGTGAAATATTATTACTATATTGTATAAGTATCACAACAAATTCAAAATATCTCCAAAAGTGTGAAAGCACAACCTTAATTGGGATTTGATCTCATAATTGTTGTATTCGAATGTCAAACAAAAAGAAAAAGGCAAAAATAGATAAATGCTTTCGTGAAGCTCGATTTTGAAAAATACGAACTATAAGGTGGGTATAAGGCGGGTGTTATAGAATACACCCTAAAGAAAAAGGCTCTTAAGTGCTTCGCACCCTCTCGTTTCTCCGCTTGCTTGTGAGTATTTGAGATTGAAGTCTAATCGAGGGTTTTGCCGCCCAAAGTATTATTACGTATCATATAATATTGCTTGGTTTCTTTGTGATTAAACCCTCTTGAACAATTTGGTTTTCACCAAAGTTCTAAAGTCAATCGAAGGCGTTCACTCCACATGATCGTTTTCATTCCTTTGAGGCTTCTTTAATCAAGAGTTTGATTCGAGGAGAGATTTGGTATATTGTTGTCTACGAATACACACAAAATCCAAAAAAAATTAAAAACAATAAAAAACACAAAAAAATTGAAAATTCACAAAACACCCAAAAGAATCTTCTTTGCTCACCTTCACATTCTACGTCACGTTTATGCAAACTCTTAATCAAGCAAAACGAGCTCACAAACATCATCAAAACCAAGGAAATTTGATTGAAGAAGAAAATCCAATTGTCGAACCCGTTGTAGAACCAATAGTCACCATGACTAATCGTACTATGATGGAGTTGCTTCAAGCACCCACCGAGGGTTTTGGAGAATCTATTGTGATTCCCGCCATCCTTGCGGAGAATTTAGAGATTAAGACGGGTTTAATGTCGATGTTACAAGCAAACAAGTTTCAAGGTCATGAGAAAGGCAACCCGCATTATCACATAAGGAATTTCAATCGTCTCACCGCAACAAGCAAGTTTAAGGATGTTCCGCATGACGCCATTAAGATGATGTTGTTTCCATACTCGTTAGATGGACCCGCAAAAATTTGGCTCGAGAAAGAACCGCCAAATTCGATTTTGACATGGGGTGATCTCGTTTCTAAGTCTGTGAACCAATTTTTTCCACCATCTAAGACAACACATTTGAAAAATGAGATTTCAAGGTTTACACAACGTAATAATGAAAGTTTTCAATGGCATGGAAACGATTTAAAGAAATGTTACAAGAATGTCCACACCATGATTTTTCGGAATTGCATCAAATTGATACTTTTTACAATGGGCTTAATGATCATGAACGAGATTATTTGAATGCCGCCGCGGGTGGTAATTTTTTGTGCAAAACAACCGATGAGGCTTTAAAGATCATCGAGAATAGATCTAAGGTTTATAACCCTCGTAACACACTGATTGTTGCCAATATGGGTTCATTGTCATCGTCTCGTAACATGAATGCCTTACATGATGAAGCTAATGAGGAAAATCGGTTTTCTGATAGATTTTTGACGCTTATGACACATTGGAAAGCACAAGATGCTTTGAATTCCGCATCGGTTAAAGCGGTTGAAAAGAGTTGTTTATCTTATGGTGGAACTCATGATCTTTCCGAGTGCATTACCGCCGGTGGTAACACTTCGAGTGCTTACGTAGCAATGGGAACTTACA
Organism: Glebionis coronaria; assembly: GCA_025667525.1. Classification (NCBI taxonomy): domain Eukaryota; kingdom Viridiplantae; phylum Streptophyta; class Magnoliopsida; order Asterales; family Asteraceae; genus Glebionis; species Glebionis coronaria. Next base: position 550,096,910 of record CM046874.1, read on the forward strand.
ACCAAAACGGCCAAGGTTCCCGCCCAAATCAAGCTCCACAAAATCAAAATGCTAACAACTATCGAAACAACAATCAAAATGGTGGTTATCAAGGCAATTCACGTAACTACAACAAAGGGAATTACCAAAGTGGGAACGGGTAAGTTCAAAATCAAAACCAAAACCGCGATTTTCAAAACACTACACAAGGTTTTCAAAATTCTCACACTAAAAATCTTAATGGAGAATTTTTGGATTATGCAAGCAAACGATGCTAAGTTTCATAACATTCAACGTGAGATAATTAGCTTAACATCCGAGTTGAAAAACGAGCTTAAAAACAAACTTGATAATGAATTGAAAACTCATGCTAATAAAATGGAAGGAAACGTTCAACGTCTTCAACAAAATCAACAAAAGATGGAACAAGGTCAACATGAGATTAAGCAAGAGTTGTTAAAAGCGGATTTAAGGCAATCAAAATTTGAAGATCGAATGGCTAAAATGTTTGAAGAAATCATGTATAAACCCTCTTCCTCGGGTGGTCTTCCTAGTGATACCATTGCAAACCCGAAGGGAGAAATGAAGGTTATTACTACTCGTAGTGGTAAAACTTTCAAGGAACCAATCTCTCGTCCTAGTACTTCTACGGAGAAGGAAATCGAGAAAGAGCCCGAGGTGATGGTCGAAAAGGAGCATATCACAAGCCCACGAAGTACCGATCATACCACACCTACGGTTGAACCAATACCAATTATGGAACCCGAGATTCCAAGGCCGTTGCCTATGCCCCAACCCACACCACCCTTACCTTACCCATCGAGACGACACAAAGAGAAAATGCAAGAACGTAACAAACAACAAATCGAGCTTTTTATAAAATGTTTCAACAAGTTCCTTTTGATGTAAGTTTAGCCGACGCGTGGTTATACATGCCTCGTTTCGCTTCCACTTTTAAAGGTATGATGAACGTCAAGGAGAAGCTTTCAAAGCTATCTAATTGTTCTTCGGTTTATCTTAATCGAATACCGGAAAAAGTTGGTGACCCTGGGAAGTTTCTCATTCCTTGTGATTTACAAGATATGAAAGAATGCCTCGCCTTGGCCGATCTTGGTGCGAGCATTAATTTGATGCCATTTTCCATTTGGAAATCGCTTTCGCTTCCGGCTCTTACTCCTTCTAACATGTCTATCGAGATGGCCGATCATTCTACGATTTTAACATGTGGAGTAGCCGAGGATGTTTTCGTGAAAGTGGGGAAGTTATACTATCCCGTTGATTTTATAGTAGTTGACATCCCCGCGGATCCTCAAGTTCCTCTAATTTTAGGTCGTCCATTTTTAGACACCTCGAGATCGCTTATCGACGTTCATGCAAGAACTATTACTTTGAGATTCAACGAAGAGGAACTTGTTATAAACGCTACTAAAAACTCGACACCTTCTCATGTTTATGCAATCGCTACCATCAATCACATTGACTTAGTTGATGTGGTTTGCGATGAGTTTTCACAAGAAGTGTTAGGTTTTTCCGATAGTTCGTCAAGTGGCAATCCCACTATTTTGGATCTGATTCTTGCTAATTCTACACCAAATCTCACTCCATTCCAAGGAGGCGATTTTACTTCAAATGAAATCGACAATGAAGATGAGGTGATTATTGGTAATGATACTCTTATTCCACCATTTCTTCCGCTGATGGAAGTTATGAGTGTTGAACAAAAATCTTCAATCGAGGAACCGCCAATCCTTGAATTGAAAGATCTTCCATCTCACCTTGAATATGCATTCTTGGAAGGTGATGACAAGTTGCCGGTTATTATTACAAAAGATCTTGCTAATGATGAAAAAACCGCACTCTTGAAAGTTCTTAAAGCTCATAAAGGGGCAATTGCGTGGAAAATTTCCGACATTAAGGTATTGACCCCAAATTTTGTACTCACAAGATTTTAATGGAGGAGGACTACAAACCCGCAATTCAAAGTCAAAGAAGGGTAAATCCCAAAATTCACGATGTCATCAAAAAGGAAGTCTTAAAAATTCTTGACGCGGGAATGATTTATCCTATCTCCGATAGCCCATGGGTGAGCCCAATCCATTGTGTCCCTAAGAAGGGAGGAATGAACGTTGTGCCCAATGAAAACAACGAGTTAATTCCCACTCGTGTTGTGACCGGTTGGAGGGTGTGTATTGACTATCGAAAGTTAAACGACGCCACTCGTAAAGACCACTTTCCCTTGCCCTTCATGGATCAAATGTTGGAGCGACTCGCGGGAAATGAATTCTATTGCTTTTTAGATGGTTTTTCTGGTTACTTTTAAATCCCTATCGACCCTCGTGATCAAGAGAAAACTACGTTTACGTGTCCTTATGGAACGTTTGCTTATCGTAGAATGCCTTTCGGACTTTGCAATGCACCGGGTACGTTTCAACGATGTATGATGGCTATTTTCATGATATGATCGAGAAGTCGATGGAAGTATTCATGGATGACTTTTCGGTGTTTGGTGATTCGTTCACGTCGTGTTTATCTAATCTCGAGAAAATGTTAAAATGTTGTAAAGAAACCAACCTTGTGCTTAATTGAGAAAAATGTCATTTTATGTGTAAACAAGGAATCGTCTTAGGGCACAAGGTCTCGGAAGCGGGGATTGAGGTCGATAAAGCTAAGATAGACGTCATCGCCAAGTTACCTCATCCCAAAACCGTCAAGGGAGTTAGGAGTTTCCTAGGCCACGCGGTCTTTTATCGTCGTTTCATCAAAGACTTTTCGAAAATCTCTCGACCAATGACACAACTTCTCGAGAAGGATGCTCCTTTTAACTTCAATGAGGATTGTGTTAGAGCTTTCGAAACTCTTAAAAGGAAACTTACCGAAGCTCCCATTCTTGTTGCTCCTAATTGGGAATTACCTTTTGAAATCATGTGAGATGCAAGTGATTATGTAATAGGGGCCGTCTTAGGGAAACGATATGAAAAGCACTTTTGTCCTATCCATTATGCTAGTAAGACGATGACCGAGGCTCGACTTAAGTACACCACAACGGAAAAGGAATTCCTTGTCGTGGTCTATGCTTTTGAGAAATTCCGACCTTATCTCGTCTTGACTAAAAGCATCGTGTATACGGCCCATTCGGCTATCAAGTATCTCTTACCTAAGCAAGATGCTAAGCCGAGATTGCTTTGTTGGATCCTCCTCCTCCAAGAATTTGATGTCACCGTGCTTGACAAAAAAGGAGCCGAGAATCTAGCGGCCGATCATCTCTCTCGTCTAGAAGATCCTCACAAAGATGTTTTTGAGAACAAGGAAATTACCGAAACATTTCCTCTCGAGACTCTCGGTGTAGTGAATTTTAAAGACACCGCCCCATGGTTTGCCGACATTGTAAATTACCATGCGGAGAACTTCATAATCAAGGGTATGACGACACTACAAAAGAGAAAATTCTTTCGTGACGTCAAGTTCTATTTTTGGGACGACCCTTATCTCTTTCGGGTTTGTGCGGATCAACTCGTTCGACGTTGTGTCTTTGGTACCGAAGCTTCTAACATCCTTAGAGCTTGTCACGAGGGACCCACGGGTGGTCACCACGGTGCTAATATCACGGCTAAGAAAGTGTTCGATGTCGGCTTCTTTTGGCCTACGATCTATCGTGATGCACATGCACTTGTGAAGTCGTGTGATTCGTGCCAACGCCAAGGAAAATCGTCACAAAAGGATGAAATGCCGCAAAACATAATTCAAGTGTGTGAGATTTTCGACATTTGGGGCATTGACTTTATGGGGCCGTTCCCATCGTCTTATGGAAACAAGTATATCCTCATCGCCTTCGACTACCTATCAAAGTGGGTGGAAGCTAAGGCTTTACCTACGAATGATGCTCGTGTGGTAGTGAAGTTTTTGAAGCAACTATTCACTCGGTTTGGAACCCCTCGTGCTATTATAAGTGATCGTGGAACCCATTTTTGTAATGACCAATTCAAAAAGGTTTTAAAGAAATATGGAGTTACACATCGTCTTTCTACGGCTTATCACCCGTAAACGAATGGGCAAGTCGAGGTTTCAAACCGAGCTTTGAAGAGGATTTTAGAGAGGTCGATTGGAGAAAACCGTGCTTCATGGTCCGACAAACTCGATGACGCTTTATGGGCCTTTCAGACCGCTTATAAGACACCTATCGGTTGTACTCCGTATAAGTTGGTTTTTGGAAATAATTGTCATTTGCTCATTGAATTGGAGCATAAGGCATATTGGGCCCTTAAGCATGCCAACTATGATTTGAAGACCGCGGGAGATCACCCAAAAATACAACTTAATGAATTGGATGAATTAAGAGACAATGCTTATGAAAATTCATTGATTTTTAAAAGAAAAGACTAAAAAGTTTCATGATTCAAAGATTAAAAACCGAGTTTTTAACATTGGTGATCAAGTGTTACTTTTTAACTCTCATTTGAAGATATTTTCCGGAAAATTGAAATCTCATTGGTCGGGTTCGTTCACCATAACACAAGTGTTTCCTTATGGGACCATCGAGCTAGCTCAAAATGATGGTCCTAACTTCAAGGTGAATGGACATAGGCTTAAGCACTACTTTGATGGGGAAGTCCCTTCGTTGGACGGCCTCGACCAAGTCACCTTCCCCAATGATAATTAGCATTGAGGGGATCGAGTCGAGCTCATGACTCGGTAATAAAAAACGAGGTGCCTCGTGGGGGAGATCCCATGCTTATCCATTGTACATATTATCGCTTTCTAATGTAGTTAATGAGAGGGGATTTGTGCCCTTCCAACTCGTTGTCTCGTGGTTGCTTGTGAATGTGTTATCTAGATCATCATCATCGCCACGACTGAAGACTCTCGTGTTCGTTTACGTGAGCCTCGATCGTTTGCTTGAAGAGTTTTTCTCGAATCCATGACATATCCTTTATTGTTCTAACAATTATCTTTTAGCATAATTCATAAACGGCTTTAGATATATTGTTGATCACCCTTTCCATGCTAGATCCTAAGCATTCGACTCTTCGTCTCTAGTATGGGGGTGCTCCACCTTTAGACTCGAAACATTGAGGACAATGTTTAATTTTAGTATGGAGGGTGAATAGATACTTGCCTTGCTACGCCCTCACGTTTTCCAACTTTCAATGTTTTGTTTTGTTGCAAATAAGGCTAAAAATGGCCAAATTTTTAAAAAAAATTCTTAGTTTTCATAAGTGTTTTTAAGACACGAATGTATATTTTCCGATGGGTAGAATAAGAGTTAATTTTTGACTTGATGGGCATTTGGAGCCCTTTATATTCCTTAACCCGCTTGAATCAAGTTTTGCTAGACTTTTATATAGGGAACTTTAAAACGCGAAAGTCTTAGCTCATTCGGGTTAAAAACAAGAACTTTTCGCAAGTTCCTATAATTGATCTGTTGGAAATACGTTTTACGTATTTATGAAGGATCGGTCGCTCCAACGATATATTAATGTATTAGGCTCGTGATCCAAGTATAGCCCATATAGCCCACATGTAGGGTGGGCTATATATATCCCCTCCTAGCATGTTAGGAGGGTGGTTCTTTTCATTTCAACTTTTCATTTTAATAAAATCACTTTCTCTCTCTACTTTTCTTTTCTCTCCTTTCTCTCTCTACACCTCATCTCCTTCTTCCCCATCTTCCTCCTTCATCCATTCTAATAAATAGATCTAATCCATAGATTGCACAATCCTAAGAAATCGTAGACCTTCAATTGGTATTAGAGCCATGGTTAAATCTTAGGATTTGTGTTTTTTTATCTATTAATTTGATTGAAATTTATATGTTGAGTTTTTTGCTGATCTCGTTTTTTCTTTCAAATCTTTCGTCTCATTTTTTTTTCTTTTTTTTTCTTTCTTCCAAATCTGTGCAATCAATTTTTTTTTAAAACCTGTCATCATCAATTTTTTATTATTTGTATCAAATATGTCCTATCATCCTTCCAAAATCATCAGTGTTTTAATATTTTTTTTTTATTATTTCATTTTATTTTATTTTTTCTTTCTTTTGTCCAATCAGTTTTTTATATCAGTTTGTTTATAGTTTTCTTTTTTGGTCAAAACTGTCAAAAGTCCCAGGTTTTTGATCTTGTCATCAGTCCTTTTTGATCCATATCCCATCAATCTTTCCATTATTTTTTTTCGATCAAACAGTTTATTCCGAACGAAAAGTTATTCCGGATGAACTAATCTTGCAAAAAAAAAAAAGTTATTCCGCATAGGTTGTTATTCCGCGTAGGACTTATTCCGCATAGGACTTATTCCGCGTAGGACTTATTCCGGGTAGGACTTATTCCGGGTAGGACTTATTCCGGGTAGGACTTATTCTGGGTAGGACTTATTCCGGGTAGGACTTATTCCGGGTAGGACTTATTCCGGGTAGGATTTATTCCGGGTAGGATTTATTCCGGGTAGGATTTATTCCGTATAGGAGTTATTCCGTTTAGGAGTTATTCCTATAGGATTTATTCCGTATAGAAGAATTCAAACATAACGGGACTGGACTCGATAACAACTCTCGGACTACACACCCTCGGACACACCTACACTGACTCGAACACCAAACCCACACCAATTTTCTACTCCTCACCTCTCGTCTCACACGACTCACACTCGACCCTCCCTCAAACCCTCGACACTCACTCTCGAGACCAACACCCTAAGAACTCGACACTTTGAAAACAGACCCTCGAAGCCAAAACTCGATTCTCGTTTGAAAACTCCCTCACCACCCACTACCCTCGACTCACCCTCACCCTCACCATTCGCACACTCACCCTCGTCTCATCTCAACACCACTCTCGACCAACTCACCCTCGACACATCTCAACAAAACAAGACCCTCTTTCCCCCCAACCCAGTTCACTCGACTCGACACAAGACCCAGATCAGACTAAAACAACCTCTCGACACTTCATCTCAGATTCGCTCTTCGTCAAATAATCATTGAACAACAAATCATCATTGATATGTGTTGGGTATATCCCACACTTAATATACGAATTATATGAATGATTTATAACATTTCTTGCTATAATCAACTCACTATATTTCGTTTACCAACACATGCATAATCAATTATACCTACCTGAGATCATTCAAGTGACCTTCAAGCCAAAATCTTCGATTGTTCTTCATTCGTGGGTTTGCCTTTACCATTCGGGATAGAAAAAAAAACGAGTCGGTTGAGATCAGTGATTGGCTTTGAGATTGGGTTATAGATCAGTTATTGGCTTTGAGTTTGGTTGCTGAAAGTGGGTTGTGAAATATGTGTTCTTGGAGAGACATATTCGGCTAGATGTGGTTTGTGATAAGTGTGTTTTTTGTTTTGAGAAGAGAGAGAGATATGGACGAAGGAACCAAGGTGGGGATTAAATGTGTGTGGTACACAGTTAAAGAGAGAAGGAGAGATATTTAAGGGGCGAATAAAACGAGTTAGTGGTTGGCCACGTGTTGTGTTAAGTGGATACACGTTTTTTTTTAGACGGAGAAAACAAGGATCAGATTTTTTTTACTTTTTAAATTTTAGTTAAGTTTTTAAGTTAAGTAATTTTTCGTTATTTTCTTTTTATTTTGGAAAAAGTTTTATTTTGGATATTAATTGTTATTTTCGATATTAATTTTGATAATCTTGATAATTAGATTTAGACAAGTTTGGGCCGGCTATGTTATTGGACTCGGTTAAAATTTAGACAAGTTTAAGTTTGGTTGAAGTTTAGGCTATATTTTGAATAAGATTTCTCTTAAACGATTCGTGTCATCGGTCGTGTTGTCGAGATCTAAACGTGACATAGTGATAAAAGTGGTGAGACAAAAAGCCGTGACAAGATTTATTTGACGAGACCAAGAATTTTTCCTTCAATTTTCATCAAATCTACAATGGATTCGTTGCATTCGAGATTTCACAAGGGAGAATCGCATTCAATGCCAAACAAAGTTAGGAAAAGTGGCATCACTTCATTTCAAATGCTTCAGTCTCATCTTGTCACTCTTTCGAGGATTCAAGGAGGGAGCAAATTTGTGACAATCTTTGGTCAAGATCGTCATATATTCATCGACTCAATATTCACCACTTTGACCCAAATCGCCGAGAACCTCAACAATGAAAACTTTAATCACTCTGCATCGGCACTTGCTTATAAAGCTCTTGTGACACAACTCACGCCTTTCCTCCAATTCAATATCATCAAGCCTGAAAGTTCAGTGATTTGCCAATCATTTCTTCGAGATACACATACCGAGCTTCGAGTTTTCCGTGATACAATATTGAAACTCATGACATCGGTCTCGTCTTCGATTTATCAAAGATCACAACTTCAGCAAGTGTATGATAATGGAGTGCAAGAATCAATGACGCAGATGCAAGAGGAGAATGGTCATACGGTTGACAACTTGGAGCCTAACGATGGCAAGAGCACGAAATCAGGAGGACAACATGATACCAGTGGCACGTCAGGGGATGTTCACGAGACCTCTCTTGATGACACCTTACCCGTTTATGACGAAGAGCCTGCAAACATGGTACAATGTAATGTTGTTTATGATGTATCTGCTGATGACATGCCGCATATTGAGCATTCTGAACCTAATTATGACAAACATGGGATGGAAACGAGTGATAGCAATACCACTTCTGATTCATCCGATGTAAGTCATAATGGGGGAGAGATTGTTCAGAATGCTATAGTACATCATGATAATTGTATTATAACTGCTTCATTGACTGCTTCTAGTTCCAAGATTAGAGAGCTCGAAACGATTGTAGCTCAACAATCAAAAGATCTTGAGGATGCCAAAATTGAATTTTCAAAGAAAACGAACAAATTTGAAACATATTTTGAAAAACTTGAAAAATCAAATGTTGTTCTTGAAAGAAAATTGGATCAAAAAGTGTTAGATTCTAAAGCTGAAAAGGATAATCTTTTGAAACAAATTCAACTGCTTGAATCTAAGTTGGCATCCCAAGATAACTTGCTCAAAGAGAATGAGACTTTAAAGGCCCAAGTATAGGAAAAGGTTTTTGCTATAGCTGTGTTGAAAAACGAGTTAAGGAAAACTGGAGGACCTAGTGTGGACACTAAGCTTGAAAAACCATCAATCTTGGGGAAACCGCCTACAAATCAGTTCGTCAGACAACCGACTGTCAGACAACCTATTGCATTTAGATCCGAGCGACCACAATCCTCGAGACCGCGGTTTGCCTCCCAAGTTGACTTGGGTCATATTTCTAGAACAGTCACTCCACCAACTAGGCCTAATGTGACTAAATCAGTTTTAGCAAGACCTCATCACATGATTGCCCCTAGTTTCTCTAAGAATAGTTCAATGAACACGTCTAGAACTAGTTCAACTGATGTGCGCCATGATTTCGGTCAAAGGGAAGTTATTCAAAAGACACATGTAAGAGATAGCAATGTCCAACCTAGTCAGATGCCTTCTAGATTACCCAACACTGCTAACCGTAGCATGACGTCTCCTAGGAGCATCGATCAATCATCAAGGAATTACTCGGACATTAAATATGCTACTTGTAAAACATGTAGAAAATGTGTCTTTACGGCAAATCATGACTCTTGTATCAAAAAATTGCTTAATGAGGTGAACTCCCGTGCTAGACTTAAATCCCAGTGGGTTGCTAAAATCAAACCCATTGGTAAAATGTGGTGCCCCACTGGTAGATCTTTCACTCTTGTAGGAAACGAGTGCCCTTTAACTAGGATAATCTCCGACTCTACTAAGACTGCTAGGGAGGAAATTGAAAAGGATGATACATCACTTAAGCCTGAACTTAAAGTTTTCTATAAAAGGAAACGTTTGCCAACTAAGATAAGAGAATCATCTACTCAGGTTACCTCTGACACAAGTAAAGTTAACTGTGAACCCCCACGTGCTTCTATAATTGATATCGCTAACCCATGTCAAAGCATGAAAATTCCTAATGAGAATGCAGGTCCCAAAGTTGATGTTCCAAAAGAACGAAGCGGTCCAATCGTTGTATACCGTTCAACTAAGGACACTCTTAGAGTTTGGTTGCTGAAGAAGCAGATATCGGAGAAACTAGTATCTTAGGGGATTCATGATTAAAGCTTACACAAGGACTTATAGTCACATCACAGACTATAACTCGATCTTCAAAGAAAGGAAAGTTTATCGCCGATGGTAAACTTATCCTAACAACGAGAAATTAATTTTTCTCGGGCATGAGCTTATATCAAAAAAATTCCAAGTTTTTAAGCTCATGCACAAAGGCTTATAGATAAATGACAGTCTGTAACCCGTTCTTCAAAGGAAGGAAAGTTTATCGCCGATGATAAACTTATCCTAACAACGAGAAATTAAGTTTTCTCGGGCATGAGCTAATATTAAAAACATTCGAAGTTTTTAAGCTCATGCACTATGACTTACAGTTAAATGTCAGACTGTAACTCGAACTTCAAATAAAGGAAAGTTTATCATTAATGATAAACTTATCCTCATAACGAGAAATTCAATTTTCTCGGTCATGAGCTTGTCATAAAACATTCGAAGTTTTAAGCTCAGAAAGGAAAGTGCATATTTTAAATAAGAGAACTTTTCCTCATAACGAGAAATTAACCTTTCTCGGTCATGAGCTTTCCGTTAAAACAGTCAAAGTTTTCAAGCTCATGAAAACGACTTCTAAGTAAATGTCAGCTTAGAACTCGTCCTTCAGATAAAAGGAAAGTTTATCGCCGATGGTAACTTATCCTTAACAACGGGAAGTTTACAACTTCTCGGACTTGAGCTCGTTTTGTAAGATATTCAACATCTTAAGCTCAAGTAATTGTTTTTCAAAACTTGGAACACAATTTTTTCAAGAATTTTTTCAAAAGATTTTTCTAAATCTTTTAAAATTGTGTGTTCAAAATGTTTTGATAAAAAGAGCATGTCTTCTGGAATCGATAATATATACGAACCTAGAAATGTCATTCAATAATGACACGAGGTTGTAAATAAAGTTCGAGCAGAAGTTTAAATGATTTAAAACATGCTTAAAATGGTTTGCTATTATTTTCGATAGTAACCCGCTTTTCACATTGAAGTCAAGCATTTCACCGGAAAGCTTTGTCTTCAAAATCCGAAGTTATCAACTCCACAATCCAAAGTTCGTTGCAATTGATATCTACATACTCGACGATGCGACTACTCAAACGGTGACTACAGCTCTTTCAATAGAACACGGGTCAACAATTGAGGGGGAGCAATTGTCCAGCATTCAGAATCCTTGATGCCGAGAGTGCCAAGTTCACATATTGGTGTCAAGACAACGATATCAATCATACACATGGAGTCAAGAGATAACTTCAGACGTGACGAGGTGACCAACATTCGTGAACAAGAACCATGTGAATCTTTTATATGATGTTCTCCATCATTCAGGTCCAACCTCGTAAATTGCTAATCTTGTGAATACATTATCATATATGATCTTTGCACGTGATAAATACCTCACACTTGTGTTTAAAAGGTATTTAATTTACGTTTCAAGTACACCCTCATTAATTTGAGGGGGAGCTTGTTAAAATCATGAAGATAACTAGATTTGCATTTTTCTTCCCAAATTTTCTTAAAATGCTATTAAATCAATTGATATTAAAAACATCGATTGCGTTAATATTTTTAATATGGGGGAGAAAATGTGATTTAATATGGGAAATGATTAATCACAAATGGTTTGACTTAACGTGTTAGCTCATCCCGACATGTGCGAAATGTTTTCGGATTTCGTGGCATATGTTAAGGGGGAGCAAAATGGATTTGCACTTCAAAATGGATTTCATGGTGACATACACTTACCCAAAACATCTCTATTCACGACGGTGAAGATTGTGGTGACATAAGGATGGTAGGATAGGTTAAAGTCCAATGATTCCTCTAGAACCGGAAGAATCTTCCCAAGGACATTCCATAGCTAGAAATAGTAGTACTTAGGAAAGATGGAGAAAGATTGTGAATGTAGCTGAATGCCGACCAAGTACTTAAGTTAGCACTGGAACAATCACAACAAGGTGCTAGTTACGACGTATTGGTAAGCATTGAAGGGGTTGAAGAATGAAAAAGAATTGTAAAGATAAAGGGTGTAAAGAAAGAAGCCCTCCTTACAACCTTAGGCAGAAACCGGGTCAATTCATATGTTATTGAGATCATTTATGATTCTTGATATTAAAGATAGACATCATGGACCCAGTGATGCAAGGCACAACCCATCCCAGCTAACTCAGATATCTCTCAAAAGATATTTGTTTTAATCACACGGAGACAACACATTATCTATTGATTTATTCACTCCGAATAAATTGGTATTGAAAAGGTGGCACTCCTCTCCAGCCTCCGATCACTAAAATCCAAAATGCACGATCGAGTCTAGAGCCATTTGAGATCATCAAATATCTCATTAGGACACACTCTCATATTTCCTTGCTTCTTCACACACTGTGAAAAGTAAGAAATATCTTAAGAGTCCTACGCAAAATCTTCATGATCTTGCCTGAACATCCGAGTAATACGAAAGTATTTACAATGAAGATGGAAATCCTTCTTGAGCGAACATCAAAAAGCTCATGGTAGGTGACTTGTGCGATTCTTTATGAATCAAACTTGTGATAACTGGAAAGCAACAGTGGTTTTAATTCTTAAATGAATTTAAACACGTTCCAGGCCTCTACGCAATATCTTAGTGATAGTAATACTATTAAGTATTTACAGTGACGAATGGAAATCCTTCTAGTGTTAACATCAAACAGCACTTGGTAGGTAACTTGCAAGATTCTATATGAATCAAGCTAGTGACAACTGGAAAGCAACGATGGTGCGGTTCTTAATTGAACTTCACTTGTTCCAGGAACATGAATTGACGGCTTCAAATCATGCGGATAATATTATCCAAATGATTCACTCTTTACGTTCGCAGTCAGCTTTGGACGGTCGAGTAAAGAGAACGGGTTTACCCGCGAAATCTTGTCAAGGAGGTTCTTTATTGAAACTACCTGCCACAAGTACGATATTTAATATCGTCCAACGGTCTTCACCGACCGGAGGTAAAATGCTACCGAATTAAAATGAAATGTTCAATGCCATTTCATCCGTGTATATGGTTTGTTGCTAACTGTCTTATGCAGCGTAACAAGAAGGTGGCATTGCGGTGTATAATCCAGAAGAAGTCGTCACCACATGCTTGTACTACATACACTTAGTACTTCAACAAATTCAAGAAAGTCTGAAGGTCAAGTCTTCCGCTGTATCAAACTCTGAAGCTTTCAAGAATTTAAAGGTATAAGTATGTGGAACATGAAGTCACGAAGAGGCAAATTTCACAAGTGATGAATGCACAAGGTCAAGGCAAGGAAACATGCTCAAGACTGAAGTCAAAGATCACATCAAGCATATTCACAAGAACAAGATCGAAGGCTCAAGCATAGTATGCTAGGTTTAAGATTTTTGTAAAATGGTGTGACCTCCCTTAGGGGGAGATTGTTGGAAATACGTTTTTCCAAAGAAAGTCTCGGTCACATCATTATTAGCATAGATCATGAGCTATAGAATATTTAGAACTTTGTAACTTGGAGCGACCTCCCTTAGGGGGAGATTGTTGGAAATACGTTTTACGTATTTATGAAGGATCGGTCGCTCCAACGATATATTAATGTATTAGGCTCTTGATCCAAGTATAGCCCATATAGCCCACATGTAGGGTGGGCAATATATATCCCCTCCTAGCATGTTAGGAGGGGTGGTTCTTTTCATTTCAACTTTTCATTTTAATAAAATCACTTTCTCTCTCTACTTTTCTTTTCTCTCCTTTCTCTCTCTACACCTCATCTCCTTCTTCCCCATCTTCCTCCTTCATCCATTCTAATCAATAGATCTAATCCATAGATTGCACAATCCTAAGAAATCGTAGACCTTCATGATCCTAGAAAGTCACTTATCAAGGGAACTTTAAAATGCATTCTCTAAACTTGAAAAAGTCTAAGAAAGTGCAAGATCCTATAGGTGACTTGAAAACCCAAAAATTCGATTTGATATAGTCTTAATGAAAGCTAATCCAAATTTGACTTAATTTTGACTTGCATGGCTAAGTATTCACGAGTCTCTTTAATTAGAGGTCTTTAAACAGTGAAGAACAATAAGTGATAGAGTTAGACAAGTGATCATGCTAAACTTAGAACATGAAAATGTTCTTTCAAAAACTCATATGTTTTTAATTGTGGCATTTTTTCCCATAAGATCAATGCATTAGGAATTAAAATAATTGCAATAAGTAATGTCGTACGCTTTGAAAGGTTACTTAGCTTCTAGCCCAAGATCGTTTAAAATTTGCTCGGGGTTGAATAGAGTTCATAGCCAAGGCATAACTTATTGAAGCGGATGCGAAGATTGGTGACAATCCAAAAAGGCCCTAACAATGCATGAGGAGCTCTATTTTGTTGCTAAAGAATCCAAGATGATGTGAAGTATCATTATTCCAAAATCAATATGAAGGATCGACACACATGACGAAAAGCAATTACTCCCCTAAAGATCATGGAGAAAGTCTATCCAAAAACACCCTAACAAGGTATGAGGATAAGTATATCCAAGTCCTAAAAGGAGGCGGATCGTTGTATATCAAAATCCAAAATAAAGATTGAAGAAAAATGATGAAGTCGTGGTCCAAGTATGAAGAATCTCTCAAAAATGTCAAGTGAAGAAATTCCAAAATATTAAGAGAAGACCACAATTTCAGGAACGTCTTCCGAAGATTTGAAGTATGAAGTACATGCCAAATATCGGTCCGAGAAATGTCTCAAATCGTGAAACGAGTTATGCCAAGATATGAACTTAAGGAGATACACGAGAAGCCGTTTTAAAAGATTTTGTCCTTCGGCTAACTATCGATTAAATCGTGCTACTTTATTTTCGGACTAATAAATACTCAAATAAGTAAATATGAATCACTTGTGATCCATGACAAATAGTTAAAAAGATTCTAGAAACCTTTTCTTCTCTTAATAACTAGGATTGCGGGGAGAAAAAGTATTACACAATTTGGACGTATGAGTAGTGTTAGCATTGTGACATGTACCAACAATGATCTCGTTTTTGCACTTAGCATGGAATGTATGACAATCAAGGATGACGAAATTTACTCTATAAGACATTCACTTGTTTCTATTCATTGACCCTAAAAGTCACATTCGTGATGAAAATCATACATTATGTCTTTACATATCTTTGTAGTATTGTAGCAAGTTTTACTCTTCAATAAAGGTTAATAAAATTGAATTTTGGAGATGCTTAGATACTTTATGCTAGCATTGCGTGAGGGCACGGCAATCGTTTAGTATGGGGGAGTGATGAGATGGCATTTATACATGATCTCATCGTTCTTTTTGGGCTTTAAATGCATAAAATGTCTTCAAAATACCATATATATGCTTGTGTTTGTTTACTTGTGTATTTTAGGTATGGATATCGTGAAAAAGACAAAAGATCATAAGAAACAAGGAAAAACGAACATGAGAAACGAAGCCGCACAATGAACCGGGCCCTAGTTATGGATTTCTCAAAGAAAATACCTTGAAGACTTGAAGATGTACAAGAATGGTCCCTCATTTATGAAGAAATGACACTTAATACCCTTGTATATTCATAATTACAATTTTGGTCCCTTAAGTATGTCAAAATGACAAAAAGGTCCTTCATCTTTGAAGATTTGGCAAGTTTAGTCCCTCAACAAATCTAAATTATCAATAAAGGTCCCTCATGAAGTCAAAAATACAATGAAGACCCTTGAAGTTCAAGAATATTACACATTTAGTCCTTTTAAAATGGATTAAATATCAAAAGGACTAATGTTGTTAATATGCCAAAGTTATAAAAGCCCTAAATTCCCTTTTGAAAACATTTTGTGGCCAAACTATGAATTCTGAAACTTCATTTACAAAGGAGAACAAGTTTGAAGAGCTAAAAGACTTTGTATACACTATTTCCCAAAGTCTGAGGACTACTATTGCCACATGAAACATTTGAAAACCAAAAATGCGCCAAATACTTAACCCTTCCACCAAAACCGGATCAAATGAGTTACTATTCACCCCAAGAACCAAGTAATTCTTTCACTTAAAACAAAGGGTAAAATGAAATTACCCTAACCCACATGTGATTCACCTCAAACCAAATCATTCCATACCTTAACATCACTAATCCCACTACCCAAAGGACCCCACACTCAACCCCGTCCACCTATCATGTAACACCCTCCTCTCCAAGCAAAGCCACTAGGCAAGATCAACGTTCCACACTCCTTACTTGGCCCCAAAGCAAATATGAACGTCTATGATTCATTTGGACAGCTCATAACCTCACACGCCTTCAAAGCACTCAATGGCATTCTAGGGATTTTTTAGCTAGGGTTTCATGTATTTTTCCATTCTAGAATCGTCTAATGTAGTCTATAAAAGGAGCCTCAACCTTTGAGTAGCCCTTTGTTCCATATTTTAGCTTAAATATTTGTAATTCCTTTTTATGAAATAAAAGTTGGTATTTTCTGAAAATTGTAATTCCTTTTTGTTTATATAAAAGTTTGGTGTTTGATAAGCGAAGATCTGAGTTCCATTAGTCTGTTTGTTGAGTTTTGAGGAAAGGTTTTATGTTTTAAATCCTTGTTTTCAAAAATCAGTCATAATCTATTATTTATTCATCCTTGTGTTTCTTGAATCTTAGCAGGTACAAGGAAGCTAGTGGTTGTTCTGCTACCACTTAAGCTCACACATCCCAAAGCATGGATGTATGTTTTGGAGGTGCACTTCTCTAAACTTTTTATAATTTTCTGAATATTTCATGATTTTTGATGAATATGAGTATTTGTTTGTGAATCTGTGTTTTTATGGTTGAATCCTGTTTGTTGGTTGTTATTGAGTTGATTTGAGCTTGGTTTGTGCTTTGATTCATACAAATCCTTTGAAAAAGTGTTAAGTCGGTGATTTAAGGGGTGTTTAGGTTAACTGCATAATCTAAGTTTGAGTTGATTCGAGTAGGTGTTGTTTTGTGTATTGTGTTTGTTCATGCTTATGTTGTGTTATTGGATACTTATTTGCAACTTTTGAGGTTCAAATCACCATAATCCATAAAGAGGCAATAAAATCTGTTTAACTTGTTGTTTTTTACTGAAATTTTGGAGACACCTAGATCTAAGGGTAGACTAGGGTTAACAAGTGCTAAATATTAGTTAATACAACCAGGGTAAGGGATTTAAGGTGTTGAAATTGGATATGTAGTCATTTAGATCAGCAAAAGGATTTTTGGGTATCATTTGTTCATCAGTAATTGCTTGTGCTTTAATCTGTCTCAAATCTTTGATTCAGTACATGAAACAAGTTTATTTGTGCTTATTGGAGTTTATTATAGCTTGTGTATGCATCTGGTTCAATTTGGTTGGCTTATTATTGCTTAAACTGCTTATTTTCCAAGTCTGTGTGGTATCTGCTGACTGTTCGCTTATTCTGTATCATTTGGCTGGATAATTTTGTGATTTCTTACTTGTCTATGACTCCTTACAACTCACTGGTTGTAAGGGTGCCCTTGTTATCCATTGAATCCAAGTAAATCTCTCAAAAATCAAAGGTCAAATAGTCAAAGCAGTGGGAACTCCTTTCCCCTGCTGCTAGCCACCGCTAGTGTTATTTTCGGTTTAGCTTATCAATAAGCTGTTCTAGCTTATTTAAACCTGCAACAACTTCAATTTGGTAATAGGTGCTCATCATTTGACCCATTTGTTCATTCTGGAGCATTTGGTTGGTTGACTTTAAGGTTTGACTAGAAAACCAACTCCATTGACTTTTATATAAGTCATTATCAATTCATTCAGCTTATTTGGCTTTGCTTATTGAACTTTTCTTGATTTATTTGGCTTATTTAAGTCATTTAGAGTCTTCTGCAAGTTGAATCAAGGTCTGAGGTGGTCTAAAACTCTAAGTCGACTATTTTGTCGTTTAATGGATTTATACTTTGCTTATTTCTAGCTTATTGGTTGTGCTTTTTCAAAATTTCTTTTCACAGATCATGTAGGCATCTCAAAAGAAGGTTGTGTGTCAAATTAGAGCTGATGGCATTGGCTTATAGCTTAATGGGCCAAAAAGCCCATTAAGAATAAGCTGTTGTACATTAAGCTGTGATAAGCTCACATTCAGCTTTTGGGCCTTCAGACTTTTGTGTTTAGAATTGAATTTTAAGCTAGACTGGTGATTTTCAGCTTATTTGGTTGAGTTTGATTTTATTGGGCCAAAAAGCCCATTACACTTAGACTGTTTTTGTTTTTAGCCCATTTGGGGGCCCATTAGGGGTATTTTGGTAATCTCAATTTCATTTCCTATTTATTTAGGTTAAAATAAATTAGTTTGCAAGTTTTTAGAAA
The DNA here is from genome assembly GCA_025667525.1 of Glebionis coronaria. Classification (NCBI taxonomy): domain Eukaryota; kingdom Viridiplantae; phylum Streptophyta; class Magnoliopsida; order Asterales; family Asteraceae; genus Glebionis; species Glebionis coronaria. The sequence goes on from CM046874.1 coordinate 550,115,325, forward strand.
TTTTTATAATTTTTAGATTTTTAACATTATTTTATTATTAAATTTCATTTTTAATATTTTTGCAACTTTTACATGTTTACTAGGTCAAATACATTAAGTTAGGATTTTTAAAACTCTTAAATTAATTTTCTCATCATTTTATTAATTTTTAGAATTATTTTAATATTTTAATAGTTTTTAATCATTTAAAAGTAGTTTTTATTAGTTTAAAATTCCATAAAAATAATTTTTAGACTAATTAAGTCATTTTAGAGGTTTACAAAGTGAAAAATCTTAATTTGGGATTTTTATTAATTATTTGGATTTTTAGGGCTTTAATTAGCATTTAAAAATTAATGTTTAATTAATTAAAAGGTTTGAAAAAGTTTTGATCATCTGTAAACTCTTGGTTTATTTTTAACTGTTTTTTATAATTTTTTGGTAATTTTTAGACTTAATTTTTATTTTGTCACTTTTTACGGTTTTTCGTCTTATCGTAATAGTGTAATTTTAACGTATCCGTCATTCTCTTTTCTCATCTTTTCTTTCTCAATATTAATCCAAAATCATTACGAGTTATTCACACACATATACCTCCTTGGGAAACGAACTTATTTGGGTCATTAACACTTGATTTTCCTAAATCATTTGTTTAATACTTACCGCTCATATACGCTCTTTTGTTTTCCTAAACAAGAGTGTATTTTACCATAATCAGGGTGTTATTTCCTTTTCTTGTATGTTGGATCTTGGATTTATTCACAATATTGATAATAATAGAATTTTTGTTTTCAAAGATGGTTTATTCTATTTTGATGCAATTTCTGTTAATGGTGTTTTTGAAATTAACATGCATGATAATAATTCCAAGAGAAAGATTAATTTTGTATTTAGCATGAATAAGAAGAGAAAGTTAGACAAGAACTCTTCTTATCTTTGGCATTGTAGACTTGCCCATATTCGGAAGACTCGCATATAAAAGCTTCAACGTGATGGTCTTTTGGAAAGTATCAATGATGAATCATTTGATAAATGTGAGTCTTGTATCTCTAGAAAGATGACCAAGAAACCTTTTAATAGTAATATTGAAAGGGTTACTGAACTACTTGGTTTGATACACACCGATGTGTGTGGACCACTTAGACATGTGTCAAGGAAAGGTGCTAGCTACTTCTTAACATTTACGGATGGTTATAGCCGTTATGGTTATGTTTATTTACTTAAGCATAAACATGAGGTATTTGATACATTCAAAGCGTTTAAAGTGGAAGTAGAACTGCAACTAGGAAAGAAGATTAAAGCTCTTCGTTCTGATCGAGGTGGTGAATATTTAAGTCAAGAGTTTAAAGATTATTTAAGTGAGAACGGAATTGTTCGAAAACTTACTTCTCCATATACTCCACAACAAAATGGTGTATCCGAAAGGAGAAATCGTACATTATTGGATATGGTGCGATCTATGTTTAATCTTACAACTTTACCTTTATCCTTTTGGGATTATGCTTTAGAATCTGATGTTCGTATTCTGAATATGGTTCCCACAAAGAAGGTTGATAAGACACCACATGAACTATGGCATGGCAAGAAGCTATATTTGTCTTATTTGAAAATTTGGGGTTGTGAGGCATATGTGAAACGTGACTTTGGAGATAAACTCCAACAACGCTCAGTAAAATGTATCTTTGTAGGTTACCCTAAGGAAACTATGGGTTACTACTTTTATTATCCGCCTGAGAACAAGGTTATTGTTGCTAGGTATGGAGACTTCCTTGAAAATGATCTTGTAAATCAAGAATTCAGTGGGAGAAATTATGATCTTGAAGAAATTCAAGAAGATACATTGCCTTCTGAAAATACTAGCGAAGAAATTCCAATAGAGCCAGAAAGTCTAGGAGCTCCACCGGAATTAATTCCTCTACGTAGGTCTGCAAGGACTATACGTGCGCCAAGCAAACTATGTCTTAACATAGGGGATGATGAGGAGGAAGTAGGGGATCTTGGTGAACCTGCTAACTATCGATCCGCAATGTTTGATCCAGAAAAGTCTAAATGGATAGTTGCGATTAATGAGGAAATGAAATCCATGAAAATCAACGATGTTTGGATTCTTGTAGACGCGCCTAAAAATGCTAAAGTAGTGAAAAATAACTGGATTTTCAAGAAGAAAACCGACATGGATGGTGAAGTACAATCCTATAAAGCACGTTTAGTAGCTAAAGGTTTTACTCAAACTTTTGGTGTAGACTACGAGGAGACATTTTCTACGGTAGCAGACTTACGAGATATTAGGATTCTCATAGCTATAGCAGCATACTATGACTATGATATATGGCAAATGGATGTTAAATCTGCCTTCTTGAACGGTCGCTTAGATGAAGAAATCTATATGCAACAACCGGAAGGGTATGTTCCTAAATATCCAAAACGCGTATGCAAACTTCAAAGATCTATTTATGGTTTGAAGCAAGCATCACGTCAATGGAATAAACGATTTGATGAAGAAATAAAAAAAATTCGGATTTATTCAAAATCGTGATAAGCCATGTGTATATCGCAAAGCTAGTGGGAGTGACGTAGTGTTCCTAATTTTATATGTCGATGACATATTAATCATGGTAAGTAACATTCCAAGACTTAAGGAAGTTAAGGATTATCTTGGTAATTGTTTTTCTATGAAGGATTTGGGAGATGCTGCATATATTCTGGGAATTAAAATCTATCGAGATAGGAAAAGACGGTTAATTGGTCTTAGTCAAGATGCTTATATTGATAAGATATTGAAGAAGTATGATATGCATAATTCCAAGGAAGGTTTTCTACCTAAGGAAGTTAAGCATAATCTGAGTCATGAGATGGATGCATCAATTCCTGAAGATGAGGTATACATGCAGAAGATGCCTTACGCTTCGGCTATAGGATCTATAATGTATGATGTTAGATGCACAAGGCCTAATGTGACGTTTGCTTAGAACTTGGTCAGTAGATACCAACAGAATTCAGGGAAGCTCCACTGGGTTGCTGTTAAATATTTTATGCAGTATTTGAGGTATACGAAAAGAAATGTTTTTTTATCCAGAGGGTAGCCATATACATAACTAAAGGTGGTTTAGATTAGGAAGTTTATTGGAGATCTTGGAGTGATGCCTTCAATTAAAGACCCTATTGATATGTATTGTGACAATTTGCTGCAATTTTATTCGCCAATGATCCTGGAGTCATGAAAGGAGCCAGACACTTTAAATGTAGATATCACTACATGCGAGAACAAGTGGAAGCTCGTGAAATAAAATTAATAAAAGTTCACACAGATGATAACGTAGCTGATCCTTTTACTAAGGTTTTGCCTAGACAAAGGTAGTTAAGCATGCCAAGGCTATTGGGCTGCAACTAGCTAGCGAACTCATGCAATAAATATGTGATTAGTATTTGGATAAAGGAAGTTAAGACATTATTGAATTGATGAAATAAAGATTGAGTTTCGTTTATTTTATGTTATTTGATTTTGTATCCTATTTTACATGTTTTATATCCATGAATAAATTGTTATGTTCTAAATGTCCGTTGTCGATTAATAATATGGGAGTATTATTAAACTAAGACAATTCAAAATAGTGACAGAGTATACTTGAAAGTATATTGGTCAATTTTGGATGATATTTGATGGATCAAATATTGGACTTATCCCAACTATATGATTTTACTTTATGGATCTTTGTCATTAAGTAAATCATAAATAGTTATTCTTAGACCTGAGATACCAGGAAACTGTCATGAATGTAGTGTATTTCTATGAGATAACCTAACGCTAAACGTAACGGTAGCTATAAGGGTTATTTTCAAAAGTGTTGCAAAGTTCGTAAGTTTCGCTTGTAGTCAAAATGGGATTTGTTTCCTTCAAAATTATTTTTGAAGTATAATACAGATGGGCCCCTCGTGGAAGTAGTAAGATGTTTGTGTGGCCACACCCGAATGTGTTTTGGTATTCTTGCTATATCCGTAAACGAGAAACAGAATGGTTAATGAAGGAATGACTGAGATCCATATTATATTAACGTTGTATTTGAAATGAAAGGATAATTGTTGGGAATCTAAACTTGTTAGATTCCCTGATCATAGATTTAAACATAATTAGGCTGTTAGATAGTCCCTTGCCTGTGCCTAGGAGGCAGGCAAGTTTCACAAGACTCACAGAGATCCAAGTCTCTGTAAGCAACCTCAGAGGAGTCCATGTCAGAGACATTGTCAAGGAAGTCAAAGATTACTTGAAGACATACTCATTGGCTATGATGGATAACAGCCAAGATGTATCAGGGACTCTGAGGGGTTGAGGGTTTACAGGGGTGGCAATACCCTGTTAACACTCAGCACACTTTGGACATGCCATTTGTGTGTTCGAGACTATGAAGAAAAAGGAAACTGTTTTGACAACTGTTTCCTTAAAGCATAATTGTGACAATCTAACATTTTCAGGTAGTGAAATATTTTCTCGTATAATAATTTGAAACTTATTTTTGTGTTGGTTGACGAACTCACAATTTACGGATTTAAATTTGGGCTTACGTGCATAATTTGGCGTCTTTTACAACTAAACCGGAAACCTTAGGATTACGTATTTACGTTTTTGAACTCCGTTTTTGATGAGACAATTTTTATTGGATTCGTTTTGTGACGTTGATTCATAATTTATAAAAACGTTTTTCGTAAAACGACCCGAGGGCACGCAAATCGAGAAAACTAGAATCGAGGAATACCCGTAAACTAGTGAGATGGGACAAAATACATTGTCCCACCCCACTAGCTAGTTTGGACGGCACCAACATGACACCACAACTATATGTGGCATCATGTTAGCTACAAGTTTACATGTGTAAGCCAAGCTTACTCTTTAAGCTACTCTTTTCCACTATCTAACACAAAACCATCAACTAACTTCATTCCACCATTTCCATACATGCAAAACTCTCTCAAATCCTCTCAAAACCCCACCCCTTGCCGTCCATATTCAAGCAACAAACACCCCTTTTGATCTTTTCTAGCCATGAAATACATGTTTACTAGCTCTATCATGGAGTTATCTTGAAGCCTTGATCATTTGGTGGCCATATTAACAACATTGAAGGTGATTTGCTTGTGTCCTAGGGCTGATTTCCCAACTTATGTTCTTGGTGTTTGATGATCTTGGAGTTACTTGTGGTGTTCATCAAGTTCTTGTCTTCCAAAAACAAGAAATACACTTGGTTGGTAAAGAAGATCATCCTCTCCATTTTTCTCTTGTTATTTTGTAAAGAACAAATGTATTTTCTTTCATTTTGTATATGTATATGATGTATATATGATGATAAAAATGTTGTGTGGGGATCAAGTGTTGATAGATATGCTTAAAAAGGTTAATAACTATAAGAAATGAGGCTAAAATCTTGATTATTTAGTTGGCTGTATAAAAACAGTATATAACTAAAACTTGAACTGATAAAATTGCATGGTATGATCCATTAACAGTAAGTACAAGATGTTATACACATGTGAGAGTTGGCCATGCAATGGAATCAATATAATGAGTGAGATATGATCAAAACAAGTTACGTGTTCTAATCTAAATAAGCAGTTTTGTAGGGACTGTTAAGGCATGATGAACTTAAAATGAGAAGTAGCTATAACTAAATTAAATGTAGCACATAATATGAAGAACATGTCACCCAAAAATGAGCTTCTAATTCATTATAGAACTCTAGATATGGTAAAAATGGTGAACATGAAGATAAAAATCAGATTTTAAGAATTAATGTTTATTATTATTATATAAGCACTCACATTTTATTGTATAAAATGTAAAATAAAAACCCACTAACTTATAAAACTTATTTATATAAATATATAAAAGGTTAATTAAATGGATAAATTATATAAATGGTAGTGGAATAATATTTATAAGTAATAAAAACTATAAACTCGATTTTTACGACTTTTTCGGCTATTACCGTAAAATTTACGTTTTTCGCCAAATAAAACATAGACGATCAAACCCGTCTAATGTAAAGTTTTTAAAAGTCATATACTGATATATAAGTAACTAATACAAGTAAAAACCGATAAAACCCGAACTATAAGAAATACGGACATTAACGAGCTAACTAAGCATATTGGACTAATAATTGGACTAAATAAGATAAATACTTATAAAAAGAACTTATTGGGCTTAACCCATTTGGGCCCAACATGGAAAGTATATATATACTGATAATATAGGTATAAAAGGGATTAAAACAAGTTAAAGAACTTATACTAAGCTTAATGGACTTAAAACGTGTAAATAGTTAAAACTAGCAAACTAGTAAAACGTTACCAAAACGTAAACACTAAAATGAGTAAACAAGGATATATAAACCCACTTGATCATCATCATATGTACAAAATCATCATATGTATATTGTTATTTTGATAAAAGTCATTGGACAAGAGTCTAAGACCGATTATTATTTATATAGGTTTCCGTGACCGAAGCACGCCCGTAGCCGATAATCCGCCTTTCATTATCAACGTGAGTTCATAGCCTCGCACTCTTTTAAATGTTTTATAAAATGATTTGTAAACCCGCGAGGGAGATAACATGCTAGATTTTGATAAAAATAGAACACAAGTAGTCCCGATGGTATGCTTAATGATATGGACCCGAATGATGCTATGACCCTATAAATGAGACTAAAAGGATTATTAGTAGTTAGGTTATGTCACTTAAAGTCCCATTAGCATGAATTGTGAACTACCGGGATTTGGTAGACGCTTATGCATTTGATAGTACTATTTGGGGACGATCACCCCCAGTTCGCGCCTTGACGGTTGATCCCCGTCGTACCACATTGATTGGTAAGCGAATTTATGTATGAGAAGATTCCATAGCGTGATTTTTGTGACGACACGCTAACTTAGATGGGCAAATTGTTTGTCGGGTTCGCGGCCCGCTGTTTTCATAGTAAGGTAACAATGTCATGCGGCTAATAATAATCCTACAACCTATATAATTTAAATATCCGATATGATACGATGCTAATAACGATGATAATATTACCTATTATGGTAATATTGAGGCTACGGTCTCATGGACGGTTTAAGATGTATGCTTGATTTATATATTGCCTGACTAGCAATACGAGGACTTACTTCCGATATTATACTTGTGTTCTGATTTTAATGATTGTTTTATATAACGGTTTTTATTAAACTCTATGAATTCACTCGGAATTCGCTGATACGATTTTTGCATGTTTTTATCTCAGGTGCTTGAAGGTAATCCGGATGGAGATCGACTCTGATGGCCCACATAATATTAAAAATGTTCATTCGATCTATGTTTTGTAAACTTAATGACCTGTATAATTTGGGACCTGTTGTACACTATAAAACTTTTTATCGAATGAATGTATGTTAAACCTTGAACAACCATTTTTATGTGTTGTCTATGATTGGAGTTATTGTGCTATCCCGTAACACTCTGAAAGACCCTTCCGTTGTACCGATACGAAAAATGAGAGTGTTACAGTTTGGTACCAGAGCTCTCGTTATAGAGAACAAAAGATTTTAAAAACCAAGGTTTTGAACAAAACTTTTCAAAATCTTTTGACAATGAACATTTGAGAAAATATTTGAAAAATCTTTTGACTATAACGGTGCCAGAGATCTCCGACGTTACCAACAAGCCCTATTGAGAAGATATATATTTTGATATATATAATTTAATTTATATATATGTATATATCGTGATTTCATTATGTAATTGTTTAACTAGTATGTTATCCTAATACGAGATATATATATATATAAATGCAGATTGTCATGGCTGACCCTAATATTCCTGTAGAAAACCATGCTATTCCCGAACCTAATGTAGATGATGATCCTTATTTAGACTTAGTAGATTATGATATGGATGATGAGGAGGAACCATTTGAGGATCCCGATCCCGAGTTAGGACTAGGAGATCAGATTGCCCCTCAGGTTGACTTGGTAGAGAACGAGATTGAGAATGTTGATATAGAGAATGATGATGAGATTGGGTTAGATAATTTAGATGATGAGATTGACGACGAGGATGTCGAGGAGGATGTAGGTGTAGATGTTGAGGTCGATGATGATGAGGAAGCTGAGCTTATTTATCCTTATGATGTTCCAGAGGGCGAGCCTTTGCCCCCACCAGTTTATTTGTCTGATTCTGAGGTTGAGTTACCTAGGGATGAAATGTCTGAATCGTCTGAATCTGATTCTGAATCAGAGGAGGATGAGGATGACAATGCACCTGATGGTACGAATGGTATTGCTACTCATAGACGTGAGATAGGAGAGTCTTCTAGTGCTCGAGAGGCTACTCATATTGATGGTCTTACAACATGGGCCTTGAGACGTGATCTAGATGCTTCCCGTGTTAAGAGTTGTATGACAAAGGTTGGATTAGGTGTTGTTCAGACTCAGGTTGCTTATTTGGAGTCGAAGACTAAGGTTGGCGAGAAAGAGCGGGAATTGCTTAGTTTGGATTTGACTGATGTAGAACGTGGTTTGAATGAGGCTTTTAGGAGGTTATCGGTGTTGGAAAGTGGTGAGTTTGCTGCTCTGAAGAAAAAGGTGAATTCTATGGAGATTCAGTTGAGTGTGGCTCGTGCGATGCGTGAGAAAGCTGAGAAGGAGTTGAATATATCTGTGGGTTGGAATAGTAGATTTTATGCTGACATGGTTGAAAGAGGAGTAATCCGTAAGCGCCCAGCTGAAGATGTGTCTAGTGATCGTCCGACGAAGATTCAGAAGACGATGGATGATGGACCATCTGGCGGTTCTCAGTAGACCAGTCTGTATTTAGTAGTGACCTTTATATCTTTTGTGCTTTTGTAGCTTTGACTGAACCGACTTGTTAGTAGTAGACTTGGCACGAATTTTGAGCGTATATAGTGCTAGAACTTTGATATGGGATGTAACTAAGACAACACTTTTGTTTCAAATTGAATGAAATATGTATCTTGTCTTGAATTCCATATTGTGCCTTATCTGTATCTTGATTATGAATTCGATCCATATTATATGAATCCTTTGTTGGATGAATGCTTAATACTTTGAAATTGTGAAATTATAGAACTATGCCGCCCAAGAAGGCTGTGACTGAGGATGATGTACGTAGGATTATTACGGAGCAAGTTATCGCATCTATGACTGAATTTATGGCAAATGCTAGAAATGAAGCTGGCGGTAGTGGAGCTGGCGGTAGTGGAGCTGGCGGTAGTGGAGCTGGCGGTAGTCGAATCGGTGGTACTAATGTGAATGTGAATGTGAATGCTAATAATGTGAATGCTAATGCTGGAGGAAATGTAGGAGGACTTGGAACTAATGCACCTGAAGTTGGTGGTTGTACTTATGTGACGTTCATGAAGTGTGAACCTCTACCTTTTAATGGAACTGAATGTGCTGTAGGATTAAGCCAGTGGATTGAGAAGATTGAATCGGTGTTTCGGATTAGTAAGTGTAAGGAGGAAGATAAGGTGACTTTTGTTATGGCTACTCTTAAAGGTCGTGCGTTGACTTGGTGGAATGGGAGAATTGCTTCCATGGGTCTTGATGCTGCTAATGCTACTCCTTGGGCTGAAATTAAGAAGTGGATGACTTTGGAGTTTTGTCCTCGTAGTGTGATCATTAGGTTAGAACAAGAGTTGATTCATTTGCGAATGAAAGGTGTGGACATCGATAGTTACACGAACCGATTCCATGAGTTGGCCTTGCTATGTCCTCGATTGGTTGAACCCGAAGAGATCCGAATTGAGCAATATGTTAAAGGGTTGACCAGGAATATCCGGGGGGACGTGACATCATCTAAACCACTAAGCATTGATGATGCTGTTCGAATGGCTTACCAACTCATTGGACAGATAATTCAGGATAGAGAAGATGAAGCCCGTGTTGGTGAGAAAAGAAAGGGTGACGGTGATCGTGTAGATAGAGGTGATAATAGGAAGAATTTCAATCGCTGTCAGAACCAGAGAAAGGGGAATGCAAATGCTCTTACCAACAACACACCGCGCAACGATGATAGATGTCCTAAGTGTGGCAACAAGAGGCATGCTGGCGACTGCTGGAAGTGCCGAAATTGCGGAAAGCTTGGACACAAGGTTGAAAGGTGTAAGAAGGGAACCATTTGCTTCAACTGTAATGAAGAAGGTCATAGGAAATCGGAATGCCCCAAGTTGAAAGCGATTGTACCTGGAAGAAACCCCCAGGGTGGTATCTATCAACTTGGAACAATTGAGGTGAAGAAAGAGGATCCGAATGTCGTTACCGGTACGTTTTTGCTCAACAATCATTATGCTGTTGCTTTATTTGATTTGGGTGCTGATAGGAGCTTTGTATCCACTAAATTTAGTGCCCTTATTGATATTGAACCTGTTGAGATAAATACCAGTTACGAGGTGGAATTGGCTAATGGTAAATTAGTAAAAACTAATAAGCTATTAGAAGGATGCTCTCTAAATCTCTTAAACCATTCCTTTCCGATTGATTTGATGTTGATAGAATTAGGTAGTTTTGATATTATTATTGGTATGGATTGGTTGTCGTTGAATAATGCTACTATTTTATGTGGAGAGAAGAAGGTTAAGATTCCTCTTAGGAATAGGACGTTAGTAATTGATGGTAGTCGAGGTGAATCCCGTTTGAAAATCGTTTCATGTATTAAAGTTCAAAAGTACATCAGGAACGGTTGTGAGTTATTCTTAGCTCAAGTGACCGGGAATGAGTCTAGGGAGAAACGATTGGAAGATGTACCTATTATTTGTGAATTTCTTGAGGTATTTCCTAAAGATTTACCCGGACTTCCACCGATAAGGCAAGTAGAGTTTCGAATCGATTTAATTCCTGGTAGTGCACCGGTGGCACGTGCGCCTTACCGATTAGCCCCTTCTGACTTAAAGGAGTTATCTGAGCAACTTAAGGAGTTGTCTGATAAAGGTTTTATTCGACCGAGCTCGTCGCCTTGGGGAGCTCCAGTCTTGTTCGTTAAGAAGAAGGATGGATCTTTTCGTATGTGCATTGATTATAGGGAACTGAATAAGTTGACAATTAAAAATCGATATCCTTTACCTAGGATTGATGATTTTTTTTGATCAACTGCAAGGATCTAGTGTGTATTCTAAGATAGATTTGCGGTCAGGATATCACCAACTTCGCGTCCGTGAAGAAGATATTCCTATAACTGCATTTAGAACTCGTTATGGACACTATGAATTTCAAGTAATGCCATTTGGGTTAACTAACGCACCTGCGGTTTTCATGGATTTAATGAATCGAGTGTGCAAGCCCTACTTGGATAAATTTGTGATTGTGTTTATTGACGATATTCTAATCTATTCTAAGAATGAAGATGAACATAGAGAACATTTAAGGATTGTTTTGAATTTGTTGAAGGATGAAAAGTTGTATGCTAAGTTTTCGAAATGTGATTTTTGGTTAGATTTTGTGCAATTTCTTGGTCATGTGATTAACAAAGATGGAATTCATGTTGATCCTGCAAAGGTTGAAGCTATTAAGAATTGGTCTGCACTGACAACCCCAACGGAAGTGCGGCAGTTCTTAGGATTGGCTGGCTATTATAGGCGATTCATTAAAGAATTTTCTTTGATAGCTAAACCCTTGACTAAGCTTACTCAGAAGAATAAACCTTTCGTTTGGGGAAGTGATAAAGATGGAGCATTTCAGACATTGAAGCAAAAATTATGTAGTGCGCCAATTTTATCATTACCCGACGGGAGTGAAGATTTTGTAGTGTATTGTGATGCATCTCTTAGAGGCTATGGAGCTGTTTTGATGCAGCGAGAGAAAGTGATAGCTTATGCTTCTAGGCAATTAAGGAAGAATGAGGAGAATTATACTACTCATGATCTTGAGTTAGGAGCTGTAGTCTTTGCTCTTAGGTTGTGGAGACATTATCTGTATGGCACCAAGTGTACGGTATTCACCGATCACAAAAGCCTACAGTATATTCTCGACCAGAAGGAATTGAACATGAGGCAACGAAGATGGATAGAGTTGTTAAGGGATTATGATTGTGATATAAAATATCACCCAGGAAAAGCCAATGTTGTTGCCGATGCGTTAAGTAGGAAAGATAGAGAGCCTATCAGGGTGCGTTCTCTAGTCTTGACCGTGCACAATAATTTGCCTGAGCAAATTAGAAATGCGCAAATAGAAGCTTGTAAGAAGGAGAATTTTGTTAATGAAGGGTTCCGAGGAGAAGGAGATCCTTTAGAGGTTAGAGCTGATGGAGTGAAATGCTTAAGAGGTCGTATGTGGATACCTAAGTTTGGAGGCTTAAGAGACTTGATTATGTTAGAATCCCATAAATCTAAGTATTCCATTCATCCGGGATCTGATAAGATGTACCATGATTTGAAGAAGTTGTACTGGTGGCCGAATATGAAAGCTGACATAGCTATGTATGTTCTTCAATGCTCGACTTGTGCTAGAGTCAAAGCTGAACATCAAAAGCCATCAGGACTACTTCAACAACCAAAGATTCCTGAATGGAAGTGGGAGCGAATTACGATGGACTTTATCACCAAGCTTCCTAGAACATCATCTGGAAACAACTCGATTTGGGTTATTGTCGACAGACTGACCAAATCAGCACACTTCATTCCGGTTAAAGAGCAGTTCTCACTGGAGAAGCTGACTCGTATATACCTTGATAATGTTGTATGCAAGCATGGAGTGCCTGTATCGATCATTTCAGATCGAGATCCTAGATTCGCATCGAATTTTTGGAAATCTCTCCAAAGATCTTTGGGAACGAATCTCAACATGAGCACTGCTTATCACCCCCAGACTGGTGGGCAGAGTGAAAGGACGATACAAACACTGGAAGATATGTTGAGAGCTTGTGTGTTAGATTTTGGTAAGAATTGGGATAAATATTTGCCGTTAGCAGAGTTTTCGTATAACAATAGTTACCATTCTAGTATTAAGGCTGCACCGTTTGAAGCTTTGTATGGTAGGAAGTGTAGATCTCCTGTATGTTGGAGTGAAGTTGGGGATACCCAGCTCACGGGACCGGAATTGATCCGGGAGACTACGGAGATGATAGTTCAGATTAAGAATAGGTTGTTGACTGCCCGTACTAGACAGAAAAGTTACGCGGATGTGCGGCAGAAGCCAATGGAGTTTGAAGTGGGTGACCGAGTAATGTTGAAAGTATCGCCATGGAAAGGCGTTATAAGATTTGGAAAGCGAGGGTAATTGAATCACCGTTATATTGGACCCTTTAAGATTTTATCTAGAGTAGGTCCGGTAGCTTACAAACTAGAGTTACCCCCAGAACTTCATGGTGTTCACAACACATTCCATGTATCTAATCTGAAGAAATGTCTAGCAGTGAGTGATGAGAAAATTCCGTTAGGTAAGGTTCGAATAGATGGGAAGTTGCATTTTATCGAAGAGCCCGTAGAAGTTATGGACCGTGAGGTAAAGCAACTGAAACAACGTCGGATACCTATTGTCAAGATCCGATGGAATTCAAAGCATGGACCGGAATATACTTGGAAACGAGAGGATGAAATGTGGAAGAAATATCCGCACCTCTTCGATTTCAATAAGAAACGGACATCCAAATGAAATGGATCACGAGGACGTTGATCCCTTTTAGGAGGAAAAGCTGTGACAATCTAACATTTTCAGGTAGTGAAATATTTTCTCGTATAATATTTTGAAACTTATTTTTGTGTTGGTTGACGAACTCACAATTTACGGATTTAAATTTGGGCTTACGTGCATAATTTGGCGTCTTTTACGACTAAACCGGAAACCTTAGGATTACGTATTTACGTTTTTGAACTCCGTTTTTGATGAGAAAATTTTTATTGGATTCGTTTTGTGACGTTGATTCATAATTTATAAAAACGTTTTTCGTAAAACGACCCGAGGGCACGCAAATCGAGAAAACTAGAATCGAGGAATACCCGTAAACTAGTGAGATGGGACAAAATACATTGTCCCACCCCACTAGCTAGTTTGGACGGCACCAACATGACACCACAACTATATGTGGCATCATGTTAGCTACAAGTTTACATGTGTAAGCCAAGCTTACTCTTTAAGCTACTCTTTTCCACTATCTAACACAAAACCATCAACTAACTTCATTCCACCATTTCCATACATGCAAAACTCTCTCAAATCCTCTCAAAACCCCACCCCTTGCCGTCCATATTCAAGCAACAAACACCCCTTTTGATCTTTTCTAGCCATGAAATACATGTTTACTAGCTCTATCATGGAGTTATCTTGAAGCCTTGATCATTTGGTGGCCATATTAACAACATTGGAGGTGATTTGCTTGTGTCCTAGGGCTGATTTCCCAACTTATGTTCTTGGTGTTTGATGATCTTGGAGTTACTTGTGGTGTTCATCAAGTTCTTGTCTTCCAAAAACAAGAAATACACTTGGTTGGTAAAGAAGATCATCCTCTCCATTTTTCTCTTGTTATTTTGTAAAGAACAAATGTATTTTCTTTCATTTTGTATATGTATATGATGTATATATGATGATAAAAATGTTGTGTGGGGATCAAGTGTTGATAGATATGCTTAAAAAGGTTAATAACTATAAGAAATGAGGCTAAAATCTTGATTATTTAGTTGGCTGTATAAAAACAGTATATAACTAAAACTTGAACTGATAAAATTGCATGGTATGATCCATTTACAGTAAGTACAAGATTTTATACACATGTGAGAGTTGGCCATGCAATGGAATCAATATAATGAGTGAGATATGATCAAAACAAGTTAGGTGTTCTAACCTGAATAAGCAGTTTTGTAGGGACTGTTAAGGCATGATGAACTTAAAATGAGCAGTAGCTATAACTAAGTTAAATGTAGCACATAATATGAAGAACATGTCACCCTAAAATGAGCTTCTAATTCATTATATAACTCTAGATATGGTAAAAATGGTGAACATGAAGATAAAAATCAGATTTTAAGAATTAATGTTTATTATTATTATATAAGCACTCACATTTTATTGTATAAAATGTAAAATAAAAACCCACTAACTTATAAAACTTATTTATATAAATATATAAAAGGTTAATTAAATGGATAAATTATATAAATGGTAGTGGAATAATATTTATAAGTAATAAAAACTATAAACTCGATTTTTACGACTTTTTCGGCTATTACCGTAAAATTTACGTTTTTCGCCAAATAAAACTTAGACGATCAAACCCGTCTAGTGTAAAGTTTTTAAAAGTCATATACTGATATATAAGTAACTAATACAAGTAAAAACCGATAAAACCCGAACTATAAGAAATACGGACATTAACGAGCTAACTAAGCATATTGGACTAATAATTGGACTAAATAAGATAAATACTTATAAAAAGAACTTATTGGGCTTAACCCATTTGGACCCAACATGGAAAGTATATATATACTGATAATATAGGTATAAAAGGGATTAAAACAAGTTAAAGAACTTATACTAAGCTTAATGGACTTAAAACGTGTAAATAGTTAAAACTAGCAAACTAGTAAAACGTTACCAAAACGTAAACACTAAAATGAGTAAACAAGGATATATAAACCCACTTGATCATCATTATATGTACAAAATCATCATATGTATATTGTTATTTTGATAAAAGTCATTGGAAAAGAGTCTAAGACCGATTATTATTTATATAGGTTTCCGTGACCGAAGCACGCCCGTAGCCGATAATCCGCCTTTCATTATCAACGTGAGTTCATAGCCTCGCACTCTTTTAAATGTTTTATAAAATGATTTGTAAACCCGCGAGGGAGATAACATGCTAGATTTTGATAAAAATAGAACACAAGTAGTCCCGATGGTATGCTTAATGATATGGACCCGAATGATGCTATGACCCTATAAACGAGACTAAAAGGATTATTAGTAGTTAGGTTATGTCACTTAAAGTCCCATTAGCATGAATTGTGAACTACCGGGATTTGGTAGACGCTTATGCATTTGATTGTACTATTTGGGGACGATCACCCCAGTTCGCGCCTTGACGGTTGATCCCCGTCGTACCACATTAATTGGTAAGCGAATTTATGTATGAGAAGATTCCATAGCGTGATTTTTGTGACGACACGCTAACTTAGATGGGCAAATTGTTTATCGGGTTCGCGGCCCGCTGTTTTCATAGTAAGGTAACAATGTCATGCGGCTAATAATAATCCTACAACCTATATAATTTAAATATCCGATATGATACGATGCTAATAACGATGATAATATTACCTATTATGGTAATATTGAGGCTACGGTCTCATGGACGGTTTAAGATGTATGCTTGATTTATATATTGCCTGACTAGCAATACGAGGACTTACTTCTGATATTATACTTGTGTTCTAATTTTAACGATTGTTTTATATAACGGTTTTTATTAAACTCTATGAATTCACTCGGCATTCGCTGATACGATTTTTGCATGTTTTTATCTCAGGTGCTTGAAGGTAATCCGGATGGAGATCGACTCTGATGGCCCACATAATATTAAAAATGTTCATTCGATCTATGTTTTGTAAACTTAATGACCTGTATAATTTGGGACCTGTTGTACACTTTAAAACTTTTTATCGAATGAATGTATGTTGAACCTTGAACAACCATTTTTATGTGTTGTCTATGATTGGAGTTATTGTGCTATCCCGTAACACTCTGAAAGACCCTTCCGTTGTACCGATATGAAAAATGAGAGTGTTACAATAATGGAAGACTACCAAGAATAGAAGGACATCATGTGACTGATGTGGGAACTTGTAAAAGCTTGTGTAGTCACCATCAAGTACTATTTAGGTCAATCTCGTAACACTATAAATAGGATGTGTATCCATGCATTAATGTTCAACACTTTGAGATATTCATAACATTATTGCATATAACTTAGTGAATCAAACAGCTACGACTATATTCATAAGTTAGGGTTTATAGTTGTTCAAAGTGTGCACAACACATTGTCATCAAACGGTGTTATCCATAACACTTGTAATTCTTTATTATACAATAATAGGATTACGTTTGAAAAGTAATACCTTGTGTTGATTAAGTTAAGATTAGGGTTTCTTGCGTTGATTAGGGACTTTCAATTGGTATCAGAGCGGTGTTTGATATTAAAACCTTCAAGAAACATCGTTCTCAGTTTTATAATCAAGATCCACCATGCCAGAAACTTCTAACCCACCACAATCACCTTCCACAAACCCATCTTCACCAAGACTCAACCCTCCTGCCAATGACGATGATCTACCCCAACTTCTTGACTCAAGAGGTGGATCACACGTCACAAGTGTACCAGTCTTTGATGAAGAAGATTTTGCCAGTTGGAAGAGTCAATTTCTTGTATATCTTGATGGGCTTGAACCTTTTCTTCTAGAAATTTTAGAAAATGGTCCTTATATTCCCATGGCGCTTACATCCACTAAAGAAAACCCTCTTCCCAAACCTCTCAAACAATGGACTCCAGCTGATAGGAAATTGGCAAACCAAGATAAACGTCTCAAAAGCATCATAATATCCTGTCTTCCCAAGCATATCATGAAGTCTGTCATTCAGTGTCCCACAGCTAAACAAATGTGGACAGACCTCATCCTTGGCCATGAAGGACCCTCTGAAACAAGAGAGACAAAGATTCAGGCACTCAGACTTCAGTTCAATGCCTTCAAGTCACTTGAAGGTGAAAAGGTTCAGCAAACCTATACTAGGCTGAAGATTCTTCTCAATGACCTACCAATGAATGATGTCACTATTGGTCAAGCTGAGATCAATGCCCACTTTTGTCAACAGCCTTCCAAGAAAGTGGCTGAGCATGAATCAGACTCAGAGAGCTAACAACTCAATCAAAAATGATACCCTTGCTCAGCTCTATGGAAAGTATAATTATGAAGAAGGGCTGATTGATACTATTTACAAGTCAGAGACTGAAAGATTTGTAGTCCAAGGAGCATCTTCCAAAGCATTGATCTCTGCAACACATCCTCATGACAGCGATTCTGATGTTGAAGAAGATACCCGTAGCAGCCAAGAGTTCTTGACAGACCTTAATGCAGATTTCCATGAAAGAGCCTTGCTAGCCAACCAAAGAAGATACTTCAAAAGATCAGGAAGAGTAGGATCAGCTAGTAAACCAACTGACAGGTCAAAAGAAACTTGCTTTGCCTATGAAAAGCTTGGACATTTTCAAAAAGACTGTCCTTCCACCAAGACATCCTCACCCTCTTATCCATCATCTTCATCCAAACCTCACAAGTTCAAACAACATAATAACTCATCTCATCAATCCAATTCATCAGACACTGAGAAGAAGGATTACAAAAATAAGTACAAGGCACTTAAAGCTGAGTTAGAACAAATGAACTTGAAGATTGAAGCTCTGTCCAAGAAGAAGGGTAGTGAGAAAAAGACAGAGAAAGGGTTGGTTGCTGAAACGTATGATTGGAATGATGAACCACTGACTTCAGATGAAGAAGATACCACCAGAGTCAGGGCTTTCACGGCGATAGCTGAGGATGAACCAGCTGTTGGAAAAGGTGATGCAAGATTAGGACAATGGGTTGACATCACAATGAAAAAGGTACACAGGCTTTTATCCATGTCTGATAGTGATGAACGTAAGCATGTCCTTGATTACACCATTGTTGATTTACACTTTGTTGAGGAACAAAGAAAGAACCTACTTGATAAGTTTCACTCTGTTAAATCTGAAATGCTAAATGCTAAAGCTGAATGTGAAACTCTCAGGCGGGTTAATTTGGAGAAAATATCCCTGCAAAATGAAGTAGCTAGATTAACCTTGAAAAACATTGCTTTAAATGATCAAGTCTCTGAATTAAACAAGGTTATTGAAAAATGGATGTGTGCTAGGTTTACTATAGATCAATTGCTTAGGGATGAAGTGCCTGCTGACTTAAAAAGGGATATATCTGCTAAGAAAAATAAGCTGAGAATTCTCACCAAACCCAAAGACATTGTCTTTAAATCGACAGAGACTATTCATATGTCAGATACCACTTTGACTAATGACCCTGTCTCTGGAGATGTGGCTGAGCTACCACCCTTGCCCAAACTCTCTGGAGTTAAACCCAACAGTTCTTCTAGATCTGCTAAGGGTGAACTTAGGACAGATATTGAGAATCCTCCAGCTAAAGTTTTCCATGTGCCTGCTAAACAAACTGGTAAACAAGTAGCTTTTAAGCCTGTTACTACTAAAGTTGTGAATAAGGTTGACCCTACCACTGAAGATCACCTGTTGTCTCTTATGAAAGAAGTATAACTCTTGAAACAACACATTAAGCCTTCCGCTGAATGCTCTACTTCTCATGAACCTAAGTCAGTCCTAGGTGAACCCAAAGGGGAAAGGTTAATCAAACCTTATTGCAATGTATGTAAAAACTCTCACCATACGACTTTAGATCATGACAGACACATGGCAGCTAAAAGAGCTCAGACACCCTCTAGGGACAGACCACAGAGTTCCAAAAGACAACAGGGAAATTACAAACCTTATCCTCCCTGTAAATTCTGTGGGTTCACAGACCATCACTCAGACGAGTGTGGTGACTTCCCTGGGTGTGATATCTGTGGAAGTTATAACCATGAAACAGTGAACTGTCCCTCCCAATGCCAAAAGTTCTTCAGGAACACAAGAGTTGCTAATAAGCAATTCAGGGAACCCACTGGATAGTGGGTTCACCATAGGAACTAACTTGTTTCTATGTATCTGTGCAGAAATATCTTAAGGAATCGGTATGGTATCTAGATAGTGGTTGTTCTAGACACATGACAGGGATTCAACAATACCTGCACAGATACTCAAAGGAGCCTGGTCCTAAAGTGGTGTTTGGAGATAACTCTTCAGGTGACACAGAAGGATATGGCTCAGTGAACTGCAATGAGATTATATTTACCAGGGTTGCATATGTGAATGGTCTTAAACACAATCTTATTAGCATCAGCCAATTGTGTGATGCTGACTATAAGGTTTTGTTTACTAAGACTCAGGGAACCATATTCAACAAAAAGAATGATGTTGTGCTGATTGCACCTAGAAGGAGAGATGTTTATGTCATCAGCATGGCTGTGTGCTCTGAAGACAGCTCAAATTGTTTTCTTGCTAAAGCCTCTGAAAGTGTCAATTGGCTGTGGCACAAAAGACTGTCTCATCTCAACTTCAAGAACATCAACAAGATAGCCACTCAAAACCTGGTTGCTGGTCTACCTTCAGTAATGTTTTCTAAAGACAAGACTTGTTCTGCTTGTGTCAAAGGAAAGCATCACAGGTCTTCATTCAAGACTAGGCAATCATTCTCTATTGACAAGTGCTTACATCTCCTTCACATAGACTTGTTTGGGCCTGTCAAACCTCAGACCATTAATCACAACAAATACACCTTGGTCATAGTTGATGAATTTTCAAGATACACATGGGTGTTCTTCCTTATAAGGAAAAGTGATGCAACTGAAACCATCATGTCCTTCATCAGACAGGTTGAAAATATGAATGATGTTAGAGTCAAAGCTCTAAGAAGTGATAATGGTACTGAATTCAAGAATCATCAACTTGAATCTTTTTGTGATGAAAAAGGGATTTCATAGAACTTCTCTTCAACAGGCACCCCTGAACAAAATGGTGTGGCTGAAAGAAGAAACAGGACTTTGATTAAAGCAGCCAGAACTATGTTGAATGGTGCAGCCCTACCAAAGCAATTTTGGGGAGAAGCTGTTCACACTGCCTGCTACACTCAAAACAGATCAATCATTGTCAAGAGACATGGTAAAACTTCCTATGAAGTTTTCAGAAAAAGATCTCCAGATGTCAGCTATTTTCATGTGTTTGGATGCCCTGTGTTTATTTATAACTACAGGGATAAACTTGGAAAGTTTGATGAAAAAGCTGATGATGGTTTCTTCTTGGGATACTCTCCAACAGCCAAAGCCTTCAGAGTATTCAACATCAGAAGACAAGAAGTAGAAGAAACCTTCCATGTTAGATTCAATGAAGATGATGAAGTCATACAGAGAACAGGAACAGAGGGTGATGAAATTGATTTTAATGAAAATGTATCTTTCCCAAGTGATGAGTTCACAGAACCCAGACCTACCAGTCATCATCACTCCAACACTCTCACTCCTTATGTCCCTGCCTTTGACCCTCTATCTACTCACTACATAGAAGTTCCTACCTCTCAGGAACTTGATGAAGAAGAACCTCAAACCTCTGGTAGTCCTTCTCCTTCTAATGCTATTGATGACTCACCAATTCTTCAAATCCCTGAAGACTCTCCTGCTGATAATGAAATAGCACCTCTTGATATGGCTGAAGAAGACTCTGACACTGAAGTAGTCTTTGAAGAAAGCCCTCCTAGTCAGTAGGATGAAACTCAAATTGTACTAGCTGTGCCCACAAGTGTTCCTGTCCTTGAGTCCCCAGCTCCTCAAAATAAGTGGTCAAGAGATCAACACATTCTTCTTGTCAACATTATTGAGGAACCTAATGCAGGGGTCACAACTAGACAGCGAATCCAAGACTCAGAGTCAGCCTCAGCCAATGAATGTCTCTTTGCTGAATTTCTCTCACAAATTGAACCTAAAAGAGTAGCTGAGGCTCTGGTAGAAGAAGGATGGGTAGCTGCTATGCAAGAAGAGATCAATCAGTTCAAAAGGAACAAAGTATGGACACTAGTGCCAGCTCCACCTGGGAAGAATATCACAGGCACTAGATGGATCTATAGAAATAAGATGGATGAAATTGGAAACATCATCAGGAATAAGGCCAGACTTGTGGCACAGGGGTTCTCTTAGACTGAAGGAATTGATTATGATGAAACATTTGCTCCAGTTGCAAGACTAGAAGCCATCAGAATCTTCCTTGCTTATGCTGCCTATATGAACATCACTGTGTATCAGATGGATGTAAAGAGTGCATTCCTCAATGGTGATTTGGCTGAGGAAGTGTATGTTGCACAACCTGAAGGATTTGAGAACAACGAGTTTCCCAACCATGTGTACAGACTTCACAAGGCCATGTATGGGCTGAAACAAGCTCCAAGAGCATGGTATGAAACTCTTTCCAATTTCTTAACTGAAAATAAATTTGTCAGGGGTTCTATTGATAAAACACTCTTTACCTTCAAGGATAAGAGTGATTTCATCATTGTGTAGATTTATGTGGATGATATCATCTTTGGGTCAACGAATGTCAATCTTAGTAAACTTTTTGCTAAATTAATGACCAAGAAATATGAGATGAGTATGATGGGTGAATTAACTTACTTTTTGGGCTTTCAAATTAAACAATGTCCTAAGGGAATTTCAATTTGTCAAGAAAAGTATGTTAAGGATTTACTTAAAAAATATGACTTAGCTGATTGTGCATCAGTGAAATGCCCCATACTTCCACCCAACAACTTGGGCCCTGATGAGTCAGGGGTCTCTGTTAATGAGACTTTATATAGAGGCATGATTGGGTCACTCATGTATCTAACAGCTAGTCGTCCAGATATCCAATTCTCCACATGTCTCTGTGCAAGGTACCAAGCTAACCCAAAAGAATCCCATCTAGTGGATGTTAAGAGAATTTTCAGGTATCTCAAAGGAACACCATCCCTAGGCCTATGGTATCCAAAGGAATCAGGCTTTGATCTCAAGGCCTATTCAGATTCAGATTATGCTGGATGTTGTATTGACAGGAAAAGCACTTCAGGCAGCTGTCAAATCCTAGGAGGAAAGTTGGTTGGATGGAGTGCTAAGAAGCAAAACTCTGTGGCTATGTCTTCAGCTGAAGCAGAATATGTCGCTGCAACCAGCTGTTGTGCTCAGGTGCTTTGGATGAAAAGTCAATTGGCTGACTATGAAATTTTGTATGACAAAGTGCCAATCTTTTGTGACAACACCAGCGTCATTGCCATATCCAACAACCCTGTTCTTCACTCTCGTACCAAACACATTGATATCAGGTATCATTTTATCAGGGATCATATAATGAAGGGAGATATTGAGCTGCATTTTGTTCCCACAGAGCTACAACTAGCTGATATCTTTACAAAGCCTTTGGCTGAACCTTCGTTCAACAGGCTAGTTGCTGAGCTAGGGATGCTCAATATCTCAAAGCATGTGGCTTGATATTAAATGTGTTCATTAAATGATTGATTCTATATTAAATGTTTTTCACATGAAACTAGGTAGTTACTTTCCAAGTAAATGCAAAAAACATTCTCAAATATTTAATCATTTATTTTTTGAATAACGAGGAGACAAACAAGTCTTGAAAGGTCAAGGGGACCGACTTGAGCAGTCATTTTCGCACCTTGCATTTAATGCGGTTGAATAACTGTTCACTTAGTTTGAATATATATTGTCTTTTTTCTCTTCTCACCCACCACCATTCTCATTTCTCAAATCTACTTCTCTCTCTAAGAACCTCTCTCTCTCTCTTAACCCATTCTCCATTTTCTTTCACCTTCGACCTCAAATCCATGGCGTTTTCAGTTTCCAAAGCAGCAAATGTTAACTTCGAGATCAACGAAAGCATCCTCGCCTCCAACAATGCCATTGGATGGATAAAGGCTCCAAATAGCACCTATTCAGATCTGGTCAGTTTCTTGCAGAATTGTGACCTAAGTGAAGCCTTCACCAAATCCCCATCCACCTTTTACCAAGAATACCTTAGGGAATTCTGGTATTCTGCTGAAGTGGTAGAAGACACTATAACATTTAGCCTTTCATGCAATGAACACCCTTTCGCCTTATCCCTTAAAGATTTCTCAAGTGTGGCCGGATTGAAGCATGGAGATGAATGCCTGAAGGTAGTTGATAAAAAGGCTGTCAAAGAAGCCCTGGCCACACTCAAACCATGCCATGATGTAAACCCTGCCCTTACACCAGCTGAGGTCCTCTCCAAATCTCCCCTGAAGATCAAGTATTTCACTCCCATGTGGCGTGTCCTCTTCACCCACATTGTTAAATCCTTGGGAGGAATGCAGGGATCCCAAGATCAGATGTCTTTCAACCATCAGGCTATTGCATATGGATTAATCTGGGGAGCTGATGTTGATGTTGGAAGCATTCTCTTCTCCAACCTTGTAGAGCAGCTGAAGGGAAGGAATCAAGTCAGGGAAAAGAATATCTGCTATGTGCGCTTCCTGTCTCTGATCTTCGAAAGTCTGCTGGGAGACAACTACCACAACAATGCTTTGACTGCTCTTAAGCCCTACCGCATCACAGGTGCCATCTACAAAGAAATAGGAGCTGAAGATGTCCCTGTCACCGCTCATATGATGAATGTGGCCAACCAACTACCAACAGCTGAGAAGCCCTTGCTCCCTTCTTCTGAGAAGGTGAATACTTCTAGTGTGTCTGGCAAGTCTATGTCTTTGACCTCTGGGCAGCACACTACTAAGTCCAAGGCTTCTTCTGGCCAACAGCCTAAGAAGAAGAAAATCCCCTCTTCTTCCCACTCCAAAGCTGTTACTAAGGCCAAGGGAAAGAAGACTGACACCTCCTTTGTTCCAGATATTCATGTGGAAACAGATACATCCGCTGACAAACAACAGGAGTCTAGTGTCTCAAAGTCAGCTGAGACGACAGGAACCCAGCCTAATCAAGCTGATATCTCACAGGTAATCAGTGTACATTTTTAGAGGTTCACAAGCAGCCACTCTCATTTGTCTGTAGGAGAGAGTGGTGGAGTTAGGGTAATCCTCGACCCATAGAAGTCTGTCCTTGCACTTAGAACTCTTTAAGACTTTTGTACACCCTGTCTTTGCACCAGGGAATGATTCATTTGTGTTTATAAAGCACCCCGATGACCCTGCACCCTCTAGACAGTATTCAGGCTTACAACAACCTGAATACACTTATGTCTCAACCTTGATAAGCTGTACTTCACACAGCCTCTTGGTTCCCTCCTTAAAAGAGTCCCAAAGGATTTATCCTTTTCAGGGGGAGCTGAATCATCACCCTCAGCTTTCCTAGGGGCAGCGTAACAGGCGACCTTTAACCACATATTTTTCACTCTTAAAAGAGTCCCAAAGGTTTCTTAACCTTTTGGGGGGGCTGAATAATCACACTCAGCTTTCCTAGGGGCAGCGAATGGCGATCCATAAACAACATATGTCTCACAATCAAAAGAGTCCCAAAGGTTTTAACCTTTTGAGGGGGCTGAATAATCACACTCAGCTTTCCTAGGGGCAGCAAATGGCGATCATTAACCATTTTTTTCACACTTAAAAGAATCCCAAGGATTTATCCTTTGGAGTGGCTGAGTAATCACCCGCAGCCTCTCTGGGACAGCGAAATGGCGACCATTCCCCTTATCTTTTTCCCTGTTACTAATTAAAACAAATTGCAGGCTGAAATTGTACAGCCAGTCATCGAATCTCAGGTACAACAAGAAAAGGAGGCTGATACAATGACTCAAGATCAAACTCATACCGCTGAGCCTCTGATTAATACTGATGAAGATATGCTATCATTAGAGGATGATGTATCTGATCTAGAGTCCATGCCTGAAGATGAAATCCCTGAAGGGATGTTTGATGAGGAGGATGAAGAAGATGAGGAAGACCAGCTGTCTGTCTCTCCTCCCAATGAAATAGCTGTGTCCACACCAGCTGGCGATAAGACTTCTCCTCCCAAGGACGCTGTTGATACTCCAAACTATGCTACATCAACAACAACAGTTTTCCAATGCCCAGCCTATGATCCAACAGCGGAGTTTCTCTTGTTTGATCATCCTGCCCAGACGAACTTTGATCTCTTACCAAGGGGGGATGACTATGCTCAGCAAAGCCTCAACATCAAGAATCTTCAGCCTGTTCATCATCAGTCAGACATTGAACGTTTATCAAGAAAGCTGGATGTGATCAAGTCTGAAATGCACAACTTCACTGTTACATTCCCTGGAATCATACAAAAGGTTGTGGCTGAGGCGGTTACTGAGCCAATCAAGGATGGTGCCAGGAAAGGTGTAGCCCAAGGACTCAGTCACCTTTCTACTAGAGTGAAGGATGTTATTGACACAGAGGTCCCTGCCATGTTTCATGAACATGAGCTAACCATGCACAGGCAATTTGATGTTGTTCGCAACAGGCAATACCGCCATGCTAACTTTATTGTCAGTCGCGTTTAGGCCAACACTAATGCAAATGGCAACCTCCTGCTGAAGATTGCCAGGGCTTCAAGGAAAAGGCAACGTGCTATGGTTGCCTCTGTTGAACAGATTGCAAGGCATTTTCAAGCACGTTCATCCAAACGTCTGTGTAGCCAGGATGAACGTGAGGGGGAGAAAGATACAACACTCAACCTTGCATCTGCTAAACAAGGCTCATCATCTGCTAACCCCACCATTACACCTGTTCCTCTCCAAGTCATCACACCTATTATAATACCTGATGATGAGGATAATACTCAGGGGGAGCAATAGAATCAAGATGGAGCTGACTCATCAAAGTCCCTGGTTTTGGTTAACACCAGCGAGCCTGGGGATGATGATGAACCAGCCTCCAAGAAGCTAAAGTTCACTGTTAGCTCCCTCCCCAAAGCAATTCAAACTCAGGCTCAGACAGCATTTATCAGAAGAGCTGATGTTTGAAAAACATAAGTGTGGAGTCCTCTGTCTCGAAGAAAGGAAAGGAGATAGTTTTGGTTGACACTGACACCAAACTCAAGAAGATAGCTGCGATGCTAGAGACAGGAGGATCCACCACAGACCTTTCCCAATTCTCAACCTTTACACCTTCCAATGAGATTCCTTTAACCCCTGAAGAAATAGAGAAACGGGCTGAGGAATTCAAGAGATTAAATGAACTCAAGACAGCCAAAGAATTGAATGAAGCTACTCTAAGGAAGATGACTACACCTGAAAGAGAAAAGCAAAAACAAAGGTTGAGGGAAATGGAAGCAAAACGCGCTGAGGCA
Organism: Glebionis coronaria; assembly: GCA_025667525.1. NCBI lineage: Eukaryota > Viridiplantae > Streptophyta > Magnoliopsida > Asterales > Asteraceae > Glebionis > Glebionis coronaria. The sequence goes on from CM046874.1 coordinate 550,142,274, forward strand.
CTAAGGAAAGTCAAAGCTGCCTAGGATGCCTGCGTTAACAACAGATATGCCCCTGGCAAGATAACCAAGTTTAAATACACCATTCATAAATCCACAAACACCCCACAGATGATCTTATGGAGGGATAACCAACAGGGAAATATGAATGTGTTTGACAACTTCAGGCTAAAGACACTTGGGTTATCAGAATGGTTCGAACTTGAAGCCTTAGCTGCCAAAAGAAATGGACAGGCTAATTTTCTTCTGCTGAAGACTATTAAGGCCAAGTTTACCTGGATCAAGGAAACAGCTGCCAAACTCAAGATTGATCCCCCACCACAGCTTTTTGAACAAGAACCCCCAAAGACTGGCAACAAAAGAAGAAGAATATCTCAAGTTGTTAACGAAACTTTTGTTACTGATGATGTTCAAGTGGATGGCATGCACAGGGATTTGATCCTTCCTAATGGTATTGTTGGCCCAATTGATGGTCAGACATAAACAGAGCCTGAAAGAGGAATGGCATTCATGAATAGGGCTTGCCAGTATGCTTTTCAGAAGATGAGATGTGCTTAGCTTCAACTATTCAGCTACTTTGTCACAAGAAGTCACTCAAGATCAACACAGAGTATTCCAAGAAGTTTGCCAAGACTTTGCAGGATGAACTAGATAACAGATTGGACTTGGCTAAAGCTGAAGAAAGGATTAAAAATGATGACTATTGAAGATGTTCACAGCCCTTTTTACCTTCATCTTTTATTTTACTTATGTAATGTACTTGTAATTTTTCTTTAAGTATTAATAAAATCATGAGGTATGTTTGTTTAGATCTGTTATGAGTAAGAAGAAGTTGTTAACTCACTTACCTTAACTTAGTTAGATCTAGCATTATTTATGTTTAAATAAGGGGAGATTGTTGGGAATCTAAACTTGTTAGATTCCCTGATCATAGATTTAAACATAATTAGGCTGTTAGATAGTCCCTTGCCTGTGCCTAGGAGGAAGGCAAGTTTCGCAAGACTCACAGAGATCCAAGTCTCTATGAGCAACCTCAGAGGAGTCCATGTCAGAGACATTGTCAAGGAAGTTAAAGATTACTTGAAGACATACTCATTGGCTGTGATGGATAACAGCCAAGATGTATCAGGGACTCTGAGGGGTTGAGGGTTTACAGGGGTGGCAATACCCTGTTAACACTCAGCACACTTTGGACATGCCATTTGTGTGTTCGAGACTATGAAGAAAAAGGAAACTGTTTTGACAACTGTTTCCTTAAAGCATAATGGAAGACTACCAAGAATAGAAGGACATCATGTGACTGATGTGGGAACTTGTAAAAGCTTGTGTAGTCACCATCAAGTACTATTTAGGTCAATCTCGTAACACTATAAATAGGATGTGTATCCATGCATTAATGTTCAACACTTTGAGATATTCATAACATTATTGCATATAACTTAGTGAATCAAACAGCTACGACTGTATTCATAAGTTAGGGTTTATAGTTGTTCAAAGTGTGCACGACACATTGTCATCAAACGGTGTTATCCATAACACTTGTAATTCTTTATTATACAATAATAAGATTACGTTTGAAAAGTAATACCTTGTGTTGATTAAGTTAAGATTAGGGTTTCTTGCATTGATTAGGGACTTTCAATAATAATAATGATGATGTATCATTAAAAGGTTTTGTCCAAACCAACTACTCTAGAGCAGTTGGCCACCTGGGCTCCTCCTGGAGCTTGGGGTGGGGGTTTGGTCATGGGTTCAAGTCTTGCAAAGGACAAGAATCAATGATTTTCCTCCTTAGTGCGAAGCCGTGAGTTCTAGGGGTTTTCCCCTAGTCGTTCGAGCCCCGGGGCCTGCCCGTTATGGATGGTATAACTCGGGGGTCGGATTTCAGTGAGATTGAGGTGCCGTTCTAAAAAAAAGGTTTTGTCCAGGAGACCTTACTCCAGTTGTACTAGTGACATTGTTAGTGTAACCAGACGCTAATCAATGTGATCACGATATTCGAATTTTTTCCAAGTGGGAGCTGAAAGTTTATGGACATTAAATTAAATAGTCGTGTGATAGGATCGAACTCGGGATTACGGGATTGCACACAATACGTAAAGGATTAATTAATTTTAATAAATATATTTATTATATTTATTTAATATAAATCGAGCTTATTTAACGATCGTTAATAATTAATAGTTAAGTGTAAACGAGCGTTATGGAATTAAATAGAAGAGAAAACAAGAAACGGAAAGTTCCGGAAACCCTTTGGGGTACTATAGCCGTCGGCTATAAGGGAAAAAAAGGAAGGGGGATTTGTTTCCTAATCTTGATTAAGACTTGGAGAAAAAGTATTGTAATCCTATAAATACCCCATAAGCCTTCATTTTTTGATGGTCCCTCCCCTCCTTCTCTTCTCTTGCGATCGCAACAAACACCCCACATAGGGTTTCTGTTTGTTTTCGATTTAGCTATAATTCACAAGTATTGAAGCTCCGGTTTATTAGTGATAGCCTCACGATTGATCCGTTGCATTACGTGTGTACAAGAGCGTAATATAGTTTCACTATAAACTATATATTGGTGTTCTTCATACAAACCCTAATTCGTGATTCGTCGATATTCTTGTGGAATTGCTCTAGCTAAAAGGTATGTAACCCTAACTCGATTAATTATGAATGTGTTATTAATTATGATCTTGTTAAACGCTTTCGCTATGTGTGCTTTGATCTTAATTAAGGTTTTACGTAATTGTTATGAGTAATATAAACCTTCAGTTGCCTACATTAATGAGTTCATCTCGTAAGCCTACAATGGAACCTCGTGTCTTAGTATTTTTTATGTTGTCACTTGTAGACTGAGACGAAGTAATATCAGCAGGTTGAGCATCCTCACCACACGAGAACAGAAAACACTAGGCCGACTCTTGGGGCTATCTGACTCCTCCTGAACATCACAGTGCACCAATTCAGCCTCTTAAACTGCAGGGGTGTAAACCCCGGTGGATTCGGTATACTAGACTCATAGTTACCATCTACCAACGGTTTATTAAGTTGCTCATACAAATCGAAAGGATCAGAAGATCCCTCCTTAGAAGCATCATTATTTTTTATCTCCTGTTCATCAATTGGATCACAAAAAATAGTATCGGACACAGCTTCATCATCACTCACCCCTTCCAAGTCCTCTTGTTTATTATCTTTCTCGTTGATAACATGATCCCCTTCTGACGAGTCGTTATCCGAACAAAAATCAACATCGGAGGACTCTTTAAATGTTGGAGACCACATAAAGAGTTCCTTAGCTCTAATCATAAACACCTTACCACGCACAATAATTTTAAACCTCTCCAAAATGTTATTTTCACATGTCGTCTTGATACATATACGTTTACGAGCAAACATATCATCCTTATTTTCCTCGAGGTCCATAACTACACCCCACTTAGCCCCGATTTTTTTTAAATGTAGCCTGAGACCAAGCGTGCAAAGGAACGCCTTCAATATCAACCTAAACAATTCTTTCCTTTGAGACAAAATCGGCATGAGCATTGCAAAGACGAACAAACCATGAAGCAACCCCTACGTGTTGCATGAATTTCTCCTTGGTGCTAGAAGAATCAAGTTTAATCATAACCCACAAGCCACCTAAGTACGCGAACTTGACATTAGCAAAACCCTCGTTTTCCAATAGGACATGCAAATTATTAATAGCGGAAAATTCTTTGATCTCTCCCATGACAAAATTATCAAAATCCCTCGACACCAAACACGACTCATCCAAAACAATAGCAGGCTCCGGATCAGAATAATTATGGGGATGAGAAGTATCTTTCAACTTCGATGCATAAGAAGCCACTCCTACCAGATTAGGTGATACAACTGGTTTAGTGGGGCGATTATTATTAATTAGCTTATTAACTCGGCCGAAACGAGCCACATTGGCATGAAGGTGAAACATGTCAATCCAAATGGTACAAAGATTCCCCACCAGTCGCTCTACATTCTCCACCCTTATGAACCTAACAAACGCAAATCGTTTACCTGCTTTAGATTTATGGTTTGGGATATACACATCAATCACCTTCCCATAACCTTCGCACTCTTTCCACAAATCAGTTGAACCAAAGTAGTTTGGAAAATCAGTCACAAAGATTGATGTGGAGATACACTCCACACTATCTTCCTTGGATCGATGAGAAACCATGATGAAAACACACACGAAACGACGCAGCCGATAAAAAAACCCTAAAAAATTGAACAAACCTTAATATTTAAAAAACATAAATCTGAAAATCACACCTTAAAATCACGTCGAACCAAATAAAAAATGATTAAAAACAATCACAGGATGGACCACAACCCTCGGTTTCTACCGGATCACACGAGTAATAGGGATCAATCAAGATTGAAAGCCTAGAACCAATCACACGAATAGAGCGAACGGGGTATAGAACACAAAGATTCATTTAATCAAATGTTATTCGATGAATGGGGATTAACAAGGATGATCAGAAATAGGATCGAAGAGGTTTAGGGTTTGCCGCCATGGGAGTTTCTCTTCACGGCTTTTTCTCATAACATCAAAACTTCATATAACACTAAAAATTGTATGGCGGCGCGAGAACACCCACAACACCAACCACGATACAATGCTTCACGCCATGGGGTGTCGTTCTCGCCCACCATCTAGGCTAGCTACTTCAGTGCAAACACTCATAACGCCGACCATGATATGATGGCTGACGCCGTCGCTTCTATATAACAAAAAGGAGTTGCATTCACAATTTAAGCATTTATGCACAAACCATTATAGCATAATGAGACCGAAATGTATGGTGTCCTGTACAAACGTATACTTTCTTATTATGGCATAAGGACTGCAAACATTTACATTCTTATAAAGGCACAAGGTCTCCGAAATCCGCTATTTTATTAGGCTAGGCACATCGGTCTAGGTCGACACTCGATCCCCACATGATTCCAATCGATTCCTTTGATGCAGCAACCGAATCTCTAATCGCCCCCACCCAACCAGATCGAGCACACGACCAAGTAGAGGTGGCAAAATGGGCGGGCAGGCGGGCACGGGCGGCGGGCTAAACGGGCAACGGGCGACGGGCTAAACAGGCTCGGGCGAAACGGGCACGGGCGAAACGGTCGGGCTAAACGGGTGCAAGCTAAAAAAGGAAAAAAAAAAACATATAAAAACCTACAAATAAAAAATAAAAATACTTGTTTAAAAGCCGTGATAAAAAATTTAATAAAAAATATTCGTCGAGTATACTAATTTGTATTTTACAAGTGCGCTCGATAAGCCCATTTAGTTTCTTACATATGCGCCCGTTTAGCCCATTCAGTATAAAGAATGGGCAAAAAGTGTCCATCCTTTTTTGAAAATTTGCAAAAAGTGCCTATATATATCAAAATGAGCAAGATTTGCTACCTCTACGACCAAGTGTCATCTATGCTTTGTGAGTATTTTGAAGTATTTTTGTGAGATATGTTTTTTATGTGCAAGTCAAGTCACTTTAGTGTGAAAAAAAAAATCAATCAGTAACTCAGTAAGTCGTCTAAAAAAAAAGTTGAGATGCCGAGAGATTTGGGGGTGGACCAAGTCGACGGATGTGCCCAGCCTTCTGGAGGCCTTCCACATGTCGAGCGTGATATCAAATGCTAATAAGTTATGCTCAATTAAGCAAGCTTCTACATGGACAAGCTTGAGGCGATATATCATGATTGGTAAACGGGGACGGATCAAGTAGGTCACTGGTTTGAAAGTCGTCCCAAAACTATATGCAACACATACAATGTTGGAAAACATTGGCAAAATGGGCGGGCGGGCGGGCACGGGCAACGGGCTAAACGGGCGGCGGGCTAAACGGGGTTGGCTAAACGGGCACGGGCGAAACGGGCGGGCTAAGCGAGCGCAAGCTAAAAAAGGAAAAAAACATATAAAAACCCACAAATAAAAAATAAAAATACTTGTTTGAAAGCCGGGATAAAAATTTTAATAAAAAATATTCGTCGAGTATACTAATTTGTATTTTACAAGTGCGCCCGTTAAGCCCATTAGTTTCTTACATATGCGCCCGTTTAGCCCATTCATTATAAAGAATGGGCAAAAAGTGCCCCATCCTTTTTTGAAAATTGACAAAAAGTGCCCATATGTATCAAAATGGGCTAGATTTGCCACCTCTAATCGCCACATAAAGATCTTGATTATTATTGTACAAAACTGCTTATGTAATCACAACATACAATAAGTATACAGATGGACTTGGCCGGTAGAATTTTGCCCCATACTAGAAATAACGGTGCTTTAACCCAATAAGCCTGTTTTAATCCGTTACCCGACTCGCTTGACCTGCCAGGACATTATTTATGATCTTAAGCATAGTCACCTATCACATAGCAGTTCGGTTCTGATTTTGAACTCTTGAATCAATAGCAGACTCCACACCATTATCGTCCTCATCACCATCCTCATCTTCATCGTTGTCACCGTTATTATCCTCACGAGACGTCGATGCAGATTCTGATCTTCCGTTAACAGGGTTAGACCGACTTCGAGAGGCAGCAGAAACAATAGCCATCTGTCCACTTAACAATCTGTATATGACGTCTCGGTTTATAACTGGTTTTATCAACTCAAGCCGGTGTTCCGGGGTATGCTTCTGATTGAACCTTCCTGGAAGCTTGGAACCTGCGGCATGACAATCTCCACAAAGATCATAACCACTTATTTCCTTGCAATCTTTGCACCGATATCTTTCCCCAATTATCGGACACATCTGTGGAAAATGGAATTCTTCGTTTAAACTTATGTATACCAAGTCTAGTGGCCACATAATGCACAAGATTAGACTTTTAAATACTTTGGAATAAAAGAAGTGAAGAGTTTTAAAATGTCGAGTGAAAGAAACATGCAACTTAGGTACACTACAAGGAATGTTTTTAACATCTATAATCTCTCTGTTGCAGGTTCGTTAAATGAATTTAATGCCTAATACTGTCAATGTTCATTAATTATTATCTAATAATTCTGTTTGTGAAGTAAACTTGATAAAATTCTTTAAACGAGTGTTAACCATTGGCGTTAAACAAACCATGCTCAACTCTTAGCTATTAGTAAGATACTTCATTAAAGAAGAATGACATTTTGGTCATGCTACAAAACTAGAAATGATGGAAGAGAGCTTACCCCACAAATATCACAACCAACCCTTGGATGAAATTTTGAGCCATGAACAGCCCACCATTGGAGAAAATTCTCTCCGGTTGGAAATTTTGAACCTTCATCGCTGCCTGCTGATCAATCCAAAGACAATATTTGCATTACTACTTTAAAGTTAAAAGACATACAAGACCTCAAAAACCATAGGAACCATACAGGAGCTGTGCTCCAAAAACAATTGAGACAAGTATTCTTGGTACTATGACTCTAGTGGTGGGAAATTTTGCCCCATCTATTATATATGAGTCGATCTAGGTTAAAATTTACTACGTATGTATCTTATAGGGTTAAAAGTCACCCAAAGTGTATTTCTGAACCTCACAGATAGTTTTTTTCAAATAATTAAGAAATCACACACTAAACAGCCTTTATTATAAAAGAATAAATTTGACCAAAGTATTTTGGTTCAAGCAGATCCTGCCCAACCCACTTCGACCATACCAATAATAACCCATTTGACCCAAACCCGTTTTGACCCGTTACCCAGCGCACTGCGCACCCAACCCACAATTTTGTCACCTTTGAATAGCAACTGAACTCAAGTGTAGCTAGAGAACCACCAAAACTCACCAGTGAGTGGATTACGACTTTGGATCTGCTCCTGGCTGAGTTGTGTACTGCTTCTAAGCGCATAGTCTGAAGAAAACTGTTCCTGTAGGACGTTCTCAAGCTCCTTACACACTTTTGGGAATCCACTTGGATGCCGGCACTCACAAACTTGACATTTAATCACCCCATCTTCCGGTATGGTGATGCAGGCCTCACAGTAAACTGAAGAGCAATAAAGATGTATGAAAGAAAAATGTAAAATAATTTAATCCAATCAAATTATGTCAACAAATTAGACAAAAGACGATAAGAGCCAGTAAGCGTACCATGACCACAATTAAGAGCAACAGGCCTAAAAAACAGCTGTTTGCAAGCGGCACAAAGAACATCAGCAATCGTTATCTGCTTAGCAGAGCTCCCGTCTTTTGTTTTATTTTCATCCGTAGAAGAAGGATTTATTGACATACTATCTCCAGAACTGATATCAGAAGGCTGCTCCACAATCATTGGATGGTCTGCTTCCTCATCAGAAACAAGACAATCTAAACTGCTTTGTGTTCCATCCTCTATACCATGTAAACATAGAACTGATTAAAAAAACACTCTAAAGGGGTATTGGGGATTGCTTATTCTATATCAGAATCAATTTTTTTAAATCCAAGTTGCTTCTGCTTATCTGCTTATCTGCTTATCTGCTTATCTTCAGGTTAATCAAGCAGTTTCTGATAAGCAGAAAAAGTAAGCTATCCCAACACCCTCTAAATACATCTTATCTACCATAAATGCATAAACCACTAGTTAATTATTAATCTAGACTATACCAAGTATTTGCCTTTTCCTTCTGGCATAGGAAACCGGATACATCTTCTTGAGAAAGATATCCAACACCCGACAGATGGCGGGAAAATAACGGTAAGCGTGTCTACATAATGGACAATGAGATTGACCTCTCATATTCATGGACCGGTGGCAGCACCTGAAGCAGGTAACATGGCCACAAACTGCAAAAATACCAAAGACAGTGGCACCAGAGATTAATAAACATAATATTAGTATTTAACTATCGCAAAGTTCTAGTTTTATTATAAGCATTTCATACCTAGAACTACAGGTTTGTACAAAAGGTCTCTGCAACAAAAAAAAAAAGCAAGAGCTTTAGATCATAAATTAATCATCAAACAGAAAAAAACAAAAGGCCAAAAAGCGAATAATGAAGATAACATATAAACATGGAAGTTAAAAAAGTAAACCCATACACCAAATTTAGTGACATGACTATAGATTCAAATTTGTAGCCGAGAATAATGAACAACCTTCGATATACATAGCTTAGGATATTCAAATTATAAGCACAGAAGTAATATACCAACTTTCAACTTTATATTAGTAGTTCATGTTATGGGGAAAGGCGGGACAGATTCTCATAAAATGCAAAGTTCAATAGTTGTGTATTATACGCTGCTGTTTTATAAAACTTTCATTCATAACAAAACAGCAACTCTTAGCGACAGAACAAGCTGAATTACTCTAGTTCCGATAAATATATTTTATTCTTAATAGACTCATTTTAGCTTATCTCCATTTTGAAAATGAAATAAGCAACTCCTCACTTACTTTTTCAAAACTCCATTTTGAAAGCTTCTAAACGCAAATAATCATTTTTTTCCTTTTATTATCCAAACACTCATTTTAGCTTATATCCATTTTGAAAATGGAATAAGTAGATAATCTAGTTGCAAACGCAATCCCAAACACCCACTTAATTAGAGCTATATACTGATACGGACCTATCCCATAATAGGCTCGTATGGGTTCATAAGTCTCACTTAAAAAGCTAGCTTGTTTGAGGAGGGGACACCTAGACACTATAAACCATCAACCAATCCCATACTTGGCCGATGTTGGATGGTAACAAATACACGGTCATTATATACTTGATCCATGAACATGAAGGACAAATTAAGTATAAGCCGGGGGGGGGGGGGGGGGGGGCGGGAGCACAGCTTTATGGTACAAGAAACAAAAAGGTACGGTGGAAGAAGCTCAATCAGGCTAATTCACATTAAATTATAAAAATCTGATAAAAACTCAAGATTCAGTAGTATTATGGGGTGCTACATTATTGGCTAAAAAAAGAATAAAAAATAAACGAAAAGAATCTAAATGGAATGAAACATGGAATCTAAGTTAGTAAATGTATAAATTTAATTCGACAGGAAATAATTTATATAAATATAAATGAAGATGAATTGAAAAGCCTAATAAAAGAAAGAAATGCATACAAACAAACGGGACATGTAAAATGATCGGAAACTTGTTCTTCATCGGGTTCATCTTCTTCTTCTTCCTTGTTCTTGTTAATTTCCTCCTCCATAAAGATTGATTTGTTTGTTTCTGATTTTTCCAGGATTTTTTTATATATTTTATAAAAAAGATTTTTTAGTATTACAACAACAACCAACGTGACCGCTTCACCTTTTTGGGCTTGTAAGCCCCGGGGATAATGGACCGCGAGAGTCGAACCGAATAAATGGTTCGAAACGGAACGACCGGACCACCTTTTTTCCATATTCGCCTTCGGTCTTTGGTGATCTAACGCACACAATTATTTATGCTTTGTTGAATAGACCGAACTAAACTCATTTTGATTCCATGTTTCGGGCGAAACCGATTCTAGGTCTGATCCGAATTTTGTCAGTTCAATCTAATGTTTTAAAACTTGGATAGACTCGACCGATTGAACAGTAAACCGGTTTAAACCGGGTCGAACGTGATCAAGTTGTTGCTTATTTGAAAACCTAATTAAACATGATTAAACAGTTGCTTTTTTATCGACGTGGTTTGAAAAACTTAACCGGGTCATAATTTTATTAAAAATTGTACAAATATGTTTTTTTCCCATAGACTTTTTTAGTATAACTGAAAAGGTGAATTAGTGATAACTAAGGTGTTCACAGTCTGAGGACCGGACTAAACCGATACCGAAATTTATCCAAAAGGTCTGACCGAAATGGTCTGGTTTGGTCGTAAGGTTTTTCTTCAAATCGAATCGAACCGAACCAATGACCAAATATAACAAAAACATGGACCGAAGAGCGGATCAAAATACGTTCGGTGTGATTTTTTAGTTCATTCTAGTCGACGGTTGAAATGCTTAGCCCTAATGATAACTAATGTTATCTAAAGTAAACATAAAGTTAACTTAAAACTCCAACTAATAATGTCATATTATACTCTATCGTAACTTATATTTGTCATCGATATAATTGAATATACTATAAATTACAAGTTCATACAACACTATATATATAATATTTATGAAAAATATACATATATAGAGCCGGTTTGACCCGACGATTCAACCGGTTAAACTGATGACTAAACCGTGTCAATAGAAAAAGAGTTTTAAAACATTGGTTCGATATGCAATGCGTTCATTTAGAGTAGTGAGAAGTAAGGGTGAGCATATCGGACCGTCGAAAACCGGATTCGAACCAACCCCGACCGGATCATACAATTTGGTCTGAGATTTTGGACTATTTCGGTCTTCGGTCCGGTTCGATCTTACCAAAAACCTTACAGTTATGCTTAATAGGATCGGATTGGATCGGACCACTTTGATCCTTAGTCCGGTCTTATCTTGATTGGTCCAGTCCGGTCCGGGCCGGGAATACATTTTAACAAGATATGTACTCCCCATAAGGGGTTTGTATGGATTGCAATCAGAGAGGATCAAACCAAAACTGAATTGGACTAAACCAACTTGATTTTGGTTTTGAATCTGTAGGTCAATTCACCTTTTTGGGCTTGTAAGCCCCGGCGATAATGGACCGCGAGAGTCGAACCGAATAAATGGTTCGAAACGGAACGACCTGACCACCTTTTTTCCATATTCGCCTTCGGTCTTTGGTGATCTAACGCACACAATTATTAATGCTTTGTTGAATAGACCGAACTAAACTCATTTTGATTCCATGTTTCGGGCGAAACCGATTCTAGGTCTGATCCGAATTTTGTCAGTTCAATCTAATGTTTTAAAACTTGGATAGATTCGACCGATTGAACAGTAAACCGGTTTAAACCGGGCCGAACGTGATCAAGTTGTTGCTTATTTGAAAACCTGATTAAACAGTTGGTTTTTCATCGACGTGGTTTGAAAAACTCAACCGGGTCATGATTTTATTAAAAATTGTACAAATATTTTTTTTTCCCATAAACTTTTTGAGTATAACTGAAAAGGTGAAGTCTAAGGTGTTCACAGTCTGAGGACCGGACTGAACCGATATCGAAATTTATCCAAAAAGTCTGACCGAAATGGTCTGGTTCGGTCGTAAGGTTTTTCCTTAAATCGAATCGGACCGGACCAATGACCAAATATAACAAAAAACATGGACCGAGGAGCGGATCGAAATACGTTCGGTCCAATCCAGTTCGGTGTAATTTTTTAGTTCATTCTAGTCGATGGTTGAAATGCTTAGCCCTAATGATAACTAATGTTATCTAAAATAAACTTAAAGTTAACTTAAAACTGCAACTAATAATGTCATATTATACTATATCGTAACTTATATTTGTCATCGATATAATTGAACGCACGATAAATCACAAGTTCATACAACACTATATATATATAATATATATGAAAAATATACATATTTAGAGCCGGTTTGACCCGACGATTCAACCGGTTAAACTGATAACTAAACCGTGTCAATAGAAAAAGAGTTTTAAAACATTGGTACGATATGCAATGCGTTCATTTAGAGTAGTGAGAAGTAAGGGTAAGCATTTCGGACCGTCGACCAAACCGGAGCCGAACCAACCCGGACCAGATCATACAATTTGGTCTGAGGTTTTGGACTATTTCGGTCTTCGGTCCGATTCGATCTTACCAAAAACCTTACAATTATGCTTAATAGGATCCGATTGGATCGGACCACTTCGATCCTTAGTCCGGTCTTGTCTTGATCGGTCCGGTCCGGGCCAGAAATACATTTTAACAAGATATGTACTCCACATAAGGGGTTTGTATGGATTGTAATCAGAGAGGATCAAACCAAAACTGAATTGGACTAAACCAACTTGATTTTGGTTTTGAATCTGTAGGTCAATTCATACTTGAATGTAGAGGTGGTAAATTTTGTTCATTTTGATAAATATGGGTACTTTTTGCCCAGTTTCAAAAAAGGATGAGATATTTTTTGCTCATTCTTTATTATTAATGGGTTAAACGGGCGCATATCTAAGAAACTTATAAGCTTAATGGGTGCACATGTAAAACACTAATTAGACTACTCGGCGGAAATTTTATATTTAAGTTTTATCCCCGGCTTTTAAACAAGTATTTTTATTTTTTAATTCTATATTTTTATATGTTTTTTTCTCATTTTAGCTTGCGCCCGTTTATCCCGCCCATTTCGCCCGTCCGTTTTATCCGTGCCCGTTTAGCCCGTGCCCGTTTAGCCCGACGCCAGTTTAACCCGTCGCCCGTTTTGCCTGCCGCCCGCACGTTTTGCCACCTCTACTTCAATGACATATATTGTTAACATATACAAACATAGAGTAATACCGATTGCACACCTTATGTAGGCAAGTTGCATATTTATACTTAACACGGTTATATCTATTTTTACTCGTATTTCACACAAAAATCACGCAACGAGAAAGTAACAAAACCTTCTCAAAGTAAGCTGATGCCATGACAAAACGTATTAAGTTATATGGGCATTATTGATTGATCAACGAGGGCTTTTGGAGAAATAGGGCATGAGTTCAATCTCAACTCCTGGCTAAGACATCACCAGAACATGTACTTATTGCTTGAGGTTTGGTTCTAAGGGAAGGGTCAACCGGCACCCCCAAAAAGGTGCCCATGGTCAAGGTTTTCCTGCCGATTTAAACTTTTTTGAAGTTTTTTTTTTTTTTTTTTTTGGACTAATTATAACTCGACAGCAGCAACATAAAGTGGCAACAACTGAACATACTAACAATGAACTCTCAAACTAATCAGCCATATTCAACACGAACAAAATGACAAATAATCAAACACTATTTAACACCAAGCAATAGCAGCATCAGAATGTGCTTATACAGATAAGGTTGATTGATAACAGATTAACAGATTGTAATAGTTAGTTCAAGCATCCAAACCTCCATTTTGGTGACCTGTTGTTTTTAAAATCCTATCATAGACTCATAGTAAGACAACGGAAAGTTATAAATACACAACACTAGAGCCACAATTGAAATGTCAGTCCACCATTTTGCACGAAGGACACAAATAACCAACAACTCCAGAAAGACCTAAATGATAATAAATTTATAGTAACAATTTCCAAACAGTAACTTATACTACTATACATGCTACACTTGACCTTTTTTATAGTAAGAAATCAATCAAAAAAGATAAAACATCCGAGACATGCATATTGTTATTTGAACATAACTGCATAAAAGTTAAAAAAAAAAAAAAGTAAAGTAACACCCAATGCCGTCTTCCACGGGTTATGGGTCCCAATACCCGTCTAGGACAGTGTATGGGGGAGGTTGAGACCTAGGCAGTCATACCCCTACCAAAGATAGAGAGACCGGTTCGGTTCTATCAAATATATAACAACCATATTTTAAATTTAGGCACCTTGATTTGGTGTGTATATGGTATAGGCTATAGCCACCCTTTGGCACAAGGGCAGACATAGTCATTAGTCAAGTAAGTGAGCTTTAGCATGAGATCTATTTTTGTTTATTTCTCTAACTTAACAGAACTGTCAGTGACTTGCAGAAACGACCATTCCAATAACAGGTGATTGTGCCAAAGCGGTTAATCGGATATTATGGTGTTGTGAGCTTGAACGGTCATTCGTCTGTTCTCGGTCATGTTTCACAGCTCCAACGACTGCAAACAATAAATGAAGTAAAAAAAAGAGATCAAACTAATCGTTTGATCAGGACAAAAAGTCAAATATACCTGTTATACCAAAAAAGGTGCAATCTTGATAAACAAAAACAAAAAAATACTAGGGTCACTCATTTTATTAGAAATTGATACTTATATAATCTTACTACACCAATTTAGAGAGATGTTCAGCGGTTCAGCCTGTTTACTTAATAATGGGTCAATTCGGATTTATAACGAATCTTCGAGTACCAACGGTTTGATGGGTCAACTGAGCCCTGCTCTTTTAGACCCAGATTGGTAACTGCACATTTCTACCTATTTCCTAACCCGTAGCCTCCTAAAATTGCCAGATTTATTAATTTACATCATATCCGCATCACTGAATAAGTGAATGTATCATCAATACCGCTCTACTCTATCTACAATTTCAACCTCTGCCCGTGACGGATTTAGAGAGAAGATAATTATAATCTTTAGAGAGAAAATAACTACCTAATTTCTCATCTCGAAAGCAAGAAGACAATGATTGATGTAGCATCAAAGAAAAAGTACTTACTCGATTTCCGCCAATAACCAGAAGAGTAGAATAACTTGGATTTTCGTTAAAAAAAAAAAAGAATAACTTGGATGGAAAACACAAAAATGGAACTGGTTTCCACTTGAAGTGAGTTCATGAATGCACTCTCCACTAGCTAGCGACCACACTTTCACAAATTCGTTGCTGACAGAAGCCATATACTCTCCATTTAAGTCCATGAAACGTAGTTTACTACCCCCGAATGTGCCTGGCAATCAAGTACAGGGTCCAACATGAATATAGATACTAAATTCAATAATTTTAACAAACATTTAAATGATATATTGAAAGGCCCAACCTGAATACCTGTTTTGACCCAAACCCATCTTGACCCATTTACCCAACTCTCCCAATAGACACATCTTGTCACCTCCACCAAATAACTTAGACACTTAGTCTGCGCTCTGAGACGAGTATTTATTTGGTGCAGATTGAGAAACATGTTGTTTGACCCGCACATACAGTTCGTTCACTTGTTTAACTATTATTAGTTAGTGCACTAATATAACCTGTTATTATAATGATCCAAATTTATGAACAAAGGCGTTTGACCTGTTTCATTATAAGTTTATATTATCTTACAATCTGTCCCATTTAACCTGTTCATAACTCATATGTATAACTAAATGGGTCGGAATCTATCACCCTGATATTACTGAAACTTGATTTCGTACCTGGAAGGAATGTGTTTGTCTATCGGTTTCAACATAATAGATGGAGACAGTGTTCTCTGATGCTGCTGCCAGAAGATGTCCAGTGACTGGCTGGAATCGCTCTTGCGCACTGCCTCCTTGCTATACTAGTCAATATAAACAGAGTTTATGTTTAAATCATACCAAGCTCAATAGCAGTGGTTGCTTGGCTCTAGGTAACGATGCTCTCAAGTATCTTAGTGATTACCTTAGAAAATTGAAGACCTTAAACATGTGTACCATGAACTTTACCCAAAACCAGGACTACAGAGCTACGCACAGGACCTCCATAACAACCGGACACTCACGAATCTTAATCAATGTTTTTAGCCTCGGTTTCATATCAACAGCAATCAGCATAACAGCTTGTTTTCCTACTGTCCTACCGAGTCTTTTAAAACTCACTTTCACATTTGTTTCATGCAATAAACTTTTAAAACTGCCAACAATCTCAGGCTCAACAACACAAAGTATAATATTTCCTTTTAAACTCACATCCACATCAAAAACACCTACTGTTCTCAGATGCGGGACACCATTTTCTAATAGCCCCTCAACTTTGATATCCCCGGACTCAGAAATTGCACCGCAAACAGGAATCCACGTCAATAACTTGGACTTGAATGCTTTTGACTGGCTTTTGGGTGACCCGTCTAAAATTACCCGTTTTACACGCACATGGACATCTTTGGCAATCATAGCACGGAGTAATTGGTTGTGAAGATAATCGGATGCTCTGCTGGACGCGTATGTCACCTTTACAGATTTTCGACCACCTTCTCCTGCTGCTAATCTATCAAGCTTCTCAGCAAGGGTAACATAAGGTTCCAGTTCTGCAAGTACATGCGGCAAAGGTCACCAACATAATCTGTTAGTAAGTCAGACTTATCATGCAAATATCCAATCATTGAGTGACCTCTAGAATAATGACTCTTTCCTAATACATGAACAAATCCATTTGACTATGCCACCTTATAATACATACTTGGTAATGCCCAAAACAACCCGCTATAACCACCGAGTTACCAGTAGCGTTTGAACTAGATCAAAGTAAAACTAAAACATGTAAGAAACTCACAGTTTGACAACAATCCATGATGTGACATTTCTTGAGGTCAAACCATTATTCATCATACAGTTTGACAACAATCCATGATGTGACATTTCTTGAGGTCAAACCATAATTCATCATACTATGAATATCATTAAAATCAACATTTCGACTAAATCTGGACTTTGCAATTTTATAATTTAAAGTAGGGATAGCATTCAGACTAAAAGTCAAACCAAGAACCGAGCTGACTCTTTAGACTGCCTCATCACCAAGACTAAAGGGACCAACTTTGCATATACCGTTGAGGTAGAGATCATATACAAACTTAAAATCAAACCTTCATATTTTCCAAAACTTGGGAGTTAGCTTGTCTCTGTTACCTTAAATGCATAATGTACCGTTTCAAGCAGGTCTGGAAAATGTCTCAAAGAATGTTTCAAAATTAATTAGTGCAAAAAAGAATGAGCCAAAACTAAAACTAAACAAATTTCTACATCAGCAAAAGCAACTTAATCAAATTACTTTTATTCATATGAAGTAGAATATATGTGAAAAGTAACGCTAATTAGCAGGACCACCCTACTTTTATACCCAGTAGGCCAGTACCATAGTTTTAGAAACTGGACCATTCTTTCATCCAGACCATGGCCATAAGTAAGGAACTTCGTCGTCATCATAGGAAGGCTGTATCACATTTAGTCAACACAGACACATATAAGACCACATACATATACATACATACACATGTGACTATGTGAGTTTATACTAAAAAGGCTGGAGTTACCTTGTTAACTGTTCCTTAAGAAGGTGGAAGTAAATTTGCTAATATCTCATTAAATAGTCTTACAATGAATTAAAATTTATTGAAACTATATTATCTACATCCACATCATATATCTCAGAAATAGATGACAGTTTCGCCAATGTGTTCAAACTATAATAAATATCTTTCATTGCAGGATGAGAAGCATCTCCAACAAGAAACTCGTGAATATCGCCATGAACCTCAATAGAACTACATCCTGGCTCCTTTCTAACTCCACTGCCTCTCATTTTACTTCTTACCTTCTTCACATCCTCCCATCGCCCCACACTCGCATAGATATTAGCCAAAAGTGTATGAATACTCGAATCACCAACTCCAATTTTCATTAATCGGTCAGCTAAATGCTCACCCATATCAACATCACCATACAATCTACAAGCACTAAGCAGAGCACCATAAACAGGAACCAAAATATCATCTTTCTCCTTCGGGATTCTGTTAACTATTCTTTCTGCTTCTTTCAATAGCCCAGCACGACCCAAAAGATCAATTAAGCACCCGTAATGTTCTATTTTAGGTTCAATTTGATACATAGATTTCATGGTTTCTAAATGCTTTTGCCCTTCCTCCACTAAACCACCGTGACTACACGCATTTAAAACACCTATGAAGGTAATATCATCAGGTCTAAATCCCGATTCCTTCATCTCAGTGAATAACTCAAGTGCTTTACTGGTTTTGCCATTTACAGAGAGTGCACATATAATTGAAGTCCAAGAGGCAGTATCTTTGTCATGTAACTCGTAAAAGACCTCTAAAGACTTATCTATGCAACCGCATTTTGCATACATGTCAATAAGAGCAGTACCACATACAGCATCGATTACTATTCTATGTTCATTCATATATTCACGGATCCAGTTCCCTTGTTCTAACGCCCCAACTTGTGCACAGCCTGTCAAAAGAGCAACAACCGTAAATTTATCAGGCTTGATTTTAAACTTTTGCATTTGTTGAAACAAACTCATTGCCTCATCTACGTGATTAAACTGAACGTATCCGTTTATCATAGCTGTCCATAGAACAATATCTTTCACCGGGCTTTGATCAAATAACAGTCTAGCTTCATCTAACATACCACAACTTACGTAACCAGACACCATACTGGTCCAACATATCACATTTTTCTTCGGCAACATGTCAAAAATCTCACGCGCCACATCTACACATCCACATTTACAATACATATCCAACAACGCATTACCAATAATCATAGTAAAACCAATCTCATCCCTAACATAACCATGTATCACTTTACCAAGTTCCAAATCCCTTAACGCAGCACACGCAGAAAGAGTACTAACAACCGTAGCCTCATCCGCCCTTATCCCATCCCCCCTCATCCTAACATAAACCCCAACCGCATCCTCAAACCTCTTACACTTCACATACACCGCAATCAAAACATTCCACGACACCAAATCTCGTTCACCCATTTCATCAAACACTTTACGTGCATCCTCACTACGCCCCAACTCACCATACATATCCACAAGAGAGTTACAAACATAACAATCAAACACATCACCACATTTCAAAACAAACCCATGAACCTTCCCGCCCATTTTTCCATCCCCTAACCCCCCAATCGCCTTAAAAACAAACGGATACGTATAATTATCCGGTTTTATCCTATCAAAAACGCGCATTTGCTCAAACAAAAGAAACCCTTTCTGAAAAAACTGTTTTTTAACATAGCCTTTAATCATTACATTGTACGCGAACAAGTTACGCGTATCTGTAGTGTCGAATAACCTTTGTGCATAAGCTAAGTTTCCTAGTAACGGGTCGGCCGAAAACGCCATGATCTTTTTAATAGCGTCTACATTTTGACCTAGGCCAAGAACATATACTTGTGCTTGGATTTGTTTTAGTTGGTTCATTGATTTGCAGGTTTTTAAAAGATGTATACATGTTTTCTTTGTTGGGATTAAAAACTCATGACGTGATCTGCAAGTTACAAAATAGCGGGAAAAAAACATGACAAACAAATGGCCAATGTGTTGTTGACCAGTGTAATCTTTTTCTTTGTAAAGTAAAACACAAAGTAGGAACTCTTATTTTTTTCAAGAGATTCTTATAATCACTTAATTTATTCTTTTAAGGAGTGAAAGTGTTCCTTAATTTAGTAACAAATGTGTAATTTTTGTTTTTCTTTCTAATGAAAGTAAAAAACTGGTTAGAAAATATACGTGCTAAAAACAAAAAAAAATAAAACTTATAAAAAAGCGGGTAGAAAATTATAAAACGTTAGGGTTATATCTATCGTTTATCAAACTTCAGGGTTGAAACTTAGGTTTTTGAATCTTTAATCCTCAGTTAACGAAAATCAAAGTCACCAACCACCATCCGTGAAAACATATATTTAGAGCTCATCCAAACCACAAACGTGCCTGGTGGTAAATTGGTCATCAAAACCAGCAGGCCACCGTGACTGTCACAAACGAGGTCAGTTCAAGTTCAAGCCGAAGATCCAAATCACCAGAAAATATTTCTTTGAGACACAATTAATCAATTACAAACTTTAATTAAGATTAATCAAAATTTAGTTTTGATTGAGGGGTTTTGTTGGATGGGCCAGTGTGATTCAAAGGTATTGTTAATTTTATAGTTGTTTATTTATTAGTGTTAATTAGTCAATTACAAACCTTAATTACTATCAATCAAAATTTAGTTTTAATCGAGGGGTTTTGTTGGATGGGTCTGTTTGATTCCAATGTAATGTTAATTTTGTAGTCGATTCTTTTTTTGTGTTTTTTTTAGATGATGAATCTGAAGAGGATTTAATTCAATCGTGTATGTAATATTTTTCTTTCATTTTTATTCTCGTTTTAGGCCAAGGCAAAAGGCTCGCGTTGGGTGGTGGAGGAGTCAAGAATTGTTTTAAGAGCATGTGGATGGGCAGGTGAAGTTCTTAACAACAATACGCATAGACCCATTATTTAGGTATGAAACCTCTACCATTACAATGGTGTTATCTGTTGTAACATCACATATCCGGCCATTGCCAAAGATTAAAAAAGTTATCGACTTTATGTCTTACGCAGAGTTAGCATTTTTTTTACTATAGGTTGCCAAATATGTCATCTTAGTTGTGGAAGAATGTTGGTAGAAAACATGCTGCTACATCTACACAAATGTTTGAGGAAACTAATGATGCTTTAGCAAGTTGGTTGCTACTTGATGGATCGAGCTTGCCATACATGTGGAGAGAAAGATATGTATTTTTGCTACTTTAGATGTTCCAAAGCTAAGAAGTTTCCTCAAGATAAACTAAAATCCGATGAGGTCGCTAAGGATCAGACTGAAGTCGGGAAAGTGCCACATTCAACTCCTTCACGCCACAAATCGACATTTTTGGCTTTCGACGTCGTCTACTCCGGTTGGTCATCTTCTCAGGTATCTTTTTCGCTCCTGTATTTTTCTATATTAGGGATAAGAAATGGTTTAAGATCTATTAATGTTGATGACAAACCTAAACCTCCTCTTAAATATTCATGATTGCTGAAACGTTTGCCATTAGCTTAAATGATTCCGGCTTAAACATATGATTTATTAACTGCTATAAGAGTTACACACTATGTGTATGATGATCTTTGCGTATAAGAAGTAGCAAAATTAACTTTATGAAGTAGAGGTTAGAATGTTAGCATTCAGGTACTTTTCCAGTAGCAACAACATAACCCATTATAAATGAGCCAGTAAAAGGATGTTGGCGATGTAGTTTGGATTTTCTCACGGGTATATAATAACTTAGCGTTACAAACATAAGCTCTTCCAGTGCGTCTAAACACGCAGATTTCTTCTTAAGCTGCGCTAGGAAATGAACGATTACAAGGACCTGATATGTTTACTAACCACTAAACTAACGTTGACCCTAAGGGAATGTAAATACATTTTGTTTTGGAGCAGGGCATATTGGTATGCCTTATGTGTTTTATATGAATGAGTGGCTGGTGTTTGGATGTGCGATTTAGCCAGTTAGTTATTGACTTTCTTATGAAGTATGTGTTGTGATGATTGAATACAAACAGAGCTGTCAAGATGGGTGATTAAATCTAATTGTTCGCACTTGAAATTAAACTCAGGAATCATGACACTTTATTAATTGTTTTGTCAAACTTACCATTTATTTAATCTCATTATATCTATGAAATACTAATGTTATTCTAGCTTAGCTACTTATTGAGAATCAATTGGTTTTTTCAATGCCAAATAATTAACTATTTTATGAATGAAAATTGTTCACCCATCTTAGGATATATGTCACACATGACATGAACCAGTCAGTCTCTGCATCTGACTATAATGATCAAAATTATGAGGATGATGACCCTAAATGTCCAAAGAGGAATGGCAGGCCACAGTCCAAAAATCGACGAAAGAAGCTTAATGATCGGCCGAGGTATGTAAATATAATGTCAATTAAACCAGTCACATTGTGTTTGGGTCAAAACATCTCATTGTTTATTAGACGGGTTGGGTTAGCCGATACACTTTTGTCCAAATATTATTTTCGTTAAAGGTAAGCAGTTGTTTCACTAATCTTTTTTAATTGAGATGGAGGTCAACATATATGCTTCTCGCTAAGTTTAATCTGCTGAGTGTTTCATTATGTGATTTATGTAGTATACCTCTTATGCATACAGATTTGATTGGTCGATAGGATGCCACAAGACATGAATGAAGAAGTTGATGCCGAGGAGTGTACATATTTTTTGACTGGTGAATGGAAAGAGTTTTTTTCGCTAAAATAGTAGAGGTTACAAAACTTGCTTCTTTAGGTTTGATGGTTATAGATGTTGTTTAATTGTGGCTTAACTGGGAGGCGCAAGACGTCCTGGAAAACTTGATTTCTTCCTGATTTACTTCTTTTAGGTTATTTGTATCCAAAACGTCGGTTTCGCTCACCTTGATGAAGGAAGAAGCTAGGAGAAGATGTCTGATTCAAGCGCCGGAATTACGTTTTGCATCTTCTTTCTATAATATAAGCAACCGCGTTTTAGATTATTGTCTAGAAACAGTCGTTGTGAATGATGTAAGAGTGCCTCGCGTGACTACTCTGTTCGCAGCCCATAATTGTTATTATTATGCTAAATAAGAATCTTCAGTTTTGATGGTGATTGAGATTCGTGTCAGAGTTGCCGTGGGCGCGCATGGAAGTCTTTGAAATTGTAAGTATTCATTATCTTTTGAGTGTATTCGATATTGTCGTGTTACTTATCCATATATGATTATATGCTTTCATAGGTAATGTAGATTGCAATAAACAAATATCGAACTATTTAACATTATATATTGTTATAAGTATGTGAACTGATAAATCATATTGGTTTTAATACGAATAAATCTCTTATTTATGCTAACAATGTGAACCGGTAAATTGTTTACGGGGTTTGGTTGGTGATGGTTAGTTTAGGAATCAAGTAATGATTTTTTTAGGTTTTTTTTTATCCAAATGGAGGTAAAAAGAAGATGATTGCATATTATACTAAAAAGTTGCAAAATCATGTAACTGCCAGTATGACTGGATCATAAGAGTATTGGTTTATTGGTAAAATAAGACAAACGTAAAATTGTATGGGTAGTTTTTGCATATGACCCTCGCTCATAATATTTGTTTTATAAATAGTCAATTATTTACTTTCGCTTATCACTTTTTTCTTTGTAGTCAATAACCATTTGATGCTAATAAGCACTTAAGTTTTAACATGGTCATGGGCTTATACATTGTGATCTAATGCCCGAGAATATCTTGGTGAATTATGACAAGAAAATTGACATTTAGTCTGTTGCCTGAATCTTGGTGAATTATGACAAGTTGATATTTAGTCTGTTGCCTGCATCTTGGTTTAACTTTGTACTCGAAATGTTAGCATATTCCATCGAAATGTGTGCATAACTTTTGTTTTTTTGGATATGCGTAACTGTAACATCTTAAATGAAGTTGGGTATGCTATAGATTCTTTTCAAAATTGAACATGTCTTCCGAACATAATATAAATTGCGAATTAAAGTATATTAAAATGGTCTTTTATAATTTTGTCCAATCAGCCCCATAATTTCGTGGTGGTCGTAGTTTTTAGTACTCCCTACTGATGAACATTACAGTTTGATGTCCAAATAGCCCCCAAAAAGGCGAGTCTAAATAGCCCTAACCGTTTTAATAAGATTTTTTTCCTGCATTTCTTTGCTGTCCAAACAACCTCTCAAAAAGTGTTTTCAAAACAGCCACTTTTGGCCACATCAGGTCCAAACAGCCTGGGTACTAAATTTCTGCACATGTTTTGTTGAATATTATGCAAAAAAATTATAAATTATTTACACTTTCAGTTTGTATTTGTTGAATCCCTTTTTTTTACGGAGAAATTTTTTCAATTTTACTAATTTGTTGTTTGGCAATTTTGGTTAGCTTAATCACTATGATGCGCCCTTTATTAGTTAACACTGAAAACCCTGTTGTTGAGATCTTCAGTTCTTTTCTTAATACAATGGAATTTGTACTTTATGTGTAGGTTTTGATAGCGTAAACTAGCGCTGCTTCAAATGTGCGAGTGGAGTGCGTGTCTAACGATCTCTATAAGGATGGTAGGCGTGTTTAACTGAAGTAATATCTTCCTTTGACACTAGGGCAGCACATCAAAAATGTAGAGTTGGGTCTAAGATGGCGGAATCCTGCTTGGCCAACTAAAGCAGTTAAATTTCAAACAAAGTTTGCTTCACTTATCAAGAAAAACTATCAAGACTTTAAAGTCATTAACGATGCCAGAGGTGCTTCTAATCTATTATAATTCCCTTTTTTTAATTTGTTTGCTTTTTTTTGTGCATGAGTGATATCATACATTATCTTAAACAAAATTTATGCTAATAATTATGCTATATAATGTGAAGTGGAAATTAATAAAAAAAACCTTGAAGTTGTTGACACTGATAATGAATCTTTATATTAATTACATCACCTTTTAGATGGGAAGATATGGCCAATTTGCAATATTACAACTGAATATGTGTTCTTACTTCAGCTTTGTAATGTTTGCTCATTTTTTAATGTTTGTCCATTAGAGATGATGCATTATGGGAATTGAATTCACAATATTTCTAGCATTTAAAGTTTTTGTTCATCCTTCTTTACTTATATGCATTTGTGGTGACAAAACGTTCCGTGAAAAATTGCGGGTTTTCAAAACTTGATATTGTTAAATATGACCGTGTCTATCAACATTTACAACGTATGTTTTACATAATTATAAAATAAAAACAAAAATCATAATTAAAAAAAACAACACATGTTTTTTATAAATAATAATATGTTAATTGAATTTTTTAGAAAAAAGCCCGTGTGTGCACGGGCATTATAAATAGTTACCTATATACTAAGATGCATCACTAACACTAGGCGACTAAATAGGTTTTGGGCTGCTGTGCGACTTAGTTTTGGCCCGTTATGCCATCGGAAAAAAAATGTCGTCATGGAGACTATGACACGAGAATGACTATAACCTCACATTTTGTAGGACGTGGTACACCATAAGTTTTGTTGGCTGTTAAGGTATGGCGCTAGGTATGGCGCCACCATACTATAGCCTCTAAGGGACTGAAGGTTGTAGTTGTCGTAATTTGTATGTTTACTGGATCACTATAACATAGTTAAATAGTGAATGAAACACATTTTCATGAACCGGATGCATTTTAGATTTATTTGAGAAAAATCAATGTTTTTTTTTAAAACTACCATTATTCCTCTACTTTTGTATGGCTTATTGACAAAGCAACGATCTTGAGGTATAAACATAATAGGCTAATGATGTTGCAGGTGACGTTTGGTTTTCTACAACCTTATTCTTATTCTTGATTCAGTCAAATGTATCGCAGTTGCCGTGACTTTCATTTGAATTTGAAACTTGCAAGAAAAATGGTAGCGATTAACTGATCAAGCATTGTGTCCAAAAATGATAAAAGGTCAAATGGGTAGAAATTCACTCAAATTGTACCTTTATATCATTTTCTCTATAAACTTACATCGTTATGAAATAATATATGTTCCTAGTATTCACTCACTTATTATTCATGTTAAGGTTGAGTAAATAAATTGGACAGGAAGTGTTTCGCGTCATTAGAACCAGAACCATAAAAACATGAACATTTTGACCCGTTTGACCAGCGTAACCAAACCAACTTGCCCATTTCACCAACTATATGAACAAGACTAAAGAAAGAGACTAAAATGATATTCACAACTTTAATACAACGAATCACCCTCACTTGAACGAAATAAAATACGAGTTTAGGAAACCAGTTAATTTACATTACGCAATGAACAATCACACACAATCCGTCGTAAAACATAACTTGAAGAATAACCTAATTCGCCCGTCCAGATTATACACCTAGCATGTTCCATTAACTGTGAATAGTCTCCAACATAATCACAAAAACCCATTGAGCAGCTTCTTGTTTTGGATTTCATGAAATCTCAGGCATCTTTAACCACAATCGACATCTTGACTTGACCTCTGCATAGAGGGCAAAAAAACTCATCTTGTGACCCTTTGTGAACAGATGACGACATGTTCTGAAACTGACAAAAACAATCCGAGAGGTCTAGAGTGTCACACACGTAAGGATGACACTGTTGACATATGCGATCGTTTAGCCATCGGTAAATGCGTGAGCCAATCGGGGCACACACTCAACACGAAGAACACACTTTTATTATTACGTTAATTATTTATTATTAAACCTATAATAAAAACTTCACTATTATTTAATTAACGGTAGTTAAATTAATTAACGGGATTTAATTAATTTATCGTGAGTGCCTTTAATTAAATTGAGGGACTAAAAATCGATTCTTGGAAATCCTAGGGCCATAGCCGGCCGAAAATACCTTAAGGGTATTCTAGGAGGTTTTGGTTTATTAATTAAGCTAGGTAATTACCTTAATTAAGATTTCTTGGAGTAGGGACCAAGTTTTAAGGAGGTACAAATTAGTATAAATACACATCTCCATACCTCATAATTTTGGTCTCTCCCTCTCTCCCTTGTTGTGTCTGATCGAACCAAAAAAACCACACAAACCAAACGATTTTTTCCTTAACCCTAAAATCACCTTAAAGTGTAAACTTTTGAAAGATCAACTACCTTTTGGTACTTCCTTGTGAAGTTTCTAAGCCTATACTAAACCCTTGATCCTCGTATTAAGGTTTTAGTCTTGTTTTGGTTCCCCTTGTGGTGCGTCCGAATATAAACCCTAATTTAGGGTTTCGGGTGATTTTTCCAAGTATCTTGTAATGTTCTATAAACCGATCCTTACGTAATCCCAATTATGGTTTTGGATCTGGGGTTTCTAGTTACAAGATAAATCGAAGTGAAGTTACTACTAGCATCGTAGTGATTGTTCGTTTGACGTGTCGTGTGAGAAAACGATAGAGGTGGTTATTTTACCGTTATAGTTTAAGATCAAGATTCATTAATTGATTGCTTCAATTAATTCAAGGTTTGTTTTAAATTGTTTTTACTATGTGTTAATCATGTTTGTTTATACTAGATCCATTCCGTTGCGCACTCGTAGTTAATGGTTTAACTAGTTTTCAAATCCCAACAGTGGTATCAGAGCCAATTCGTATGGCATTCATGGGTTACACATGGAATAAAACACGCTTGCTTCGCTTTAAAATATCTTTTATTTACGTTTCTATGGTAATTACATGCATTCATGCCATAAAGTTTTGATCTTGATCTAGATAATGGTTAAAATTTGGTAGGTTAAATTGAACCGATTAATAATTACGATTGTTTTTATTATCTGTCAAAGACATTAGCATATCACTTTTGTGATTCATGCAAGTCGTCAAGTACCTTGATCGAAAACTTGATGAGAGTCTTTGGTCCTGAATTTGGGGAAGACTCATTTGAGACTTGAATCTTATATGTTACTGCTTTCATATAGAGTCTGTCTTCTGCTTCTACCCCCTTCTAGTCTGTTTTTATGTGCTTATTTATTTTCCATTATGAATTACAAAACGTAATAATTCAAGATTTTAGGAATCATAGAAACGGATATCTACTTATATCGAAACTAGCTTTACAAGTATGTCATATTAATACACCATTGCGAATCGGCTATGTGTTATTTGTTAAAAACTTGTTTCTTGAACAAATCTTAATATTGACATAAGATTTATGAAACTTCTTTTTATTATAATCTAATTGTTTTGCGAAATCATATTGTCACTCGAGTTGGGCTTACATATCGTAATGATGGCTTATAAACTATCTTCTGAACGACGTGATTTGCAAAATTAATTGGTTTATAATACTTAAAATTACAACAACGTTTTATGCTTTACTAATGATGGACTTGCTATTGCACTATGTGCTCTAGTCAAGCTATCTAGGGTTTGAACGATCTTTAATCTTTTCCCGTGTTAAAAACACCTAAACTAAAAGTTAATAAAAGATTTTCTTAACTTGTGCTAAAAAGATGATTGCATGCATCTTTTACACGTTTTTGACATTTGTTTTCTAAAACTTATGTGATACCTATTTGAATTTTTAAGTTTATGTCATCCAATTTAAAAGCACTTGTAGTTATTTTTCGTCATCTGGTCAGACCTAGGGAGAATTACACCCGAGGCGATTTTTAACATAGGTCATATCTATGCTAATTATTGCATGCTTTAAATTGGTACGACTTAAGTCAAGTTCTCGGTCAGTTTCAGAACCCGAGGCATGAGATGAGATGAAACATACTCACGATTTAATTACATATAGAACAAGTTTGTTTGAGATGTTCATTGGTACTCTAAATAGTTGTGAGAACGTCCCATTCAAACACTCTACAACAATAAATTCATGAATCGTCTCATAAATCTAAGAGTTGCACTTGTAATGCAATTAACGCTCGACGCTTACCTCTTTCCCTACTTATTATTAAGTGGGAGTGCAAGCAAGAATCTTAGTCTCATAATGATTAATTAGGTAGTTAATTCTTTTGAGAATGCAATTATCAAAAATACTAATCGTTGAACTTTTATTTTGTAGATGAATAAATCTACCTCTTGCTTAAACAACACGGTTGTTAAGTCATTCATTGAGAAAATGAAGTTGACTGAAAGTAACTTTGTTGGATCGTGCTCTTAGGATAACGCTCGAAACCGACAACTTGGTTAAATACCTTGAGCAACCTATTCTTGATCTCCTGTTTCTCCCTCCTGGCCACTTTGGTCCTGAACAAAACCCAAAGGATCATCCTACTTGGGTTAAAAGGTCCAAGGAAGTTGATGGCCTTATGCTCATGACTATGTCCCCCGAACTTCAAAGGCTTTTGGAAGGTCATGGCGCATGGTCAATGATGGAGGAGTTGAAAACTATGTTCACTGAACAAGCAGATCAAGAACTCCTTGATGTTACACGTGCCTTTCACGCGTGTAAACATGAGGATGGACAATCTGTGAGCTCATGTGTCTTAAAGATGAAGGGCTACATAGAAAATTTAGAACGTCTCGGTCACCCTGTATCACTCAAACTTGCAGTCAGCATAATTTTAGCCTCATTAAACAAGGATTATGATCGGTTCGTGCAAGATTACAATATGCATAGCCTGGGGAAGATAATACTTGAGTTGCATGCCATGCTAAATCTACATGAGAAAACGTTTCCAAAGAAGGTTGCACCTGCTAACAATACCATTAATGCTATTAGGACAGGAAGGATCCAAAAGCCTAATAAGGCTAAACCGTGTAATGCTGCTATGGGTAAGAATCAAGGCAAAGGGAATAAAGTAGCAAACTTTACTCCTAGAACCAAAATTTCCCCTCCACTAAAGAGAGAGAATCTCGCTAAGGATGCCATTTGTCACCAATGCGGCGACATTGGTCATTGGAAGAGAACTTGTCTAGAGTATCTCGCTAAGTTGTGGAAGAAAAAGAAGTCCTCTCAAGGAGCTAGCACTTCAGGTATCTTCACAATAGAACTCTTCAATTTTCCTAATAAATCTTGGGTTTATGTCACACCCCATCATGGCGGAATATAGGGCCCGGCATATGGATATCATCAAAACAATAGCGTGTCTATAGAGAGAACTAAATGAAATTGAAATATCATAAATGGTGACACAAAATGTCATGACAATATCTCAACAAATACAAGGGTCTAGGTAAGTAGGTAAAAGTCCTACCTCTCACCAAAGACAAACAAATAAACAAATATCAAACATATAGGTGTCTAAAATATATCATTTATTCAATCAATGAAAAGAAAACTAAGAGGAAAGGGATTCCTCCTAATGCAGTCCTAGCAGCCTCTAGACTCTAGCCACTTCTAACATCATCCTTCATAACTACCTCACCTGAAAATGACACTAAAATCTGTCAACATAAAGTTGGTGAGAACATAGGTTTAAGTTATCAAAAATATCATAAGAACTTGACATCCGATGTAAATAAGTTGAAGAAAATAAGTTCAAGCAATGGACTATAAAGTGATATTCATGTTACACACGACTACAAACATAGCATACCATAACAATTAATTACACGAAATAAGAACAAATACACCTACACCTATCCAGATCTTTCCCATACCCAGTATGGAAGTTGAACCCATATCCCCGTCGAGATATCTTGCCTCCGAGAAGACGATGTACATGTAATCAGAACATATGTACTCAGAACGCATGGCAGAACGCATAACAGGACATATAACATATCACATAAGTAGGCATATCACATAATAACACATTAAGTCCACACATTTGAAAAACATATGATCAAAATATTTTTTAGAACATAGTACTAAGACATTTAAAAATAGTACAAGTTTTATCTCCATCCCATACTGGAAAAAACATTAAAAAACTTAGTAAAAATGGGACTATGAACTCACCTGATTGAGCTCCTCCAAATATTCCGCGCACTAGCAAAAAGCTAAACAAATAAATGCACACTTATCAAGACATGAACTAAATACTAAAATGGCTCATCAATCTATGATGGACATCTAACCTTCTCCCATATATATACCCCATTAATATGCTCTAAGAATCCCAATATCCCTCTCTAGCAAGTCTTAAACTTAGTCAAGTTTGATACCTATCCCGTTTACTTTTTACCCAAAACAATCCATATTTTTATTCCCCAAACTATTAGCCAAACGCCCACCTAACCATACCATGCTTTCTGTAAAGAAAACTCTCTGCCCTTACATGGGTTATATAACTCCTCTCTTTTTCCCTAACCTTGAAACTACTATTAAGGCCCCGGTATACATGTACATGCTTTTGTCTATCCAGATTTTACTGATTTTGAACATATAAAAAGTTTGTTATGATCAGAGGGTCTTTCACTATCCTAATTGATTAACCCTCTCCCAGATATCTTATATAACATATAAACTAACTCTCATGTTCGTTTGAAGGTCCAATTGTACTCCTAAGTATCTTAACCATCTTAAAACATTAATTTAAACCCGACTGATTTCAAAATTGTTTTGACCTCCGACTGTTGTAACCTATTTTTGATCCACTTCCCGACCTCCAAATTAGTCCTTGTTTCTTGAGTTCAAAATCCAACTCAAATACCTTTTCAGAGGTACTTGGATCGCATCATGAATGTTCCTATAACTCTAAATATGATCAAAAAAGTTGACCTAAAATTCTGCCTAGTTTTTAATTACGAATTTAATTAAATTAACCTAATTAATTACCCAAAACTTAATTAATTATAAGCCCTAATTTATCTAATCATTATTATAACATTAATTCTCAGATTTTAGTTTTGCCCTAACCCTAGATCCATCATAATTTGATGTACACATGTTTAAAAACAAATTAAATATAAAAGGATTACATGTTTTACCTTAGATTTGTGAAAACCCAATTTTTTGATGAAAAACCCTAAAAACCTCCATTAATGCTGACTATAAACTGATCTCCAGGGATTTTATGAATGTTTTTGGTTAATAAAAAGTATTTATATAGTTTCTTAACAAGTCCTTGGCCCATTACAAAAGCCCCGTTCCTCTTTTTCCTTTTTCCCTTTTCTTTTTCTTCCTTTCGTCCCAAAACCGACTTATATTTTTTTTTCTTTTATTACATATTAATATATTATTAATAATACCTTAATTTATTGCAGCTTCTAAAGCCTCCGAAACCTCAAAACCGTAAAACTAGTCAGTTTTACGCGTATACCGTAAAAGACGCAAAATATATATTTTAATAAAAATTCCCGGAATATGAAATAAACTAAATAACTAGGTCCTAAGTGACTTAAAACCATCCCAAAAAATATTCCCGTAACCAATTACCTTATCCGAGACCTCAAAATGTTAAACCCTAAATCGTAAAAATACGATTTACTATAATACATATACGTACACATAAAATCTTAAAATAACACCATATTCTATCATAGCTACGTCCAAGTGAACTAATGAGCATGAACCAACCACATCTAAGCATCATATAATGTACTATGCACTACATGTACGATGTCCAACTTCCAGTCAAAGGCTCAAATATTAACATATTGCACATAAACGCACACTAAGAACAAAATTAAAGTCAAATGGTCATAAGTTACAAACTCTAAAACCTAGGGTTGTCATAGTTTATGACACTGGTTGTGGTATACACATCTATAATACAACTTGGGGACTAAGGATAAGTAGGAAGCTGAAGCCAGGAGCTTTGAATTTGTACGTGGGCAATGGTCATCGTGCAGCTGTTGAAGCCATTGGAGTTTTTCAATTATTTCTCCCTAGCGGACTATTTGTTATTTTAAATAATTGCCATTACGCACCTTCTATTTCTAGAGGGATTGTTTCAGTTTTCCGTTGTATGACGATGGTATTGTTAACCGTTTTGAGAATAATGCAACTATTTCAGTTTCTAAAGATAATATGTTTTATTTTAGTGCTATTCCTCGTGATGGTATATTCGAAATTTATATATGTGATTCTAATGCAAGCGATAGTTCTATTCATGCTATAAGTGATAGAAGGGCCAAATCTAATTTGGACTCTACATTGTTATGGTATTGTCGCCTTGGCCACATAAGAAAAAAGCGCATTAAGCAATTACAATCGGGTGGATTGCTTATGTCAAACAATGATGATTCCTTTGACAAGTGTGTTTCATGTTTATCTGATAAGATGACACGGAAACCTTATTCATATCAAGTGGAGAGGGCTAAAGATCTACTTGGGCTTATCCACACCGATGTATGTGGTCCATTTAGAACCGTGTCAAGACAAGGTGCAAGTTACTTCGTCACTTTCACTGACGACTTTAGTCGTTCTGGCTATATTTACTTGCTAAAGCATAAACACGAAGTGTTTGAAACATTCAAGGTGTTTCAAAAAGAAGTAGAAAATCAACTCGGTAAAACCATAAAGGCACTACGTTCTGATCGTGGAGGTGAATTTATGAGTTATGAATTTTTGGATCATCTTAAGGAGCACGGGATTATTGCCCATAGAACTCCTCCATATACACCACAACATAATGGTGTGTCTGAGAGGAGGAATAAAATCCTACTAGATATGGTTCGCTCCATGATGTCCCAAACAACTCTTCTAAAATCCTTTTGGGATTATGCTCTTGAGTCTGTTGCACGCATTCTCAATATGGTTCCAACTAAGAAGGT
Source organism: Glebionis coronaria (assembly GCA_025667525.1). Taxonomy (NCBI): domain Eukaryota; kingdom Viridiplantae; phylum Streptophyta; class Magnoliopsida; order Asterales; family Asteraceae; genus Glebionis; species Glebionis coronaria. Next base: position 550,175,732 of record CM046874.1, read on the forward strand.
TGAAAAGACTCCATACGAAGTATGGCATGGGCAAGCCCCCAAGTTGCCTTACTTAAAGGTCTGGGGATATGAGGCTCTTGTTAAGCGTATACGCTTTGTTAATGCAAAGCAATGCCTAAAAACATTGTTAGTACTAATTAATCTTTCTTAGTTTTGATCACGACAAATTACAAAGACATTTATTGTCAAATACAATCATAAAACGAATTATCTAACAAGCACTATCATCAAGGTAATAATCATTACACTAACATATCTTAATCATGCTTAGTGATCATAAAAGTGATTAGCCTTAAAACTCACTTTTGTCAAATGTAACAAAAGATTTTTAATAAACTTTATTTCTAATAAAATGTTTTATTAAAATGAAAATGTAAATTTGAATATGGCATATTCCAAATGCCATAAGAATATCCTTTGAAGGTTTAAACAATCTCAGATATTTCAAATTCACTAAAAGATAAAAAGGAGCGAGTTTACACTCTGCGGTTCCTTAAGTGCCTATGTGGTTCGCTATCGATAAGGAACCGCCTAGGTAGCTAAGGAACCGCCCCCAGCTTGCCGTTGGGATTTATGTTCTACAAATAGTGGATCAAATCTGTATTTTCATTAACCCTTTTTGGACATCTCTTTCAGCCTTCTTTCTCCTATCTAATCCTAGTCATTTGTAAATGATCACTTAATGTGTTAAGTATGTTTACTTATGATTATCCTCTTGATCTCCTTCTTTACCTTGTCCAAAGAGAAGATCACTCACACACTTGTGATGTGATTAAACATGAAGCCTTGAGGAAGATCATCCTCTCCTAAAGATCTAGTCATGTTCATCATTTGTTTATTTGTGTCTTGTGTAGATCCAATGTATTTGTGAATACTTGGACTAGTTGTGTTCATCCAAGCTATGTGTGAATACTTGGATTAGAGTTATGTAAATACTTTTCATATTTGTGTGCTTGGATTTGTGTTGTGTAGATCCAAGCTACATGTGTGTACTTGGATATGTTTAGTTGAGTTGTAATAAGTTGTGTTAGTTCTCACTAAACTATAAAGTGATGTGGTTGTGTCTTGTGAGTTCTCACTAAACTATAGAGTGATGTGTAGTTGTGTTGTGTGAAGTTCTCACTTAGCTTCAAAGTGAAAAGTCGTGAAGATTGGTTCTAGCTTTGGATTAGAACTCGACATCTAGCCTTGTGTCGTAAAATGATGAAGTGGGAGACGTTGTGTAGATTGGTCCTAGCTAAGATTAGGTCTCGACATTTAGCTTAGTGTCGGAAAATAATGTAAGCGACTTTGTAAGGTTTTCTCCGCCAAGAAGGGAGCTTGGGGATATAGTGGAAATCTCGAGTAAGGTGTACTCGTGGAGTGGAGTAGGAACGAGGATAGAGCCTCGTTGCCAAACCACTATAAATCTTGGTGTCTTCATACTAGGTTGTTTCTTTCCTCACTCATTACTTACCTTCATCATCATTACACTCACTACTTATTGTTAATGCATTAGAACTGAATCTAATCATTATACAACTAGCTTTCAAGTAAAAGATAGTTTTGGCACTCACCTAATTGAAAGGAATTTTAATTAGGAGATAAATCGATGATAAACTATTCAACCCCATTTTCTAGTTTCTACAATTGGTATCAGAGCGATGGTGATACAAGATATTTGAAGGATATTTTACTTTAAAACTTGGATCGATCCATTGTCTCCTAAAATTAGAAGGTTAAGTTGTACTAAAGTTTTTCTTTGGTCAAAACTATCTTTTATTGAAAATAAGCCTTTTAATTGATAATATTGCATCTCATTTAGATTAGTATTATTTATGCATTTTAGATTTACTCTTGAAATGTATCTACTATTTTACATCTTGTTGTGTGTAGGTACTCATGAAGATCAGTCATTCAATTGATTGTGGATTGAGTTACTTACACTTGTAGAAGACTCATCTTCTTTGATTTCCAACATCACTGAATGATGATATCAAGATGGATGGGAGTGATACTAGTCCTTGAAGACTTAGTATACACTTTAGTCATGGTTGGGCTTTGAATTGGTTCCTTGAAAGCTTGGAATGCAATTTGTGGTCGAGGTACGTTTTCGTTCTTCTACACGCCCTATTGATCATTATTTTAATCATTAATTGACTATATGTTTGTTCTTGGCATCCTTGCATTGACATTTGTTTGTGGTTTGTGATTCTTCCATTTTTCCCTCTTAAACCTTTATTGCTTGGATACTTGACTCACTATGGAGATGTAGAGTGAGTTAGTAGAAGCTTAAAGTATCGAGCATGATTTCCATGGTTTGCACCTTTACGGTTAGTAGGCCCAATATTATGTGTAACTTGTGCAATTAAGCTCATATCTAGGATGATTGATGAATCCCTTGAGATACCAAACTACTTCATTAAGTTGTAGGTGGATTTTACACATTTGGAATGGAAATATTCCAAGCATATTGTTATTGTAAATCCTAGCAATAACTATCCGATCATGTGGGAGAGAAAGTGAATCTATATGTTGCTCACATTTTGAAATAGAATAAGACTACTCTTGAAACTGGTCTTATTCTATGTATCAAAGTTGCTTGGTATAGTTCATTACCAAAGCCATTTAGAGTTTTACCAGAAAGGCACGTCTTAAACCACTATATATGACATAAGCTCTTCGTCTCCTCGATTTAAAGAATGTCATTTGTCTCTTGAGCAATGTTCTTGGTCTTGATTCACTTCTCTTGGCTCCTATCCTCTTTGCCTCTTTGCTACGAGTAGTCGTTTGTCCGTTTCGGTCTTTTCTTATCTCGATTCAACTCGTGATCCTTTAATAAGGCATTATCACCTAGTGTTGTGGTGGTCCAATGATTTCCTGAAGGCTCAAGACATATTTTAAGGTTTATAGAAAAATTTGGTTTTGAAAATTTCTTTGATTTTCCTTGATTAAAACACGCCACTGTAGGTGGTTCCTTATTGTCGCGGCTCAAACAGGCGGTTCATTATCGATAAGGAACCGCGTCCAGTACTTGCTACTAAAGTGCCAGTTTTTATTAAAAATCATTTTTTCAAACACTCATTCTCTCTCTTCTCCAACATAGTGACGAGAATACCCAGTTTTCCACCATTGTTGATTTTCCAAAACATTCAATTACTCAGGATTAATTTATTTTGATTTGTGGGTTTCACTCATCCTTCATCCAAGATCAATTATCTGTAAGTCATTTCTTTCAATTTTATCTAATTTGTTCTAGGGTTCATACATTCATAATTGGGGATTTTTAAAATTGACATTGAATTAGAACCTTACTAGGAATAAGAGTTGACATAGTATTGTTACTATGATTCCTTAGGTTCGTATTCATTGAGATTTCACTAAAACCCGCTTGTAGAACAAATCCGAATTTTGACTAAATAATTTTGGTTGATTAATGGAATTGATATGAACCCATGAACAAGTTGGTAATGGCATTGTTAAATGCTTACCTCAAAACCTTGTTTTGAAAAACCAATGTTCAAGTTCATTGTTGATCTTACATGGTTAATGTGTTATTGTCAATGATGAACTACGTACATTGTGAGCATGAGAATGATAAGGATTAAACCTTTTGTTTGTCAAGAGATTGATGAAACACATTCTCATCTTTTAATTTTTGGTTTATATGTAAGATATGAGTAATTGGGGAAATATGTTTGTATGTTATTTTTAGGTACTGTCATGACTTCAGGATATCAAAATGACCACCAACGTACTAGAGAATACATACCTAATCTTTCTTTGTTGAGTCAAACTCGTTCTACTCAAAACACTTATCGTAGTCTTGAATCTCGTTTTTTTCATGAAGGACGCATTGTTCCTTCTAACTTTCTTGGACTTGACTTCATTCGATTCATGTCCAATACCATTGGCTTTGATTTTTTACTTGATATAAATGAGCCAATATTTCCTTCTTTCCTCGTGGAATTCTTTAACTCATACACATTAATGTGCATCAATAATGGTTTATCTATAAGATTTTCCATCAAGGGGACAACCTTTGTATACACTTTTGAGGAATTTGGTAAGATTCTTAAAGTTCCATACGAAGGTCAATGTAGGTCCATCGATGCTTGGGGTTTAAACTACTTAGAATCGGCCCCTATTGATGTGCATTATGTGACCGAGATACCGTCAGCTTAGGCCATCTCTTGTGCCATTGCTAAAGCTCGTGAACACCCTATTCTTGATAATTTTGAGGGATAATTTCGTGCTCTCACTCCTTGGGAATTACTAACTAGCCATATTAGTGATTTTATGATCCCTTGGGCCGAAATCATTAGGGAAAATGTAATGTGCTTGGATGGTAATCATAACCATGTGCCCTCTTGTTTTGCACATATGTTGTATTGTGTTGGTACCACCACTCTATACAACCTTGCATTTTTCATAGCTAGAAGAATAATATTTGTTCTCAGTGGATCTCGTTCTAGTCTTCCATATGCCATTATTCTCTCACGGCTTCTTAAGACACTTCTTCTTGACTTTCCACCTTTAAATGCTTCATCATTTCATTCCGTGGATCGAGTCATGCTTCCTATTAAAGGGAATGTCTCTTATGTACCCACGCATGATTCAAATGAAGATGGAAATGTCTCTCAAGATAACTCTCTCAATCCTTGTTATGACTTGTGATCCTCTATCACTCAGTTGTCTTCTCTAGACATTGATTCAGATTATCAATATTGTCCCAATCTTCATCTTCAAGATCTAATAAGAAGTGAATCAAGCCAAGGAGGAAATGCTCTTAGATGAATGATGTATCCCACTCTTGAATGGTTAATGTTGGGTCAAAAAGTTTATGTGACAGAAACTCAAAACGAAGAAAACATGAAGCATTCACTTCAACGCTGACACATTGTGTCTAAACGTTGACAAGTGTTAACGCAACGCTGACAGAAGTCAACAGAAGTCAAACGCTGTTGGAAATATCTATTTAGGTTAAATATTCAGAATATTATTTATTAATATTCTGTATTAGTTTATTTAAATAGAAGATACACATGTTTTGTTTGATCTTATCTCTTGTGAACCCTAATCCTTAGTCTATAATTAGAACAAGGGTCTTAGGTTTTATTCATAACTTTCATTCATAATGTAAACCTAAAGCGTGTGTCGACTAGATGTGAGATTCAATGTATACACACCTAGTGATTGTTTGATATTAATATAATGAGCAATCCAATTGTTAGTAATTCTGTGTCTTGTGCCTAAACACCTTGTTTCATAGTTATTGTTCTTTTCCGCTTTGATTTTTAATCATATGAACAATGACTATGCCTAGTAGCTAAAAGATTCGAGGAAACCAAGGTTTCCCCAGTTGGTATCAGAGCCTTGTGGCTCGTGATGCTAGGACCAACAAGGTGTTCGTGTTTTGTGAAGAAAAGAAAAGTTCGTCTTGGATTTTTCTGGGTGATTTTGTGTGCGCAGCAGTATTCAGGAAGGCATAACTTTTTATTGAACAGTTGGATCGTCACGAGAACTTTTGTGCGTCTTCTACACACATATACCTAGATATTCACCAGAGGGATTGTCAAGTTTTATCCTCAAGAAAAAGTTATTAAGTGTCGAAGTCAGCAGTGATCATATGCAGTTTTCTGTGGACAGCCGTATTCAAGACACGATTTCTCCTTCGTTACCCGTTGGATCATCGTGAAATTTTTGCTGTAGATTCTTGGAAATTGTGTCTAGGATCTCACCGAAGTGATCTTCAATTGGATCTATCATTGTCAAGATATTAGAAGTCAAAGTTCACTGCATAATGAGGTATAGAGTTTTTGTTTGACATATAATTATGAATTAGGGTTTCCTTCAAACCCTAGCTCGATTCAAAACAGCCTCACATATGATTAGTGCGTGATAAGGGTGTATAAAGATGCTTGGATCTGGTTATGAATGGCGAGAATGATTGCACCTTGTCACGTGATGTTTGCAGCAGGTTTATTTATTGGATATATAGCAAGCATTAGGGTTTCTTCTGAAAACCCTAGATATAGTTCGACCATGAAGCTGCAAATATGTTGCTTTTAGGGTTTGGTAATAACAAACCCTAGATCTCCTCACATGTGATAGTCGCAGCAGAAAGAAGAAGAGGACGTGTTTGTTATGTTCTATTTTTAGCAAAGATATGGTGAATATAAGAGCTAATCTCACGTGGGTTTCATATACAGTAACATGGACCAGATATGGAGGGGATTTGGATTGGTTATAATTAAGACGTGATAGGTTTATATTGCAAGATGTCACGTGTGGTCCCAGGTCTGGTGTGCTCAACACGTGATGATGTAAATCAGATTGAGTTTCACCTTTGAAAGTTATATAAGGAAGTAAATAAGTGATGCTTTGGAAAGTATACTCATGTGGGATATAAACAGAAAAGGAAAGTGGTTCTACATGCAAATTATGGTAATCACGTATCTACAGATGTTGTTAGTGATAAATGAGACGCTGACAAGTTCTGGTTTGACGCTGACAGAAATAAGTTAAGCGATGTTGGGAAGCGCTGACACTTGTTGTCTGATATATAGTTTTTCAAACGCTGACAAGTGTTGTCCGATTTTAGACAACACACAGTGGTGATATTTTGGATAAAGATGGATATTGGACGACAAAAGGAACAGCTGCTGTTTGGAAAATTGATAAGATTTTGGCACACAAAAAGAGGTATTTACACACGAAGGTACATGGGATCTCCGTTTTATACAGAATATCAGTTTGATATTTATTGCTCGGATATTTTTAAAGGGGTCAATGATTTTTCTAAGTTAGCATCAATTCGTGAAGTATTATTGGAGTAATATTTATTATGTAATCGGGGTAGCCTTGTGAAAGAGTTATTCAGTAACAGCTTTTACATATGAAGGTATTGTTTCATTAAGACTCATCATGAAGAGTTGTTGGCTTAAGGGGAAGAATTCTTATGGTAAGTTTGATGCTCGAAGAAGATTTTCACGAGTTTATGTTCTATCATATCTTAAAGTTGTGACCTCCCAACCACTAACTTTTAAGATAACTTGTTTGTGCTTATATTGTTACTGATGAAGTGATACAAGATCTAGGAATATGTGATTTTTCTTTTGGTACTCTATGCACATATTTTCTATCACTTGAAGGAGTTACATTATCGTGCTCAGTGTCTCACAAAGGATGAGGATTTTTGTATAAGCATTACACTTCATCACATCGTACAAGATATGGAACATAGGTTTGGGTTACTCTACTTCTACATCAAGAATATTATATTTATTTTTCTTCAAGATCATTACACAGAGCCTACATTTGGAGAATCTTCGATTGCATACATTGTTTCCTTCCCTATTGATGTGACAAAAAGGGGAAGACACACATGCTACACTTGAGGGGAGGCAATTTGAAGATGATGTACCACTTACAAGAGATACACAAAGAGTCTTGCCGACATCAACTAGGGGAAGATTGTTGGGTCAAAAAGTTGATGTGGCAGAAACTCAAAACGAAGAAAACATGAAGCATTCACTTCAACGCTAACACATTGTGTCTAAGCGTTGACAAGTGTTAACGCAACGCTGACAGAAGTCAACAGAAGTCAAACGCTGTTGGGAATATCTATTTAGGTTAAATATTCATAATATTATTTATTAATATTCTGTATTAGTTTATTTAAATAGAAGATACACATGTTTTATTTGATCTTATCTCTTGTAAACCCTAATCCTTAGTATATAAAATATGATTTAGGGTTTCTTCCCCTAAACCCTAGATCCACATAAAAAGCAGAAAAGTATGTGGTTTTTGGCTGTTATGAAGCATGATGTTACAAGGTTCGAACTAAGATCGATTTTAAAACCCTAAGTTAGGGTTTCGATGAATAAAGTTATAAACCCTAGATCGATTTTGTGTGTTTGTAGCTGTTTGATACTATTGTTTGGATAGAACATGCAGTTAAGGTTTTTGTGATCGAATCAAAAAGTGCAACAAGCATAGGTGTGGATCACGTGAGGTTTTAAGTCTTGATTGTCTACGGCAGAATGGATTGTGGTATACAAATTTACTGCTGAGTATGGTCCAAGCAAAGGAATTGTGATCCCAAGGAGCAGACGTGATATTTGGGTGTGAGCATCCATGATCGTGACTTTGTTAAACAAGGATATATTATATGATATCAAGAAAAGGACAGTAGCTGCTTGATCACATGTTTTGTCAAAAGACGTTTTTACTGTTGGTTCACATGATCGTATGGACCCAAGTCTGATTTCTGATATTCATATAGGTACTGGATGCGTGCAGTACTGTTGGTGTATGCAAACTAGCCATTACCTTTTGTTGTTACAAGTTTTGTACTATTGATATGAAGACAAAGGGTTCGTGTGGTCCAAGAGAGATGCTCACGTGGGTTTTTGTGTTACACAAAGTATTCTCGGGTAGGTAGAGAAGTTGGTGGTGAATATTTGCTCGATTTTGTTTATGGTCCACGTTCAAGACGACATTGGAGAGTTTGTTTATGTTGTGGTTCACGAGGGCACAAGGCTTGTTTCCCGTTGGCTGATACAAATATTTCACGTAAGGTTGAAGCAAATATCTTCTATTTTGGTCATATAATATCTTGTATCATTAGACGTGGGGATCCACAATATGCAATGTTTGTTTTGATCATCACGTGGGATTGAGAAGTACACATATTCTTCATTATTCCCAGGGGAAGCAAACTGAACAGTGCTCACAAGGAATTTTGTGCTGCACAAAGTGGTCATGATTTTGTGACTTACATATATTGATGTTTTGTAGCTACAGATGGTGTCAGTGGCTGAGTCGAGCTGATGACAAGAATAAAACACACGCTGACGGAGTAGACGCTGACACGTTATAAGTTAGACGCTGACAGCGTGTAGTCTGATATATGGTTTTTAAGCGCTGACACGTATCGTCCGATGTCGCACAGTACCTACAGAAGATATATTGGATGACTAAGGATCTCGGACAGAACTGACTGTTTAAAATTTTATGGCTCATTTTTGAAGATTGTGTTTGGTGCAATGACGTTTTATTTGATTATGTGACAAGGCTAACCTTGCGGTTACGTACCAACTTGGATTAGAAGCAGAACGCCGACAGAGGCAGCAGTTGCATAAAAGAAGAGGATGATATTGTACTTAGATGATTTTCATTGCAAATTGGAGGTTTCAATGAAGACGACTGATTATTGCTTATTTGGTGTTGGAGTTGTTTTTTGCAAGTTTGTGACTTATCATATAATTAAGTCGTGACTGACATTCACTGACTTTAAAGATAATTTGTTCGTGCTTACATGAATGGTGACGAAGACTTGTCATATCTAGCAACTAGATACCTTGCTATCACTTGATAGAGTTACATTATCGTGCTCAGTGTCTCACAAAAGGATGAGGATTTTGACAAAGAGATCGAGGTCTTCTTATATTTTCCAAATCAATATAAGTTCGACGTCACATGGATAGTGCAAGATATAAGGTACAAGCTTGGAAGATTCCACTTCTTCAGCAAATAGGTTATATTCGTTTTTCTTCATTCGTAATCTACAATTAGAGTCTACATGGTTCGTGATTCATTTACATGCACCACTCAGTGGGAAGAGTTTATTAGTTGTTTATCATTAAAAGACCCCTATTGGATGTGACAAAAAGGGGAAGAAGGTTCAAAGATCAAGGTATGCAACTTAATTTTATGTGGTGATATGTTTTACAAGAAATCTTACTTTAAGGGGAAGCTTGTTTCATTCGTGGAAGATCAAGATTTGAAGATTGATTTTGTCGTCATAAAATAGGGGAATATTGTTGGGAATTAATTTGATGATACAAAAACAAGAATAATGAAACAAGAGGGCTTATATGATAATATTAAGAAGTACAAGAATATGGAGACCATCTACACAAGAAAGAGGACTAAAGTGCAAAAGATGGAAGGACTCCTAGTTTAATTAGATTTCTTGTGAAGAGGGTTATGTGTAGTATATAAACACACACCCTGCATAGGTTTAATCATTCAATTATTCACAATGTAAACCTAAAGTGTCTTCGTGTTCTAGGCGTGGGATTAAATGTATACATGCCTAGAGGTTACTTGTAATCGTCTAGTGCAAGTAATCGTTTGGAATAAAGTAAACATTGGAGAGAATTCGTTTGTTGTTTAAACACCTTGCTTATGTGTCTTGTTCAATTCCGCTATGTTTATAATATGAACGAGATGCATATCCTAGTAAGCTTAATCGATCCGTGAATAATGGTTTTCACAGTTAACATGTGTGTAAACACGTTTGGATTGTTGAACTTCATCTCCTTTATCTTTATTCTTAGGATGTTATGTGTTCGTTAACTAATACTTTGTGTTTGGATTATCTAGTATTTTAATCCTAATTGTCTATGCTATTGATCTTTCGATTTGCATGGATTTGTGCATCTTATGTGTTAGTTAGCTTCCTAGACCTTGATTTATAGTCCATTTTGTCTTGATAAACCTTGGTATAAAATCTGAGCTAGCAAATGTTTCAGGAAGTGCCATTTTTCGAACCTCCTGGTGGCGGTTCTTTATCATCCCAGCGGTTCTTTATCGATATCGAACCGCGACCCTACATAAGGAACCGTCAGCCACTATTTCGACAAAATCTTTGCTTTACACTATTTTCCTTAATCTGTGTAAACTTTGAAAAAAATTTTGCAAAAAAATATGCACTTACCTAAACTAGGCTACCTAATTTCATTATTCACCTAAACTGATTTTAACCTATTACTAGTTTGGATCATTCCATTCTCTTCTTAAACCCTCTCTTGTTGTTTGTGTTCTTCATCCCTTCAACTCTTCTCTAAACCTTAACACACAACCATGGTGTCCACTAGAACATCCACCTCTTCCAAAACTTCATCTTCAAAAAGAAGTCTTAAAATCAAGATTAAGTTACCTAATATTGGTTCTTCATCCTTTAACACTCCCAAAAATGAGATTTCTCCTATTCTCATTTCCTCATCACCTTCATGACCCCTTGCTCCATGCAAGACCAACTCAATTCATGGTACCAACCATTCACATGGTTCTACCTCCTCTTCATTCCAATCAAGAATGAATGAGATTTCCTCACCATTCACTCATAGTCCTCCTTTGGATGGGAATACTCAACCTCAACCGCTAAAAAGCATTCCCTTTATACTTGAGCCTTTGGTTACCTCTCTTTTCACTCCACCAAATGCTCCCATCTCACCCATATCACCCTTGGACACTATGCCTCCACCACCTCCTCCTCCTTCCTCAAACACTAATGCTCTTATTTTGGGCATTCCTATTCCTCACTTCATGGGTGATCCTTACTTCTATGGTTTCCTAGAAGCTCATGGGGTAAATTACCCATGTTGTCTCTATAACAACTACATCATTCAAAACCTAAGGTTGGAGATTCTTGGTCTTCATAGAAGTTTGCATGATTTCTTGCTTACCTTGTTCTCCATGCCTCCTCCTCCTAGGAGATTAATGATGGTTTTCCAAATCAAATGTTTTTAAAGAAGGTCAAACCAAAGAGGACTATGCATTCAAGACCTAGTTTTAGCTAACTTTGTATTAGTTAATTGTTATTTCCTTTCTTGTATTTCCTTTCCTTCATGAGTTTTTCATGAAGATAATCTATGGATTTAGTTTTATATGTTTTAACCTATGTGGTCACATTAATCAACTTTAACTTATTTAAAATTGAACCTAAATCTATCACAACCTCTAAAAACTTGACTTAAAAATGGATCAAAATGTTATCTAAATATTTTTTCACCCGTGTCAAGACATTCTTTGTGAATGTGTTGCTTTTATGCAACCCTAGCATACTCTAGTGTTAAAAGAGGTAAAAATCCAAGATTTGCAAAATTTTGAAAAAGTCTTATTTTTCTCCAAAACTTTTGAAAATCATGGTTTGTTGTCCACTGGATGCGGCTCCTTAGCCATTAGGCGGCTCCATATCGATATGGAACCGCGGGCTCCCTTAAGGAACCGCGTACGGGAAAGCCACTTTTGGCTTATTTTTGGTCTTTCTTCTTTGACCAGTGTCTTGGTTAAGATTCTTTGTTTATCCAATTTGGCTAAACATTCCTGAAACCTTTTGTTTTCATTTCAAATCTTTGCCTTGTCTACTTTCTTTAAATTCTTCTCTTTTGGGAGTTCTTCTCTTCATCCCTCATAATGCCTAACTCTTACATTCCTAACCTTGACATTTCTTTGTCACAATCTTCTCAACCTAAAGCTTCTTCTTCTAAGCTTTCAAAGAAACCAAAAATCTCGGTTCGACCCGTTTGGATCAAGAAGAACACGAATCCTCATGATTATTCTTCTCCAAAATCCTCCAAGAATTCTTCTTTCTCTCTGATTAAATATTGGAATGAGACTTACTCTATAAATCCAATTACCAGAGAACGGGAAATTCTTCCACCACCACCTAAACCTTTCAACTCCCCACAACTCAATGACCTATCTTCATTTCCTAATCTCACTAGGCATTATGAAAACATCTCTTATCCATTACCTCCCTCTCCACCAAACTCTCATTTTGATGGACCTCCCCCATCTAACGACTTTATTTTGCATCATGGTTCCTCGTGTGCTTGTTGTCGATTTCAACAAACTGTACTTGCTCATGTCTATGACAAGCTAAATTTCCTTGAATTCCTCCTCACTCGACCTCCTCTCAAAGTTTCCGTTCCCGTGAACAAAACTTCGAATGATGCTTCGTCGTCTTTCTTTTCCAACTAAGGCACATTTTTTTAGTTGTTTGAGTCAATAAAACTTAAGCAATCTTGGAAGATTATCACTATTAGAGTAGTCTATGCTTTGTGGTATATTTTCCATATTTTTTTGCTTTAAATATTCATATTGTGTGTATGAATATTTCTCTTGTTTGTTATTTCATATTTGTGTAATATGAATGTTATGTGTGTTATCTTTCCCGCTGATTCTTTTTCACACATTTGTTAAAGAGTTGATCATGGTTAAAACTTACAATTAATTATGGGTGATTTCATAAATTCTAAATTTTAACCCCTTGACATTTTAATCATCTTTGATTGGTTTGGATGTTTCTTTTATTCCTTTATTCCGCCAATTGAACTTTGATGTTGTCAACACACACTCTTTGGACATACTTAACAAATACTTGCTTCTAATTTGAGATTTCTTTTCCTTCTCCCTCTCAAGTTAGTTAGTAGGTAGTGCACATATATACATTGGTGTTTCTTTTCTTTCTTCTAACCTTTGTGTAGCATGTCACCTTAGCTCATTCACTTGGTGCCCCAAGCAAGGGGGAGTAAGCACCAAGGGGGAGCTACTAGCAAAGTCCGGTTCTTTTCTTCTTCAAATACTTGTGCTAACCTTTTTGCTTCGACAAAGGGGGAGAAATGATAGTGATAAACTCGTTAATAATTCGAATAATCTTGTATTTTACGTAAATGAGTTTATAGTTTGTCGTAATAAAAAAGGGGGAGATTGTTAATGCAAAGCAATTCCTAAAAACATTGTTAGTACTAATTAATCTTTCTTAGTTTTGATCACGAGAAATTACAATGACATTTATAGTCAAACACAATCATAAAACGAATTATCTAACAAACACTATCATCAAGGTAATAATCATTACACTAACATATCTTAATCATGCTTAGTGATCATAAAAGTGATTAGCCTTAAAACTCACTTTTGTCAAATGTAACAAAAGATTTTTAATAAACTTTATTTTTAATAAAATGTTTTATTAAAATGAAAATGTAAATTTGAATATGGCATATTCCAAATGCCATAAGAATATCCTTTGAAGGTTTAAACAACCTCGGATATTTCAAATTCACTAAAAGACAAAAAGGAGCGGAGTCTACACTCCGCGGTTCCTTAAGTGCCTATGCGGTTCACTATCGATAAGGAACCGCCTAGGTAGCTAAGGAACCGCCCCCAGCTAGCCGTTGGGATTTGTCTTCTATAAATAGTGGATCAAATCTGCATTTTCATTAACCCTTTTTGGACATCTCTTTTAGACTTCTTTCTCCTATCTAATCCTAGTCATTTGTAAATGATCACTTAATGTGTTAAGTATGTTTACTTATGATTATCCTCTTGATCTCCTTCTTTACCTTGTCCAAAGAGAAGATCACTCACACACTTGTGATGTGATTAAAGATGAAGCCTTGATGAAGATCATCCTCTCCTAAAGATCTAGTCATGTTCATCATTTGTTTATTTGTGTCTTGTGTAGATCCAATGTATTTGTGAATACTTGGACTAGTTGTGTTCATCCAAGCTATGTGTGAATACTTGGATTAGAGTTGTGTAAATCCTTTGCATATGTGTGTGCTTGGATTTGTGTTGTGTAGATCCAAGCTACATGTGTGTACTTGGATATGTTTAGTTGAGTTGTAATAAGTTGTGTTAGTTCTCACTAAACTATAAAGTGATGTTGGTGTGTCTTGTGAGTTCTCACTAAACTATAAAGTGATGTGTAGTTGTGTTGTGTGAAGTTCTCACTTAGCTTCAAAGTGAAAAGTCGTGAAGATTGGTTCTAGCTTTGGATTAGAACTCGACATCTAGCCTTGTGTCGTAAAATGATGAAGTGGGCGACGTTGTGTAGATTGGTCCTAGCTAAGATTAGGTCTCGACATTTAGCTTAGTGTCGGAAAATAATGTAAGCGACGTTGTAAGGTTTTCTCCGCCATGAAGGGAGCTTGTGGATATAGTGGAAATCTCGAGTAAGGTGTACTCGAGGAGTGGAGTAGGAACAAGGATAGAGCCTCGTTGTCGAACCACTATAAATCTTGTTGTCTTCCTACTAGGTTGTTTCTTTCCTTACTCATTACTTACCTTCATCATCATTACACTCACTACTTATTGTTAATGCATTAGAATTGAACCTAATCATTATGAAACTAGCTTTCAAGTAAAAGATAGTTTTGGCACTCACCTAATTGAAAGGAATTTTAATTAGGAAATAAACCAATGAGAAACTATTCAACCCCCCCCCCCCCCCCTTCTAGTTTCTACACGCTTAATAAACCTGACAAACTTGAACCTCGGTCCGTTAAGTGTATCTTTGTAGGATACCCAAAGGAAACGATGGGTTACTCCTTCTACTACCCACCCGAGAACAAATTTGTTGCTCGTAATGCTGACTTCCTAGAGAGTAATCTTATAAATAAAGAATCAAGTGGGAGTTTGGAAGATCTTGAAGTAATTCAAGATGAAGATATACATCCTTCTGAAAACACTAGCGATCATGAAGAGGGTGATCAAGAAATTGATGAACCTATAAGTGATATTGCTCCCATTCAAAAGTCTACAAGGACTAAGCGTGCTCCTGACCATATTTTCTTATACATTGACGCCGAGGAACATGAGTTAGGGGATCATGGTGAACCTACTAACTACAAAACTGCATTAGCAGATCTTGAATCTGAAAAATGGTTGGATGCTATGAATGTGGAGATGCAATCTATGAAAGACAATGATGTCTGGATCTAAGTTTACCTTCGTCCTAACACTAAAACCGTTAGTGGCAAGTGGTTATACAAGAAGAAAACCGACATGATGGCAATGTACACACCTTTAAAGCTCGATATGTAGCGAGGGGCTTCACTCAAACCTTTGGGGTTGATTATGAAGAAACCTTCTCTCCGGTTGCAAATATCAAAGCTATAAGGATTCTCTTAGCCATAGCGGCGTTCTATGACTATGATATTTGGCAAATGGATGTTAAAACCGCTTTCCTCAACGGACTACTTTACGAAGAAGTCTATATGAAGCAACCTGAAGGCTTTGTCAATCCTAAATATCCAAACCGTGTATGCAAGCTTCAAAGATTCATTTATGGACCTTAAGCAAGCATCAAAGCAATGGAATAAGAGATTTGATGATGAAATAAAGAACTTTGGTTTCACTCAAAATCCCAGTGAGCCATGTATATATATCAAAGATAGTAGGAGTAATGTAGTTTTCCTAATCTTATATGTTGATACATACTGCTCATGGGAGAAGACATTCCAACATTGCAAAGTGTATAAGCTTACCTTGGAAAGTGTTTTTTTATGAAAGATCTAGGAGAGGCTGCATATATTCTTGGAATCAAGATCTACCGAGATAGATCAAGGCGGTTAATTGGTTTATGTCTAAGTGCTTACATCGAAAAGATTTTGAAGAAGTATAACATGGATAATTCCAAACATGGTTTTATTCTATGGATTCAAAATTATCTAAAACTCAAGGAGAATCTACCCTTGCTGAGGTAAAACGCATGTAGAGAGTTCCGTATGCTTTGGCAGTAGGATCAATCATGTATGCTGTTAGATGCACTAGACTAGACGTTGCGTTCTCACAGAACATGACGAGCCGTTTTCAGCAGAATCCTGGTGAAACTCACTGGACTGCTGTTAAGAACATTCTAAGATATCTCTGGCATACTGATGAGACTGCTTTTATACATAGTCTCATCGTCTAAAACGGGCTTAAATTGGTAAAAATATCATAAAAAGTGCCATATATATTCTTGTGTTTTCTCAATGTGTATTTTAGGTATGGATATCGAGAAAATAACAAAAGAACACAAGAATCAATCAAAAACGAACACGGAAAAAGAAGCCGCACAATGAACCGGACCCTAGAGTTGATTTTCCAAGAAAAGTCCTTGAAGAATTGAAGATTGTACAAGCAGGGTCCTTTATTATTGAATAATTGACACTTTATACCCTTGTTTATTCATAATTACAAGTTTGATCCCTAAAGTTTGTCAAATTTACAAAAAGGACCCTTAACTTTGAAGAATTGGCAAGAATGGTCCCTCAAAATTGAAGACTTGTCACTTTTAGTCCTCCACAAAGTTAATCATACAATTTAAGACCTTGAAGAATGAAGACATGTCAAGTTTGGTCCTTCAAATATCAAGAAATGGCAAAACAAGTCCTTTATAAACCCTTTGGAAAGTTTTTGTGGCCAAAGTGCAAAAACCAAAACTTCATTATAAAAGGAAATTGAGTTTACGCTGTTTAAACTTGAAATGCAAACAAAATGGAAAAGGAGGGGTTAAACATGGCCGACCAACAAAGATACCTTAACCAATCCAGTGATGACACATCACCCCACTCACCAAAACAACCAATCACAACCCACCAATATGCCACCTCACCATCCACTAATACCGATTTATAAACTAATTAATAAATTAGTTTAAATCTGGTGCCTAACACATTTTTAAATCCTTAATCAGATCAAACCCATCACTATTCACTCAAGAACACAAATTAGGCTTTTCTTAATCTTTGTAAATTAAACCCTACTCTTGTCCAGAATCTTGATTAAGGGTTTACTAAACATAACCCCACCCACTACATGGTTGAAACCTCACCCAATTGGTCACGTGTTGCCTCCCCTGCTATAAACTTTAGGGAAGATGACAAAATAGTGCCAGGGAATCAACGGCCCAAGCTTAGCTTGCATCCTAAGCTCACTATGGACGTCCAAGATCAATTCATACCAATTTTACATCTTCACAAACAACCAAGACTTCACATGGGTTCAATAAATATTCAAACATGAAGGGCAAAATTGGGACTTCATCAACTAGGGTTTCTAGTTTTTTTTTATTCAGCTTTCTAGTTCATTGTAGCCTATATAAAGGCCTTAGGTTTCTTACTTTGGCTTTGTTCTTGGTTTTCCTTTGGTCACATTTTCTATAAATCTTTTGTTCTTGAATGAAAAAAGTTTGAATATTGTTGATGAATTCCAAGCACCATTTTATTTTTCTTGTTATATTTTAATGATTTAAGTTTGTGATTTGAGGTTTTAAAGTTTGGTTTTAAGTTTATGCAAGTTTGTTCAAAAGTTTTCCAAAAATCTGTTTTTTCAACTTTCTTGTTCAACACTTGAAGTTTTTGGATCAAAGGTTGATCATATCACCCTGATAACATAATTATCAAGGTGAAGTGAGACTTCTGGTTTGGGAAGATTCAAGTTGTGGGGTACAAGGTTGAAAGAATCTGCTTGTTTTCATTATTTTCTTTATATAATCTGTGTTGCCTAATTTTGTTGAATCTTAGCAGTGAATTGGAAGCTTGTGGTTGTTGTGCTACCACAAAAGCTATAACATTCGGGAGTGTGGAAGTACATTCCTTAGGTTTGTCTTTTTCTCTTTCAAAATTTGTCAAGAAGTGGTTCTAAGTTTTATGGTGTGGACTGTTGTATGATGTGTTTTGATGCATAAAAACCTGTTCTTAGTTCATAATATTGTTGTTTGAATGCATGTTTAGTTTTGTTTAAGGTCTGAAAAACAATCTGCTTTGATAAAATCTTGTTATAAGTTCTTAACCAGTGTTTGGGACTACATGTTATGTGATTCTTATTTGAGATTGAGTAGGTGTTAGGGTAAAAGGTATGTTTGTGTTTGATATTGGAGTGGTTAGAGTTATAAATCTGCTTGTCTTGTGCTTTTAACCCTCTAATCTGAATCTTTGGCATAACTAGTTTGTTCTAGGTTGTTTTGAACTGAAAATTTGTCATCACCTAGATTGCATGCTTAACTAGGTCTAACAAGTGATAAACCAGAGTTCTTGCGACCTGATTAGTGGATTTAGGGATTTAAAGTTCATGTTTTGGTCAAATGCATCAGTAAAAGGTTGTTTATGTTCATTAGTAAAATCAGTTAAGTCACATAAGCTTGAAACTAGTTCTAATCTTGAAGCCATGACATGAAACAAGTTTATTTGTGTTAAAAAAAGTTTATTTGAGCTGTTGTATGCTTTTGGTGAACTTTGGTTAGCTTTTTCTTGTTTAAACAACTGCTTAATCTATCAGACCTAAACTTTTCCATGTCTATGCACGATTTGAATTAACTGTATCATTTGTTTATTATTTGCTTGTTCTTGAATCCCTACAACCCACTGGTTTTAGGAGTGCCCTTATTGTCCAAAATCATCAAGTGAAACTCTCTAAAAAAGCAAATCGGTTCACAAGCAGTGGGAACTCCTTTCCCACTGTTGGTTCCCACTGATAGTACAAATTGTCAAACAGCTTATTGATAAGCTTATCTGGCTTATTATATTGTGCAACAACTTGTTTTTTGTGATAGACCTTATTATTTTCGGCTTATAAGTCAGTTTTGAGGTTTATAGCTTTTGGGATTAAGATTTTACTAGAAAACGACTATTTTGTCTTATTTCCAAAGTGTTTATTCATTTTTACAGCTTATTGAGTGTGCTTATTCGAAATCTTTTTTATTATTTAGCTTATTTAAATCATTTAAAAACCTTTTGCAACTTGAATCAGCTCTTGAAGTGGTCTAGAACTCAAAAACGACTATTTTGTCGTTTTCTGTAGAGAGCTTTGGCTTATTTCAGGCTTATTTCTTGAGATTTTTCAAAACTTCTTTTTACAAACTGCTTTATAAGCTCAAAAGAAGGATGTGTGTCAATTTTCAGCTTATGGCATTAGATTATGGCTTAATGGGCCAAAAAGACCATTAAGAATAAGCTGAATTCTATTAAGCTGTGATAAGCACATTTTCAGCTTTTGGGCCTTTAGAGTTTTTTGTTTAAAATCTAACTTTAAGCTAAGCTAGAAGTTTTGGGCTTATTTGGTGAACATTTTTCTTATTGGGCCTATAAAGCCCATTTAGCAATCTGTTTTAATTTTTGGCCCATTTGGAGGCCCATTAGGGGTATTTAGGTAATTTCACTTTAATTTTTTTTATTAAGTTAAAATAAATTAGTTTGCAAGTTTTTAGTATTTTTTATAAATTTTGAATTTTTAATATCATTTTAATATTTAATTTTAATTTTTAATCATTTTAAATAGTTTTAATTAGTTTTAAATTTTTCAAAAATACTTTCTAGTTTAATTAAGTTATTTCACAGGTTTACAAATTGAAAAAATTTCATTTGATATTTTTATTAATTAAATTGATTTTTAGGGCTTTAATTAGCATTAAAAAATTAATTATTAATTAAATAAAAGGTCTAAAAAAGTTTTGATTTTTGGTGAACTCTATTTGCATTTTTAGGAATTTTTATTTTCTAGGAACTTTTAGAGTAATTTTTAAATTTCGTCACGTTTTTACGTTTTACGTTTTACCATTCGTCGTAGTTTAATCATAGTCGTAATCGTCATCATTTTCTTTCCCCTTTTCTTTTCTCAATATTAATCTCAAACTTAATCAAGTTTAACACACACACCAAGCCTCCTTGAGAATGAAATCACAAAAGGGTCATAAGCATTTGGTTTTCCTAAACCATTTGTTTAATATTTACCGCTTTTGCCTCGTTTTCCTAAACGAGTGTGAAATTACAACTATCACATACCAAAGACATGTTTCTGGTTTATGGAAGAGATATGAAACGAGAGCTCATGGTTGCTTGCTACACTGACGCTGGATATCTGATAGATGCTGATGACACAAAGTCTCAAACTGGATATGTATTCGTACTGAATGAAGGTGTTGTATGTTGGAAAAGATCTAAGCAGACCATCTATGACATCTCATCTACATAGGCTGATTATATAGCCGCTTCGGAGGCTACTAAAGAGGCAATTTGGATTAGGATGTTTATTTTTGGGCTTGGTGTTGTTTCCATAAATAATGAACACAATACCGGAGCCATTACTATAGCTAATGAACCATGAATCACTAAAGGTGCGAAAACATTATCGTGCTAAAGTTCACTACCTCAGAGAAGTGATTTAACTGGGTGATATTACACTCGACAAAGTTCACACAGACGACAATTTAGCTGACCCCTTTACTAAGGCTTTAGACCTTAAAAGGCATTCAATGCTTTCGCATAATATTGGTTTGCTTCCAGCTAATAGTCTCATGTAATATGTGTTATTTTAGTATTTAGATAATTTGGGATTGTAAGACAATTATTATTTTCTGATGAATAAAGATATTTGATATTTGTTATCATTCATATAATTATTGTTGTCGTCTATTTGTATGTTTAAATCATGAATATTTGATTATTCTAAACATGTCCGTTGTCGGTTAGCAATATGAGAATATTGTCTACATTAAGACAAATATGAGTGTTGGTTATATTCTTTGAATATATGGTGGACGGTTTCAACCAAACTCATATGTTATTCATAAGGGATGCATATTGGATACCCCGAACTTTCGACTATTACTTTTGGATCCTTGTCATGAGTAATTTTTGAATAAATGGTGATTAAGTCGTCCTTAGACTTGAGATGCAAATAAGTTTGTGCATGTGTGAATATCGCTTCTTGATTATATGTTAAAAGCTAGCTCGTAAGAGTTAGTTATAAAGGCTATATTTGAAAGTGTTGTGAAGCAGCATCCACAGACACTTGCAGTCAATATAGAATTTGTTCTTCCACTTGATATAGTGCAGTGAAGTACCACTGGATCCTCTCCATAATTAATTAGATAATTGTATGGCTGTACCGAAAGTGTGATCAAGATGATTCTTGTTACATTTGAACTATCTAAATTAATTTGGTCACGAAAATTAAAATTAAAGTATATGAAATGGGTTAGGATCCATATCCATGGTTTAGTGGTACATTGAAACAAAGGGATGATTATCATCAAGTTTTATAATCATATACCATCGAATACTTTTGAGATATTATTCTTGAAACTATTAACTCAACATTTTCTGATTATAATGAAGTCTTGCTAGATGCTTCATTATGGACACTGTATGTCTAAACTCTCACAAGTGGGAGCTGTTGAGACATGCGATTGTTTAGCCATCGGTAAATGCGTGAGCCTATCGGGGGCACACAATGAACACGAAGAACACACTTTTATTATTACGTTTATTATTTATTATTAAACGTTTAATAAAAACTTCACTATTATTTAATTAACGGTAGTTAAATTAATTAACGAGCTTTAATTAATTTATCATGAGTGCGTTTAATTAAATTGAGGGACTAAAAACCGATTCTTGGAAATCCTAGGGCCATAGTTGGCCAAAAATACCTTAAGGGTATTCTAGGATGTTTTGTTTTATTAATTAAGCTAACTAATTACCTTAATTAAGATTTCTTGGAGTAGGGACCAAGTTTTAAGGAGGTGCAGATTAGTATAAATATACATCTCCATACCTCATAATTTTGGTCTCTCCCTCTCTCCCTTGTTGCGTCCGATCCAATCAAAGAAACCACACAAACCAAACGATTTTTTCCTTAACCCTAAAATCACATTAAAGTGTAAACCTTTGCAAGATCAACTACCTTTTGGTACTTCCTTGTGAAGTTTCTAAGCCTATACTAAATCCTTGATCCTCGTATTAAGGTTTTAGTCTTGTTTTGGTTCCCCTTGTGGTGCGTCTGAATATAAACCTTAATTTAGGGTTTCGGGTGATTTTTCCAAGTATCTTGTAACGTTTTATAAACCGATCCTTACGTAATCCCTATTAAGGTTTTGGATCTAGGGTTTCTAGTTACAAGATCAATCGAAGTGAAGTTACTACTAGCATCGTAGTGATTGTTCGTTTGTTCGTTTGATGTGTCGTGTGAGTAAACGATAGAGGCGGTTATTTTACTGTTATAGTTCAAGATCAAGATTCATTAATAGATTGCTTCAGTTAATCATGGTTGGTTTAAATTATTTTTATTATGTGTTAATCATGTTTGTTTATACTAGATCCATTCCGTCGCGCACTTATAGTTAATTGTTTAACTAATTTTCAAATCCCAACATACACCCTTTTACAAATGAAGAACAAATAAACAGGACAGTATTGTGATGATGCTCCATACAGGATGGGCTTCTTCCCATTCTTTCTGTTTTTTAACTGAATTCACGTAATTTATATGGTTTTAACTATGTATCACTTTTTATTGGAAGGATTTCATGGTTTTAAGGTTTTTTTTCTAATATAACTTCAGTTTGATTTGTATATATATACTGGAATCTTATGGCGATCACGTTCATCTTTTTTAACGATGACAATGATGACAATTGATGAAGATGATCCATGATGATATTGATGCTATAATTGATGATGCATTGTGATGATGTTTAATTCAACGATGATAGTGAACGCTGATGATGTGGAATTAGACGATGATGATGCTGCTAAGATTAAGAGTAACTGTGTTAAAAAAGGTTTCGTGACCGATTTAATAAATTGGTGAAGACCGGCTTAAAACCGGTGAAAAACCAGTTATAACCGAACTAATCCGTTTAAATCCAATTAAATACCGGTTAAAATCTAAACAAAAATCAGTTTCAAACTGATCTGAGTCAAACCGGTTTGTTTCGGTTAAAGAAACGATTTGCCCATCGTTATACTCTGGACTAGAGGTGCAAATTGACCGGTTAAAACCGGTTTCGGTTTTTTAGAAAACCGTTTTTAAGAAACCCGGTTTTTAGAAAAACCGGTTTCGGTTTAACCGGTTTTTTTGAAATCGGTTTTTTCGTTTAAAGAAGTTTGCATCGGTTTTTTTTGGTTATAAATTTCCGTTATCGATTTTTTATCGGTTCGATTTTTTTCGATTAAAAATGTTCGGAATCAGGTTTTTTTGGGTTATAAATTTTCTTTATCAATTTTTTACCTTATCGGTTTTTTTCGAAATTCAAAACTTCGTCATTTATTTAATAAACCTGTTAATAATAAATAATACAAACATACTAAAAAAATACAGCTTCGATTTTTATTTAAACAATACAATTATACAACCATAACTTTTATTTAAACAATACAATCATACAAACCATATTTTTTATTTAAATTTTATAAAACTATTTTTTTAAAACTATTATATTTAGTGTTTTCACTTGGAAGCTCAACTCATTTATACAAATAACATAATACTAGTATATCTACAACTACTTTATAAAACGCTCACCTAAAAAGTTGAAAAACTTGAATTTTCAACATTTCCTAATTTAAACTTGTAACAAATCCCTGGAATAGTAAAATTGAAAAAAAAAGGAAATTATACAATTTGATTTTGCCAGTAGTGTACAAACCTTGGAATATTAACATTGTATAATAAAAGGAAAGTATACAATTTGATTTTGCCAATAGTATGTAAGTTACAATATTATGTGGCTATATAAACAGCCATACACCACCATCAAAATTCGTCTCATAACTTCATGTAGAACTATACATTTCGGCTGAATATGGCATTGAACAATGAAGGTCTCAATATGGCATTGAACGTGTTGTTCATGATGAACTTGAGGTAAGAATTTATATCATGTTATTGTTCCTACTCTTCTATCAAACATGTTATGTTACTGTTGGATATGAAAAGTTCATATAATATACAATTTTATCTATGCAGCTTGTTCCTCCTCCTCAATTGTTAAAAGTTGAAAAAATTTAACAAACTTTATAAGGTAAGAAACTATATAGCTTTGTAGTATTTGAAACAAAATGCATACATATAAAAAGTCGATACAACTGTATAACATTAGTTGAAAGTTGAAATTTTCAATATTTAGGTTAAATTAGGTAATGTTGAGATTCTTAAATAAAAACACGTTTAAAGTTGAAAACAATCCATACTTACAATATTGGTTACAAACTTACAGATGTATCATAAACATTAAAGATATCACAGGAAGGTTTGACATTTACACATGAAACGCATGGCTTGACATATTGATCGCTTATATACTTGGAAAGTATATATATTGTTTTGCGTGACATTCGTTTTTAAATAGTAATATTGCCTCGAATCCTCATAAATATTCGCATCCCAATCTTCTTTGATACTACTCATCACATTCTTTTTTCTATAAAGGTTTCTGAATCACAATCTTCTTTGCAAGCAACAAGACAACTTTAGTCAAATTATCATTCCTCTCGAATACAGATTTTTATTTGTTAAGTTTTGTTTCAATGTTTTGTATTTGTCGTCTTTACTAAATGCCAAATGAGATGGGAAGCCCATATTTAGTTGCTTGTCTTCTTGCTTATGAATGTAAATAGACGCCACAACATATTGATTATTTTTGCGCATGCAAAATTGTTTCGATCACTTTGATTATTTTAAGTTTTCGATATAAACTTTACATAAAACATTTAGCTACAAATATCATGTCACAAGTAAAACTGTTTTTAACTTTTCGTTAATAACCGCATGTAATTCTTGAGGGATAGTGACTTCTATTATTTATATTTTTATAGTTGTAGTATATAAAAAAAATATATAATCATGTTTGTTTTTCTCCCTTTCCTTGTGATTTCATTTTTCTAATAAAATGCATTCGTGTATCGCAAAGAGCGGGCATTTTACGGTATGTATATTTTTGTTACGTTATTTAGAGAGATATTATGCACAACTATCAAGATATTACTCAAACCATTTAAAAAGTTTGGTCAATGAGGAGTTTGCACCGCTAACTGTTATGTACCAATAAGTTTTACACGACGTGCAACGTGTGTTGTTAGACTTTATTTTATAGTTGATGTAATGTTTCTCTTTCAATTTCACTATATATTTTTATTTGTTCTGTGATACATGTTTTGTTGACGTTTTATTTTGAACATCGCATGCAACGTTTACCACAATATTGCATATCGTTAACTTTATGTCGCTAAAAATATCCGCCACTATGCGCGGGTACTCGTCTAGTTCTATAAAAAGCCCACAAAAGCCCAGCTTATTTATAGACACCGGTCTTTATACCGAATAGGTTTAAAAAAAATTAATTTAAAAGTTTAAAAACCGGTTAAAACCGGTGTTTTTAAAAACCAGTTATGGTTTTTTCGACCGGTTTCTAAAAAAACCAGTTTCGGCTTTTTCGACCTGTTTTTTAAAAAAACCGGTTTGGGCTTGCATCTCTAACTCTGGACTAGTCTCCATTATGCGGTTTATCCAACACAACGGTATGGATGTGCAATTCGCTATTTCAGAGTAGACGGGGGCTTACAATGTGCTTTGAGTTTATACAAACATGAAATCCTATTACGCTAAGGGTCAAAAATTCAAGACGTGAGGCTAAAGCGCACACCTTGTGAATAGTATTTATGTAGTAGAAAACATAGTTTTAGGATAGTAAATGAGGTAT
Organism: Glebionis coronaria; assembly: GCA_025667525.1. NCBI lineage: Eukaryota > Viridiplantae > Streptophyta > Magnoliopsida > Asterales > Asteraceae > Glebionis > Glebionis coronaria. The sequence continues at coordinate 550,201,758 of CM046874.1, forward strand.
TAATGGAAGCTTTGGTGGATCTTGGTGAAAAACAAAAATAAGCCGTGAGTTATAAAGAGAGTGAGAAAGGCTTGAAATGTTTTGTGTTGTGAATCTTGTGATATTCGGATCTAATAAGGAAATAGGAAGATATGATGTATCTTGTTATGGTACTTATGTATCTATAGAAGATACATGTTAGATGTGATAAGATCATACAAGTACTAGTCAAATATAGCAACATGTTCTTTCCTTCCAAGTTGGTGTTGTTGCCGTGTAGTTCTAAGGTCAAAGGAGACAAGGTATGTCTCAAATAGTGAGATGTGTATGGTGGCATAGTATATCATTTGACTTTGTGACTTTGTTTGCTTGTAAGTTTAGCAAGTTTTAATGTGTATATATGTATATATACACGGCTATATTATGTGTAGTAGGGTAGAAAATGTTTTGACTTGTCTAAAATTGGGAGGTAATATTAGTCTATGTAATATAGTGTAGGTACTTGTGAAGTTTTTAGGTATTTTAGTTAAACCTTAAGATCATTTGGTGAAAGTATATAGTGTGTATAATATTATAAATATTACACTTGAAGAAAATAAATAAAATGTCCAAGTGAGATAATGAATATTGTTTTATGATGATATATGATTTTGCCCATAGTATAAGGTATATGTAAATATGTACATATAATATTAAATCCAGGTACTTAGTAAAATAAGTAAATAAGATCATGGTTTTTTCAAAAAATGTATACTGAGGTGGTGAGTCCTTGTTTAGAATGTGACCAGTCAATTGTCAGGGTAGTCAGAAAAGACTAAAGGTTCATATATATATATAAAAATAAATATGAAATGATAGTATGACAAATGAAAATGATATTTAATTAATCATAAGAAAGTGGAAATATGTAGATTCCAAAAATAAATAGTACAACAGTTGACAAAGTCAATAAGGTAAAATCAGAGGTTTTACAGCACATTCCCGATATTTTAGCTTTGTCCTCAAAGCTTAAGATGAAGTCACTAGTCCGGTGAACAAATGTGGGTACTTGGTTTTGAACGAGTCTTCTTGTTCCCATGTGAACTCAGGACCTCTCCTCGAGTTCCAACGTAACTTGATCAACGGAGTGCGACTTCGTTCCAATTTCTTAACCGTTCTCTCTATGATTTCTACTGGTTCTTCTGTGAATTGGAGTTTGTCGTCAAACTAAAGTCCTTCCAATGGCATGGCCAATGGTTCTTCAACATAGCACATCTTCAGATTAGACACGTGGAAGGTAGAGTGTACCCGGCTCAATTGTTGGGGTAACTCTAAACGATACGCTACCTCCCCGATCCTAGCTATCACTTTGAAAGGGCCGACATAACGTGGGTTCAGCTTTCCACGTTTTCCAAAGCGTACAACACCCTTCCAAAATCTAGTAAATATTGCCTAATAGGACCGGACCACACCGGAACCGAGGACCGGACCAGACCATTTCGGTCCGGTCTCGGTCGAGGTTTCGGACCATTTCGGTCCTCGGTCCGGTCTTGGTCGGTCCGATCCAGTCCCAGACCGATGCTCAGCCCTATTGCAGTTAGATGCATAAGAAAAAGCAAACACGTAGGTAACAGTCGATTGGCTCAAATCGCTATATTCTTATAGCTCGATTCAAAATGAACAGAAAGAACTCAATAATAGCATAATAAGTCTGCAGATTTCAACCATACTTTATTCTCCGAAACCACAAGTCGAATCACAAGACATGAGAGTACGAATCAAAGATATGTAGCACAACATTTAACATCCAAACTAAAAGTAAAGAGGTCAAGCAGATCCATGACACAAAACACAACACAACTGACTCAGGACATCATGCACACACTCATTTAATCAAAGTCTTCACAATAGACTTGACGTTCAGCTTCTTCAGATCAGTATACGACTGTCCACATCCAACAAACATCACAGGCGACCCAGATATGTAAACCATCGAAAGTGCAGCTCCAACCTACCATCACCATTTTATAAACAATTAACCAACTTTCCAGAGAAAAAGAAGGTAAAAGATTAGGTCTGATATGTTTCAATTTTACCTTGTCATCTATGGTATCAAACTTGGTTAGCAAGATTCCATCGATCAACCTAGGACTCGGTGAAGGTGAGAGGTCAGCTAATTTCTGTAAGAAATTACATGAAGTTGTTAACCAGCTGTATACTTTACATATATGATAATGTGAAAAAGAGGGGTAACGGCGTCGAGACCTGATTGAACTTTGATAGTTGATCAACCGCGTCATTGCCGACCAATGCCTCACCAACAAAAAGTACTAGATCTGGACTGTTGACATAAATTAGCTTCGATAGCGCACGCATCAACGGTTCATTGTCCTAGAAATGCAAAAAGATACTGTTAAACATATTGGCTGTTCACAAAAGAATCATTATATGCATAGTTTCCAGTGTTTATGAGTGAGGGCCAGCAGATATCAGAATATTTTGAAGTAATGTATACAACTATTAATAAATAGAAGCTGGAATAGATGATGAAAGTTAAGGGATAAATAGTACCTGCATTCGACCAGCTGTGTCAACAAGAACAACGTCTGATCCATTGCGGGTGGCCTCCTGAATTGCTTCCTTAGCAACAACTGCAGGATCTTTCTCATAACCCTTTTCAAATATAGGGATCTGCACGCAGAATATATATTAGCTAATAGATGTGGCAAAATGGATTGAACGGCAGGGATGTATAACGGGTCAGATCGGGTAATAATGGTGTATTGTCGAAGTAAGTCGATTTGGAATGATTAACTTGCAAAAACATTTTCCCCATAAGTTTAAAATAATTATAATAGTGGTGTCTCCATCATCACCAACATGATATAGAATAATGATCCAACTTAAATAAAAAGACCCTGTGACTCTGTACTTATTCGATTAATATTCAGTTATTTCTTTTTTTTTAACTTGTTTTAAGAAACAGATCGAAAATCAAACCCATAGTTTGAAGCAACTGTGTCAGAATTGCCACCTATAGTTAAGGACTGCAGTGTCAATGTAAACAGGGTCATCATACCTGGAGCCTACGAGCATGAGTACGCAACTGCTCAACTGCTCCTGAACGGAAAGTATCACATGCAGCCATCATGACATTGATATCATGCTGCTGAAGCCAGTAAGCCACCTACGCACAGTTGCAACATTTAGAATTAGACCATAGATCATCTTTATAAGCAAGAAAGTGTACCACAAATGATCAGCCGTTCCTTACCTTAGCAAGATTAGTGGACTTTCCAACTCCATTAACTCCAACAAAAACCACAACATACGGTTTGCGTTGCTCTTTTAGAACATGAACATCCCTCAGAATGTCAATGGACCGTTTTGGAGTTAAAATACGAACAAGAGCATCTTCCATTGCAGTCTGAAGTAGTTAGTTCAATAAAGTACATTCTCCCAAGAGATTAATCAAGTCAGCTCACCTGCACCGTTGATGATATCCTAGTAAATGAAGCAAGCTTCTTGCCCTCGAGGCTGAACGCAACAGACTCACAAAGTTTCTCAGCAATCTCTTCAGCCTGTAGCACAGCAAAAACCACAAGTTAGCAACTCCACATTTATACATGAAACCAGAACATTATAAACTTAGAACGTAAATACGAGAGACACATACCACATTCTTCGTCATAAGTCTGTCTTTCAGAGCCTTCAAAGCTGGTTCAAGATCTGCTTTATCCAAATTTGCCTTTCCAGCAATGCTGAAAAAGAAAAACTACGCTTAGACAATTGATCTATGGTCTTACATGAAACAGCTATACAACAAGCTCACGGCTGTTTTTTTATTTTCTTTTTGGAAAGATCAAGCTCACGACTGTTTTAATCGGTATAAACTACTGTCTTACAATAAAAATTAAGTTTGATTAAAACTGGAGTGATAATATACCTCTGGAACATGGATGTAAACCACCCTTTCTTCTTTGAATCCACCTTCTTGTCGGTATCTGCTTCATCATCCTCTTCACTTTCACTTTCACTGTCACTGCTGACATACTCATCTTTGTCCATCATACTCTCCCCTTCAACAACTTGCGGAATAGCCATGTGACTATTATCACCATTCTCCTTCATAGGTTCCGTAAAATCTAATTTAGTATGGACAGGTTTATCATCCCAAACTCTGTTCTTTTTCACAGGTTTTTTCGTTGGTTCCTCTTTAGAAACCTTGTTTACAACAACATTAGGCTTCTTCCCACCTTTAGATCGAAGCTTCTGTAGCTTATTTACATCAAAAGCTCCACCATTACTATTGTTATTACCGTTTTCTTTACCATTAACCCTACCCTTGTTAGCTATCTCCCCATTGGAGTGACCATTTTCCAAATTACCAGTTTTCACATTATCACCTTTTTCACCATCTTTACCCGATTCCCCATCACCGCTCTTTTTTTTATTGCCTCCTTCAAACCCTGTTTTTTGCATTTGTCGTCCTTGCTTTTTACCCATGTTGCTAACTGGCTTAGCCATCACCTGCTTCGACTTCTTCATCTCCTCAGCCCGAGCCTCTGCCTCCTTCCTAAGCTGCCTAAATATCTCATCGAAATCATCATACACCATCCGTTTAGGATCATAGATCTCAGAAAACTCCCGTTTCACCATAGCGAGCAAATCATCCACATACAAAAGATGGAGAATCTTTTGATACACTGCAACAAAGACGATACCGAGCTCATTGTGGAACGTCCATTTGAGAGTGTATGATACACCAGGTACGTCATAGTTGTATGATGCAGCACCAGATCGTTCCTCTAAAAGGCAAGACCGGATCAAGGTGTCGATTGGTGATCCCCTTAGAGCATTTCCGAGCTCTTTGCATGTCCAGAGGATTAAACCTCCTCTAGCGAATATAAGTAACTGCTCTAACATCTCTAACCCTACTTGTACCCCTGTACACAACAACATAAAGAACGACATCCTTAATCATTCTATAAGAAATTGTCGTGAAAATCTAACTTACACTATCAAACGATAAGAACTGAATCTAAGGGATTTTCATGTTCATAAATTCAACAATTGTTGTACAAACAATAAGTATTCAGATAAATCAAAGTATAATTAGCATTATTCACAGGGTGTTTGGGATTGCTTAACATAGGCAGGGGCGGATCTACTGTTATAGTATGGGGGGGCGTTGCCCTCCATGAAATTTTCTTGAAAACACAAAGTATATAGCAAAAAAGATATATTTGGTAGAAAATCTGTTAGTGCCCCCACACAAATTGAAAGAGTGCCCTCCACACTCATTAAGACTATTAAAAATCAAAGTGCATTTAACTGGTAACATTGGTTGAATAAGGATCGTTTTGCTTAACAATGGAGAAAAAAATCAATTGAAGAAGGTAGTTTGGGAGATGTGAAAGTACAGTGTGGTGTGGGGTTGTTGAGTCACAATGAGACAAAAAAATTAAACTACAATGTTTTGAGAGATGTGAAAATACAATGTATTTAAATGTACTAAAATGAGATGTTCTACAGTATAATATACTGTACTCGTAGTAACAACAAAAGTTGGCATATTTTTAAAATACTACTGTAGTAGTTAAAATTACAAGTAAAAAAAACATTTTTAAACTTATTCACCAATAGACAATAAATATTATGGAAAAAAAATTTGAGTACTTTTGTTGCTTTTAATTGAAGTAAAGCAAATTTATTGCCTGTAATCACATATGATTCGATTTGATCCGACCCGACTTATTTTATGTTACATTGAAATATTTTATCAGTCGATGCCCCCCGTAATCGGAATTCCTGGTTCCGCCACTGAACATAGGCAGTTCGAAATGTTTAGGTCCTCCAAACTGCTACCGCCACTGTTATCTACTTATTTCGGTACAAGATAAGCAGATTTTAATAAAAAGGTTGGGACATGCTTATTTCAAATTGCTAATTTTATATGGTACTAAAGGGGTGTTTTTTTAAGCTTATTACCATACAGTAACCTTATATAAGCCCATAGGTTTCAAAGTCAGATAAAAATTTAAGGGGGTGTTTGTTTAAGCTTAAATGTGGTTACGAGCTTATTTGTGTTTCGGCTTATATTTCATAAGCCTCAATTTTCCGCCTTATTTTAAGACTTGCGGGCTTATACAAGCTTATTATGATAGGATAAATAAGAGAAATGCTACACTCACCTACATTTTACAAAAAAAGTTCCACATAATGACTTGTCATTATTGTGAGTGGTGGTTTATTTTTTAATTTACCTCTCCTCTCTTTCATTAAACCATTCAAAACATAGACAAGTCATTGCGTGGAAATATTTTTGTAAAATTTATGTAGGTGAAATAAACATATGTAAGCCCATAAGTATCAAAATAAGCCGGAAAATGGGGCTTATTAAATATAAGCTTAAACACCCCATAAACCCGCATATAAGCTTAAACAAACACCCCATAAGTTAACGAATAATAAGGCGAAATGACATAAGCCCACAAATAAGCTTAACTATCAAATCTGAGCTACAACCCAACACCTAGACTACAAACATATGCGAAAATGGGAGGTTGGGTTACAGCTGTAAAAATGAGAGGTTGGGTAACAGGTAAAAAAATCAAGAAGCAATCCTGCTGTTATTTGTGACCGTCATTTATTAAACAATGGTTTCAGATTGTATCCTGTTACATACATAGTCAAACTCGATATTGGTATAGATTTTTGTCAACGAATTTCTTCATTTTTCACACATAGTTGTGGGTCAACTCTTGCAGAGACTACAAATGTTAGACCAAAGATATAGATGGGCCGTACCCATTAGGTTATATGTTAGTTACTTAGTCCCCAAGTTAATGTATTAGTATATATACATATACAATCTTTGTATAATAATCAAGTACAATAATACAATACCTTGAGGTTTAATATGGTATCAAAGCCAAAACCCTAAAGAATCCTTTTTCCGGCACAAATCCGGCACCCTTCACACTGTTCGCCGGAATTTACAAATTCCGGCCACGTTTTTGCTTTTTCCGGCCAAAATACATTGATTCGGAAAAAAAATAAAAACACCACAGTGATCCTCATCTAATTCCAAACAAACCCCACTAATCAATTTTGATGTTCTGATCGGTCGCCGCCGCCACATCCGGCCACGTTTTTGCTTTTTCCGGTCAGATCACATTGATTCACGAAAAACCAACATCATTGTGATTCTCATATACTTCCGAACAAAACCCATCAATCAATTTTGGGTTTGCGATCAGCCGCCGCCACCGCCGCAATTACCGCCGCTGCTGTCAACCTTTAAAAAAAACAGGAATATGGCTATGATGTTAGCTTTCACCACAGCCGATAAAACGGCTCACAACTCGCGTAAGTTCGCTTTTACCCTTTCACCCACAAACTATCTGTCCATCAAAAACGGTACCCGCTGTTGCCGAAAGTGAAACTGTTCCACAGGAGAACCCGAATTATTCAATTTGGGTCTCCAATGATGCCCACGTACGTATGTTAATTATCTCTACAATCTCATAAGCTTCTTTTCGCCATGTTCAAGGTACAACCTCTCGAGATCTTTGGTTGTCTCTTGAAAAGGTGTATGCACATCATTCCACATCTAGGGAATACACTCTCAAGACACAACTTCTGAGAATAGAGATGCATGGTGACGAAACTCCTGATGCTTATCTAAATCGTGCTCAAGAATATGATGATGCACTCGCCGCTATTGGTGAACCTTTAAAAGATAAAGATCTCGTTATGCTTGCTGTCTCGGGTCTCCGTGAAGAATATAACGGCCTTAAAACCACAATCACTGCAACTGCATTTAGTGAGCTTCATGCACTCCTTAGTGATCATGATTATATGCTTGGAAAAACACGTGCATTGCTCAACAGTTACTCATCTTTTGCTGCAAACTAGGCAGTGGGCTCACCAAGCATACAAGAACCTCGCAAGGCTCAACTTTCAGAGTTCGCTGCTCAATTGAGTGCACTTGGATTTCAATTGTCACCCATTGCACCATCTGGTCCACAAGCTTTTTATGGTGCTCGTTCATCCAACAACAACAGGAGTAACAATAACAACAACCGTGGAAATCGAAACAACTCTCGTGGTAACAACAACCGAGGTCGTGGCAATGGTCGTCAATTTGATTGGGCATCCACCCAGAACACAGTGTATGGCACTTGCAATAGATGTGGTATTGGTCACATTCCATCACAATGCCCGAATCGTGACCCTTCGACCATTCATACTCGGCCATCGGCTAACTTTGCAAATACTCGCGGTCAATCAAATTGGCATCTGCAAATTGGCATTCAGACACCGGAGGAAACAGTCATGTGACACCTCATTTGGAAGCAATGGACAATTCAGAAGCATATTATGGTGACGACGCACTTCATGTTGGCAACGGTAAGGGTCTTCCTATTCTTCATATTGGTTCATCTAAAGTTTACTCGCCACAAAAAACGTTTTCTCTCAAAAACATTCTTCATGTACCAGAAATCTCCCATAATCTCCTTTATGTTCAAAAATTTTGTCATGATAATGGTGTCTTTTTTGAATTTCACTTCTCTTATTTTGTTGTAAAGGACGAGTCTACACACACCACTCTTCTCACCGGCCCCAGTAAACACGGTCTCTACACCATCACTCTTCCCCGACTGAAGTCGATCAACAAAGTGTCTTTTTCAGTTGTACGAGCTTCCCCAACCATCTGGCATAGGGGGCTCGGACATCCTCATCAACGTCTTTTGCGTTCTATGCTTTCTAATTTTTCTCTTCCGGTTACAAATAATAGTTTGTGAAGTCTATGTAATTCTTGTCAATTGGGAAAATCTTCAAAAATCCATTTATTTGTTTCTGGTTTTCGAAGTAATAATGTTTTAGACTTGGTTTATTGTGATGTTTGCGGTCCCGCACCTTTGTTATCTTTTGAAGGTCATAGGTATTTTATGTTGTGTGTTGATCATCATTCTCGGTACATGTGGATATATCATTTAGCTAAAAAATCTAATGTGTATTCAACTTTTAAATCATTCGTGCAAATGGTCGAACGTCAATTCACCACAAAACTAAAGAATGTTCAAACCGATTGGGGTGGTGAGTTCCGCAATTTAGCTTCGTTTTTTCTCTTCGCTAGGAATTATTCACCGGCGATCTTGTCCTCATACAAGTGAGCAAAATGGCTTTGTTGAACGTCCCCGGTCTTACTCTTCTTGCTCAATCATGTGTTCCTCAACGATTTTGGCATTATGCCTTTGATACTGCTGTTTACCTAATCAATCGCATGCCCTCTCGCACATCAACAAACAAGTCACCTTTTGAACATGTATTCAAACGTCAAACCGACTATACTTTTCTTCACATGATCAAATTGCAGATATATTTACAAAGCCATTACAAAACGTTGTTAGTACATGTTCAAAAGTCTTCGAGTTCAACATATATCTACACATGATCAAATTGCAGATATATATACAAAGCCATTACCAACTCCTCGATTTCTCTTTCTAAGATCCAAGCTACAGGTTGTTGGCCGTCCTTAGCTTGCGGGGGCGTGTTAGACCAAAGATATAGATGGGCCGTACCCATTAGGTTATATATTAGTTACTTAGTCCCCAAGTTAATGTATTAGTATATATACATATACAATCTTTGTATAATAATCAATTACAATAATACAATACCTTGAGGTTTAATAACAAACATGTTGCTTCAAGTTCATGTTGCGTTGTTCGCGAGAATGGTTTCACGTTATTTGGTTGGTCATATGCATACAGCTGATACTAGAGGTGGCAAATCTTGCCCATTTTAACATATATGGGCACTTTTTGCCCATTTTCAAAAAAGGATGGGCACTTTTTGCCCATTCTTTATAATGAATGGGCTAAACGGGCGCCTATGTAAGAAACTAAATGGCTTAACGGGCGCACTTATAAAATACAAATTCGGATACTCGACGAACAATTTTATTAAAAAATTTATCCCCGGCTTTCAAACAAGTATTTTTATTTTTTAATTCTAGGTTTTTATATGTTTTTTCCCTTTTTTAGCTTGCGCCCGTTTAGCCCGTCCGTTTCGCCCGTGCCCATTTAGCCCCCGCCCGTTTGGCCCGTCGCCCGTTTAGCCCGTTGCCCGTTTAGCCCGCCGCCCGTGCCCGCCCGCCCGTTTTGCCACCTCTAGCTGATGTGTTGAATTTATATTTGGTAAATTATGTATACATTGTGTGTTAAATAGGTCACTTATGCGAGTAACAATTTCTCTTATGCTATAATTGTTGGATCTTAAATACAACTGTTTGATCTTGATCAGTAATTAAGAAAACTGTGGACGGGAGTAGAATGGGAAATGACAAAATTTTTGTGTTGTTTAAGTTTTTTTAGGAAGGAACAGTAGGGGAAAGTAAGAGCTTAATTTGTTATGCCCAATTTTAGGATGATTAGGATGGGAAGTGAGTTACTAACAACATGGACTTATGTAAAATTACAATTATAACCCCATTATTCCTTCCTAGTTAAGGACTTTTTATTTATTACGTTGTGGGAAACAAAAACATAATCAGACTTTTCGAAATGAGTGGGGGGTTTTGACTTATCTTGAATACGGAGTAGTACATAATCTGTTAATCTAGTTCAAGTGAAGATATAGTAATTAAGAATGGGTTGGTTGTTATAATCATATGGTAGTAAGTGTATTGATGTTTGAATAATACTTGATATTAGTACAATTTTGATTATAGTCTATGGGTAATGAAGAAAAATAGTGCGCTGCAATGTATATGATTTTGAGGGTATATTGGTGGTAGTTTTATTAATTTCTTTATCATTCTCTTGTGCTCCAAAATAAAAACTCAAGAACATAAATCACAATAATCACTTCCTTTATGATTTTTTTTCTTTCTAAAAACGACCCATCATGTAAAGTGAAATAAAAATAAAATCACGATCTTACCTACCTTTGTGGCGATGGATCATAGTGACCTCGGCTAATGAAAATCAATTACCGTTTGCGCAAACAATAATAAAAGGAAGGAACTTGTATGTGAGTAAATCTGATCTACGAGAGTATATATCATTTTAACAGGGGCGGAGTCAGAGTATAACGTCATCGGGTGCATAAATTTTTTAATACGAATATCTATGTAACGTAATTTTAGGACTGGATTCATTTTGAAGAAATAGAGATTTTTAGCAAATATATACACTACGCGACAAAATTCTTCCGTGCATCCCCGGAACCCCCTAGCTCCGCCCCTTTTTAGAGAAGGATGTTGGTTATTGGAGGATGCAGGCGGCTGTGATGTTGTATGGATGATGATGGTTAGAGTTACTTTTTCTCAACAGCTAAAGAAATCAAATAATATGTGGTTTGATATATTGACCAGAAAATATTGACATAATAGAGAATAAATATTACCTTTAACACCATCCGTTGCTTGATTCTGATAGCACCACAACTATCAAGTAATCTGAAAATGAATTTCAATGTTTAATTCAGATAACACAAATCAATATATATATATATATATATACAAAGTGCAAGTGGATGATCCAGAAGTTGCCGGAGACGGTGACGTGATGATGGTGGGGTATTTAGGGGCGCTGGAAGTATTTGTTTTTCCCTTTTTATAAGTCAGATACTAGTACCTCTTAACACATGTGTACTCGCGACGGATATTATGTATTCGTTCTAAGGCTACCCGCAACGGGAGCAAATTCTCTCGATCGTCATAGGGTTGCGACCGACTCGTCTTGTTGCGACGATTCGGTCATCGTGACTCGATCGATCGAAATCGACTCTACCCACGACCCATTAACAAGCTATTGGAAAAGCTTGTGATGTGTTTATGTTTGTGTGTTTGTAAAAAAAAGAAAAAAAAATTAAATTTTACATACTTTTAAATTGATTAGGACACTCACATGTATAAACTATTAAAACAGTAAATATCTTTTGGAGTGTCCCAATAAATATTAGGAGTGTGCAAATCATCTCCCTATATAAATACCCCATTTATTCAACCATTTTTCACACACATTAAACTTACAATTCTCAAAACTTCAATTTTTATACCATAAAAAATAATGAGTTCTCAAATGGTGTGGACTATCGAAGAGGCGGTAGCTTTGTGTAAAGCTTGGGTGAACGCTACAGATAATTCCCGTGGTCGATCTCATAAGGCGACAGGGTTTTGGGAAGGCGTAAGTGAGTTATTTTATCAAGAAATGAGTGAGCGAAAAAGAGGTTATAACTCAATTATCAGTAAATGGAAAATTCAATTCGTCCTAAAATTGATGAATTTACTGCGATTTACAATTACGTTGTACGTAGACACCCGGTTGGGACTTCAGAAGATATTCTTTATCAGGAAGCCGCATTTGAATATCACACTCTTCGTCATATGGATTTTGAATACAGTGAATGTTGGAAAATTTTGAAACAAAGTCCCCATTGGAGTACCATTGAAATTGCGACACTTTGATAATCGAATAATTTAAGTTTTTATGTTTTACAACTTAAAATTATTATTATGTTTCGTAATGTTTTTTAATTTATGTAATGTATTTTTTATGTAATGTTTTTTATTTAATGTAATGTGTGTTGTATGGGATAAAATATTTTATTTTTTTTGAAATAAAATGTTATTTTTATTGAATATAAAATGTTATTTTTATTGAATATAAAAAAAATTGAATTAGGTCGCACTAGGTCGCCTTGTTGGGAAAAATAGGTCGCATGAGAGAGAAGCTGAAAAATCGGAGTCGCAACCTACTCACCGTTGTAGATAACCTAAAAATAAAGAAAATATATAATCTTTATCAAGTCCGATTGACTCATTTTTATACGTTTAATCGGTTTATTTCCAGACGGCTTTAGTTTATCAACCCAACGGATGGTCAATCATATTTCTGGTTAAACCCGTTTTCATACGGTTTTTGTAAATATATGTTTTTAATTGTTGTATAATATAAATATATAAATGTATTTATAAGTAATATAAATAAAACTCATCCAAAACAACTAGTAACATGGTTCGCCTAGCAAATAAAAGCCGTTTGAAAACTAACCAGCTGAAACCTAAAAAATAAATGAAACGAGCCTCATCTAGATCATTTTGTTTTTTTATTCTTCGATTAATCACTGACTACTCGTCGTCGCATCGCGCAAGTATCATACTAGTATGTAATAAACAAACTAAAAGACTAGTTCGAAAATAAACCCATCATTGTTTAACATAAACTGATTCAAGAAAGTATTAAAATTTTGTTTACTTAAAATTGATTATTGATCCCAACTTAAGATCGATTTCTAGCTTGTAGAAATAGGTTACTTAGAATGAATTCTAAATAACCTTAGTAGAAACTTTGTTAATACCAACGAGTATGCGGAAACTACTATGTAAATGCAAATATCGCACTACAACGATATTTACGTTTTAATCATACTTAACGTTTTGTTAATGACAAACATCAAACATATTTTTACTTTTGAATTACAAGTAACATATAAGTCTTTTTAGTCCATGAACTTATATTCTAAACTTTTATAAAAAGTTTACACAACTTATATAACTTAAATGGAAAAATAAAATTGACCAAATGTTGACTTTGACCTACTTATGTGAGATATACAAAGTCAACTTAAGTTACATACATTGCTTGCTTGTGATCTTAGACAAACATTTATGAGGCAACAAAAGTCAGTCCCGGTGGACCCAGGCGGACCCTTGGGTAAGGGGGCTGACGGGTTTTGTGCATGTTTGCCTATAAATACCAAGCTTTGTCCAAACTTGATCCTCTCCCCTCTTCTATCTTTTCTCTCTATAATCTCTGCATATATACTAACTCTCTAACCTCACTCTTGTTTATTCTCTTCTCTCTTGTGATTTAGATCTTTGTGCATTTCAAGATCGGTTACGAGAAATCTCTATTCTAAGCTTTGATCCTTCAAGGCTTCACTTTGTGTGAATGTGTTAAGTGTTACCTACACAATCACCATTGTTATACTCATTCATCTACCTACTTGTATAATATTGTGGTTGGTGTTATAAACCACAAGTGTATGGTGTATAAGGCATTGTTGTGTCTCTTTAAAGAACACGACATTCTAGCTTAGGTGTCTAATAAGTGTGAAAACACTTATCCTTTTACCACTTAATTACAATAATAAACAGGCCAAAACGTGTATTTTATGTCGAAAATGTCGGAATTATGCGTGGTTTGTGTTTTTGTTGTATTTAGGATCAAAATGTGAAAAGGGAGGAAAACACGGGCTTTTATCGAAGAAAAAGACAAAAGACGAAGTCAAAAGATCAAGAGTGTTAAAAGAACGGAAGTCCAAGGCCAATTCTGAAGATTTATCGAAGAAAAAGTCTAAAGACGAAAGTTTAATAAAAGCCGAAGAACTCAAGTCTAAATTAATGAAGAAATTACAAGACGAGTTTATTAATCCCGAGACAAAGTCGAAAAAAAATCGAAGAATTAAGAAAACGAAAAGACGTGAAGAAGAAGAATAACCAACACATGCTTAGTCTTTCCTAATCACTATAAATAGACTCCTAATGTGTCATTAGGAGTTGTTAGCTAATTTGACACATTAGTCTTTCCACCTTATTTTCATGTCATATTAATTAATTGTCAATTTAAATACTTGTCTTGCACTTTAATTCCTTTAATTCCAAGTAAGTGTTTTTAATTTTGTTGTTTAATCTTTTCTTTAATCAAGTTTTTAATTAATCTCTCATTCTACCTTTCTTATTTATGTTAATCTTTATGCTTATTATCCTATTGTCATGCTTATTTGATTACTTGTCATGTTTTTATGTTTATGATTTTGTTAGCTTATTGATTTTATAGCTTATTGTGTTTTTCTTAAATTCAATTAAGTGCTTTTTAGTTAATTTTTATAAAAAGTTGATTTTAAACATTTTTATTATTTAGTGTTTTCAAAAGTTTTTAAATTTTGGCTTAATAGCTTTTTCTTAAAAGTGTTTTGGTTAAGCTTTTAGATTAGTGCTTATTTGTGTTTAGCTTAATTTTAGTTTTGAGCTTATTTGATTCTTAGTGATATCCGGGTTCGGTAAAACCCTTTTATTCCGGATAACTCTCCAAACAAATACTCCGGATAAGCCATAAGACAACAATATTTCGGATATAGCCTTGAAGTTTATTCAGGATAAGGGTTCGGAACCAAGATTCCGGATAAGCTACTTGAAGGTTTTTCCGGATAAGAAGTTAGTGGAGATTCCGGATAAGTGTTAATTGGATATTCCGGATAAGGGCCAGTTGTTTATTCCGGATATAGCTTCACCAGTGACTTATTCCGGATAAGCAGCAACACTTATTCCGGATAGTATTCCGGAGTGATATTCAGGATAAGGGGTCGTTTGAGATTCCGGATAAGAGTTCGAGAATTATTCCGGATAAACCTTCGATTGAATACTCCGGATAAGGTGACAGGAATTATTCCGGATAGTGATTATAGGTGATTCCGGATAAGGACCGAGTGGTTTATTCCGGATAAGGAATCTGTGAGGATTCCGGATAAGCCGCAGGACATAGTATTCCGGATAAGGAACCGAAGAATATTCCGGATAAGCAGTGACAAACCTTATTCCGGATAAGCCTTGGAACCAAGATTCCGGATAAGCTATAGATTCGAGTATTCCGGATAAGGCTCTGATTTTTATTCCGGATAAGCTGTGTAAGTTTGGTATTCCAAATAGTGACAGTATTTGGGATTCTGACTCAGGTTTTGTTTATTTTCTGTTTCATTTTCAAGCATTTACTTTTCCCGCTATTTTTCTCTTAGTTTATTTTTAAAGTTCACATTTTTATTACATTGTAAATTTAAGTTTTCGTCACACTTTAATTTTAAATTAAATTACTTTTAAAGTTTTAATATTGCACCCTTTACATTTTAATTAGTTTTAGTTTTAATTAACCGCCTTTTACTTTAAAGTCTTGCAATTTAATTACACTACAACGACAAATCCTTGTTTTCCACCAAAAGACGACTGAGTCGCACATTCTTCCCTTTCTCAATTCGAAAAGATCGGACGATAAAATTTTTTTACTGGGCAAAAGCCGAGTATTAAATGGCGCCGCTGCCGGCTCTTTTCGTTAAGATTAACGGTTTTCTGTGAGAGACGCGTTGCATTTTGGGATCCGTTCATTCGTGAGCGTTATTTTTCTTACTCAAAAATTTTCAAAAATCCATAAAAATTAAAAATTGTCAAAAATCCATAAAAATTAAAAAATTTCAAAAATCCAAAAAGATTTTATTTTTATTTTCATAGTGTATATATATTGTCTATTGCTTTGGTATCTTTTTCTTTTGCTTTTGCAGGTGTATGCGTACTAGATCTTCAACTTATCCAAAGCCCGAGACTCGTGAAGATTTAGCTATGGCAGATGTGAACAACAACAATAACCCACCGCACCTCAACAATAACAACAACAATGTTCCTCCACCCGATCTTCGGACAATGGGGGAGCTTTGTCAACCAACAATGTTTGGACGAGGAGGACCGATTGCGCCGATGAAAATTACGGCTCCGGAGTTTTCGTTGAAGCATCACATGATCCAACAAGTACAAACTAATCCATTTCGCGGATTGCCTGATGATGATGCCAACAAGCACCTCGACAAATTCATTAATATTACTCAAAGCATGAAGTTGCCCGGTGTTACTATGGATGTCCTTCGCCTACAGCTCTTTCCACATACTTTATCCCACCACGCCGAAAAATGGTTTGGTCGTCTCCCGAAGAATTCCATTCATACTTGGGACGACATGACTCAACGATTTTTGTCGCGCTACTTTCCACCATCCATGGTCACGAGCCTTCGAAATCAAATCAGCGGTTTCATGCAAGAAACCGATGAATCTCTCTTTGATGCTTGGGAAAGATATAATGTTTTGATCGATCGATGTCCAAACCACAACATGCTCCCCGTTACGTTGATTGATACTTTCTATAATGGTTTAACTTTTCGTGATTTAATGCAGCCGCCGGTGGCACATTTATGAAAAGAAGACCTAAGGAGTGTAGAGAGCTTATTGAGAACATGACTACTCATCACAAAAATTGGGACTCCTTCGCTTCTTCAAGGAACAACCCGAGAGTCAATGTTTCTTCTACTTCAACAAACCCCGACATGACCGAATTCACCCGCATGATGGCCGAAATGAACAAAAATATCTTGCTCATCGCTACAAACCAACAACAACAAGTTAAAGTTGTAGCAATTTCTTGTGAGACATGCGGCGGTCCTCACTCATACACTGATTGACCTTCTACTCAAGGCAATCCGGAAAACGTGTATGCGGCTTATGGTAACTATTCACCGGAAAATTACCAACCCCGACCTCAAGGGGATCGAAATTTGCTAAGTTACCGGTCGAACAACTACCTTTCACCCGGTTTGTCTCCTCAAAACCACAATCCCAACAACAACTACAATAGAAGCAACCAAATCCCACCTAGAGCTTCTAATCCTTATCACCCACCCGCTCAACACGCCCCAACCATTCATCAAGATGTTGAAGCTTTAATGAGAACCCAAGGAGAGCAAATTAAGAATCTGCAAAGCCAAATTATCAACTTTAAAGGGGATATCACTAAGCAAGGTAATGACATTAGATCCGAGCTTCGACATGATATACAAACCTCTTTCAGCACTCAAACGAATGATTTGAAGAATATGCTGGCTAGTTTCTTACCAACCACTCAACCCTCTACTTCGGGCTCTCTACCTTCAAACACCGTCACCAACCCAAGAGCGAATGTGAGTGCTATTACTACACGCAGTGGAGCAACCTTAGTAGGACCATCCATCCCTCCCCCAGTTACTCCATCTACACCTCCTCCACCACCATTTATCCCTCCTACTCCCACGCCTAGTATTAGTTCTCCATTACCGTCTCTACCTCTACCAGCTGAAGTACCCAAGAAGAACCCTTCACCAACCCCACCTTCCACCTATAAACCCAACATTCCTTACCCTTCTCGACTCGACAAGGCTAGAATTTTGACTAAGAATGACGTTCCAGTCTCTAACTTTTTGAACAAGATTGCCGGCATGACCGTCACCTTTACCCTTGTTGAAGCTCTTGCCCAAATGCAACAATTTGTCAAGATGTTTAAGGAATTGCTTAATAAGAAGGAGAAGATGGCCGAGTTTGTTAATACTCGCTTGAATGAAAATTGCTCTGCAATCCTTCTTAAAGAACTTCCGGAAAAACTTGTAGATCCCGGTCGTTTTGTGCTACCATGTACTTTTAACCAAACCGACGAATTTACTGCCTTAGCCAATCTCGGGGCAAGTATAAATTTGATGCCTTTAAGTGTTTGGAAAAAGTTATCATTACCCGATCTTACACCAACGAAGATGACTCTTGAGCTTGCAAATCGCACTCTCGCTTACCCCGTTGGTATTGCCGAAGACGTGTTCATTAAAGTTGGCACCTTCACTTTTCCGGTCGACTTTGTTGTTGTAGATTATGAAATGGACCCTCGTATTCCTTTAATACTTGGTCGGCCATTCTTGAGAACCGGAAAAGCTTTAGTTGATGTTGTCGAAGGTAAGTTAATCTTAAGGGTCGGGAATGATGCACAAGTGTTCGAAATGGGGAAGATCACAACCAAATCTAATGGAAGAGAATCGGCGAATATGATTAATGTGCTTGATGATTTTATCGTCTACAACAATCCTCTATTCGACTCTTGCTATGATAATCCACTGTTCCAAGATGATGTGGATGATTCTCTCTCAAATTCTGATCCTCCACCAATTTATGATTCTCCATCGATCTATGATGCTTATGATGATGATTCTAGCTCCGATGGGGATGATTATGATGATTTTACTTCTGAGTATCCAGACATGCCCACTTATGATGATTTTGATGAGGCCGATATTCTTTCGAGTGATTCTTCTCATGATGAAGATCCCCCGCCAACAACACTTGATCCTACTTTGGATGACTACTCATTTGAGGAAGACTTTGCTACTTTTCTCAACACGTACTTCCCAAATGAGAGTGATGCTCCTCCTTTGGACTTTGATGATTATGGTCTTTATCCTACTTTGGATATGAAGAAACCCGCTTCAAAGGAGAAGAAGCCGGCCGACACCGATATCAGCAGCACTTATGTCTTAACTCCTCTCTATCCTCCGTCTGAGGATGAGGTTGCGAGATTTATGATCGGATCTTCTTCAAGATCTGCTGAGCCTGAGTGTTATTTTCCCCTAAAGGAAAAGGTGTTCGATCCCGGTATTGCACTTTTTAAGCCATCTCAGTATCCATCTGATGAAATAAAAGGAAAGATTTTTGGAAACCATGGAGATATGCTTGCACCTCTTCACCCTTGCTACCACCGTGCTCAACAACTGCTTAAGGGAACCTTGCCTACTCTTATTTGGCTTGCCTTGTTCGCCTTAAGCTTGTGCTATTTGTTGGATGAAAACCATGTATTTGATCCCGGTGGATATGTTTTAAGCTTCTTCCTATGATAATCAAGGTCGAGTCAGGCTCACGACTCGGTTAACAAAAACAAGCGCTTCTCGGGAGGCAACCCGCAGTATATATCATTTTTCTCTTGTTTTTATAATAAGTGTAGGGGGAGACCCTAGTATGTGTTTGTTGTTTTCTTTCTTATCATGTGCAGGGATTCGAGCTTTCAAAGATCCATTCTTGATGACTTTTGACGAACCGTGATCCCGTGTATCCGTCTTCCCGGTTCTATCCTATACTCTTTTGATTTTCTATTTTATATTTTTCAATATTAAAATAGGAATCACTTTAGTTGTCCTTTTCTTAGCAAGATTTAAACAAAGTGCACAATGTCCTAAGTGTAGGGGAGTTTACTTTCACATGCTTAAACATTGAGGACAATGTTTATATTAAGTGTAGGGGGACTTCTATCGAAGTTAAGTGGTCTTTTCCTTGTATTTATCCTCATTCTAACCGGAAAATCAATTTTTCGACATTATTCAAAATTTTTGATATATTTTGGCCTATTAGTTTTTCCCTTGATAGTTATTTTCTTTCTTTACTAGAATAAACTTTAATAAAGTGGTTTTAATTTTCAACGTTGTGAAACCCGAGTTTACTTATCTAAGTTTACTCTAGCTAGTATCCTTAACGTGTTTAAGTCAAGTTTTGCTAGGCTTTTATATAGGGAGCTTTAAAACGCGAAAGTCTTAACTCTCACGGGTTAAGAACAAGAACTTTTTGCAAGTTCCTATAATTGATCCTAGAGAGTCGTTTATCAAGGGAACTCTAAAATGCGAATTCTAAACTTGAAAAAGTCTAAGGTGGTGTTTGTTTCATTAAGATGTATTATGTCTGAATCTGACTACCACCTATTACTGGTAAGAGGCGGTCATAAAGTCTGAATCTGAATGAAATTATGTTGTTTGTTTTTTAGTAAATGTCTAAATGACTTTAATCGTGGGTTTTTAAGTAAAAATTTAACTATTTATAGTCTAAACCATAATAGCAAACATATAATCAGTTCAAACCATGACTAATCCAGACTTTAATTTGCGTAAATGTGGCCCAAACATAAATGTGGCCCAAACATAAACCAACCCACTAAACACTCTGAGCCGAATATAACTTGATACAGTATGACCTAACACTTCAAAACCTATCCTAAATCATTTTTCCTAAAGCATACGCAACCACCACAAACTCATTGACTCATATCATCATGAAACCTTAAATATATGCAGTTTCTCACTAAAAAATTATAGCATATTCGGATCACAAACGAGTACATGTAGCCCTTTATGGTTTTGTTTCTCCTTTAATCTGGAATAACACAACAACGGCTAGAATCTTGATAAGAAGGTATCAGGTAAGGTGTGTTTGTTGTTTTACGTTCAAGAACAGTGACGATTTTTGTGGGCTTAAAGGCTTTTAAGGGTTGAATGTAGCTAGGATATACGGCTAAGATCCAATCAGACTTTACCACCAACTTTGACTCAGTCAGATGTTTAATGTCTTACAGCGTCTGACTCGCAAGAAAAAAACAAACAACCTAGACGTCTGACCGCGTTTGACTGGTCAGACGTCAGAGGCGGTCAGAGTTTTTTTTTTGTGAAAACAAACACGCCTTAAGAGTTTGCAAGATCCTATAGATGACTCGAAAACCCAAAACTTTGATTTAATAGGCTAAGCATCCACGGGTCTCATTCCTTGAGATTTTAAACTGTGGAGAACGAGAGATGATAGAGTCAATTATAAGTTTGGTATTCTTTCATGAATTTATGTGAGTTGATTATAAGCCTATGCTCCCATCGCTTGCTAATAAATTTATCTGCAATAAATAAGGTTTTACGATTTGAAAAGGTACTTAGCTTCTAGCCCAAGATCGTTTAAAAGTTGCTCGGTATTAATTAAGTTCATAGCCAAGGCATAACTTATTGAAGCGAGATGCGAAGATTGGCGAGTCCGAAAAGGCCCTAACAAGGCATGAGGGCTACATTTTGTTGCTAAAGATCCAAAGTGATGTGAAGAATCATTTATCAAAAAATCAATATGAAGGATCGAGACACACGACGAAAAGCAAATACTCCCGTAAAGATCATGGAGAAGTCTATCCAAAAAGGCCCTAACAAGGTATGAGGATAAATAGATCCAAGTCCTAAAAGGAGGCGGATCGTTGTATATCAAAGTCCAAAATAAAGATTGGAGAAAAATGAAGAAGTCGTGGTCCAAATATGAAGAATCGCTCAAAACTTCGAGTGAAGAAATTCCTATTATGAAGAGAAGACCATTATTTCATGAACGTCTCTCAAGATTTGAAGTATGAAGTCGCTGCCAAATATCGGTCCGAGAAAGCTCTTAAATCGTGAAGCGAGTTATGCCAAGATATGAACTTTATGAGGTCCCGAGAAGCAGTTTTAAAAGATTTTGTCCTTTAGCTAACTATTGATTAAATCGTACCACTTTATTTTCAGCCTAAATAATTATCGAAATAAGTCAACAATGCATCCTCGTGATCATTCAAGACAACAATAAAATATAAGAGATACACCTAGGAATAAGGGAGTCTAAGTAAATAATTGGCCCACATGAGTTCGTGTTAGTTTGCTAACTTATAATAACAATGATCTCGTTTTTAAGCTTGGTTTGGGGAACGTGAAACTTGAGGGTGATAATCATTCACGACATTCTAAAACCCTAAAGTATGTCTTTAATTTCTTTTTTTCTTCCTTTGAATGTTTTAGAATTTTCTATCTTTTTGATAAAGGCCAATATGGATTGATTATGATGGAGAATGTAAAACTTGTTTTGTAACTAATGCATTGCATGAGGACATTGCAATGGTCAAGTGTAGGGGATTTAATAAATGTGAAAACACTTATCCTTTTACCACTTAATTACAATAATAAACAGGCCAAAACGTGTATTTTATGTCGTAAATGTCGGAATTATGCGTGGTTTGTGTTTTTGTTGTGATTTAGGATCAAAATGTGAAAAGGGAGGAAAACACGGGCTTTCACGGGCTTTTATCGAAGGAAAAAACAAAAGACGAAGTCAAAAGATCAATAGTGCTAAAAGAACGGAAGTCCAAGGCCAATTCTGAAGATTTATCGAAGAAAAAGTCTAAAGACGAAAGTTTAATAAAAGCCGAAGAACTCAAGTCTAAATTAATGAAGAAATTACAAGACGAGTTTATTAATCCCGAGACAAAGTCGAAAAAAGTCGAAGAATTAAGACGACGAAAAGACGTGAAGAAGAAGAATAACCAACACATGCTTAGTCTTTCCTAAACACTATAAATAGACTCCTAATGTGTCATTAGAAGTTGTTAGCTAATTTGACACATTAGTCTTTCCACCTTATTTTCATGTCATTTTAATTAATTGTCAATTTAAATACTTGTCTTGCACTTTAATTCCTTTAATTCCAAGTAAGTGTTTTTAATTTTGTTGTTTAATCTTTTCTTTAATCAAGTTTTTAATAAATCTCTCATTCTACCTTTCTTATTTTTGTTAATCTTTATGCTTATTATCCTATTGTCATGCTTATTTGATTACTTGTCATGTTTTTATGTTTATGATTTTGTTAGCTTATTGATTTTATAGCTTATTGTGTTTTTCTTAAATTCAATTAAGTGCTTTTTAGTTAATTTTTATAAAAAGTTGATTTTAAACATTTTTATTATTTAGTGTTTTTAAAAGTTTTTAAATTTTGGCTTAATAGCTTTTTCTTAAAAGTGTTTTGGTTAAGCTTTTAGATTAGTGCTTATTTGTGTTTAGCTTAATTTTAGTTTTGAGCTTATTTGATTCTTAGTGATATCCGGGTTCGGTAAAACCCTTTTATTCCGGATAACTCTCCAAACAAATACTCTGGATAAGCCATAAGACAACAATATTCCGGATATAGCCTTGAAGTTTATTCAGGATAAGGATTCGGAACCAAGATTCCGGATAAGCTACTTGAAGGTTTTTCCGGATAAGAAGTTAGTGGAGATTCCGGATAAGTGTTAATTGGATATTCCAGATAAGGACCAGTTGTTTATTCCGGATATAGCTTCACCAGTGACTTATTCCGGATAAGCAGCAACACTTATTCCGGATAGTATTCCGGAGTGATATTCAGGATAAAGGGTCGTTTGAGATTCCGGATAAGAGTTCGAGAATTATTCCGGATAAACCTTCGATTGCATACTCCGGATATGGTGACAGGAATTATTCCGGATAGTGATTATAGGTGATTCCGGATAAGGACCGTGTGGTTTATTCCGGATAAGGAATCTGTGAGGATTCCGGATAAGCCGCAGGACATAGTATTCCGGATAAGGAACCGAAGAATATTCCGGATAAGGAGTGACAAACCTTATTCCGGATAAGCCTTGGAACCAAGATTCCGGATAAGCTATAGATTCGAGTATTCCGGATAAGGCTCTGATTTTTATTCCGGATAAGCTGTGTAAGTTTGGTATTCCGAATAGTGACAGTATTTGGGATTCTGACTCAGGTTTTTTTTATTTTCTGTTTCATTTTCAAGCATTTACTTTTCCCGCTATTTTTCTTAGTTTATTTTTAAAATTCACATTTTTATTACATTGTAAATTTAAGTTCTCGTCACACTTTAATTTTAAATTAAATTACTTTTAAAGTTTTAATATTGCACCCTTTACATTTTGATTAGTTTTAGTTTTAATTAACCGCCTTTTACTTTAAAGTCTTGCAATTTGATTACACTACAACGACAAATCCTTGTTTTTTACCAAAAGACGACTGAGTCGCACATTCTTCCCTTTCTCAATTCGAAAAGATCGGACGATAAAATTTTCTTACTGGGCAAAAGCCGAGTATTACTGTCGTTAAAGATTGTAAGCTTAAGTGTAAAGGTTTCTCCATCGGCGTAAAGGAGATTCATTTACTAGTGAAGTAGAACTCTCGAGTGGATACTCGAGAAGTGGAAATAAAGGAAAAATAAGTGAGATCTTTCTAGACCGAACCACTATAAATCATTGTGCATTGTGGTTTGTTTCTTTATTACTTCAAGTCTATTACTTTGCTTATTCACACTTCATCTATATCCATTTACGGTCACGAAAAAGTTTCAAAGCAATTAAAATTAATCGGTAAAAACTATTTAACCCCCCATCTAATTTTCTACAATTGGCATCAAGAGCTACGTACTCAAGATCTTTAAAGTATATTGTACTTTAAAACTTGAATTGATATATGGATTCTGAAAATTACAAAGAAGAGTAGTCTATGCAAATAAGTCACATTCTATAAATTGACAACAATGATTTTTTTTCCTTTCTAAAACAACGATCTCGACCGATCATGTAAAGTCAAATAAAAATAAAATCACCATCTTACCTTTGTTTCGATCAAACGTAAGAAAACAATTAACAAACAACTGGATCCTAAATCCGCCGCTTAGTATTTACGATCCCAAAGATGCAATATGGTTGTTTTGTCCAACTTTGTTAATGGTTTAATTTCAGAACTTCATCATCTTTGCTTGATTTCAATTTTATCAATTTATTTCTTTATGGGTTCTTTTATTATTTACATTTATATTTAATTTCGAAAATTATTTTGTCAAATCCTTGGTGTTATGTGTGTATTATTTGACCTCATCTGTTTAAAACATTTCGTTTTGCCATTACGTGTTTGATGTGAAGATACTTAAACTATTCATTTGACTAATGACCATCCAATGTGTTGAATATTTATTTAAAAAGGTTATTGGTACAATGAATAGAATACCAGAATTGGATCTATGCAAATAGGGTAAAGTCATGCTTAATTGTAGGGCTGAGCAGAAACCGCACCGTAAATCACAAAATCGTAAAAACCGCAAATAATCGTACCGTAAAAACCGCACCACAACGAAAACCGGTCGATCGGTTTTAAGAAAAAAGAAAACCGCAAAATGCGGTGCGGTTTCGGTTTTACCCTAAAATCGCACCACAAAATCTGCACCGCACCGCACATTAGTTATATAAAATCAAAAAACGACACATCGATTATTTAACGTGTATTTTAAGGGTTCTAGTGCATATTATCATTATTATTCTATGTAATGTGTGTGTTTACATTAAATATATGTATTGTTATAACCGAAAATACCAACATTATGAACCAAAAACCGCAAAACCCACATTAATTATATAAATCATTGGTGGTGGTGGTGCGGTGCGGTTAAAATCCGTGAAATCCAAAAAAACCGTAAAAAACCGCAAAACCGAAACCGCAAAAAACCGCGTGGTGCGGACTCATATTTTTCTAAAAACCGCAATCGCAGATGTGGTTTGATTTTTACCAAAACCCACACCGCTCCGCACCATGCTCACCCCTACTTAATTGTTCAATGGAAGCAGTAGGTCCAAAAACTATATTGTTTTTATATTTTATAATTGTAATATGATATTAGTTCCAACTTGCAAGAAGTATTCTAATACAGTTTACACTTTACATGGTGGAATTCCAATTATGCCTTTTGTTGTAACTAGACTATATGAATTGTCAATTATCTTTTAAGTAATTTTACGTTAATGTGACTCTGAGATACTACGAGTTTGTTTCATTCTTTAATCTTTACTATTGTTAATACTTAATATTGCCTAGCAAAGTAGCAAGTTTTTTGTAGATAAAGATTTAACTATTATTATTCTTGTTTCTTAGATGTATCAAGAAGAACGCGAGTAACATGTGAATGTGAAGAATATGGTAGAGTTGGAAAGCAACGCAGAAGAGAAACCAAAGAAAACTAGGGCGACCCGCAAACGGTCTTCGGTGTGGGGTCATTATGAATCATTTCTTAATGACCAAGGAGAGCAAAAAAGCAAGTGTCGATACTGTGCTAAGGAGTACTGTTCAGACACCAGAATTCATGGAACAAGTACCTTGCGAGGCCATCTGAAAGTTTGAGACCAGTTTCCTGGAAACATGCTCGATGGTCAAACACAGTTGGCAGTTCAAAAAGGAGATGGTGGTGATAGGAAAATGATTGCTTGGAAATTTGACCAGCAATCGATCAGAAGGTCCTTGGCATACATGTTGATCGTAGATGAGCTGCCATTCAAGTTCGTAGAGGGAAAAGGGTTTAAGCATTTTTTTTTGAATGCTACACAACCATTGTTTCATACTCCTTCCCGAATTACCATGGCTAGAGACTGTGTGAAGCTTTATCTCGAGGAAAAGAAGAAAGTTTGTGTTCTACTCGGGGGAAATGTTGGTAGGATCTGCTTGACTACCGACACATGGACTTCTCTACAACGAATAAACTACATGTGTTGATTGATAACAGATTGCAATAGTTAGATCCTCACATTATAAGACAATGGGAGGTTATAAATACACAATACTAGAGAACACGAATTAAACAGCTCCAGAAAGACCCAAATTATGAAACTTATCACAAATTTTAAGACGGTTACTTATCCTGTACATGCTACATTTGACCTTTACTCCTAACTCAGCTATAATCTAGCAACGGTAAAAAGTCGATCTTAAAAGATAAAACATCTGAGACATATATATGTTATTTAAACATAACTCATAACGACCATATTTTAAATATAGGCACCTTGATTTGGTGTGTGTATTGGTATAGCCACCCTTTGGTACAAGGGCAGATGTAGTCAAGTAAGTGAGCTTTAGCATGAGATCTATTTTTGTTTATTTCCATAACTTAACAGAACTGTCGTGACTTGCAGAAGCGACCATTCCAGTAACAGGCGATTGTGCCAAAGCGGATATTATGGTGTCGTGAGCTTGAACTGTCATTCGTTTGTTCTCGGTCATGTTCCACAGCTCCAACGACTGCACACAATAAGTAAAAAAAAGAGATTAAAGTAATCGTCTGATCAGAGAAAAAAGTCAAATATACTTGTTATACCAAAAAGGTGCAATCTTGATAAACAAAACAAAGAAATTACTGAATTTTAATAGAAATTGATACTTTTACACCAATCTAGAGAGATGTTCAGCGGTTCTGCCTGTTTAATGGGTCAATTCGGGTTTATATCGAATCCTGAGTATTAATGGTTTAATCTTTAATGGGTCAGCTGAGCCCTACTCTTTTAGACCCAGATTGGAAACTACACACTTCTACCTATTTTCTAACCCGTACCCTCCCAAATTTTCCAGATTTACTAATTTACATCATATCCTCATCACTGAATCCACTCTATCTACAATTTCAACCTCTGCCTTTAGAGAGAAAATATATAATCTTTAGAAAGAAAATAGATATCTAATTTCTCATCTCAAAAGCAAGAAAATGATTGATGTAGCATCAAAGAAAAAGTACTTACTCGATTTCCACCAATAACCAGAAGAGTAGAATAACTTGGATGGAAAACACAAGAGTGAAACTGGTTTCCACTTGAAGTGAGTTCATGAATGCACTCTCCACTAGCTAGCGACCACACTTTTACAGATTCTTCACTAACAGAAGCCATGTACTCTCCATTCAAGTCCCAGCAAACGTAGTTAACTACCCCCGAATGTGCCTGATAACCAAGTACAGGTTCCAACATGAAAATAAATACTAAACTCAATTATTTAATCAAACATCTAAATGATGTATTGAAGGCCCCAACCCGAATACTTGTTTTGACCCACATCAAAATTTACGCTTTTTGATTTAACCCCATCTTGACCCCATTACCCAACCCTCCCAAACGACACATATTTCCACCTCGACCAAATAACTTAGCCAAACTTGCTGCGCTATGAGACAGGATTTTATTTGGTGCGGATTGAAACATGTTGTTCGACCCGCACATACAATTTATTCACCTGTTTAATTATTACTGTATTAGTTAGTGCACTAACATGACCTGTTATTATAGTGAACAAAATCTATGAACAAAGGCGTTTGACCTGTTTCATTAAAAGTTTATAATCTTATAACTTGCCCGATTTAACCTGTTCATAACTGATATGTATAACTATATGGGTCAGAATATATCACCCTGATATTACTGAAACTTTCTTTCGGTTTCACAGTGAAATACCTTGAAGGAATGTGTTTGCCTATCGGTTTCAACATCATAGATGGAGACAGTGTTCTCTGATGCTGCTGCCAAAAGATGTCCAGTTACTGGCTGGAATCGCACTTGTGCACTGCCTCCTTGCTATACGTGTCCAGTATAAACAGTGGTTAGATATGAAAACCAGGATCGGGTATAGGAAATTTAAGGGTAAAGGCTATAGCTGCTTCATGTAGTAGCACATTAAATTCATTATGAACTACGGACCAATTTAAATCTCATTATGCATATACACGTCTTTATGATTCATTATGCATATGTATATTTTTCATAATATATGCAAGTATATTATGCATAATGAGATGTATATTATGTGTAATGAGATTTATATCGGTACGTTGTTCATAATGAATCTATACATACATCCATTATATATAGCTTTTACCCAAAATTTAAGTACTCCGTACTTAACAGCACAAAAGAGCCGCTATGTAGAACTCCAAACCAACCTTGGATACACGAGTGCACTGGAATGGGCTGATATTCCAATAGCGAATTTCATTCTTACTATCACAGAAGCAGAATAGATCACTCTTCTTGGGATGAAAATCTAGGGACATGACATGTGCAGTGTGGGTCGTATGTGCATGTAAACAATAGCTTGGCTGCAAGATCAAATTTATAAAGCAATGCATTTCAGACATGTCAGACTACAAACACATCATACTGCAGTATACACTATGGAGGTGGCAACCAAGTTGGGTAACCAGGTATATTTTTTAGAACAGGTCTAAACATTTTACCTTTTTTGAGTAACTAGTGGGCCACATACGAAATGATTTAGGAGGTTATTAACCACACTTATTTTATAAAGAAATTATTTAGGAGGTTTGTTGCATCCAAAAAATATAAGGCAACCTACGAACTGTAGACTCATTTAGTTCTATTGCTGATTTACATGCTTGAACTGCTAAACATAACCCGTACCAACCCGTTTATAAGTAAACGGGAAATTGCCACCTTTTTTATAAATTTGACTTTGAAAGAGATCTTACATCAGCGGCATCCCATATCCTCACAGTCTGATCAAAGGAAGCAGTCGCAAACTGAGTTGAATTTGGTCTAAACCGAACATCAGTTATTACATATTGATGTTCTTCGGGAGTGCTCTCAGTTTGTAAGGTATCCATGTTCCACAGAACAGCCTGAAGAGAAGAACTTGATGCTTAATTCGTGTGACAGATTGTCTAAACATAAACTCCATAATTACATTAGCAAGCAGTAAACACGGACGGACAAATACAAGTTAACTATAGGTGGCAAAGGGGCAGTTAGGGTAACATTTAAACAAGGCTGGTCAAAATGAATAATTTTGTGTGTGGATTAGAACAGGTCATCCATCTATCTCATCGGCACCTGTTTGT
The DNA here is from genome assembly GCA_025667525.1 of Glebionis coronaria. NCBI lineage: Eukaryota > Viridiplantae > Streptophyta > Magnoliopsida > Asterales > Asteraceae > Glebionis > Glebionis coronaria. Next base: position 550,231,627 of record CM046874.1, read on the forward strand.
CCATTCTTAGAGCTTAAAAAAAATAACGAATTAAAATAAATTAACGCAGCCACTTGCCTTTTTGTCATGGCCAGCACTGACTAGCATCTTTCCATCTGATGAAAAGTGACAGCATGTGACCTTATTTCTTGTCCGTATACAGCCAACTTCCGCAAAAGAAAAACCTGTGGATAGATCTTAGTTATAACCGGCATATATATGGTTACTTTTACCTTGACATGAAATTTTGTTACCTTGACATGAAATTTTGTTGATGGGATTGGAATGGGTCGACACAAGAGTTTCTTATGTGGGGTGGATTGACCTAAAATACATTTTGTTCAACAATTTCTATAAATTATAAACTATCCTTGAGTGCATTAACAATACACTTCACGTGACTTTCGACCCATTTGATGTGTTCCCTTCTAAGCTAATATGTTTGATTTTACCCGTGTGACCTACTAGAGATACACATAACCCAAATCGACCAGTTGATAAGTAAACAGGTTTAGAATTTCCATCTCTACAAAAAGGTGTTTTATCATTGGATACCTTTGGATGACCCGGTCTTCTGTTCCGTAACTGTCTGCTTTAATGTATTATAATCTCCTGCATCCTGTTGTAGAAAAGATTCCACATTATCATCCAGGTTACCAACATCCCCGAATTGATCAATGTCCTCCTGCACTACGAAGAATAAAGTTGAGGATCAAGGAGAATCTCATTTGAATTGCGCAAAATATAATCCTAATCGGATATCATTCATAAACAGAACTGAAGTGGCAAGTTCAACCCATGAAGTCATGAATGGCTGATTCAGGTTGTATAGTTTTTTATCCCCAATCATGTTATAGAACATTTAGAATCTTTTAATACAAAATTTTGACCATGATTGAGATTAAGTTATTTTATTAAACCATATTTGCAAAACAATCAAGTATTTGTACAAAAATTACCATTTGGATTTTTAGACATGTTACCAACTCACCCATGTTGCCACCTCTAAATTTTCAAAATGTAGATTCAGGCATAGTAGCTGAAATCAAGTATCCCACTATGTGAATTATGTAACCAAGCTGAACACGTCAGGTGAAACGCAAAATTTTCATAGAGGTTATTGCGACCATCTAGTATGATCAAAAGCTATTGTGGAAAATGAAAGAGGCTCACCAGCTGATTCGTTGAAGAAGCAAGCCCACCCGTTCCATCTGCACCATACATCATCATGCTTTTCTGCACACTGTTGACATGTTGCAGACTGCTAGCTGTGGTCACACCGTCACCAGGTGTATGAGTTGATGCTGGAGAGCTTGGTGAAGGACCCGCTGTATTCCCTGTACCTGTACTGGTAGCTGGTCCAGACGAAGAATGTTGTTTTCTTTTTCTGTTCTGCTGCAAAGATTGAAGAGGGCCATCATTTTGATGAATCCAGAATGTTGTAAAGAATAATAATAATGACAACCAAGTATGTATATTATTCAAAAAAAGTTTTAGAAGAGAGAAATTCCAACCCATTCACTTATGCATGAGTCGATATGGGTTGTTTTTCTATCATAAAGAGGTCAGATAAAAGTATTAGCTAAAAGGAGAACCCGTGGTCCGTGGATTATAACTACTGTAATCATAACTAACATATTATATTATCAATAAAAGAAACAGACAAACCCCACACACACATACGTATTTGGTACTGTATTTTACTGTTTAGAAGATAAAACTAATTGTATAACATTCTAATAATCGAACTATAAGCTGATGCCTCACCTGTTGCTGCTGAAGCTGGTGCTGTTGTTGCAACTGGTCCTGTTGTGATGAAGATTGTTGCATCTGTGGCATCTTCATCTGTCAAACACACATGGTCAAAGTTAAGGCTTCATTGTCAAACACACATGCATGTCAACTTGTAAGAAACTAATACTCAATTACCCAATATGCCCCTAGTTTAGTTAAAATATTTAACTAATATTAAAAAAACATAAAATACCCCTTATAATACTAGTATAAAGAAGCTTGCAAACAAACTTAAGAGGCACAAATATATCGTAATGACTACTAATGGGTCAATAGGAAAGCTTGAAATTTAGTAATTATGATGAAAGTAAATGTTGTAATGAAGAACCCATAAATAGAAAGTGTTTGTTAAGATTGGGAGTGATCTATTTTTAACTTAAGTCTATATAACGTCACCATGTATTGGTATCTCCAAGAATCAACCTAAAAGTAATGTACATTTGGCGTATTTATCAGATGTTTTGTCATCACATATAGGCATGTAGCAGCAATTCTCAGCTTTTAGATCCATGGTTCGATTTCGAACAATTGAGCAGAACCTCCACTATAAGTTTAACACATTCTAAAATAGGATGCTTTATTGTTTTTCATGCAATGAAAATGCGCAACTGTTAATTTCCATAAACAGGAACACGGTATAGATTCTATAGAATAAGTTGACAAAAATATTTAAGAATCTAATAATTCATAATAAAACATGCATTATGTCATGCATATTTATAAACTGCTATCTTGAAAAACCTAAAAAATCCATAGGTCATAAGTAGAGAAGATTAACCTTGGGTGAATTCATTTGCCCAGGGGAGCCTACAGAACCCTCATTTCTTGTGGCTTGACCATCTTTCATGATCATATTACCTCGAGGTAATCCAAATCCATAATTCTGGGATGCTCCGAGGTTGCCTTGTGCCTGGGCATGTGCCAAGACCTGTTGTTGTTGCGATGCCAAATAAAACTGATTCGGGTTCTGCATATTGGTTTTATGTACTTGAAGACCTAATCCCGGGCGTAGTTGGTCAATCCCCTGCATTGTTTGCCAATAAATAGGTATGAAAATGAAATGTTACAAATAGATCGACAGAACAACTATCAAATACTTACAGTTAGAGGCCAGCCCTTCAATGGAAGACCAGTAACACCTTGGTTTAATCCTGAAAAGATAAAATGTTAATATAACGTGAAGTTCCATTATATAGATTTTTTTTTGAAAGACAATCTATATTAAAACAACAAAATAACATACAAAGGAAACTCCTTAAATAACCAAGATGGTTAAATAAGGACACAAACCAGAAACAAAAACACAAACCAAGATGGTTAAAATCATTATATACAGATGATTTTAAGCATCCGTTATGTTGATTGCTGCTCTCTTAGAGAAACAAAAAAAGTAACAGCGAGAAAATGGTAGCATATAACTAATAATAAATAGATAGCTTCCAATATTCAGTTATTTGCGATTGTTATTTCAAACTGCTGAATTTAGATAAGTTATACGGAATTTAATGAACATAATAATAATAGCTAATTCTAGTTTCTTCCCTTTTCGTAACAAACCCAATTAAAAAGGTGAATTTGATAAAGCAATTAAGTTATAGAGGTCATGGTCAACTGAAATCGGATCACGAAAATAAGTTCTACAGGAGACCCTGTGACGATTCATCCACTATATAATATTTGTAAAAAGATTACCTGCACCACCTAATCCAGACTTTGACTGCAAAATCGCTTGTCCATAAATTGATGACGGGTCTGTGGGCAAGGATTTCGGTGTATTACCCATGTTCACTTCTTGTTTAATTTCCTAACATTCATAAATATACCTTTAACACGAGCATGAACTAAAATAGAATAATATGTATATAAGCGTACGCAATTTCGATTTCTATTATAGTATACCGTGTTTAACTGAGACCTTCCTTGAAGTTGCTGCAAACCTGTAGACATATTTGGTGAATTTCCTTGCACCAGTTGTCTGTATGAAAAATAAATACCAAAAGATATAATGATGATTTTAAAAAACCATATGACGAAAAAGATAAACGAGGATTAATGGCTGACGACTGATTGTACCCTTGATGATTAGTGGCTGATTTGAGAAGGGCCATTCTACTAGCATCAAGAAGACCTGGAGAGTTTTCTGAATCCATGGAATGAGAAGGCTTCATTGGTTCCTCGTACATCTTCATACCTAGCGTACTGGGCGATGGCTTTCCCATCATTCCGTCAGTGCTCATCGTATTAACAGGACCACCAATGGGAGGATGATTAGGATCCCTTCTTTGCAATTGAGCGTTCCGCTGTTGTATGATATGCATCTGCTGCATTTGAAGCTGTTGTTGATGTTCCTTTGCTTTCATTTGCTGTGTCTGGAATGTGTTTCAAAAATCGAAGAATACAAAATACAATAAGAATGTTTACTTAATTTAGACAAACCGTAACAAAAAAATAAAAAGTACGAAAAACCTCAATGTAAGCTACAGCTGCATCAGAATGTTTCTCGTTAGTCCTAGCGATGAAAATGTCCCAAAAGACAGACCACCATTCAAAGAGAAATCCGCCAGGAGCATCAATAGCTGCAAGTCAATGGTAAACCCGTTATCCACGTATTAATTATAGTAATATCATTTCATGCATTGCATATATATTAAATACGAAATTCCATTTAAACAGTCTTATAGATTAGCCCACCAGAATCAGTTACATAAATGACTCGCCACATGAGTGGCAGTATATTGTTAACAGACATGGAATCATATTTAAAGCTCGTATGATTGATTTAACAGCAAAAATATGTACTAAAAAATGATTGAACACATGGAAAACCGAAGACCTATAGAGAAAGCTTATAAACGGAAACTCTGCCAACATACCTACAGGATCGGTCGCAACTTTCCCTTCAGCCATGAAAGCTTTTGCAGATGCATGCAGCTTCCGTTTTAGTAAATAGTCGTGGATGTAAACATCCAGCCTACCAAAAAAGCGCAAATTCGTTATCAAAATAAAATCATCCAACAACGACCACAAGTTAACATGAACCAATAAACATCCATTCCGCATCTAGTGCAACATATGATCATTTTAGTTAACAAATGAAGATTATTCAAAACGTTTAAGTAATATTGTGTCAGTTATTGATGTTATCCAAAACGCTTAAACTTTAAATGCATGTAGTCGTAAAAAGAATCCAGTCGTGACAGTAACAACGCTTTATCTTCTCCCCAAAAAATTCCAATTCACTCTTATGAGTGTCATTAGATTACATTCTATAACTTGGAATAAATCTGAAAGTTCCATAACAAATTCAAATCACTTGAATTCAGGTCAACATTTATATCAGCTCTAAGGCTATGTTCGGTAAAACTAGCAGTAAAATTTTGTTTTGTAAAAGTGTTTGTTAAGATAGTTGAATCTGTAACTATAAAGTGTAAAATAAGGTAAAAGCAAACGCTAAAGGGGTATTTGTTTAAGCTTATACATGGGCTTATGAGCTTATTTGATTTCGGATTATATTTTACAAGTCCTAATTTTTCGGCCTATTTTAAGGGTTTTAAGCTTATACGTATAAGTTTATCATATAGTAATAATAAACTTATATAAGCCCACAAGTCTCAAACTAAGGCTTATGAAATATAAGCCGAAACAAAAATTTGCTCACAAGCCACATATAAGCTTAAACAAACACCCCCTAACGCCAACCGCCTCTTTTATTCGCGTTAAAACAAACTCTGAAACTCAAACGTCAGCGAACGAACATTATATCCTAAACGTTAAATGCTCCTAACCAGGGTTCTAAATAGCGCGCTATAGCGCGCCTTATAGCGGGCTATAGCGTGAAGCGTGGTCTCCACGTTACGAAACAGACTAAGGCGGCGTCTTAAGGCGTAGCGTGCTAAAAAGCGTCATAAAGCGTGATATAGCGCGCTATAGCGCGTAACGTGGCGCTTTTTTTCGAATCTTTTTGCTGATTTACAAGAATTTTGCTCGTTTACTAATTTTTGGCTATTTAGTTGACTTCGGCTTAGTAATTTTACTATGGAAATAAATCCTTAAATAACTAATAGCCGATTTTGTTTTCAACTAAAATTAAAATATTTTTTCATTTTATAAACTCGCTATATAAATGCTAATTTATAAATATTTTGTGCCGCTATATGTCACGCTTCAGAAAACGCCATAGCTTCGCTATAGCTTCTGTAGCTTGTAGCTTGGCTATAACGCTACGCCACGCTTCACGCTATTTACAACCTTGCTCCTAACTGCCCATGATCCCCACCGCTAAACCACACGCAATCAAACAGAATTAAGACACACACAAAAAAACCAAACAACCATTACATCCTAACCGTTAAATGCTCCTAACCGCTCAACTACGATCACCGCTAAACCGTACGCAATCAATGAGAATCAACTTACATAATCAGACACACACACACAAAAAAGCATCAAATCAGTTTCGGAAAACGCGAAAAAAAAGCACTTACATCTTATCAGCTTCCCAAGTACTCTGCGCCATAACTAACTAACCAACGATCAAATCACAAATATCCTCTTTAACAACCACCACTCCTACAATTACATAAAACAAAACAATTATAATTTAAAAAAAAAACCAAAAAACCTTAATGAAATCTAAAAATCTCAACGACCCAATTGACAAAATCAAAAACACATAAAAACCCAAAAAAAGAAAGAAAAAAAAACAGTTAAACCATAATTAGCTTAAATTCAAGAAAATTAATAAAAATAGTATAATTTAAAAAAAAAACAGCAAACCTTAATGAAATCGAAAAATTTGAACGACCCAATTCATAAAATCAAAAACCCATAAAAACTAATACAAAATTGAGGTGTAATTGATTTGAGTTAAGTATTGAGAGAATTATGGATTGGTTATGATGAAAGTGAAAATATTATATATATTTATATTTATATTTATATGAGTTTGAATATATGATGATTGAGAGTAATATAATATAATATAAAAAAAGTATGGAGAAGTGAAGATGATGGGGGTGGGGAAGATGAAACCTTTTCAGTTGAGTTGAGGTTCGGGAAGTGAGAGAGGTTTAGGTTCGGGGGGTTTATGTAATGGGGTGGGTGTTTGTTTGTTTGTTTGGTAATGATGTTATTATTATTGACAAGGATAACAAAAATCACTAATTTTACAAACATGTTTCATCAAATACTTTAAGTTTTATTTAAGGAATTGTTGTATCTATAAAACTAGCAAAATTTGCTAAGATTTTGCAAACTTTTTAAAAACTGGTAAGATTTAGTTTGATGAGTTTTAACATAAAGTTATAAATTTTTGAATTAATTTACGCGTTTGATATTTGATATGTTGTAATCAAAGTTATAATGGAAACAATTATTACGATAGAATGAAAAAAGATTGTTTGTTTTAAAGAATCTAATGATTCATCGAAGGGATTAACCCACTACACCAAAATACGTCTTGTAAAGAATGAAAATTGCACAAAACTCTATCATTAATTAACCACATTAAATTTCTTATCATTAATAGAGTATTTAAGTCTTTTTATTATCGATTCCATTACGTCTTATCATACACATTACATTATTTATTTAATTACGTAGTTTATTCCATTCATTTGACATTTCTTTTCGTCTTATCAAACATACTCTTTGGTAAGAGTGAATGGAAAGAAAAGAAACAATATGAGAAAGCATTCTTTTGTTTGTATAAGTTGAGAAAGGAAACAAAGAATGATTTTTGGATTCCTACTCCATTCTTTTCATTCTTTAAAAAAGATGAATAATGCTGAGAATGGATGAATAAAAGGTAAGTAATTCACGGGTTGATTCTCATTCATAATGAGGAGTCACTTCATATCAAAAGGAGTAACCATATAGAGGGCACATGCTAGCAAAATTTTGTAAAAAAAACATTCAACCCTCACACACATCTTCTCTCGTTCTTCTTAGATGATTTGTTTTTTTTATATCATCTTCATCCACCGCTATTTAATTCATCATATATTTTATATCCCGGTTAATTAAGTTCTACATGTAACTTTTGATATCCGTTATGTTTTGTAGTGTCAAAATTATATGCTCACAAAGTGTTCGATTATCTACTTGTGGGGATATAACCATATATATTGAAACTAAATCAATTATTAAAGATGTCTAAACTTACATCAAGTATTCAAATCCCAACAATTCAATTAGAAAACAATGATCGGTCTTAGATTCGAATTCTAAGTCGAAACGAAAAAACACCATAATCATTTGCTTAATATTTTGCTAAATGGTTTGTTTGCTGCTTCGGGTTGAATTCGAAACTAAAAACTAAATTAAATTTTGAACATGATTACGAAAACATAATTTAAATCTAGTTTTGCGACTTTAAAACTAAAATTTATACAAAGGCAATATTAGTGACTTTAGATGTTTTAAACAAGAATTAGTGTACTGCATTTCGAGTTTTTATCTTAGTCGATTCCACACTCCTAGCAAACAAAAGAATCAAGCTTGTAACATATATCTCTAATGGATTCTCTATCGGCACCAAACAACGTAATGCAATAACATTCTTTTAACCCATTCTCTTTCAGTGCAATTCCATTCTTCTTGACATTTCACTCGTACCAAGCGCCCATTTAGTTTATTTGATCGGATGGTCTTATTCGGTTCGATAGTATTACGGTTTTATTTCACTTTCTATTTTAATTAGTAGAATAAATTTAGTTAAATAGATATTACGATGATTATTTGTGATTTAGTTAATTTTACCTTACTTAATATAGCCACCGGGTAGTTTTATATATGTTTGTTAAATAATTTGAAATTTGAGAAGCAAGTGTGGAGAAAAGGATATTTCATTAATAATTTACGAATTTTTAAGATTTTATTTTGGTTAGGCAAAAACCATGAGAGTGATTCAAATTAGATTTAATAATTAATTACCACTGTAATTAAATCAAAGTTTTGAGAAAATAATTGTTAGATGTATTAGTCGTCATTTATAAAATATGATCTACATATGGCTATCTTTTCACTTCATTTGACAAACATACGTGTTTAGAATATATTTCCGATCTTATTAGCTTAGAATTGTTTGTTTGATTGATAATTCATATTTTAGTGATTAAAAATTAGTTTTTCAAGTTTCACTAATGATATGTCGTGGTGGTTCTAAATGTAACATTTAAGCATTCAGTTGTAATCTTTTAAATGTTTTTCGTTAATTCAAAAAATTCAAAAGCTAAAAAAAATAAAATAGTTATATATATTTTTGTCAATAAAATTTATCAATCCAACATCGGGTAAAACAAAATATATATAATATATGGTATTGTGGTGGAATGGTTTGGAGCTAGGATTGGTCGAAAATGGAGTTGGGGCATAAGTACGAGCCCATATTATAAGTCGAAATTTGAAGTTTATATTTTTCAGAAAGAAGTTAGTGAATTATTTGGATTTAAAACTTACTAATGTAAAACTGTATAAAAATACATAAATAAATTGACATATATTTTTAGCTTTTTCTTGATAAATAATAGTATTTTAGAATATATATAGATTTTAATTAGTTATATACTCTCATAAACTACTTTTTTATCGTCTTGAGCTTATGTAAACTTATAACTTTTTATAAACTCATGTAAGAAACAAAATTTATCGTATATGTTGAAATCTCTCGTAAATCTTAATAAAGACCTTTCAAACAATATTGTAAGATGAAAAGAAGATCGATGTTAGTTTAATATGCTTTAGAGCATCTATAATGTTCAAAAGACTTGAAACATTTAATGCATTTAAGACATTTAATGTTACACACTAATAGTCCTAATTAATACGTAAGAGCTTTAAAAAAAACTTTAAAATTTACCAAATTTTGTTGAAAAGCTTTCTTAAAATACTATTTAAAAAACTTTACAAAATACTACATAGTAAAAAACTTGTATATAGTTAAGTCTTTGTAAGTTGTAAAAGCATTTTCAATGTTAGCTTAGAGAATAGCTTTTTATTATTTGAAAAGTCATGTGAACCACTATTTTACATTGCGTGTATATCTTGATGAAAGACTTTTTACCCAAAAACTTATAAAACTTCAAGTGGTTACTTGAAACAAAAACTTTTTATCCTTTAAAGCACAAATTGATATTGATTTATTACATAAAACTCTTAAAAAGCTTTTGATAATAACTTTTAACATTGACACATATTTGATAAATGACTTTTTAAATTATAAAATTTATTCAAATATTAATGATATTTAATACACCAAATCTCAGTCTTAAATACTCTCGGTATATCACAATTTTAAAGTTGAAACCAAGGTTTTCAAAATCGGGATCTTACTTAGGATCGTTTTCGTCATTGTAAGATCGAGATCGTAAAGTAGGATCGGGATCGTAAGATCCTACTATAATGTAATTTTTTAGTAGTTTTTGCAATATTTTACAAATTTACAAATTAACATACATTGTAAACACAAAATTATACGAATATTTTATAAAAAGGTGGTCGTAAATTATGATTATAAAATGTATAAGATGATTTACATGTTGTTTTTAGATTATACTAAATAGAACCTATAAATTTGTATTTATTTAGTTTGTCGCTCGAGAAAAAGTAAGATCGGATTGTAATAGATCCTAATATCTTATTATCAAGATCGAGATCTTATATGATCTTAAGCATGCGAAGATCCTACGTAAGATCTGAATCGTTTTTGTTTTACAGTATCATAAAATCGTAAGATTCTAAGATCAAGATCGGGATCTTAACAACCTTTGCTAAAACAACACAAAACCTTCATACAGATACAAAACCAAACAGGTGTGAAAAAACCCAGGTTCGTAACTTTAAAGAAAGTAGAAAAAGACAGGTACGGAATTAGGTTCGGTGACTAGCATATAGTAATAAGTAGAGTGACTGCATAAAGTTTGATCAAGTATCGGTGGGCCAGGGGTCACTATAGGATATGTGATTGTGGAAAATGACGTGAGCATGACGATGTGATTAAGTAGTGTGACCTGTCGTGGTCATTTAAAAGTGTATTCAATTCATAGTCACTGATTTTTTGTTAGCTTTGTTTTCCACCCTTGTTATAATAAACATAGGCTTTCATATTTCTACTTTTTTTAAAATGTCCTTTTGTTTAGTATTTTTTTCCTTAATGATTGATTAGGTGGTGACGTAATAGATTAATACTACTAGCAAACATGCTTAGGTTAACTTTAGCTCCGTATTTCATGCAAGGCTTTTTAAGAAAAAACACAGCACTTTAAGGATATGAAAGTGTATCGAATAAGACCATAATTGTTTCATATGTGTTATCTTTTCGGCTTAATGTATAAACTTTTTAATCATCATATATTTAACGTATGTGTTTAGAAGACATATGTTCGGACGATAATTAACGCGGATATCTGAAGGGCACATTTGACGAATAACCCAACGAGTAGATGTGTACAAACTCGGTTTTTGTTAGCATCTTAACCGGTTTTTGGTCAATCATGGTTTAACTAGTTAATCTCAATAACTCGTTGAGGTCAGGTATAATTTTGAGGGTAAAAAATTTAGCTGTTACTAACTGGTAATGAGTGGTGAAATCAAAATATTACATGATAAAAGGTAAAGAAAATATTTTTTGACAATAGCGACAAAACTTAGAAAAAAAAATATAAATTGACATAATAAATCAAGAATTATTGCTTAAAGAATGAATGATTTATAAGATTTTGAAATGTTCAATGTTAGGCTTTATTATATTAGTGGGGGCGATTTGAGTTTTCGATAAAAAAACATCTTAAAAAAACGCACAAAATTTTATAAAAATGACACTATATGTCATCGTTTTGTCTAAACCACGCCATTCCTTATGAGTGGATCCGCCCATGCCGGTAAGGGTCAATTAGCAATCGGTTAGAATGTGAAAAATCGGTTATAACCGGAGTCTTTTTTTTAATTTTTTTTTAGTGTTTGAGTTTACCAAAGAAGAAACTGAGAGCTACCTTTTATACTTTTGTAATTAAAAATAAATAAAAATTAGCTTTTGTGACTAAACATGACTTTTATTTTATTTTTTTATATATGAATTTTCAATTTGACATTACGAGCCGACTAATCACAAAGCGATTATATTTTTGAAATCTGTTATTAACCATGTCGATAGATTATCTAATTATATAGACTTAAAGCCATAAAATACCTACGTTGTTTATATCAAAACTTGTTAGTTATCGGTAAATACTAAAAACATGACATGACAGTCATATGTGGCAGCTGGTAAAATTGATTGTTAGAGTAACGACCGATTTTAATCGAACAAAAATTCGATTTTTTTTAAAAGAAATTCTCATTTTTTTTAATAAAGTTAATTTAATATTTTTCGAAAAAGAAAATTCGAGAAATATTTTTAAAGTTAACATATTTATGAAAAAGGTTGTCTTTGAATTTTTTTAAAGAAAGTTAATAATAACTAAACATTTTTTTTAAAAGTTTTACTTCTATCTTAAGAAAAAAAGTAAAAATGTATAAAAAGTTTAACCAACATAAATTTCTTTTAACTTTTTTGAGAAAAATCGCATAGTTTTTTTTACTTTTCAAAAACAATTCAAAAGAAAAACGTATATTTAACTTTAAAATTTGTAATATTCTTTCGGGAAAAAAAATCGAAATAAATGTAAATCTTTTTTTGAAAAAAAAATCAAAACTAATAAATTAGTAATGAGTTTTTCTTAGATTATATTTTGGTTAATTGAAACGATCGTTAATATAAGGGTAAAGATAACATTACAATAATAAAAAAACGATCGTTAACTTTATCGGTGCCACGTAAAACTAGCAGGTCATGTTGATAATATATACCGATAACCAACAAGCTTAAATGATGATAATGAATTTGATTCACCATATTGGTAATCTATGGAAATTTTGTAGAGTACGTTAAACTGTTTATATATAATGAAACTCATAACGCTGTTGAGTACTTGTAAGTATTGGCTTCTAGAAATATCCGTTACTAAAGTTACGATGATCACTTCATGACATACAGATTCCAAACACTTGCTAACTTAGATTGTGTACAGAACTTTTATCGAGTGTGGTTCATTTTCATTTTACTTTTAAAGACTGTAATTTAGCTTGTGTTTAAACAAAAGATGCTTTATAAAAAATGAATGAATCAATGTCACCAATACTCCTCAGTTCTTCTTTTGAAAACTTTGCCTCATACAAAAAGTCCAATACATCATTATGTTATTTCTTCATAATCATTATACAAGCAAACCATAGGGTATGTTTGGCAAACATAGGAGCTGAAGAGGACCGTTGGAGCGGGTCGCTGGAACATGTAGTTTGAGTTTATTTTTATATGCTATGAGCTTATTGTTTTGTAAAAATAAGTTACAATTAAAAATAAGTTTCGTTTGGCTGACAGAGCTTGAAGGGTGTGTTTGGCATTTTTAGGAGCTAGAACGGATTGCTGGAGCGGGTTGCTGAAGCTGGATGCTGGAGCATGTAGCTTGAGCTTATTTCACATGCTACTTTAACTAGCATGTCATTTAGGAGTTTATTTTTTTAACAAGCTCCCTCAAGCTCTGTTAACCAAACGAGACTTATATTTAATAGTAACTTATTTTTTAAAAACAATAAGCTTAAGTTATGATAAGCTCAAATAAGCTCATGCGCCAAACATAGCCTAATTAAAGTAGCATGTAAAAATAAGCTCAAGCTACATGCTCAAGCATCTCGCTCCAACAACCCACTCTAGCTCCTAAGAATGCCAAACATACCCATAGCCTAAAAAAACGGTTACTAACCGTATGTGTGCCTGGTTTTATAACCGGTTAGTGAGTGATGGCTCTCTACCTGATCTCTTTCTCAGAAACTATAACCGGTTAGCAACCAACGGTTAATTTCGCAACTTAACCAGTTATGATCAATAACAATAACCGGTTATGATCGGGTTCAGTTTCGATTTTGTTTTCGGGTTTAGTTTCGGTTATTATACGCACGGCTACCAACAAGTAGCTGATCCATCAGTCGCTGCCATGGATCGAGCGTGAGCCGACAAGCCCCAGGAAGAACGGGCATTTTTTTTGCTAAGGATCAAGGTCAGGACGTGCAAACAAAATTCAAAATTGTTTGTTTTTTAGTATGTCTAACTTCCTAGAATCTTTTTGCTAGTCTAAAAACAATTTTGTGCAACAATAATTTAATGGAGGTGATTTGCACACTTCATAAAATGATTGTCACACTCAAAATGTGTATGTGTTGACATTTGTACCCTTCCATTAAGTAGTGTGTGCAAATTTTAACACAAGCATTAAGGGTAAAGATGTCAACACACACACATTTTAAGTGTGTCAATCATTTTATGGAGTGTGCAAATCACCTCCCATAATTTAATATATCAAAATTTTTTGACAATGTCTAACCGAGCCGACTCGGTTGGCTTGGCCGGTGCTGATAAGGATAGAATCAAATTAATGAAAATAACTTACCTGGAAGATGTAGTCAAGTAAAACTTCCGATTCTGGTCCCATAAGTGATTAACAATTGTATCTGGAAAACTATGTTGAAACAAATTTCCGCAGGCACAGGGCCCAAGGATATTTAGCTTCGGTCTCGTGTAAGGTGTGCCCGTAGGATTGGCCTACCCTGCAATAATAGAACGCACGTTAGCTCGCCCAAGGTGTGAACCCGAGACCAAGCTCCGGCGTGAAAGTAAGTAACTATCACTGGAGTGGTATCCGGTGTGGAATACCGGAGAGATACTATTAAGTAGAAGTAAATGTGATGTACTGTGTGTTGTTGTGTGTAGTAAATGCCTTGGGGTATTTATACCCAAAGTTTAAGGCATATCTGGCTGTGTAGTCATGTCATCGAGACATGCGCTATGAACAGTACCCTGAGGTCAGAAACTGTGTAAAGCAGGCGGCGGATCATGGCTGGATCCGTTGGATAAAGCATTGCCTGTTGGGTAAAACAAGGTCTCCCAAGATATGTGGGATCTTGTCTGTTGTCTCTCTCCTACGTGGCAATTGCCTCGGCGCTAGTGACATGCCTTCGGCCATATGCCGGAGACATACGCGAACATGCCCCCCCAAGTATTAGTTCATTATACTTATAATGGACTGATACTTTGAACAAATTAGTCTTTGTGCTTTGTCCGGAGCTGATTATTGAACCGTTCCGTCTTTTGAACCGGTCCGCGTCTGTTTCCTATTTTGGACTCCCTTTTCCTTTAGTGGAGGTTGAGATTACGACACGTGTCTCGCAATTTTGAATTCAATGGTGGATCTTTATCCTCGTGATTCGCGAGTGAATAGTGTCACCTCGTTTTCTTCGCCCAGGCCCCCTATATATACATGCTATCCATTTCCATCTCCTACCGTTTTCGCCATTGTCATTTTCTTCATCCTTGCTTCCTTCTCACAATCCGTAGGTAAATTTCTTATTCGTTCGTTATCTTTTATAATTGTACATTTGCCTGTTCCGGATGACTGGGAAATAGATCATAAAGTCGAGAGTGGATCATCCTGTGAAGCGTGATCCCAAGTGTGACATGCACATACGTTTATCTGGTATGACTGAAGATGATTTGAAGGTGGTGATATGTAAATATAACATCCCTTCGCTTTTAAGACCCGCCTCCCGGATCCGGACTTGACCATGGATCGTTTACCTGATTCTACGATTGGCATTTATCGTCAGTTCCTTGACCACTCTGGCCTTCGGATTCCTTTCTCCACTTTCTTTTTGAATGTGATTCAGTACTTCAAAGTACACATTTCTCAGTTGGTTCCCATAGGCGTAAATAAGGTAGTGATGTTTGAATTACGTTGTTTCGGTTCGAGGATTCCCGTATATGTTACATTATTTAGGGTGTTTTATAGGCTGAGTAAGCAGGGCCATTGGTTTTCCTTCGAGAGTCGAGGCGAGGGAGAATATGGCAAATGCTTGACCGAGACCACTTCTAGCCTCAAAAAGTGGAAAACAGAGTTCTTCTTAATAGACCGTCGAGCGATACCTTTTGCTATGCCCTGGAGACATCGTGAGTCTGTTATAACTGACGAGATTCCTGCTTCGTACAATGTTGGACATGCCAAAGCTCTCCAAAGAAACCCGTTATGTGTCGTCCTCCTCCTGAAGTTTTACTTTTTCTCGATGGTCTTTCTTTCCCCTATAGTCATCCGGAGCTGCGCCGGTTACTTTTAGACGCTGACAAGAAAGGTATGTTTTTGTTTTTGTTTGTTCTTGCTTCATTATTACTCACGCGGGCTTGCTTATGCTTGCCTTGCCTTTGTTTCTCGTTTTTTTACAGAGATGAGTTTCATGGATTTTTTGGACCTTCCCTTCTTCGACGAAGGCATTGTCGACATTGGAGAACCTTATGGAGAAAACGAGAAACCAACTCCTCGCGTGACTGATCCTTTTCCCGTTGGTCAAGATATTCCTAAATTGACACCCGTTCAACAAGCAGTAGAGAAGCCTTTGGCTCGGATCTTGGAAGCTAAACAGAAGCAGGAGAAGAATCTGAGGGTGAGAAAAACTTCTTCTGTCGCTGAGGGTAGCACGTCTAACAAGAGGATAAAAAGAAAAGGTCGTCAAACCGTTCATTCCGAGTCCGAGGCAGATTCCCAGTAAACCCACTCCACTCAACCCATAAGTGTTGCGAAACCCAATTCTCAAGCTTCGGCTGGTGGTTCTGGTCTTAGAGAGAAATCACCCTCCACTGTACATGTGAGTGATCATTCCTCACCTCATGTTGAACATGATTCGCAACTTGCTGGTTAGTTTTTTGCTTTCCTTCTTTTCATCTCTTTTTGTTGTTTGCCTTCACCTTTTTATTTATATATGTATGCATGTGTGTACTAATCCTTTCGTATATAGCAGGAGAAGAATTTGAGCCCCCTAAACATGTTCCGAACTAGAGGCTGAATGAGGACGTTAAAGTCAACCCCAATTATGCTGCTAAGGAGTTCCTATACAATCTTGCCACTCATGCTGATGACCAACATCTGAAAGCGATGTCCAATTATGACATCCTTCGTCATAGCTGCCGGACCGTCGCCCAAAGCACTATTGCCGCAGCAGAGTTGATGAAGCGTTATGAGAAGCTAAACAGTGAATATGTTGATATGGCTAACTCCCATTTTGCTGAGAAGGAGTCCTTCTCCCAAGGGTAAGAATTGCTGGGTCGCTTGAAGGTTTCCCAACAAAAGCTTAAGGATTCCCGTTCTGCTTGTGCTAAGAGAGAGGAGGAGTTGAACCTTCGCATTCGAGCGCTTGAAGAGGAGAATGAGGCTCTCAAAAAGTCTGCAACCGAAGAAACTGAGCAACTTTCTCTTAAGAACCATGAACTTATAGATGTTTCTGGGAAGCTTTCTACTGCTGAAACAAATAACAAACATCTTATGGTTCTTCTTAGCCAGGCTGAAGTCGATAAGCAGATGTTAATCCGGGTCTGGATCCCATGCTTGGTCAGGAAGTTGCTTGGGAGCTATGAGTATCGCAGATCCCTCGGCGCAGCATGTAGCGTGGCCTTCTCTACTGGTTTTATGAAATCTACCGGTCTCGGAAGAACTCCGGAGCAGGTGAAGAATGTGTTGTCCAAAATCAAAAATATCAAGAGAGATGCTTTGAAGACTTGGGTCGCTGCTTGTGACGCCTTATTTGTTGCCTCATATCCTTTTATTGAAAAGGTATCTTCCTCTTACTCTTTGTCTGTTGGAGATTTGCTACAACTGGAGCCTGAATGTGGACTATCCTCATCTGTGGCGAGTGAGCTTCCTTCCGCCGCAGCTTCCAACATCACTGAGAAAGATGTTGAACTATCCGAGCCTTCATCCCAGAACCAAGAAGAGAAGAAAGTGGACTCCAAAGTCGATGCAACTGCCCTCTGAATGTTTCTTTGCCTCCGGTATGCCGGCATGGGCTTGTAACCAAACAATATTTCCAAGTATTGTAATAATTTCCTCACTTTTATTTTTGCCATAACATTATTCGTGCCATGTAGTGGGTGTTTGGTGATTTGAACATGTAACAAACAATGCGTATTAATAATTCCCCATCTTTGAAATATATTGCATGTATTCCTTTATGTTCACGTGTCTAGTTTTTTTTTTCTTTTTTTTAGTGGTAGACAAGTTTTTGTACTCTGTCCTTCGGTATCGAACCGAAAGCTTAAGTCATATGATAATGCTTACCTCTTTTATGAAACATTCAGACACTTATGAGTGTTTTTCATTATTCACATGGGAGGACATCGGCACATGGCCGCTTTTGATTTGTCCTCCGGATTGCCTTTCGGGCGCATCCAACACTTAGTGTTTTTCTCTTATGATTTATGTGTGGGAGGACATCGGCACATGGCCGCTTTTGATTTGTCCTCCGGATTTCCTCTCGGGCGCATCCAACACTTAGAGTGTTTTTCTTTTATAGTTTATGTATGGGAGGACATCGGCACATGGCCGCTTTTGATTTGTCCTCCGGATTGCCTCTCGGGCGCATCCAACACTTAGAGTTTTTACAATTTTGTAATCCTTCGGTTAGCTACTCCGAGGATTGCAAACGTAATGACAATCGTGTTACCTAAACAACGTGAAAATTTCATTCATTCAATCGTTTTCTTCGTTACATTGCTTTGCTTACATAAAACATTTTTGGAGATTGATTGCATGCCAGGTTCTTGGTACCTCACATTCATCCATAGTCTCGAGCTTGTATGAACCATTTTGGTATGCTTCTTTTACCCTGTAAGGGCCTTCCCAGTTGGGACCAAGCTTGCCAATCTTCTCAACCCTGTTGGCCTCGTTTCGTCGGTAGACAAAATCACCCACTTTGAAGTTGAAAAGTTTCACCCTTTTGTTGTAATATTGTTCAACCTTTTTCTTGTACTTTGCTTCCTCAATAGCTGCGGTCTCTCACCGCTCCTGCAACAAGCGATTCAGCCAGAGCTCCTCCTCGTTGTTGTCTTCGTTGAACAGGAGGGTTCTTGCGGATGAGACTCCCATCTCGGCCGGGATCACTGCTTCGCTCCCATATGTCAAACTGAATGGTGTTTCTCCATTACTTGTTTTTAACATTGTCCTATGGGCCCATAACACATGAGGGAGTTCATCGACCCATCCTGTCAGGTTCCTCCCTAACCGGGCTTTGAGTCCATGCATTAGAGACTTGTTGGCCCTTTCAACCAAACCATTGGCTTGCGGATGAGCGACGACGGTGTTCATTTGCTTAATTCCCCATTTCTCACACCATTTCCTTAGTGTTCCTTCCACCAATTGTTTTCCATTATCTGTCACAATAACCCTGGGTAATCCGAATCTGTACACCATATTCTGCCAAGCAAACTTTTTTACCTCATTCCCGGTAACTCGTGCCAGAGGCTTTGCTTCTATCCATTTTGTGAAGTAATCGATTGCCATGATTACAAACTTCACATTCTATGGAGATCCATCGATTGGTCCTAGGATGTCCATTCCCCATTGATAGAAGGGCCATGGTGACATGATGGAGGTTAACTTTGTCTTCGGAAGCCTTGGAACCGGTCCATGGGTATCTGACATGCATCACACTTGGAGATTTCTTCCCATGCATCTTGGTGCATGGTGGACCAATAATACCCTTGTCTCATGATCTTTGCCACCACCGACCTTGCGCCGGAGTGCATTCCACATGACCCCTCATGGACTTCTCTGATGATGTAGTTGGCTTGAGCTGGACCCACACACCTTAGCATTGGAGATAAATAGGACTTTTTGAACAACACATCATTTTCTATGGCATATTGTCTTATCTTCATTCTCATTGCCCTGGCTTCGTTAGAGTCTTGCGGCCATACGCCATCTTCTAAGCATTTTCGAATAGGTGTCATCCAGTTTTCCCCCTCCTCTTGCACTATGTCATTCACTTCTTGAGCGTCTATTGACCGGGACTCTGGGATTTCCACTAGGATTTCCTTGGTGAGGTGGTTGAATGCCATTGATGCAAGCTTGCTGAGGACATCTGCCTTTTGGTTTTTTGTTCTGTCCACATGAGTGATATTGAACTTTGTGAAGCATGTGATGATTTCTTTGGCCTTGGTTAAGTACTTCATCATCCTATCATCACTGGCAACAAATTCCCCACTTAACTGACAAGCCACAAGCTTAGAGTCTACTTTGGCTTCTAGAACCTTTACTCCCATTTTCCTTGCTAGCCGCAGCCCAGCCAATAATGCCTCATATTCTGCTTCGTTGTTGGAGCAATTGAAATTGAATCTTAAAGCATATGTAAACTCCATCTCTTCTGGGTTAGTCAACACCAGACCAGCTCCTGCCCCTTTTGAGTTGGACGCTCCGTCGGTGTACAGTGTCCAAGCTACCTCCGGCTCTACTTGCTCATTGATTTCATATATTTCCATTTTTCCTTCCTGGCCTAGAGGTGCTACATTGAGGAAATCTGCCAAAACTTGACCCTTGACTAAGTTCCGTGACACATAGAATATTTCATACATCACCAGCTCTATAGAGTACTTCGCCAACCTTCCGGATGATTCAGATTTTCCCAATATTTGTTTCAGTGGTTGGTCGGTTATAACATGGATGTCATGTGCCTCGAAGTATCTACGGAGCCTCCTTGACAGGTGCAGCAAGGCGAAAGCTAGCTTCTCTAATGTTGAGTATCTTGTCTCGGCATCATGTAGTGTTCGGCTTACGTACCGGACCGGTTTCTGGACGCCTTCCCTCTCTACCGGGAGAACCCCACTTACTGCTTCTTTTGATGCGGCTAAGTATACATACAGCACTTCGTTCTTCCATGGCGATGCCAACGAAGGGAGTTCCATGATTACCTTTTTTAGCTCCTAAAAAGCCTTTTCTGCCTGCTCCGTCCATTGATACTCTTCCTTATTTTCTTTTGTTATGTTTTTTAGGGTTTCGAAAAATGGAAGCGAGCGTTCGGCTGACCTGGACAAAAAACGATTCAAAGCTGCTAGTTTTCCACTAAGGGATTGCATTTCCTTCCATGTCCTGGGTGACCGCATCTCTGAGATGGCATTCGTCTTCTTAGGATTCGCTCGGATTCCTTCCGAAGTCACCATGTATCCTAGGAACTTTCCTTCTTCAACCCCAAAAGAGCACTTCTTTGGGTTGAGTTTCATGTTGATTTTCCTTAAGTTATCAACCCTGATGTCTTCAATCATCTTCTCTTCGGTTTTAATCTTAATCATCAGATCATCAACATAGGCTTCTACGTTTGTTCCTATTTGCGACCGGAACGCCGAGTCTACCAATCGTTGGTATGTGGCTCCAGCATTCTTGAGCCCAAAAGGCATTTTGGTATAACAGAATGTACCCTCATCTGTATAGAAAGTCGTCTTTTCCTCGTCTTCATTGTCCATGAGCACTTGGTGGTATCCCTTGTATGCATCAAGAAAACACTTGAACTTGAAACCCATGACCGAACCAATCTTGACGTCGATGTCGGGTAGTGGATAATAATCCTTAGGGCAGGCCGAGTTGAGGTTTTTGAAATCAATACACATTCGCCAATCACCATCCGGCTTCTTTATGAGGACAGGGTTAGAGATCCATGTTGGATATCAGACTGGTCTCACTATACCAGCTTTTAACAGATCTGCAACATCCCTTTGGACTGCTCGGCTTTTTTCTTCACCCAACGTTCTCCTTTTTTAGGCCACATGTGTTCTGGCCGGATCCACATTTAACGAGTGTTTGATGATTCTTTTGGGGACCCTCGTCATATCCGACGACTCCCAAGCGAACACGTCTGTGTTATTCTTTAGCAGATCTATCAGTTGTAACCTACATTTCTTTGTGAAAAGCCTTCCAATGGTTACCAATTGTTCCGGGTAACCGGGATGAATGATGACTTGTTCTGTCATCCCTCCTTCGACCCTTTCCTGCTCATTGAATTTTTCAAAGGCAACCCATTTGTCTAACTCCTTGCCCACGGCCGTAGCCTTTTCCTTTGCTATTTTTTGACCATCTTCAATTACCCTACATTCAAAGATCGATTTGGCTGTAGTTTTCAATGTGGCGATGCCACTAGGAGTGGGAAACTTCATTGCAGAGTGTATTGTTGAAGGCACGACTCTTAACTTTTTGATCCCAGTTCGGCCAAGGATGATGTTGTATGGGGATGGAGCTTTAATCACACAAAAAGTCATTGTTGTATTTCTTTCCATGCCATGTGATCCAAATGTCACCTCCAGCTCGATTTTTCCCAATGGTTGAGTTTCCTCCCCCGAGAAACTTAGAACTTTGACAGGGTCAGGGGTTAGCCTTCGCTTTATATCCGGATCTAAATTCATGAAGCAATGCTCAAACATTACCTCCATGGCTGCTCCTTCATCGATAAACACGTGCTTCACCCAATAGCCTTCTACTTCTGCTTCGAATATCAAGGGATCATCTGAAGCCTCAGCTTCGGTTACCGGAGGGAAGTATATTGGGACATTCATCCAATCAACTTCGACCTGGCATACCTTTTTTCGCTTCGTGCCACAGTATTTGCTGCTTATCATGTTTATTGTTTTATCTTTGTATTCACCTCCTCCATTTCCTCTTTCCTGGTTACCCTTGTTCACCTTTCCCCTCAAATCTTTGATCAAATGGTTCAGCTTTCCAGATTCGAGTGTTGCCTCCAACTGCTTTCTCAACTGATGACAATCATTTGTGAGGTGACCCTTTTCCCTATGGTAGTCACAATACTTATCCATGTTTTCTGGGCGCACCATGCCCTTTGTGGGTGGGGGTTGAGGTAACTAAAGCTGTAATTCAGTGGCTAAAATTTCCTTGGGAAATTTTGTCAACGTCTCTAGGCCGGATCGTTGATACTGATTCTTCTTCGGGTTGGTTGGTGGAAGATATGGTGAATATGCAGGTTTTGGCCTGTAGTCATTTATGTTTTTGTTGCGGTTGAAATTCTTTCCTGAGAAGTATTTGTCATCCTTCATGCCCTTTCCTCCTCTATCACTTCCTTCACCCTGCGGTAATTCCGTGTTTCTATAAGCCTCTTCGGACTTGGCAAAATCATCCACCCTCCTGAACATTTCAGCTACCGTCTTTGGTTCGTCATCGGAGAAACGGCGAGACAACTCTGGGCACTTAGCTCCGGCTGTAAAGGAAGAGATTTTCATGAGTTCCGGAACGCCTTGTATATAACTGGCTTCATCAGTCTACCTTTCTTTGAACACTAGGAGCGACTCATTAGCCCTCCTCATGATGCTGGTGATTTCCATGGGTCTCCTGTGACTTTGCCTCCTCAAGGCAAACCTTTCTAGGAATTGATCCCTCAGGTCATCCCAATGTCCTATGCTGCCTGGCGGCAATCTTTCGAACCATCCTCCCGCTGCCCCGTCCAACGTCTGTTGGAAAAATCTGCACCATACCGGCATGGGCCATTCTCCCGAGTTGGCCGCACCGGCGAAACGTGTTATATGATCATTCGGATCTGTGGCTCCAGTATACAACTTCATTGTTGCCGGAAGGATGTGCTTTGGTGATGAAAATTGAATAATCTTCCTGGTGAACGGTGAGGAGACAACATCCTTGAATGGTTTTTGTAGCTCTTCAGCTGACATGTCTGTAGGCTTGCGAGTTTGTGTAGTTTCAGGCCTCTCCCTATGAGTATCCCGCGGCTCATCGTCGAAGACCAACTTCATAGGCATAAGAGGTTCTTGCCCGACGGCGTTATAACGTCCGACCAAACTCCGCAACTCACTCACGCTATCGAGGATTTTCTGCTGCAAAGTGGAAGGTGTTTCTGTCTCTCCTCCACCGGTGGTATTATCACGCTCTGGTGAAATGGTTAAAGGAGACCCGCTCCCCGAAGGCCCCGACATTGTTAGCTAGTTGGAGATTCGAGTTTAGGGTCCCACGGATGGCGCCAAATGTTGAAACAAATTTCCGCAGGCACAGGGCCCAAGGATATTTAGCTTCGGTCTCGTGTAAGGTGTGCCCGTAGGATTGGCCTACCCTGCAATAATAGAACGCACGTTAGCTCGCCCCAGGTGTGAACCCGAGACCAAGCTCCGGCGTGAAAGTAAGTAACTATCACTGGAGTGGTATCCGGTGTGGAATACCAAAGAGATACTATTAAGTAGAAGTAAATGTGGTGTACTGTGTGTTGTTGTGTGTTGTAAATGCCTTGGGGGTATTTATACCCAAAGTTTAAGGCATACCTGGCTGTGTAGTCATGTCATCGAGACATGCGCTATGAACAGTACCCTGAGGTCAGAAACAGTGTAAAGCAGGCGGCGGATCATGGCTGGATCCATCCGTTAGATAAAGCCTTGCGTAAAACAAGGTCTCCAAGATCCATGGGGATCTTGTCTGTTGTCTCTCTCCTACGTGGCAATTGCCTCGGCGCTAGTGACATGCCTTCGGCCATATGCCGGAGACATACGCGAACAGTTATGTACATTTGTGAATGATCTATTTTGTCTATTGTTTAGATCATGTTGAAATAATATTGTCAAATAGTTCATCAGTTAGCTAGCTTGATTGCTTGACATGTTTAAAATACCATGTTAAGCTGTAAACGCAACGGCTTATTTCCAAACAATGTTCTCGCCTATGTTTCCTCACACACTCATGATCGATGGGGTCGTTTGCATAATAGGCAGTGACATTATATAATAAGCAATGGACACACAAGAGAAAGTTACAGTCATAGCATAACAAGGACTTTATTATAGCTTCTAATTGTTCAAAAACTAGCATCATATATGCTTTAACATGGCATATAAGGCTTTACATACTACATGTGAAACCAACAACAGCCCCACATCAACCATAAGTTAAAAGTTTGAATACTAATCACTATCAAAATATCTCAAAAGTTTTAAGGTTTAGCAAGTCCACCACACCAGTGACCAGCCTAACAATAGAACATGACACTCTTGACATTCTCATGAATTTTGGGAAGAGGACGAACTTCAGCAACACGATCTCTTGTTGCACGCTGACCACGTGAACTAGTGTCTGACTGATCCCCCTCCATGTATGATCGAGCTCTGAATGCAGCCAAATGAGCATAGTATGCGGGTGGAACTGCAAAAACACAAGTTTTTGTTAGAAATAGTCTGAATTACAAGAAATGAGTCTACTACTTAATAAATAATGTCTTATTAAAAAAGCGGGAAAGCTGTAAATTGAATCAGAAGGCATACCTATGGAGACAGATCGGGTGCACCTAGCATACCTAAAAGTTGAAAAATGCAAATAAGTTAAGGATGTAGTATATGACAAAGCAAGTTTTTAAGATACTCAAGAAATGATACAGGTTAGTTGTATTACGTGTAGCACAAGCTGTTTGTAAGCATCTGCAAGCCGTCAGGAGTAAACTTGTTCTCATCATACAAAACATGGTAGTGAGTGGGGCGACTTGTTCCCTGCAAACAGAACCATTTTAGATTGGCCAAAAAATAATTCAACTTGATGATATCTCACATAACTTACTTTACAAAAGGAGATAGATATATGAAAACAATACTGTAAAAAGGGTTTACCTGAATGCCAGCATGACTGAACAGATAGAAATCGAACTCAGAAGGATGACAAATCTTAGTATCCACCACAGTACCTGACAAAATTAATACATTTAGAAAGATTTATAAAAAGACAATTATCAGTATACATAACAGCTATCAAATCAAATACGTATATACCTGGAAGGATGTCGCCGCTCCTGTCAGTGCTAGCCCTATCACCATGCCTCACAGGAAAGAAACGAGTATGGTGCCTTTTCTGAACCACAATGAAGGTCACGGGAGGCATGTAGTTCTCTTCCGATGAAATACAAGCCTGCAACATCACCATTATAATTTAGCAGGGGCAACAGACAGAACTTAAAAGTTCTAAATCAAGAAAGAAAAGTACCTTGCGGATCTTATCCATCTCATTCAGCAACACCTCACTGAACTGACCCTCGCTAACTCCATCTGCAATACCAGTACCATGTTAAAATCATCATGATGAAAGAATAGGAGATAAATTGTAGAGTAGCAGAGAGATAGGAAATGAAATCAGTTGCACACCTGTAGAATATTAGGCGGTGTGGCTTATGTCCAGTTGCCTTCTTGAAGGATATCAAAAGCTCCCTGCAGAACCAAGTAAAAGGTGAGAAAAATATGTAGAAAACGAATCCAATTATCCTTAACTAATAGTTCTATACGAGGGGCTAACTCTTCACCTGATTAACCCTCCATGGATGACACCTCTCTTAGGATCAGTACGGGTTGTGTACAAGTCCTGAATGATTTCTTGTCGGTGTGGTTGTGCAGATACTAGAGCCTTGTACTTAGTCACATGAGGCCAGTCCATCGAAGCAACGACCGTATCAAAATAAAGAAGTAAACTTTAAAGAACATCCATACTACACAAACGGGTCAAAATGGGTTGGGTCAACCTACGCATCAAAGTGGTCACATAATATACAGAATAAATTTACAGGCCCATGCAGTCAGTATCAGACTTCAAACAGGTCGCATTAGGCTAGCCCAATAACATTAAGTCTGATTTTCTAACTTTCTCAAAAATTAAAGTACTAATTCCGATTGTAAACACAATGTAATCTTCAATAAAGAAACTTTGACACTTTGATAATCAAACTTTTAAGGGAAGTTTGATTGACTTTCGACCTATTCGACCATAACAGTGCAATTACATGGGGAAAAGACAAAAATACTATAAATAAAGCAATAAAGTAATAACAATAGGCATAGCAACTTACAGCGGCAATCGAAGGGCTGGAATCCTCCCCAGGCTGGGGATGAGTAACATCGGCACAAAAGATTATGGTTGGCCGATCAGTGACATAGGGAAGCCTACCATTCAGACACGCGGACAAGACATTGTTCCTCCCACCAACCTGATATGGTTTAACATAATTAGTAAATTGACGGACAATAAAAATCATAATATGAGTTGTTTTACATGGAAAAGAACTTACTTTCACATTGATCTTCAGTGCAACATTCTCAAGATATTGGCCACTCATCTTCATGACATGTTGTGGCTTACAGCACTGTGACACAATTCCCAACTCAGTTTCACATAGCCGTTTGATCCTTGCTGAAAGAAAAAAAAAAGTTTCTATTGTCAGCTACAAATATGAAAAACGGTGAGGATGGGAGAAAGCGAGGGTCTAAAAAAGTGAACTTACGATAAGTGCCTTTAGTTTCGGGGAGGATTACAAATAGCATCTGCAGCTGATGTCCAGGTGAACCTCGTGCAAGCTGTGCTGAAGCCTGAGACCGGAGATCAACAAGAGCTTTCTCAATGTTTTGGGGCATGGCTGAACGCATTGGAATAAGCGGCTTGGGATTGAAAGCCTTTGACAGAAAGTGACATAATGTTAGAATGATTTACTTGTTAATTAAAAGGTTACACGATGCATTTGCTTATGCATCAAAATGGTATTTGAACATAGTGAAAGTATAGGATACATACGATGCCTTTAGTCTGACACATGGAAACAAGTCCATGAATAAAGTGCCCAACTGCCTGATCGTTATGCCTTGAAAAGTTAATTATGGCCCAATAATTCACCGTTCCACCATTAATCACTTTCTGTATAGAATAAGATATATAAGTCGTTTTAAAAAAGTCAGATAGAACGTCATAGTATCAGACAATATCCAAAACATTAAAGTGGTTTATGAAGAGACATTTACCAGATCTATCATGTTCCACTGACCAACAGATGGATTAACCTCAGACGAGCGCCCTGACTCATGATAACGCAACTGAAAATGGAATCAAAGAGCAAGTTAATATGGATATCAGACAATTAAACAAATAAACAGTTAAGTGTCAACTTACAGGTGGCGGTGGTAAAACTCGGGCCTCAATGGGGGTGAGCAGCTACGTTACATTCATTTCAAAATCCTTGCTTACTAGAGGATCCTCGTTGTACTTGTTATGCTTCATTGTCTACAAAACACCGACAAACAAGTAAACATAAATTATTTATATTGAAATGATAAAACTGAAATGTTATAATAGTATTTAGTAAAATGTCAAAATTCATACATTATCTATGCTACCCTCTCTATCTCTTGGGCGCTGGCACGTTGCCCTTAGGAACTCTCTCACTTGTCTTTCATTCAGCTTTAGAGCGTATCTTTGACCAGGAACGACCCAACAGATCTACAATTACACACAGCGAAACAAGTAAAAATTACAATCTATAAATAGGACAAGGGGAAGATAATTTTGTCCATTTAGTTTTCGAAATAAAGATCTGCTAGGGAATAAATGATAATCTTTTCGATCGACACAAGTGAAAATCAGCATACTCGAAGATGGAGTATAATTACCATGTTCAGCTTTTGCTTTCAAAATAAACATCCTCTTGACAGAATTTCAATAAAAAATGATAATCGTTTACCTAATTTTACAAATAAATACTCAGAATAGTAGTGTTTTCGTTGAAATTTCAGCAAGTGTAAGAGGTTAAAGAAGTTTTCAAACAACAAAAGTATAAAGCAGCAGACCTCCATTGGAAGATATGTAGGTTTTGCATCTGTGCCAGCTTGAACAGCGGGAAGAGCTGGAAAACGCAGCTGAACATTGTGTTTCTCTCGGAAGTACTGAACTACAGTTTTCATGGCTCCCGTCTCAACGATAAAACTAAAAAAAATAATAAGAAAACGGATTAGGCGAATATAAAAAGAGGATCACATAGTAAATTAGTTCTCTAATTTATTGAGAGAACATAAAACCAATACAAGAGCAACTGATTAGTTGATCTACTGTATTTTTTCCTAAACAAAACTGATCCATGTATTTTTAAAAACTTAAACTGTGTACACGTAGATCTGAATGTAATTCTGAATTCTAATTGCCTTAAAAGTTCTCAGTCAGCTTTCAAACCAAAGTAATTCAGAATTTTATTTTATTTCAGACAGTAAGAGTAAAAAGTAACATGATGATCAAAACAAACTTACTTCAACTGGCTAATAGGTTGAGCCGTTAAACCTTGAACCTTATACCGTCTCTTGTAATCCTGACGGCGAACCTCAACCCTAACTCCTTTGAGAGCTCTCTTCAGCTGAAATTAGAAAATACTAGATAAGAACCTCTATGATCTTTTTCTCACCCATGTAAATAACAAAAGGACTATACTAAAAGTAGTCAACATAAGCTAATGATAAATTCAAAGGCGAATATCTGACATTAACATTATATGCTTGCAAGTTAGGTCTAGTGATACCTTAATCCTATCTTGGTCCGTCAGTGGTCTTGACATGTCCTTCCCCAGAAACTCGCCAACAAACTCAGATAGCAGCTTAGGTTCATAAAAAGCCCTCGCCGACATATCTGCAACATAAGAAATATAATATCAACAACTAAACAATGCTGGTCAATGAACAGAAATATACAAGCGGAAAAGTCGAGAAATGCACCAATATTCAGTGACAGTCCCATCTGTGTAGGTCGAAGGCTCTGATAGAAACCTTTCCAGTACTCGATCCCATCACCCAGAGGCCCTCTTCCGAAATCAGTGTGAAAGAGAGATCTCCCGACTTCCTCACGGCTGCAATTAATGGGATATGGTTAGAATCAGAATGTAATCATCTACACAGAAAAAGTACTAAAGTTTAAACAGATCTATGTTGATTACGCTTTAGAAGCAGACTCTCGTAGAACCACATCGAGAGCTTGGATAGTCTCCTGGTGATTATCTTGTTGTCTCCCAGCCAAAAACTGTCTCAGATGGTCAAGCTCTTTCCTTGCCGCAAACTTGATGGTGACCTTAAATTCGCGTTCCCTCCTAAAGATACAAAACCAGAATTACAAACAGAAACATTTTCTAGAAACAAATCAATAAACACAAGATAGTGAAAAACAAAGTGTACCCATTCTGTTCAGCGAGCTTAACAACAAACTCTTTCGAATCAAACGGCAAAGGCCCAGCAGCAAATGCACTCTTCTTCCCATCATAAGCTAGCAGCAGATTACCCAAATGGGACTTACCGTATGAATCACTGAGAAACTTCATAATGTCCCTGCTCTTCGTCTTAGAGGTTACCTCCGGAGCAATTGTCACCTAACACATAGAAAATTACATTGCAAGGCGCATATCATTTTCACAAGCATAAAAACAGAACGCTGTAAAGTGTAAACAATACATATTTGTTTATAGCCAACTGGCCCAACTCAGTTCTACACATAAAATAAACACAAATTTAAAACCCGTTCGAAAACCGACGACAGAATAACAAAACTTGACACACACGTAGTGGCACAAGTTATTTTACTCAAAATATAGCACATGCATAACATAAACCTCATATGAAACCAGTAATCATAATTTTTTTTTGGGTAAAAGGGACTTCACCCCGGTAAAATAACCAGTAATCATAATTGTATCAAGTATTACGAAAATAAAATCAATGCTAACGCAAACTTTAAGCAATAATTTGAAGCAAGTTTAACTTTTAAATGATCCATTTCCGAGAGACAAAAAGGCGTTGACTAGTAGCAGCTTTGAAACAAATACATCAGAGTATCAAAAACATAGAAGTCACCACCAAAATCAGTTATGCATCCACAATGAAAAGATAATCAGATAACCATTTTTACAAAAGCAAATCTACTTATCGTTAATCACTAATATTTGACCTATAACGCGTACATGAGCAGAAACACTATAGAAACATTTATCATCCGTTTCGATTTTATCAGACTCCAATATTTGAAAAGCATACACCATGAAACTTAACATGATTCATATTTCACTGAAAGTATTGTATATATGGTTATAAAACACAAATTAGCTTTGAGACCATTCAACAAACAGAGTATGAAGAAAACTTGAAATCCCTTTTGAAAAAATTTGAACACAGGATAAACAATATACACCTCCCACAATTCTAGTAAAAGTATTATTTACTTAACATTTTACCAACAAAATGCTTAAAACCATCACAAAAAATACAGGGCCTTTTTTTGGGGGTGTTTGTTCCGGCTTATATAGCAGGCTTATTTAGTTTTAGGCTTATGTTTCATAAGCTCATTATTTGTGGCTTATATCGAAAATTTTTGGCTTATAAAAGTTTATCATAATGAACTTGTATAAACAGAAAAAATTCAAAACAAGCTACAAAAAGCGAGCTAATAAAACGTAAGCCCAAAACCAAATAAGCCAACTAAATAAGCCGAAAAAAACACCTCCTTAACAATATAACATCAAGAGCCTCAAAATAAGCGGAGTACAAACCATCCATATAACAGACATAGTAAAACACAAGGTTATTAAGTATAATTTACAATAAAACAATTATTACAAAATATTTGTTTCGGCTTATGGCTTATTTGGTTGCTTATGTTTTGTAGCTCAATTTTGTGCCTTATTTTGAAACATTCCGGCTTATATAAGTTTATTAGGACATAATGAACTTATATAACCCGAAAAGTTTCCCAATAAGCCACAAAACATGAGCTTATGAAACATAAGCCCAAACTCAAATAAGCCATAAGCTGGCTATATAAGCCGAAACAAACACTCCCTAAAACCCTCCTAAGACTGAAACACACACTTTTTGTGAAAACTAATTGAGAGACTATAAACTTCCATTAAAACAGACTTTAGATTCACATATCTATTTTACATACCTAAAAAACCCTCGACCATTTATTATCTGAAAAACACATAATAAGCCTTGTACAAAAACATCAACTAGAAAACATAGTTTAAACCTCCATAAAACATTTAAACCTCGTACAAAAAACACACATTAAAAGGTGTAAAACACATAGTTAAACAAACAATACAAAAAAAAAACACAGAGTGAAGGTGTAAAAACACACAGTGAGTATATTTCACAGACATTATTTTAAAACCAAAAAAGAGAATGAACCTTGAATAAAAACTATAGAACACATAGTAAAGGTGTAGAAACACATAGTCAAAATAGAGTATAAACCTTTTAATAAAACATATATTTATTAAACCATAAAACACATAGTAAAAGGTGTAGAGAAAACACAGTAAAACAGAGCATATAAGGGGGTGTTTGTTTCAACTGACATAGCGGGCTTATGGTTTATTTGGTTTTTGGCTTATGTTTAATAAACTTTTCGGCTTATATGAAATTGTTATAACAGACTCATATAAGCCGAAAAGTCTGAAAATAAGCCACAAAAAAGTGAGTTTATGAAAAATAAGCGGATAACCAAATAAGGCATAAGCCCGCCCAAAGAAACACCCCCTAAACCTTATATACTAAATAAAAACAGTAATAAAACACAAACTAAAAAACACACATAAACATAAAAAAGGTACACACAGTAAAAGGTGTAAAAAACATACAGTAGAATAGAACAGAATAAAAAGGAGAAGAAGAAGACATACATCATATTGATGAGGGTCTTTTTCCCGATACCAACCAAGAAATGGTTAGCTTTAATCAAAACCCTTTTTCCAACAGACCCGACCCCAACCCTCGCCGGAGTTCTCAGCTTCTTCGCCGCCGACGGCACAATCAACGGCGGCGGAGGTGTCACCAGTGACAGCTTTTCAAACTCTTTCATCGGAGGAGGGTTTATTTGATCAGACATTAATGTATCGAAGATGGGAAATGGGATTTTTTAGAGAGAGAAAGAATGAAAGAAAGAAAGAAAGGGTTTGTGTGTGTGTGTTTTGAGGTGTGTGTGAAATATGAAAATGGCGAGGTGAGTGGGGGGTATAGAGGAAATGGGATTTTAATTTTCTTCGTCTTTATTTTAAACGGGTATTTTTACCACGGTTTTCGGGTTCTATCTCTTAGGCGGAAGGAAGGGAGTGGGCACTCACTGGTGAGTTTCGGAAGCAGCTCGCTAGTACCCATTCTCATCATATTAACTCGCGCGCGATTTAGTAGCATCAAACAAAAAAAATTGGGTAAACTCACCCGCCGTGAGTTTATATTCGTGAGCTCATGTGATTTTTTTTTTTTAAGGTTTATTATTGGGTGTTTTTTGTGAGTGAAGTGTGTTTAAATAATTAAAAAATAGGTATGAAAGATGAGTTGTAATAAGTTTGGTTGAGTGTCATTACTTCTTGTGGGGAGTTTAGGTGGGTTGTAGTGAGTTTGTTAAAAAGCTGATGTGCCGATGACATGGCGGTGAGTGGGTTTGCTACCACTCCCCCTAGTCTTAAAAAGTGCTTTGCTAAAAAAACAAAAAAAAACTTTGAAAGTGTGTTTTTATGCGTAAAGCTTGATCTTCATGTTATAATTATAAGTATATTACATATATGGACCTGTTTGACCACTCACAGAATGTACAGTAACTCCATATAATAATATTTAATTCCTTATGAACAGTAACTTAATTATTAAATAAATAATAAATATTAAAAAATACCTGATGCTTATCAAAATGTTGTGTTTATCTTTCACATAACAAAGCCACCGGCTCACCGCTCACATAATAAATCCACCACCAAACCTACCATCAACAACAAGTTCGGCCACCAATAAGCTTCGGCTAACCGCTCACATAATAAATCTAACCTGATGCTTACACTGTATTTTATAGCAAAACCCAGGTTAGATGTTTCCTCTTCTACTTTAAAGCTATAAGAATGTTAATTAATTACTCATTTTTATTTTTTAATCAAAACCCAAAACTATTTGATTTTAATTTGATTTGACCTAATGGTTTGCTCTAGAAAAGGTCATTTGAACTTCTATATATTTTGATGTGAATGTCTTAATTATTAAGATTTGTTTATTAATGTATATATTCTCAAGATCAGTAAATATTCTTGATTTTAAACTAAAGGTCAAAATGGGTTACTATGTGATTTTGCTGCAGTAGGGACGTTGATATTAGTTTTGATTAGCCATCTATGAATAAAGTTGGTATGCAAAATCATAATTCTTTTTATTTTTTTATCTTTTGTATATTGGGACTCTGAGGTTAAGTATGAAATTTGATATGAAATTAAAACTGCAATAAGACAATCTAAAACTCGGGGCTAATCCGCCATGGAAACTAAAATTGTTGTGTGTTTTAGTGTTTTAATTGGAACTTTGAATAATATAATAAGAACTATTATAATTAGGTAGCGACTTTAAGCATCGTCTTTTTTTCAATGATGCTAATCACAAGATAGTTTGATATGAGATGTGGGTGCTAACACTACAGTGTAGTATATTCGATAATATAAATCTTAGTTTGCCCACATAAATAACTTTATTTGTAGTGATGCTTATCCTACATTCTACCATGAACTGAGATTGATGTAGATGTCAACAGGGATGCTTGATGATCTTGGCCTGGGAGATAAACAATAGTTTGCAAGTGATTTTTAACTGATTGGAAAAGCTGATGGAAAGCAATAAAGGAATGTAATGTTTTGAAGATGAAGAATTTATGTGATATTGTTATTCTAAGATGTAAGATAGTATAAGTTGCTATTATTTGTTATATGGTAAAAGCTATTTCGAATGTGGATTTGCAATTGATGAAAACGCATCAACCCGCAGCGAAGCGCGGGTAACAAAATCTTGTTAGGTACTTTTTATAAATGACATCCGTTTAATATATATAGGGTTAATATACACTCTCGTTATTAAATTTCTCTAAAGTGTCAATTATGTTACTAAAGTTTAAAAACAAACACTTTGTTTACCCATGTATTGTTTTCCTAAAAATAAGGTTATCCATATTGTTTTAATCTTTTGTAAATATTTGCACGCCTACATGGACGACAACGTGGAGTCAACAAAGCTTACGTGGAGTCAACATGTAATAAAAAAACAAGTAATAATAAACCCCTAGTTTATATCGACATCCTTTCTCCTCTTTTCTCACATAATTAACTATCTCTCTCTCTCTCTCTCTAATAATAAACCCCTAGTTTATATCGACAACCTTTCTCCTCTTTTTTCACAAATTAATCTCTCTCTCTCTCTCTCTCTCTCTCTCTCTCTCTCTCTCTCACTCTCTCTCTCTCTCAAAACACCCAATATATTTAATCGAATCAGTTTAGGGTTACCATCTCCCAATAAAAGGTAACTTCGATTCTCTAGTTGTATTATTTTTTTTATGTTTTCAGTCATTCCTTAATTGAAAAACCAATTTAGGGTTCTTAATTTTCTTTGTTTGTTAATTTTTATTCAAATGGCATCAGAATCCCCAGAAGGCACTCTGTTGATAAAATATCATCGTGATGGTGGTGTGTTCAGTAGGAAGGGACATGTAAATCATTATACTGTGTAATAACTCAAGATACAATCAGAGGGCTCAAGAAATGGAAATGGAAATGCATATGGTTCTGCCTCTGCAAGAGGTGGTAGGATCTTTGTAAGTGGTGGTAGGACCTCTGCAAGTGGAAAAGGTAATGGTGGTAGTGGAAGAGGTGATGGTGGTAGTGGAAGAGGTATTATTGGTGGAAGAGGTGTTGGTGGTAGTGGAAGAGGTGTTATCATTTTCTTTGTAGTTTAGTGTCTAATAGTACTAATATTATTTGTTTTAGTTACAGGACATAAAGGGAATCCCTATTCCAGCATGGCCAACTAAAGTTACACCCATTGATGCAAGGATTCATGATAACTATCAAGAGTTG
This sequence comes from Glebionis coronaria, assembly GCA_025667525.1. Lineage (NCBI taxonomy): Eukaryota > Viridiplantae > Streptophyta > Magnoliopsida > Asterales > Asteraceae > Glebionis > Glebionis coronaria. The sequence continues at coordinate 550,266,952 of CM046874.1, forward strand.
ATTCCAGTTACTAACTTCCAACCATTTCCATCTCAAGAGAAAGCAATACCAGCTAATGATGTTAAAAAACCAGAGCAAGGTGACCATGATGTTGAACCAAGAGAGAGAAGGACTTCAAAAAGGTTGAAGCTTAAAAACTTCAACATGCAACTAGAACCAGCACCTGGCTTACCAGAAGATGATGTTATTTCCATTGAGTAGCAATTCTGAGAGACTTAAAATGGTGGCTATATGATTGGCACTTTTGTTTTATGAGCCATTTAACTTTAAGTATTGTAAGAACTTGTAAGTTGAGAACATGGTAACTATAAGATGTAAGTTAGATTAGCAAGCCACATGGTTGGCACTTTTGTATACATACCATCAATTGTAAGACAATGTTAACAGTTGCAACTTTGGAAAGTTTGGTATGAAGATTATTAAGACAATCTTTTGTTATTGAGCATTGTCTTCATTATATTGTATTGATTTAACATTTGCAGAGAATATTATTAAGACAAATGATATAAAAAACAAGGGTTAATATTATTGCAGGATTGAAATTACAACATCTAGACACATCTAGTAGGATACATATCCTACTAGTTCTTAGAAAGATAGCCAAAACATAACACCCTGAAATTATAATAGCCTACCAAATCTTACCAACAATCATACCTAAATTAACCTAATAAGAAACAACCCAACCAAGATAACAATCAACACCCTGTTGTAGAAGCGATAACGAGCCATTTCCTTGTTCAATGGAACAATTTGTTCTTGTGCGGCCATTAGATTAACATGATTTTTGGTACATCCTTGTTTGGTACTATTAATTTGGTAACGACGTATCAACCCACCTAAACAAATTTCAATTCAACAATGGATCCATATAATTGGGGCAGCCAATAGATCTTCTACTTGGGTTGTGTTGTATCTAAGAGTTTTGGCATCGAGCAACTTGGCCACAACCGTAACGAATGGGGTTTGACATTAAGGTTAACGGTATTCTTAAAAAATTAAAAGAGTGATAAACCCTAAAAATTGTGTGTATGTGTGTGTGTGTGTTTTGGGGATAAAATGGGTGGGGGTACAGGTTATATAAAAACCTACATTTCCAACGGTTATAAAAACATAAATGGGCTCACATTTTTCCTATGTGGCAAGTACACTGGTTAAGCGACTAGTAACCCCTCCAAGGAGTAATGAGGTGATAAGGTTTTTGAGCGTTTAGTAATAAATAAACCAAACCCGTATACATGAGTAACTAAAGTGTTAGTTTTAAACTTTAGTAACGTAATCGATACTTTGGAAAAACTCTAGTAATCGGTGTGTATATTAACCTTTAATATATATGTCTTAGTATGACTGAGTAAATATTAAACATGTCAACACGTAAACCTGTTTAAGTATATATAAGTCTCTAAAATAATATAGAAATTTTTTTATGTTAATGTGGATTAAATGTATTTTATTATGTAGTTAATGCTTAGTAAATTACGATTATAACTATATATCATTGAAATTGTTGTATTTAAATTAATTAAATCTTTTATCATTTTTTGCATTTAAATGAATTAAATCGACAAACCACCAACCTTATATCATTTTTATTTTGTATGCCATATCATTTTATTGTGTATGCCATATCATTTTTTACATTCTTATATCATTTTTGCATTTAAATGAATTAAATCGACAAACCACCAACCTTACTAACCATTTGGATTATTTAATTGAACAGGTTAAACGAGTCACAAATGGGTTACAAGTGTAATGCAGGTCTGGGTTACGGTTGCGTTTCTTGAAATGATTACTAAATGGATTGTGTTTGGGTTGATGATATAATAACCTAGCAGCCCGTAAACCCAAACAACTCAATACGAACACAATCGGATTGCCACCCCTAATATGAAATTTGTCGTTGGTTTTAGGCACGCGTGAAAAGGCATACAAAGGCATATAGAAGCGTGACAAATTTTGTTAAATACTTTTGAGATTTTCTTTTATTTAAGATTCTGATTTGCATTTTAATATTTTTTATTTAAGATTTAAATTTTACTAATGTTTATAACTTATACTTGTAAAATATGATTAAATCTATAAATGTATATTTTTGCTTTTAAAGAGCAAGGAGTGGTTGGCCAGTGCCCTTCAGCGCCAGTTCCTCAAGGCCGCACCACTCTCAGGCTCACATAAAAAAGGCTCGCGTCGAAAGGGACCACTCTCAGGCTCGCATAAAAAAGGCTCGCGTCGAAAGGGATCACGTCGTGGAGTTCAGCCATCCAAAGGCCGTATTGTCGAATTTTCATTTCTTTAAAGTTGACAGTTGGAAGGCTTATACCATTTGTTTTTTCTTTCTAAAAACCTATTTTTAAAAATGGTCACGCATACAAGAAAGGTTACTATTTAGCCGATAGTATTCTTGCATAATGAATTACTTTGTCAAAATGTTATCGATTGCCAAGGATGAACAAAATTTGAAGTTTAAAAGAGTTCAAGAAAGGGCTCGAAAAATTATTGCACACGATTTCGATGTCTTACAAGATCGGCGGGGCATTATACGATAATCCGTGCATGCTTACGAAATAAATTAGTTAAGAAGAATCATGTATACATAACATGATAAAAAAATTAAAATCTTTGAATCAAATCCAACAGTTAAACATGAGAATTGATTAACTATATTCTATATGAACAACTTATATTGAACTATTTTGAACTTTTAGGCTAGTCTAATAAGCTCTTGATGACTAAAACTAGAAACATATCCAGTGTGATATCTAGTCAATAAGAATTAAGCAATTACACTCTCTATAACACTCTAGATTATCAGCTAAAGATCTGCTTATATTGACATTTTCATCCAAATGGAAGAACACTTTTGATCTTGTTTGACTATGAGAAATGCACATATCGAATTTGACTTATAATGAAAACAAAAACTATACTCTATTACTAGTTCTAACAACTAACCAAATGAATTACACTCCTAATTATGCAAGAAAAACTTATGAAATTTTACCCCAAACACAGGATTATCTACATAATCCTATAATCACTCAATACTACAATTATGATAATACCAGCAAGCTATAAGTTCTATCAATCCTAGTTATACAAAATGAGCAATCCGAATCTAAAACATGCATTCAAATGAACTATTCAACTAAGACATGGAAATGAAAAGATAAAGAAAATGAGGCTTGATCATCCTGATAAAAAAAACTCATGTTATGCTAAATCACTTCTATCTAACTCATATAAACTAGGCATAAGCCCATTGAACCTAATAATCCAATCATACTAGCTTATTCTTCCACAAGCTATCAATCAGCTTATTTAAATTTCACTTGCAATAGTTCTACTTGAAATCTTGATTTAAATGGTGAAACCTAAATCTCAAAGAATAAGCACTACTCTACTAATTTAGATTATTAAGCTCCATTAATAGTGAATGATTACAATTGATTTCTAACTAAAAAAACTAACTGAAATGAAAAACAAATGAATTAACTACTGACTAACTACTCAAACTGAAAATGTAAACTATTATGTGTGTAACTAAGTGATTACAACCGAGGGAAGTTGGGATGTTTATAGAACTAATTAGGGATTGAGGGAAGTTCGTTGGAGGGTTAGTCACATGTCAGATCCAATAGGAGATCGCCACATCGCAAATTAGGGTTCATGAATCAATTGGAAATTTGGGAATTTATTGGTTAAGTGGTTTGAGAACAATCAATTGTGCGGGTTATGTTGAGGAGGTGTAGGGAATTAATTTTCCTTTTCATACCATTCCATGAAACGCACTGTAAGTCATCATTGTTGAAGAATAAGAAGTTGATATGGCACTCTATGAGTGGCTGGTAGACGTAAAAATCGAATCAAGATCTAGATCATTGATACAATATTTGATTTGGATGGCTATGATTGGTCTAGTGATAGATCCATGTCTAGTCTTTCCCTCTCTCTTATTTGTCCAACTGGCCAAGTATAATAATACTTTCAACATTGACAATTCTAGCCCCTTAACTTGTACTTTCCAAACTTGGCAGTTTACACCCTCAACATTGTTTTATCAAAAGTTGCAGTTTCAGTCCCTCATATTTGTAGTTTCATAATTGGCAATTTTCACCCTTGAACTTTTTACTTTTGATAAATTGCACTTCAAGTCCTTGACTTTCATAAGTTTTCACCCTTGGCCCTTGAACTTAGTAACTTCAAGAAGTTTCACATTTGGTCCTTGTACTTTGAAACTTGGACATTTGAGCACCAATCTTTTGTCTTTCTTCTAATTCAGTTCCTCAACTTTGAACATTGTGCCTTCTTCAATTTTGTGTCTTGAAATATTCGAATTTGATCTGTAAATCCTTATATTTGCTTCTTTTGAATCTTAATTGTCTACACAAGCAAAAATAACCAAACTACGCATAATTTTGATATTTTCAAGCATGATCAGGTTCATTTGGCTGTTTCTTGTGTATTTTTAGGTTAATACTTATGGGTGTTTACATACACATGATTTACGAGCTCAAAAATTTGAATGTTTAAGCTCATGATCGATAAGATTGACATTCTCATTGTTAGGATAAATTATCTTTAAAGATACACTTTCTTTACGTTGAGGTCCGAGTTACAGTCTGACATTTAACTCTAAGTCATAAATAAGTAGAAAGGACTTGTTTTAAAACATTTAAACTTTCATTCGAGCTTTATATACTAACCCTTGTCATTGTTAAACGACAACTCTATGCAGGTAAATATTATCGAAACTAAAAACATGTTGAGAAGATTCTTTTTGTTATTTTTTGAAATTTTTTGTTTTTGTATTTTCCTTTTATAGGTTTTATAGTTTCGTATTTTCTTTTTATAGTTTTTATCTTTACAAATACAAAATAAAGAAAACTAACCAAAGTATTTACATGCCAAAGTTTCTATTAGCAGTGACCGTTGGTCCTTGAGTTGATGCAAATGAAGTTGAATCAGGTTGCTTATTGACGTTGATAGGGTGCATCAACAGTAGTAACAACAAAAGATTTTGAAACAACTTGATTTTCTTCATTGAAATACGATTTCCAACTCTTCAGTTGATGTTATATATGTCGAATATGCTATAGGAGTTTCTCGTACTGAGGGTAAGTTATCTTACGAGATAAACTTTTTCCTTTCTTTAAAGTCCGAGTTCTAAGGTGATCGAATGAAGATTAATTGTAAATCCTCTGAGACACTTGATTCTTAAACATCAGCCTTTTCAACAATCAAACTTCAAGATTTCCCTTTATGACATGGTATGAGGTACATGAAGTAGATTACCAATTTATTCTTTTTGAACATTGATTTTTATACATACACTATCAGGAGTTTCTATGCATGCATGTGGGTTAGTGATATCTATTTTCGAACCATGTGGGGCTTCACAATGAACCTTACTTATGGAAGAAGTGAATATCTATCACATAGGAACCCACCTAAGACCAACAATTTCAAATATTCTACTTGTAGCTTTTCACATAAGACACGATCTAGGAGGTGTTGTATGCTTATATAAAACTGAAGTCTTATTGGAATAAAACCTATTTCATCTGAACATATGGCTTGTAGACTTTTGAGTATGACTCATTTGTTCTACGAGTTTTTTACTTTTTCTGGTCTTATGGGGTTGATCCAGTGCCCAACTACCGACTCCTCTCGGAATTGCATTATCGGAGTCTAGCACTCTAAGCTAAGATCAACCACTTGGAGAACGCGGAGCCTTTCTTTCTCGATGGTATGTCTTAATAAGTTAAACGGGAATTCACCTCTTTGAGTACTTTGGCTACACACATATCATGATTTGCCTCAAAAACACATTTGTTACATGTCGAACATACTAACTGTTTGGCATCCAAGAAAGATCTAGAAGTCTTAGAGTGATATATTTTGTGAACAACATGTAATGTTACAATACGACTCTTAGATGCATGCCAATTTCTTGATATTTGATTATTGCTCCTAGATTTTGGTTTGCTACCATGGATACTGTTTTGTACTATAGTAGAAGACATCACACTAGTTTTAGAGTTTCTATCTTTTTTATGTGTCATTTTTCTTAGCATCCTATAGATAGTTTTTTTGAACCATGTCACTTGGACCAAGTCTTGACATGTTCTTAGAATTATTCCTAGATTTGCTATATGTAATCATGTGATAAGGTTTTGCAAACACAAATTTTCTTAAGTTATGTATAGATTGTGGAGTGACTAGTTTTTAAAAATTATTACTCACGTCAACTTAGGAGGTAAACCATGGATATGACATTTTAGTCCATTCAGATTTAAACGCATTCGGTTGTCTAGCAACTGACTGTAAAACCCGCTTTAAAATACATGATATATTAAAGTTTAAATAATAAGCATTTAATTTTAAAACCTTAAGTTATTGTTATAGTTATTTGTGTATTATTAACTTTTAACATAAGATATTTGTTTTTAAAAGAAAATGTATCTTTAAAATTTTCATATTGCATTAGAAAAAAAGACCCATGATAGATATATATGAATTATTAGATAAGAGAGGATTTATTTGTAGGACTTTAAAATGTGCAAGTCAAATATAATTTTCTAACGTTTCCAAAATTTATGGTTTTTAGTTTAATGTGATTGATCAGTGAAATCATTTCTCAAATTAAGTTTATTGTTTCTCCCTATAGACGTGTTTTATTGCGAAAGAATTGTCAGTACATTACCATAACTCAAAATCCATATGGCTACACCAAAGCAAAGTTTCAGCTGTGAATAAAATAGGTTTCACCAAAATCAAGTTTGAGTTTGGGTACTAGGTTTGGTCTCGTCTAACAAAGCTTTCAGTTGGTCCTCAGCTTTATGTTTCGATCCGATTTCATCGAACCATGAGAAGGTCTCGATCTCAATATTAGTTTGAATATGTGTTCCGTTCGAAGTGAGCTTTATATTATGATTAGTTACATACCGACGTAGTGTCTGTGCCAAGGAGTTTGTTCGATGTTCTAGTTGGAATTCGGGTTAAAGTTATTGTAGAATTTCGGTTTCTGTTCGTGTGTGCGGCTTGCAGTATTGGTGATGATTCACTGGAGAGTTTCGGTTTGTTCGTAGGTTAAGGTTTTGATTCGTAATCTGCACATTTAGGAGTCGGTCGGGGATTTGTGTTGCGTTCTCTTCAAGTTGGTGATCGCGGCAGAGTCGTTTGAGGTCTACTTTGCTCATGGTCGATCGCGTCCTGGTTGGCAGGGTTCTTGGCTTATTTGTTCATGTACGTGCGGCGTCTGTTGTTCAATCTTGCCTCATTGTTTTGTACGTGCTTAAGTTGGCTACCCATTCGTGTTTTGGTTTGGTTTCGATAGATTCTACGTTTAGTATTGAGGTATTTATTTATCCATCTTTTTAGTATATAATAGTTGTGCATGTTATAATGAAAACCGTAATCGGCAATCGGTTTTTCATGCATGCTTTTGGTGGGATTTCCGTACGTCAACAAGAAGAAAAAAAATGCCTTTCATGGTCATTTATGAATGTCATAATAACAACTGTTATTCTATATGTCATGAATTGGTTAATAAAAGTATTCTAGTATGATTGTGAAGGGATGAATTTAATTATAAAGAAATGGTAAGTATGTATAGTTATAAAGACAACATATAAATTAAACATATAATGAGGTAGTAAATAGTGGTATTAACTATTAGTGTTAATTAGTTCTAAATATTTTTGTAGATAAATGGAAAGAATAAGTTGTATTTTAGCGTTTGGATTTGACTAGCTAAGGTACGGATACTCTTATCTCCCTCCTATCATTATGATTTATTGGTTTATCGTTTGTTTGATCAATCGTACAGATTTCTCGTCCTTCAGTAAGGACTTCCTTCTATGCATGATTAGGATTCCCCGTCTGCAGCCAAATGTTTTCCCCAGTATACTTTCTAAATCTTATCAGTAATCATTTTAATAACTAAGTTAAATTGCCTGAGCTTTATATACAAACATGACCAGTTTATGTACTAGTTACGGAGGTACCGTAACCATGACACTAGGGGCACCGGTGTCATGACTCCTCTGTGAGGGAGTGATTTCTCGCAGCGTCCCATTTATTTCAGTTTGACCATTTTATCAGTATTATCAACGGGGCGTATGGATGCATCCTAGGTTATCAGTTTACAGTTTAGCAGGTGAATGTGGTGTGTGGTCTACATCCTTCACATTGGAGCTGATCCCTCCACCCAACACATTATTTAGAGGTCACCCCTCTACAGCATGACGAGGTCACCCCTCCATTTATTCATGCAGCAGTTGTTACATCACATGACCTATATAAGCTCTTGGAAATTAAAATACATTAAATACATGTTTTCAGATTTAACAGATAACAATTCAGCTTTATTATTTATAAATCAGACTTTTTAGATTACACATAGATTTTCGCTGCAACTTTACTTATCAGTCTTACAACTTCAGTATTTTATTATCTGCTTCATTTTAGTATTTTCTTATCATGCTTTACATCCGTTCACTGTGCGTTATGCTTAGACGTAGTTCCTTTCATATTCTAACGGCGGGTACACCGGGACGCTCTTAGGATTCTGAGAGCATGTGCATTTGGATGGAAGCGATCCAGACTTCTTACGCTATGCACTTCTTTCATTATTCTGCTCAGTTGGACATTGCTTAGTCCTTTACTTTAGTTTTTACTTTTCGTGTTTTGAGCTTAGGTTTGGATTACCGATGTTTGATTCCGATATTTCCTTTATTGTCAGTTAATGTTTTAGCACATTTACCTAATACTTTGATGACACGCCATAAATACACGTAACGGTCCACTTATCCAAGTGGGGTGTCACAATTATGGTATTAGAGCTATAGGTTCGACCTGTAGGCTCTAAAAGTTGACATGTGACTAGTGGGTAGTCACCAGGAACTTCCCAGATTTTGGCGTTGTTATCTTTCATGTTTCTCATACATTTATCAGTCAGTTTTCTTCATTTATCAGTCAGTTTTCTTAAAGTTGTTGAACTAAATAAAAGGTTGGTACAGGACCGACCATATTTACTCGCATGTGCTTTTAATTCAAATTTTGTTTTGGTGAACCGATCCATATGCGTTCACCCTTGCCCGTTCAGATTTTGTATTGGTGAACCGAACTATAGGCGTTCATCCTTACTCGTGGCAGATTCATGCTTCCAGTTGAATATTACTTGGTGAACCGGCCCATATGCGTTCACCATTCCTCAGGTCAAATTTCATGCTTTTCATTCGAATGATGTTTTGTGAACCGATCCATAGTTGTTCACCTTTGTCATATCAGGACATTTCATAAAACTTTGACAAGTATGGATTGGACTACAACCAACCATATTTAGTCCCGGATTATAAATTTCTATACATGACAGTTCTCATAAAATTTTGGCAAGTATGGATCGAACCAGAATCGCCCATACTTAGTCACATGTTTTCTCGTTAGAATTTTATGGATTGGACCATAACCATCCACACCAGTTGATGTTAAACCTCGATTGGTTATACTTTTGTTCAAATAACAAATCAAGTTTCATGCTCTCACGTGGATGTTGTTTTCATGTTGATTAAGTTTATGTCTCCTTATGAGGATTAAGTTTTCAGCAAGGTGATAATATTTTCATACTAAGATACAGAAGGGTTACAGTAAAATCCTGTTTTCATAATAATCATGTTTGATCTTCATCAGTCATGTCTTCATGTTGACCATTGTTGAAATTCCGTTTAATCATATTCTTGAAACTCTATACAACCAGCTTTAAGTTCACGCATGAATTTCCAGGCTATCATGTTACTCATTTCAGTTCAGTTTACTACCGTTTAAATCAATTTGTTTCTTTGATCATGTCAGACAAGTGACACCAGTATCGATCATCCCATAAATTTCCACCAGTGCCATGTACAGTATGCCATTTGTACCCATGTACAGTGTCTCAGTTATACTCCATGTACAGTATTTCTTGAGTACTCCATGTACAGTGTCTCAAATATGCTCCATGTGCAGTATTCACTTTGTACTTCATGTACAGTAGTCCAGGTGTACTCCAGGTACCCTACTCCATGAATATTGCTAGTCGATCCTCAATCATCTCAAGCGTTTCCACTTATCGATATTCTACCAGATGCTGATGCTGCTCGTGAGTTAAAGATTTTACCAGATACTGATGTTGCGAACACTTTGAAGACCTCACAAATGCTGATGCTGCTGACGCTTTGGAGATTTCTCAAGATGTTGACGTTGTTTATACTATGAAGACTCTGCAGAAAAAGGACGAAAACTATAAATTTGAAATTTTTGACAAGAATAAATTTCAACCATCAGACACTACCATTCTATTCCATGCTTTTACTTTCCCAGTTCGATGTCACACTCCACTCAGCTAATCTTTCAGTCAGGAGAGTGAGAACCGGTAACCAACCGGCCACTCAGCAGAAATAGTTACATGAATCACGGTCATGATAACAACCGTAAGGAAACTGACAGACAAGGCGGTAATGACAACCACCATGCTTATAATTAATCAGTCAGTAACCATCAGAACTCCGGAACGGACGTGACCAGAAATACAGAGGTCAGCAGTCTAACCTGTTCGCCAACCCTAGCAGTTACCAGAAATTCTTAACCTTATTCAGACTCACCTATTAAAATACATGTCCAGACAACAATCAAGACACATGTCTCAAGTATCATTTCGGAAGACACATGCCAGGACACCAGTCATGGTACACGTCATGCGAATATCTTCTCAAAGTACGATTCAGAACTCATAACTCCATCTGTTTTCTAAACCAAGCCCTCAGAAATTCAGGGTACCCTCTAAGGGGGTATACCCGTTCTGTTATGCCACGCATAAATCAGACCGTTACAATTCAGTTACCACCACCGGAGTATTATTCAGGTTAGACACGCACTGTTCATTCTGTGAGGTTACAGACGAACACATTCAGTGAAAAGTCGCCATATTTACTTCAAGTATTCATATGTCAGCTTTATCTTAAATCAGGTATTACCTACCTTCCAGCCAGAAGGACTCCATAGTACCACCCATATTTATTAAGGTTTTCCTTTCTTTCAGTTAACGACGAGATCCGTCTTACTAAATCCCAAATATAGTCATTGTATTTTCTGCCAGAAAATTTGTACAAGTTGTTATACTGTACAAGAAGTGATTTATTATTCTAAGAAAATAAGACTTTTCAGCTACCAGTTATAAAGTCACTTCTGAAATTCCTTAAATTCATGACCATCAGATTTTTCCAGATTTCCCAAATGTAATTTCAGAAAGTTTTCAGAAATTCCTTTCTAACCACGAGAAAAAATTGTACATCGAGCTTGTCTCAAGAACATAATCTGTTTTCAAAACTTCTTGTTGTAGGGCTGTAGCTAAGTTAAAAGAGTTGCAGCATCGACTGCAAGAATTACCAGAACGAGGCCTTATTCGCCCTAGCGCACCATCAGGAGATGCACCGTCTCTGTCTATCAGGAAGAAGGCCGATAACGTGAGATCATGTATTGATCATCGAAATTTTTACGAGATCACCATTCTTAATCGATGTTCATTCCACGTATAGAAATCTTATCTGATCTGCTATGATGTCTTAAACATTTTCAGAACAATTCCCGATCATGCTACCATCAGTGGTGAGAGGAAGAACATGATGTTTTCTAGATTGTCGTCGTACATATTAAAATCTCTCTAAAATTTTGATTTATACTTCTGAGCTCCCTAATACTCCAACTATAGTATGAAATTTATAGATAAAAATTTTCCCATGACTTCTTAGACAAAATAGTAAGTATATTCACTAATAACATTCTGATCTGCTAAATTCTAAGAGAAGTACAAGAGAATCATCTTTTCATAGTTTAACAGAATCTTCGATAGGATAAAATTATATAAGCAACTTTCCAAATGTGAATTCTAGTTGAACGAGGTGGCATTTCTGAACCACCCTATTTCAGCAGGAAGAAATTTCAGACAAACCTGCGAAGGTGAAGGCCATCATCAGATGGTCAAGACCGACGTCTGTGACTTAAGAACAAAATTTCCTAGAACTCAGTTGACTGATACCGCAGAAATTGTGGATAGTTCCCACGATTAGCCTTCCATGGCTAAGCTTACGCTTAAAGGAGAGGACCTACAATAAAAATTTTGTATCACGTAAGATCCTAGGCTAGGAGAGATCTATTTTACCAGACTCAAATTCTTTCATGACTATTCACCCAGATTCCACCAGAATGTACCATGATCCCAGGCAGAATTTTGATAGAAGCAGTATAACACAATTGATGTAGCTATGTTCATATCTAGATGCCTGACATACCGCAGGTTCAAGATAGGACACCGACATGCTAATGAGTAGGGCTGAGCATCGGTTCAAAACCGAACTGAATCGAATAAAACCGAACCGAACCGAAAACCGATTTTGAAAAAATCTCCGACCAAAAACCGAACCGAATTATATTGAGAAAAATCTAAACCGAACCGAAGCGAGTAAAACCGAACCGAATATGTATTTTAGGCGTATTTTTCATGTTTTTAACCCGAAACCAAACCGAACCGAGAAAAACCGACACAAATATACAAAACTGAAAACCGAACCAAATTTGCTCGGTTCGGCTCGGCTCAGTTCGGTTCGGTTTTTCGGTTCGGTTTTTCGGTTCGGTTCGGTTTTCGGGTTCATTTGCTCAACTCTACTAATGAGTTATTACAACCATTAGAAATTTCTGAACAGAATTGAGATAAGATTCCATGGAGGTTATTGTCAGTTACCACAGACTCAGACGAAGCATGATGCTATCTAAGTTGTTGTTAACCAGTTAACCCAACCTACACGTCTTCTTTTATTCGAAATGATTACGCAGTAACAAATCTGTAGGAAATTCAGCAATAGATCGTGTGATTCCAAGGTATTCCATTAACAATCTTGTCAGATAGAAATTAGCGTTCGTGAACCGCGCTCACGTTCATGTTCACGATCACGTGTACATTCACGTTCATGTTCACGTTTATTTCCACTTTTACGTTTACGTCTCATTCGTAGTAAGATGCTGTTTCAGTTCATGTTTTGTGCTATCTCAAGATTTAAGCTCACGTTAGCGTTCATAACATTGTTCACGTTCAGGTACGTGTTCCATCTCGTGATACGCGTTTCACAGTTTATTACCGAATACGGTTGCAGAAAGCTTAAGAAACCAAACTCATGTTTAGCACAACTATTCCATAACCAGGCAGATATTTCACATCTCAGGCCGTATCGTTGGCATTCCTTCTTCAGTCAGCATATGTTCATGATATGTCCTAGTACTACGTTCACGACATGTTTCACGTATCATATTCACGATATACTTCATGAGCAACGTTCCTCATATAATCGCGAACTACGTTAACAATTGCTCAAGTAGCACGTTCACAATTGTTCATGTAGTTCGTCCCTATATATTTTCAGTAGCCTGCTCAGAGATATAAATGTTATCCTTTCAGGATATTTATACGTACTGTTTCATGTATCCTACATGCTATAGCTTATCCATCCTATCAGATTTAAAAAATCCATCTTAATTATGGAACCGGAAACTATTCAGCATCGTCAGGACAAGGTCATCAGGACCAAGATTTTCATTATGTTTAGATCTTGAAGGAGCCGTTTCGAGAGGGAAGCCACTCGGAACGGAGGAGTCCATACGGACCTCTCATTCTTTTCCTTAAAAAATTCAGTTATATTCTTTCAGTCATGTTACGTTCATGTCCTTTCAGCTTACGTGTCTTTCCAGTATGTGTCCTTTCAGATTTTATAACTCCATCAGCTTATTTTACCTTTAATTCGATGACGAATTTTTCCTTTTAGAGAGGGAGAATTTGTAAAACCCGCAACATTTTTGTTGTCTCTAATTTGAGGACGAATTACTTTTTTTAGAGGGGAAGAGTTGTAAAACCCGCTTTAAAATACATGAAATATTAAAGTTAAGCATTTGATTTTAAAACCTTAAGTTATTGTTATAGTTATTTGTGTATTATTAACTTTTAACATAAGATATTTGTTTTTAAAAGAAAATGTATCTTAAAAATTTTCATATTGCATCAGAAAAAAAGACCCATGATAGATATATGAATTATTAGACAAGAGAGGATTTATTTGTAGGACTTTAAAATGTGCAAGTCAAACATAATTTTCTAACGTTTCCGAAATTTACGGTTTTCAGTTTAATGTGATTGATCAGTGAAATCATTTCTCAAATTAAGTTTATGTTTTCTTCCTATAGACGCGTTTCAATGCGAAAGAATCGTCAGTACATTACCATAACTCAAAAGCCATATGGCTACACCAAAGCAAAGTTTCAACTGTGAATAAAATAGGTTTCACCAAAATCAAGTTTGAGTTCGGGTACTAGGTTTGGTCTCGTCTAACCAAGCTTTCAGTTGGTCCTCGACTTTATGTTTAGATCCGATTTAATCGAACCATGAGAAGGTCTCGATCTCAATATTAGTTTGAATATGTGTTCCGTTCGAAGTGAGCTTTATATTATGATTAGTTACATACCGACGTAGTGCCTGTGCCAAGGAGTTTTAGTTCGATGTTCTAGTTGGAATTCGAGTTAAAGTTATTGTAGAATTACGGTTTCTGTTCGTGTGTGCGGCTTGCAGTATTGGTGATGATTCGCTGGAGAGTTTCAGTTTGTTCACAGGTTAAGGTTTTGATTCGTAATCTGCACATTTAGGAGTCGGTCAGGGATTTGTGTTGCGTTCTTTTCAAGTTGGTGATCGCGGCAGAGTCGTTTGAGGTCTACTCAGCTCATGGTCGATCGCGTCCTGGTTGGCAGGGTTCTCGGCTCATTTGTTCATGTACGTGCGGCGTCTGTTGTTCAACCTTGCCTCATTGTTTTGTACGTGCTTAACTTGGCTTCCCATTCGTGTTTTGGTTTGGTTTCGATAGATTCTACGTTTAGTCTTGAGGTATTTATTTATCCATCTTTTTAGTATATAATAGTTGCGTGTTATAATGAAAACCGTAATCGGCAGTCGGTTTTTCATGCATGCTTTTGCTGGGATTTCCGTATGTCAATAAGAAGAAAAAAAAATACATTTCATGGTCATTTATGAATGTCATAATAACAACTGTTATTCTATATGTCATGAATTGGTTCATAAAAGTATTCTATTATGATTGTGAAGCGATGAATTTAATTATAAAGAAATGGTAAGTATGTATAGTTATAAAGACAACATATAAATTAAACATATAATGAGGTAGTAAATAATGGTATTAACTATTAGTGTTAATTATTTCTAAATATTTTTGTAGATATATGGAAAGAATAAGTTGTATTTTAGAGTTTGGATTTGACTAGCTAAGGTACGGATACTCTTATCTCCCTCCTATCATTATGATTTATTGGTTTATCATTTGTTTGATCAATCGTACGGATTTCCCGTCCTTTAGTAAGGACTTCCTTCTATGCATGATTAGGATTCCCCGTCTGCAGCCAAATGTTTTCCCTAGTATACTTTCTAAATCTTATCAGTAATCATTTTAATAACTAAGTTAAATTGCCTGAACTTTATATACAAGCATGACCAGTTTATGTAGTAGTTACGGAGGTATCGTAACCATGACACTAGAGGCACCGGTGTCATGACTCCTCTGTGAGAGAGTGATTTCTTGCAGCGTCCCATTTTTTTCAGCTTGGCCATTTTATCAGTATTATCAGCGGGGCGTATGGATTCATCCTAGGCTATCAGTTTACAGTTTAGCAGGTGAATGTGGTGTGTGGTCTACATCCTTCACATTGGAGCTGATCCCTCCACCCAACACCTTATTTAGAGGTCACCCCTCTACAGCATGACGAGGTCACCCCTCCATTTATTCATGCAGCAGTTGTTACAACACATGACCTATATAAGTTCTTGGCAATTAAAATACATTGAATGCATATTTTTAGATTTAACAGATAACAGTTCAACTTTATTATTTATAAATCAGACTTTTCAGATTACACACAGATTTCTGCTGCAACTTTACTTATCAGTCTTACAGCTTCAGTATTTTATCATCTGCTTCATTTCAGTATTTTCTTATCATGCTTTACATCCGTTCACTAGGCGTTATGCTCAGCCGTAGTTCCTTTCATGTTCTAACGGCAGGTACACCGGGACGCTCTAAGGATTCTGAGAGCATGTGCATTTGGATGGAAGCGGTCCAGACTTCTTACGTTATGCACTTCTTATATTACTTTGCTTATCAGGACATTGTTTAGTCCTTTCCTTCAGTAATTACTTTTAATGTTTTGAGCTTACGTTTGGATTACCGATGTTTGATTCTGGTATTTCCTTTATGGTCTGTTAATGTTTTAGGACATTTACCTTATTGTAACACCCCTAATTTCGGGTCATATCAACGGAAGGGTCATTGGGTGTTACTATCATGGTTCAACCTCAATATCATAGAACACGCCTTAAAATGAGTCGTTTTAACAAAACATACATCCATTCATTTGTTTAAAGATAAAACAGTTCACACACGGTCCCCAAATAGTTTTAAGGTTTACACAACCAACCAAACAATAAAAGTTTCTTAGAATGAACATAGTTTATAAAAGCGGGCCAAAACATTTTAAGTAAGCAAGCTGCATGAAACCGCCTTCCTTGAGTGCCTTCTTCATGGACCTGAGATAAAACATGCTATAAAGTCAACAAAAATATTGAGTGGATCTATAGAGTTTAAATTAAATAAACGAACACAAGTATTCTGAATAAACCTTCCGTGGTTGACAATCATGTGGATCAGACATAATTATCGTTGTTATTTCATAAGTCTCGTGAAATTGAACGTTAACATATATTATTTCAGCCCAACACACCTAGCCAAGTGCGTATATTTCTCTTATACAATTGCATCCGATGTTTCATTACTGGTGCATCACAACACCACGCGATAGCTAGTCGCGACCGGACTGGGTGTCACCCCGATAGATCTATCCATAGTATTAGCGTTCCTTTCGATTAACAATTCACGATTCATGGGTCTTTTAAGGCTAAACAAACTTTTATAACAACTTTCATCTAAGCATACAATCGGGTCTTTTGTGTTCAATTTTAAAAGAAAGAGGGTTTACCACAACTTCTCGCTGTACCCTTCATTTATTAATAAATGTTTTTCCAATAATAAGGGTTTCCACAACTTCTCGTTGTACCCCTTTTATTTTAATAAAACAAGCATGTTATCCCCCTCGCGGGTTTTATAAAACAAGTAAACATGTCAAAGCGAGGCTATAGACTCACCTTGGTACTATAGTAGTAATGTGACGATCGCCAACGATTTGTGATGCCCGTTAAACACGAAGATCGCGACCTACCAAATAAGGCGCGTTCGTTAATAAACGACTCAAGTATAAATAATACTTAAATAATACGAAAGTCAATTTCATATAACCATGAAAATCCCGAAAAATTAAAAATATAAGTGTACTTCTATACCCTTTTATTCAACACTTATTCTTTTAAACACTTGCACTCTCGACATTGACCCGTCATAAGACGCCAAGTCAACGCAAGTCAAACCATCATTTTACTTTCCTCGGACCAGTAACTAAGTCATTTATATAATGACTTAACACTTGAGTAAGTCACCATATCCAATAGTGAATACTCAACTCACGCCATACAAGTATTGAACTACGTGTCCAAAATACTAATCAGCATGTACACTCCAAATGTACACACCATTCTAACCTATCTAGACTTGTCCGATTTCGACGAAACTTGGTGACAAACTCACACATAATATGAATAAGACTCATTTTAAATTTCATTCAAAAATATTACTTCTAAGACCTTCTGCCCGACACACCTTCGTGTTACAAAAACCGGACAGTTTTACGCCTTTGACTTGTAAAACCATTTTGACTTATCTAAACAATTCCGTTTGCAAAACCGACACTCGGGTTTGAAAATAGACTCATGACCTGAGGTTTAGAAACTTACAACAGTCCTTGAACATTTTTAAAACTCATTTTATAGTCCCCGAGATTCGATCCAAATATCGACAACAATTTTCGGATTGTGCCGATACCTGTCTCCCGGTACACAAATACTAAAAGTAGCATAACTTTTTGTTGGAAATACGTTTTACGTATTAAGAAGGATCAGTCACTCCATTAATAGTCCATGTAATAGCTCGTAGTTTAGTTAACTTTCTTTACTTATTAAACAAGTCCAAGCCTAGCCTACAACATGTGTAGGTCGGCCCAAACGTGTAAGCCCAAGCCCATTACAAGGCTTGGGTATATAAACCCTCTCCTTTGATGGAGAGGGTGGTGTGGTTTCATAATTTACACATAGTTCTCTTAAGTTTCTCTCTCTAAAAGTGTGAAATCCACCATCTCTCTATCTCTTTCTCTCTCTAAAAACATAAGCAAGATTTACATTTCTACAAATGGTATCAAGAGCCATGGGATGATTGTTTAGTTCTTGTGTTTGTGTTCTTGATTCTCGCCATTTTTGATCCATTTTCATACGAACCAAATTTTTTTTTTGTGTTTTTATGGGTTAATCTTGATTTACTTCATCCTATTACTTGATATAGTGATTTGGTATTGTTATTTGGGTTAAAAACACAAAATTTTTTGGTTGTTTGATTCATATTTTGGCTTTGAATCTTGATTTGATTGTGTTATTGTACTGTCCGAGAAATAAGGTAAGTGGGTATTCAGTTCGATCTGACTTTGTGTTTGCATAAACCCTGGGGGTTTCTACTTGTGATCTATAGTCACGATCTATTGTTGCGATCTAACTATGATCCCTAGTACGATCCATCGTCACGATCTGTTGTTACGATCTAAATACGATCTTTAGTACGATCCATCAATCCGATTGCTTGGTACGATCCACACTACGATCAAGGTAAGTTTGTTTAGTACGATCACTCGTTGCGATACATAGTACGATCACTCGTTGCGATCCATAGTACGATCACCCGTTGCGATCCATAGTACGATCACTTGTTGCGATAAGGGAGTGCGATCAGGGTACGATCGTTGGGTACGATCTGGGAGTCCGATCTGAGTGCGATCACTTTTTGCGATAAGGGAGTGCGATCAGGGTACGATCGTTGGGTACGATCTGGGAGTCCGATCTGAGTACGATCATAGGGAGTACGATCACCACTGCGATCTAAGTACGATCCAACATTTTTTCAAAAACGTGTTTTTGAAAATTTTCGTGTGTAATTTTGACTTGGATTTTTTGGTTTATCGAGGACATAATTTAGGGGATTTTAACATTATTTCTCGGTTTTAACACACTACAACAAACACATTTACTTTCTTTCATTGATCGATCAACTTTGTAAATCTTCATTTATTGAAATGGAGTACACATCTCTTACGGATAAGTCAATCCTCTCGGGTACGGATAATCGTCCACCAATGTTGGTGAAGACTATGTATGAGGAATGGGCTTCCCGAATGGAACTTTATATGTTGAACAAGGAGAATGGACATCTAATTTGGGCATCGGTGCTCAATGGACCATTAGATTATGGTACTGTGACGGAAGGAACAACTACTCGTCCTCGCACAACGAGTGAGTTGACTGGAGATATGAAGATTTAAGATAAATGTGATAAGTATGCTACAAACATCATTCTCCAAGCCCTTCCTCCAGATGTCTACAAACTCGTCAGCAAACATAAAGTTGCCAAAGAGTTATGGGATAGAATTCGTGTTCTAATGCAAGGCACCTCGTTAACTAAACAAGAACGAGAGTGTAAGCTTTATGATACTTTTGATAAGTTTGCCTATGTGCCAGGGGAGACTCTCAATGACTACTATCTGAGATTTACCCTATTGTTGAATGAGCTCAATATCTATGGCATGGCAATTCCTACCTTTCAATTGAACACCAAGTATTTGAACACTCTTCCTCCAGAATGGAAAAAATACGTGACGGATGTTAAATTGGCTAAAGACTTGCATAACACCAATGTGGATCAACTTCAAGCTTTTCTTCAACAACATGAATGCCATGTGATCGAGGCTCGGTTGTCTACACCTCAAGTTCATGATCCACTTACAATGTATGTTTCTCAACAAAACATGGCTTATACTTATCAACAACCATCATACTTGCAGCAGCCACCACCACACATCTATCAGCAACCATCTTATCAACCACCAATGATGCCACAACAAGAATATCAACAAAGTGTTCATCAACAATCTTTTCAACAGCAACCACCATATCAGACATCACCATCACAAGCCAACACTTCTCCATTGGGCTATACTCCCCAGCAAGGATATTTTCCAATAGAAGCACAACCAGCACAAGCTTTCTACTCTAATGAACTTCCACCGATCCAAGCACCGGTCTTTACTCCAAATGATACGCCAGCTGATGTTCTAAACCATCTCACAGCCTACTTGTCAAAACTTGTTGCAACTAGAGGATTTCCACCAACAAACAATCAGCTCCGCACCTCATCAAATCCCCGACAACAAGCCACTGTTCAAGATGGTCAAGTGACGGTGCAACCTATTCAGGGAAGGCAAAATTCATATGGACCTCCTACAAGGACTGTGAACAATCAAGCTGTGAATTCTCAAGCTAGTAGAAATGGAAGTCCTATTGGTCCTAAAAAGGTTGTGACTTGCTACAATTGCCGAGGACAAGGTCATATGGCTAAGGAATGCACTCAGCCGAAAAGGAGGAGGGATGATGCATGGTTTCGTGAGAAGATGTATTTGGTTGATGCTTAGTCTAAGGGGAAGATTTTGGATTCAGAGGAGTTAGAATTTCTTGCAGACCCAAGGGCAGCAGATACTGACGGCATTGCAGTTGTTTCCACTTCTAATGCAGCCTATCAAGCGGACGATCTTGATGCATACGATTCGGATTGTGATGACATTCACTCTGCCCAAGTTGCTCTCGTTGCTAATCTCTCTCACTACGGTTCTGATGTCACCAGTGAGGTACCAACCACATCTAACAATATTGATGATAACCAACATCAAGTTGGGCATGAAAATGACAACCTCGAACAGCATTCGGGAACTAGTAACTCAAATGATGTGGTACCCAATCCTACACATTTGAGTGAACCTCAACCAAATGCTACGACAGGTATGGAATCTTATGCTCAACATGATTTGGTCATGGTGCCTAAACATATTATTGATCAAATGCATATGGCCCTCAGACAATCCGTAGATACCAATTCCACCCTAACTGCTGAGCTTGCGTTGCATAAAGAAAATATTGGGTTCACTACTTGAAGGATCTTTGAAGCCTTGATGACAATACAAAGAGTGTGCGGAAACCAATCTTTATATATAGGAAGAACAATAGAAATAACCAAACATCCAAGCCTCAATATATTAATACGATCACTCTTAATAGTGATAGGGTTTTACAACCTTGAAGCTATAACAAACAATGAGATAAATGTGTAGAGAATGTGTGTTTAGAAGTATGTTCATCTCTACACCCTAGGACCTCCTTTTATAGTGCAAGGGGTCCTAGGTGGTTACAACATAATTAATACTTTCCAAAGTATTATACATTAATACCATTTAATTATTTCCTAAATAATCTTGTAACCTCCTCATCATAATCAATACCTTTAATACTTTCCATATGAATAGGAAGACTAAATATTTGATCTTATCTTCTACAATCTTCCTTGATCATATCTTCTATAATCATCTTTCAACTTTATAATACGACCAGGAGTAACTCACCAGGAGTAACGGAGTACTCCAGTAGGAACTGCATATTACCAGGACTAACTTCTAAATCCATGAGTCCTAACAATCCTCCCCTAAACTTGAATTTAACTTTGTTGAGTTCAAGTTTCCATGTAGATGTGTCACCAATAAGCATGAGGATTGGAATATAAACCACAGCAGCAACAAGCTCACTTGATAAAACTAGAAGAAACACAAAAGTGGCTGCTGATACACGAACGGCTAAGCTTCTTTAAAGCTTGAAAACATCTGCACATGTTGGTTCTTGACAGCAACAGGAGCAGATTTGATGAGCCTTTACCAAGTAGCTGCTCACTCTTGGGCTAGCCAGTCTTTTGGTGGAATCATGACATCACCCTGGGAGACTAGTACCCAGTCCAACTCTTGGAACGTGAATCATTGGTGAGTTGGAGTACCCTGATGATTTTTGGCAAACCATCACAGCCATCAACGGATTTGATATGTCTTTACCAGAAGCCGTACCCTTCTGGACTCGCCAACTCTTAGCAATGAAGCATCGGTGAGTTGAAAACCCTATAGCTTTGAGCAAGCTATTATAGCTATCAACGGATTTGATAAAATCTTTACCAAGAGCCGTACCCCCTTGGATTAGCCACTTTTCAGTCTAGGACCATGGCAAGTGAAAACCATCCAGTTTTGGGTAACCTGGCAACCATCAACGGATTTGAGAATCACACCAGGAGCCGTACCCTCAAGGTAAATCAACTCTTTCTTGTCGGTGAGACATGGTGAGTTGAGGACCATTTGTTGTATGGGGGGCAGCCAACACCTAAGTACCAAACAAAAACAGCCCAAAAAGTGAAATATATACAAAGGTATTTCGATTCGAAAGTGTCTATTTTCCTTTCTTTTTTTTTCTCCTTTTTTTTCTTTTTATTTTAATTTTTTTTTTTTAATAAATTTTTTTTTTTTTTATTTTTTAATTTTTTATATAACCACTCAAAGACTATGAGTCAACCAGAAGGAACGTAGAATGCATCAGGAAGAACAATGGTCCACCAGAAGCAGGATGAGTGCAACCAGGAGGAACCATTGGTCGACTAGGAGCAACTTAGTTCTACTATGAGGAACCATATCCACCAGCACCAATGTCAACCTATAAAATTTATTAGACAGAAAAACACAAGAATATACACAGTTATACATACAACAAGCCTCCCCTTAAGCTAAAACCTCCCTTCAAACAGAGCAAAGTATTCACCATCAAAGATTTTTTTTTTCTATTTTCCTACAAAAAGTTAGTTCACACAAATATAGAAAATACAAAACATAGTAATTTATAATTACACTTGCTGAAATAAACACAAACCAAACAAAAATTAGTGTTTATGGAAGTCCCAAGCTAAGACAGACTTGAATCTTCCAAAAACATCAACATAGTCATATCTTGTTAAGGTTTTTGATGCACTATTTGATTTAGAGACATGTTGTAAACCATCTTGTTTAGGTTTCCAAACCCACCTAGCTAAAGCCTTAACTATATTAACCTTTGTTTTTGACCGTGCAGACTCAACCCGTGTACCCTTAACATTGTTAAAACATCTTGGTTGTGGAATAATGTTATTTTTAGGATTGTGGTGAAAAACTCTACCAAAGTTCTTGTGATTCACCCGTCTTGAGTTATTCCATACCGGTTTAACTTGTTGTTGATCATTAATCATTCTCTTGTGTTTACAAGTATATTGCAAGTGATCAAAACTACCACACACATAGCAAGCCTTACTTTTGAACACAAAGTTATCACCTAATTTCTGAGTCATCATGCCTTTCCAACCTCTTTGATTACCTCTAGGACTTGTATTGTTTTTCCTAGGATTATCTGCTTTCCTATTACTTTCATTCTTAGCACAAGCAGATTGAGGATAGAACTTAGGTGATTTAGCATTTAAGGTAGACTTACAAGAGGCATATTTACGAGTCATGGGCTCCATTATAATTGGTTCAGGCACAGACTCAAGTGTTTCAGCACTAGAGTCGGACTCAAAAGAGTCAAGGTCACTAGTCTTAGGTTCTAAAGACTTGTCACTAGAGTTACAAGAGACAAAGTCATTAGACACAGAATTAGTTTCAATTGAGCCAGTGGACCTTGTACCATATGTCATTTGTGATTCATCAAAGTCAAAGTGATCTAAGGTAGGCATGAATGTCCCTGTGAGAGGTGGAGGAACAGCATGCATCTCTGCAGCTGGTTTATACCTATTGAAAACAGGCATACCTTCCACATCTTCAGGGGTAGTGTCAAACACACTAGACAAAGAGGAGTCAAAAACATCATTTGGCCCAATATAGTTTTTAAACCCCAAACCAATTTTAGTCCTACCAGACATGGAGCTATCTACTAGTTTGACTAAGTTTTTAGATGAATTTTTCCATTTATCAAACCTAACCAAAGCATTATCTAATTTAGTTTGTAGCTCCTGCTTCTCTTTATTTACCTCAGGATTAAGCTTTTCAGAATATGTCAACAGATTAGTTGTATTTTCTAAGTCAATACTTAATATCCTAATCTTATCTTCATACTCTAATTGGGTATTTTGAAACCACTTTTTCTGTTCTTCTAATGTTTTTAGAGAACTTTTGTATGACTGAACTTCTATATAATATTTATCATTTTCAGCATTCAGATCAGCACATTGTTTTTGAAGTTCTAGAAGTTTTTGTTCATATGTTTCTACGCAACTAATTGCTAAGTCAGAGTTATTATAAACATGCATTTTATTCTTTAGTCTAGCATTATATTCTCTAACTTCAGATTCAGTCATAAGAATTACCTCATTGTCTGGGATTGAAGTTCGGCACGCCATGTCTTCTTCGGCAACACGGATGTATGAATCTTGTTCTTCTCAATCAAAGCTTCTCAACGAGGCTCTGATACCACTTGTTGGGTTCACTACTTGAAGGATCTTTGAAGCCTTGATGACAATACAAAGAGTGTGCGGAAACCAATCTTTATATATAGGAAGAACAATAGAAATAACCAAACATCCAAGCCTCAATATATTAATACGATCACTCTTAATAGTGATAGGGTTTTACAACCTTGAAGCTATAACAAACAATGAGATAAATGTGTAGAGAATGTGTGTTTAGAAGTATGTTCATCTCTACACCCTAGGACCTCCTTTTATAGTGCAAGGGGTCCTAGGTGGTTACAACATAATTAATACTTTCCAAAGTATTATACATTAATACCATTTAATTATTTCCTAAATAATCTTGTAACCTCCTCATCATAATCAATACCTTTAATACTTTCCATATGAATAGGAAGACTAAATATTTGATCTTATCTTCTACAATCTTTCTTGATCATATCTTCTATAATCATCTTTCAACTTTATAATACGACCAGGAGTAACTCACCAGGAGTAACGGAGTACTCCAGTAGGAACTGCATATTACCAGGACTAACTTCTAAATCCATGAGTCCTAACAGAAAAGATCAAAACTTTTGAAATGGTCCCTCAAGAAGAGAAAATAACATGTTCTGAATTTGACCAATTTCGTTTTGAAAAGATTGAACACTTGAAAGAAATAGAATCATTAAAAGCTAATCTTTCCAATGAATTAAAAGAAAAAGAGTCGGTTGTCAATGATTTTCAGAAACTTAAAATGGATTTCGAAACTCTCGAGTCTAAAAAGGTTGAATCAGAAATTAATGCTACCAAACTTCTTAAATTCAAAGAACAACAGCTTTTAAAACAATACGCTTCCACAGAAAAGGTTCATCTTTTAACTAAATCATTTAAAGAACTCGAACTTAAACGTCTTCAAGATTTACCACCTAATCCCGGTTATGCAAAACAAGCTCAGGAATATATTCCCGGTCTTTATGATATGACCATAATTGGAAAATCGAAAGAAGCACCTTTTGTTCGTAGTACTGAGAAGACACAATCACTTGCGGATGAAACTCATTCTAAAATGCTTTCAAAATTCCATACAATTGATTATGATCTACACAACAAAGATCAATTTTCGAAAAAGACACGCATTCGCTTACAAAAGGAATTAGCAGAATTAACAGTTCTTGTGCCCCAAAGTTTGTCAAAGGAAAACCTTCCTAGTACGTCTCCTACACTTGTCAAAAAGGATTTAACGAAGTTAATCCCACCGGTAAGTAAGGCGTCCGTTAACTTAAATGCGGTTCACCAACACTTAGCCGATTTTGACAAGGTCATTTTGGAACGTACGACGGCCACGGCCATAACGGAAGGTGAATGGAACTTTGAGCACACTAGAGCTGCGTTTCGAGATGAAATTGTTCCGTTTGTAGACAATGTTAAAGCTTGCCTTCGTAATATTGATCAAGATTTGTTTTTGGAAATAGAAGAAGTTAGACGCGTTTTCAATGAAATGGAAGATGCTTATGCAAACAGTTTACTTGAAACAGAACGGGTTTCACGCCAAAATGATCTGCTTCTGAAGCAAGTGATGTCCCATGATATAGTTTCTGTCTGTGTGAATACAAGTGTTGATAATGATTCTATTGTGCATAATGTTGAATCTGTGGATAATGTGGTAGAAAGTACTTGTCACGAATCTGACGCTGAATTTTTAAAGCTTCAAGATTCATATTCTTCGCTTTCAAAACGTTTTGATGAGATTCAAACACATTGTATTTCGCTTGAATGCAAGCAACAATTTATTCAAGAAATCTTTGAAACGTCATTCGAAGGTGTTAATATCGATGATGCAAATTTTGAAAAGAATTTTCGACTGAATTTACAATCAAAACAGCGTCAGCCAAGTGACAAAGTTGCTAAATCTTTGCCGATAGAAATAGAGAAATCTAAGGAGCTTAACTGTGTGAACGTACTTGAGGCCGCTGAGAATTTTAAACTTGATCTAGACAATCGAGTTTCCAAGATTTTGTCCAAAGTTGATAACTTAAAACAGAAAGATACACGACTCTTCGATTCAGTAAAGTCCGCATGTGCTAATACCACTGCACAGAATCAATCCTTGATTGAAAAATTGAATCAGAAGTCGATGGAAATATCTGATTTGAGGGAACAAATTTGTGATAAAAATCTAGTCTTGGATGAGTTAAAGGAAACACTTCGTACTCTAAAAGGTAAGAATATTGTGGATAACGCAGCCACTATCTCAGCTTCGTCCTCTAGTGCAATTAAAAGGAACCTTATAGCCGTCACACCACTTAACAAGGGACCTAGGACTAAACCATCTCAAACTTTGGTCACTAAAGATAAGGCGGATCCAAAACCAGCTTCTAATATTCCCGTGTTGCCTTCTACAGGAGTAAGCACCACTACTAAGACTCAAAGATCTAAGCTTAAAAGAAACAAGAAGAATGATAGGATCTTGCCCCCATCTAGTAGTCAAGTGAAGAAGAAAGTAGAAGCCCATCCTAGGAATGTTATTTCTGTTTTGAATAAAAAGAATCATGTAGCTAAACCTAAAGGCTATGCGGATGTGCAGCGTTCTAAGCCTACTGTGAATTCTAATTTGAAATGTTGGAATTGCAATGAATGTATGTTTTCTAGTCGTCATGATTCTTGCCTTATTGACCATGTGAATGAGATGTATGCCCGGAAAAATAGATTAGAATGGAAACCGACTGGGAAAGTGTTAACCCAAGTTGGTTGGATGTGGCGCCCCATTGGTAGAACTTTCACTATAGTAGGAAATACGTGCCCTTTGACTAGGATCACTCCCACTAAAGCGAAGAAAGCGTGCCCTTTAACTAGGAGTACCAAGGCTACCAAAGCACAAGCGTGTCCTTTAACTAGGAACACCGATACTACTGTAGGAACCAAGTGCCCTTTAAATAGGTCTACTCCCACTGTAGTGCCCGCGAATAATCCAAAACCTAAGAAAGTTGGAACAGTAAAACCTGGTAGTGCTAAAACTCTCACTAGAAAACGCAGGAAATCTAAGGATCTCAAAAATGTTAGCAATTCTGATAATTCTATATCTGTATCTGCTAACACTCCGGAACCAATAGTTTCCAATGCATTGTCTACTGTTGTTGTTGAAAACAGGTGGTCCAAATTGTTCTCTGGTATTTGGACTCTGGTTGCTCCAAGCATATGACCGGAGATCGCTCTCAGCTCAGAAATTTTGTCAGCAAGTTTCTTGGTACGGTTAGATTTGGAAATGATCATATTGCAAAGATAATGGGTTATGGTGAATATCATATTGGAAATGTTATAATTTCAAGAGTGTATTATGTGGAGGGTCTCGGTCATAACTTATTTTCTGTGGGACAATTTTGTGATGCAAACCTAGAAGTTGCTTTTCGAGAGCATACCTGCTTCATTCGTAATTTGGAAGGGGTTGATTTATTGAAAGGTACTCGAGGAAATAATTTGTATACTTTGTCTCTACAATACATGATGGCCGCTTCTCCCGTATGTCTTCTCTCCAAAGCATCGAAGACTAAGTCATGGTTATGGCATCGACGGTTATCTCATCTTAACTTTGACGCTATTAATCACTTGGCGAAAAACGAACTTGTTCGTGGTCTTCCTAAACTATCATTTCACAAGGATCATTTGTGTTCCGCGTGTACAATGGGGAAAAGCACTAAGAAATCATACAAACCCAAGACAGAAGACACCAACCAAGAGAAACTTTATCTTTTGCATATGGATCTTTGTGGGCCAATACATGTTGAAAGTCTTAGTGGCAAAAAGTACATCCTCGTCATTGTCGATGATTACTCTCGGTTTACATGGGTGAAATTTCTTAAAGCAAAAAATGAGGCACCTAAATTCATCATCGGATTTCTCAAGATGATTCAAGTGCGTCTCAACACTACTGTCTGACGCATTCGTACAGATAATGGAACTGAATTTGTGAATCAAATCTTGCGTGATTATTATGAAGAAGTTGGCATATCTCATGAAACATCCGTTGCTCGCACTCCACAACAAAACGGTGTCGTTGAAAGGCGAAATCTCACACTTATGGAAGCTGCTCGAACGATGTTAATTTACGCAAAGGCTCCATTATTTTTATGGGCAGAAGCAGTATCTACAGTAGTGTACACCCAAAACCGGTCACTAATTCGTAAACGCCATGGTAAAACACCTTATGAGCTTCTCCATGGAAAAGTACCAGATTTATCATATCTTAATGTATTTGGTTCTCTTTGCTATCCAATAATGATGGTGACAATTTGAGAAAACTTCAACCAAAGGCTGATATTGGTATTTTCATTGGTTACGCCCCCGCAAAGAAGGCATACCGAATCTACAACCGTAACTCTCGCAAGATCCTCGAAACTGTGAATGTTGATTTTGATGAGCTGACAGCAATGGCTTCTGAGCAAAGCAGCTCTGAACCCGCACTTCATGAAATGGGACCCAGTAACATTAGTTCTGGTCTTGTCCCAAACAACCCTACTTCATCATCATTTACACCACCTTCTAGGACCGAATGGGATACGTTGTTTCAACCGTTCTTTGATGAATTCTTTACTCCTCCAAGTATTGTTGCTCCAGAACCTGAGGTAATAGCTCCGGTAACCGAAGTTGTCGCTCCAGCAACCGAAGCACAATCAAACACGTCTGCACCTACAATTGGTCTAGATATACCATCAACAAGTAATTCTCAATCAACACCTGTTTCAACTACCCATGTCATGCCTATTGATGATGAAGAGGATGATGATGATCACGATTTGGAATTCGCTCAAATGCGTGAACTTCCATTCTTTGGTGTACCAATTCCCGACCCTAATCAAGCCGGGTCGTCCACCTCAGAGGAAGCTCCATCTACAGTTTACTCCAATCCACGGATTCGTGAACATGACAGCAAGTGGACAAAGGATCATCCTATAGATTCTATTATTGGTGACCCTAATCGTCCGGTATCCACACGAAGTCAGTTACAAGAAAGTGCAATGTTTTGTCACTTTGATGCTTTTCTCACTGAAGTTGAACCTAAGACATGGCAACAAGCTTTTACTCAATCATGTTGGATAGAAGCTATGCAAGAAGAGCTTAATGAATTTATACGTCTTGAAGTATGGGAACTTGTCCCATGCCCGGATCAAGTGCAGTGAATCACTTTGAAATGGGTTTACAAGGTGAAACTCGATGAGTTAGGCGGAATATTGAAGAACAAAGCTCGACTAGTAGCTCGTGGATACAAGCAATTATTGGGCATCGACTTTATGGAATCCTTTGCACCTGTTGCCCGTTTGGAAGCTATTAGACTATTCCTCGCTTATGCGGCCCATATGAATATGATCGTCTATCAAATGGATGTGAAGACAACATTTCTTAATGGTGAACTCAAGGAAGAGGTCTATGTTCAACAGCCGGATGGTTTTGTGAATCCTAATTATCCTAATCATGTGTACAAGCTTAAGAAGGCTCTCTATGGGTTGAAGCAAGCTCCTCCGCATGGTATGATCTTTTGTCACAATTCCTCATTACGCAAGGCTTCGCTAAAGGCAAGGTGGATCCTACGCTGTTCATTCAGAAACGAGGTAAAGATATGATTATGGTACAAATATATGTTGATGATATTATATTTGCAGCCTTGACCCAAACTTTATCCGACGAATTTGGGACACTCATGTCTTCCAAGTTTAAGATGTCAATGATGGGCAAGGTATCATTCTTCTTAGGTCTTCAGATATCTCAGAGTCCCAGAGGCATCTTTATCAATCAATCCAAGTATGCCCTTGAATCGCTTAAGAAGTATAAAATGGAATCTTGCGACCCCGTGGATACTCCAATGGTGGAACGAACTAAGCTTGATGCAGATCCACATGGAGTTGCCGTTGATCCGACACTTTATCGTGGAATGATCGGTACTCTTCTGTATATCACAGCCAGTCGACCTGATCTTCAGTTTGCTATATGTATGTGTGCCAGGTATCAAACTAGGCCTACTGAGTTACACTTAGCTACTGTTAAAAGGATCTTCTGATATCTTAAAGGAACCATTAATCGGGGACTTTGGTATTCGAAGGACTCTTCTATTGCACTAATGGCATATGCAGATGCGGATCATGCGGGTTGTCAAGATACAAGGCGTAGCACGAGTGGAACTTTGCAACTACTAGGAGATCGACTAATCAGTTGGGCATCGAAAAGGCAGAAAAGCGCTGCAATTTCAAGTACGGAAGCAGAATACATAGATATGTCCGGTTGCTGTGCTCAAATTCTTTGGATGAGATCGCAATTAACCGACTATGGTCTAGGTTTCAACAAAATTCCGATGTACTGCGACAACAAGAGTGCAATTGCCTTATGCTGCAACAATGTTCAATTCTCCCGGTCGAAGCATATTGACATTCGCTACCATTTCATCAAGGAGCAAGTAGAAAATGGAGTAATCGAGCTTTACTTTTTCCGATCTGAGTATCAATTGCCGGATATTTTCACAAAGGCTTTAGATCGCGCTCGAATTGAATTTTTGGCCGACAAGCTAGGAATGAGAACTTTCTCGCCTGAGACTCTAAAGGAACTGGCAGGTGAAGCGAAAGAATAGTGGTGGTAAAACTATTCTCCGTATCCTTGGTGATCATTTGTATATATTGTTTATATCTTTATCCACCAAAAGCAAAATACAAAAATATAAAACCATATAAAAACCATAAAAATTGAAAAATTCATAAAAATCCAAAAATATTTTTACTTTATTTTTCAAAAGGCATGTCTTTTGGTACGATAATATTTACGGCCTTAGAAATGTTGATTAATATTGACACGGCGTCATAAATAGAGTTCGTACAAAAGTTGTAAATATTTCAGAAAACATGCCTAAATGGCTTGTAGTTATTTCTGACTGCAACCCGGTTTTCACATTAAAGTCAGGTATTTCTTATGAAAGCTTTGGCTAACACGGGAATTAATTTTCTCGGGCAAGGTTTACTTTAAAACCTTGTAAGGGATCAAGTTTACTTTATAACTTGGTCTAACACAAATCTATGTACGTTTCAGTGCATTTATTTGTTAAAACAAGAGAAGTCTTGTTTTTATGAAGCTAATCATCTCTACAACCATGCTATCTATAATTGGTATCTACATACTCGACGATGCGACTACTCAACTGACGACTACAGCTCTTTCGATAGAACATGGGTCAACAATTGAGGGGGAGCAATTGTCAAGCATTCAGAATCTTCGATGCCGAACGTGCCAAGTTCACAAGTTGGTGTCAAGACAACAATACCAATCGTACATGTGGTGTCAAGAGATGACTTTAGACGTGACGAGGCAACCCACATATGCTGACAAGAACCATTTGATCTTATCATATGATGTTCTCATCTATCAGGTCCAACCTTGTCAATTCTTTTCTAATATGGTGAATATGTGATCATGTTACTAATCGGTATCATATCTCATACATTTGATATTGTGAAGATTAAACGGACTTGCATTTTTCTTCCCAAAACCTTTGTTAAAACTTCATTAAATCAATTGATATTAAAAACATCGATTGGGTTAATATTTTTAATATGGGGAGAAAATGTGATTTAATATGGGATATTATCACAAATAGTTTGACTTAATGTGCTGGCTCATCCCGACATATGCGAAATGTTTTCGAATATCATGGCATATGTTAAGGGGGAGCAAAACGGATTTGCATATCAAAATAGATTTTCATGGTGACATATACTTACCCAAAACCCATTTATTTCACGACGATGAAGATTGTGGTGACATAACGATGGTAGGATAGGTTAAGTCCAATGATTCTTCTAGAACCGGAGGAATCTTCCCAAGGACATTCCATAGCTAGAAATAGTAGTCCTTAGGAAAGATGGAGAAAGATTGTGAACGTAGCTGAATGCCGACCAAGTACTTAAGTTAGCACTGGAACAATCACAACAAGGTGCTAGTTATGACGTATTGGTAAGCATTGAAGGGGTTGAAGAATGAAAAAGAATTGTAAAGATAAAGGGTGTAAAGAAAGAAGCCCTCCTTACAACTTTAGGCAGAAACCGGGTCAACACATATGCTTTTGAGATCATTTTAATGATGCTCGATATTGAAGATAGACATCATGGACCCAGTGATGCAATGCACAACCCATCCTAGCTAACTGAGATATCTCTTAAAAGGTATTTGTTTTAATCACACGGAGACAACGCATTATCTATTGATTTATTCACTCCGAATAAATTGGTATTGAAAAGGTGGCACTCCTCTCCAGCCTCCGATCACTAAAATCCAAAATGCACGATCGAGTCTAGAGCCATTTGAGATCATCAAATATCTCATTAGGACACACTTTCATGTTTCCTTGCTTCTTCACACACTGTGAAAAGTAAGAAAGATTTTAAGAGTCCTACGCAAAATCTTCATGATCTTGCCTGAACATCCGAGTAATACGAAAGTATTTACAATGAAGATGGAAATCCTTCTTGAGCGAATATCAAAAAGCTCATGGTAGGTGACTTGTGCGATTCTTTATGAATCAAGCTTGTGATAACTGGAAAGCAACAGTTGTTTAATTCTTAACTGAATTTAAACACGTTCCAGGCCTCTACGCAATATCTTAGTGATCTTGCCGGAACACTCAGAGTGATATCTTAGTGTTCACAGTGACAAGTGGAAATCCTTCTAGTGTTAACCTCAAACAGCACTTGGTAGGTAACTTGCAAGATTCTATACGAATCAAGCTCGTGACAACTGGAAAGCAACGATGGTGCGGTTCTTAATTGAATTTCACTTGTTCCAGGAACATGAATTGACGGCTTCAAATCATGCGGATATTATTATCCAAATGATTCACTCTTTATGTTCGCAGTCAGCTTTGGACGGTCGAATAAAGAGAACGGGTTTACCCGCGAAATCCTGTCAGGAAGTTACTTAATTGAAACTATCCGTCACGGGTATGATATCTTATATCGTCCAACGGTCTTCACCGACCGGAGGTAAAATGCTACCGAATTAGAATGAAATGTTCAAAGCCATTTCGTTCGTGTCTACTTATGTTGCGGCATTTGAAGACGGTGGCGTTGCAGGATCCAAGAAGAAGTCGTCCCCGCATGCTTATACTTTATGCACTTAATACCTCATCAAATTCAAGAAAGCCTAAAAGTTAAGTCTTCCGCTGTATCAAACTCTGAAGCTTTCAAGAATTACGAAGGTATAAGTATGTGGGACATGGTGTCACGAAGAGGCGAAGATCACAAGTGATGAATGCACGAGATCAAGGCAAGAGATTAATGCTCAAGATTGATATCAATGATCACATCAGCATGTTCACCTGAAAAGAAAAAGAAAAGAAAGACGAAGACTACGAGCTCAAGACAGCATAGTATGCTAGGTTTATCTTATTATTGTAACTTGGGTAATGCCCTTGTTTGGAGTGACCTCCCTCCCTTAGGGGGAGATTGTTGGAAATACGTTTTATGTATTAAGAAGGATCGGTCACTCCATTAATAGTCCATGTAATAGCTCGTAGTTTAGTTAACTTTCTTTACTTATTAAACAAGTCCAAGCCTAGCCTACAACATGTGTAGGTCGGCCCAAACGTGTAAGCCCAAGCCCATTACAAGGCTTGGCTATATAAACCCTCTCCTTTGATGGAGAGGGTGGTGTGGTTTCATAATTTACACATAGTTCTCTTAAGTTTCTCTCTCTAAAAGTGTGAAATCCACCATCTCTCTATCTCTTTCTCTCTCTAAAAACATAAGCAAGATTTACATTTCTACACTTTTCGCTCGTAATGAGTTAGAAGCTCTACTTTAGCTCAAATCGAAGCTAACGAAATTCTCTACAATCCTATCTTATTAGTTTACCAAGTTTATTACAGTAAGTATTTCAAAAATAGCCTTAAAGTTACTGCCTAAAATTGACCATGTAAAAATCATACCAAAACACATTTTCAACCCATTCCAACAATTCCTATGGTCCTAATATCATCCTAATATCATACTAACACATCTAACTAACTCATAACACCCTCAAATTTAATCTCACAAAAATTAAATAAATAAAAACCTTACATGCAACAACAACCCACTACTAATATAATAATATTAACACATCCATCACCATAAAAATGGATCAAACATGATGTTCTTCATCAAAAATTGAAAATAAAATTTAAGTGGATGCATGTGGGAAAAATTTATACCAATATAAAGCTTATCAAATTTCCAAGGTGGGTCTTCTTTTAGATTTGGAAGATTCAAAGTAAATTGAGTTTTGGTGGTGGCAATGGTGATGGTGGTGGACGGCAAAAGGGGAAGAAGAGAGAGAGATGGGTGCTTTTTTTGTTAAATTGAATTTTTAAATGAAAATGGTTAGTGGAAAAACCTTATATAGTGGGGTGAGGGTAGATTTTGTCATATTTGCATTCTTTTGGTCCAAAAATGCAAGTAAATAGTTTACAAGGTAGTAAATGTAAATGGTAAATTTTAAAAATATTTACGGGGCTCGGGTTTCGTAAAAATACTTTTCGAAAGTTAAAACGCTTCAAAATATAATAACAAAGCTTCGACACGACTTAAAACGCAATTAAATCGAAAACGTCGAAAATATAAAATATCGAGACAATCGATAATAAAACGTAAATTTTTGGGCATCCGTCGGTATCGCGATCACTAATAGTTATCGTCATTTGTTAAAACGTAAAACACGAGAAATAAAGATTAAATATAATAAAAATCATTTTTATGATTATTTGAGAATATAATATCGATACCTAACATATTCCTTGTCGGTTTTCATCTAATCGACATTCTTACGCTAGTTTCAAGTCATAACCTTCTCGGTTAGTCGATAAATTTTAAATTCTCATTAAAGTAAACACGTAATACGTAATAGTCGAGATTAAAATAACGACCTGAAATTGACGGATTGTCACATCATCCCCACCAAATTAGGATCTTCGCCCTCGAAGATCAACTTGTGCTCTTGCCCGATCGCTTGTTGAAATCAAAGAGATGAGGGTAATTCTTCCACATTTGGTCTTCTCGTTCCCAAGTATACTCCGGTCCTCTTCGAGAGTTCCATCGAACTTTGACAATAGGTATTCGGATTTGCTTCAGTTGCTTGACCTCGTGATCCATGATCTCGACCGGTTCTTCAATAAAGTGCAACTTTTTATCAACCTTAACCTCGTCTAACGGTATAATGAGTTCTTCATCGGATAAACACTTCTTCAGATTCGACACATGAAAAGTGTTATGAATCCCATACAGTTCTTGTGGTAGTTCAAGTTGGTATGCCACGGGTCCCACTCTAGATGTAATCTTGAATGGTCTGATATAACGAGGACTCAACTTCCCACGTTTTCCAAATTGTACAACACCTTTCCATGGTGATACCTTTAGCATAACCTTATCTCCCACGTTAAACTTCAATGGTTTTCTTCTCACATCCGCATAACTCTTCTGTCGGCTTCGAGCAGACAACAACCTATTCTTGATTTGCACAATCATATCCGTCGTCTCTCTAATCAAATCTGGTCCAGTGAGTTGGGCATCTCCAACCTCACTCCAGCTAACGGGTGATCTACATCTCCTCCCATAAAGTGCTTCAAAAGGTGTAGCTTTAATCCTCGCGTGCTAACTGTTACTGTACGAGAATTCGGCCAAATGTAAGTGCTTATCCCAGCTACTTCCAAAGTCTATCACACAAGCACGTAGCATATCCTCCAAAGTTTGGATTGTTCTTTCGCTTTGCCCATCAGTTTGTGGATGATAGGCTGTGCTCATATCCAAGTTGGTTCCTAACGACTTTTGAAGTGATCTCCAAAATCCAGAAGCAAAGCGACTATCTCTATCGGAAATGATTGAAATAGGAACACCATGCTTGCATACGATTTCCTTCAGATAAATATCGGCGAGTTTCTCCAAACCGAACCTCTCGTTGATTGGAATAAAATGAGCGGATTTAGTTAAACGATCGACAATAACCCAAATTGCATCAAACCCAGACGGTGTCCTTGGGAGTTTTGTGATGAAGTCCATCGTAATTCGCTCCCATTTCCAGACTGGAATTTCAGGTTGGACAAGTAATCCTGACGGCTTCTGATATTCAGCTTTCACTTTTGCACATGTTAAGCATTTCGCGACGTATGTTGCAATATCAACTTTCATATTCGGCCACCAGTATAACTTTTTCAAGTCTTGGTACATTTTGTCCGATCCAGGATGAATAGAATACTTGGACTTATGAGATTCTAACATAATCAAGTCTCTCATTCCACCATATAATGGTAACCAAATTCGACCTCTCAAACATTTGATACCATCGGATCGCGTCTCAAATGTTTCACCGTCTCCTCTAAATCTTTCGGCTGCAATATTTTCCTTCTTGCACGCTTCGATTTGTGCGTTCCGAATCTGCTCAGGTAAGTCATTATGAACTGTCACCACCAAAGCACGCACTCGAATCGGTTTCTCCCTTTCCGTTCGACTTAACGCGTCAGCTACCACGTTCGCCTTTCCTGGATGATAATGAATTTCGCAGTCGTAATCACTCAAGAGTTCAACCCAACGACGTTGCCTCATATTCAGCTCCTTTTGATCCAATATGTATTGTAGGCTTTTATGATCAGTGAATAC
The DNA here is from genome assembly GCA_025667525.1 of Glebionis coronaria. Classification (NCBI taxonomy): domain Eukaryota; kingdom Viridiplantae; phylum Streptophyta; class Magnoliopsida; order Asterales; family Asteraceae; genus Glebionis; species Glebionis coronaria. The sequence goes on from CM046874.1 coordinate 550,304,234, forward strand.
TGTACACTTCGTGCCATACAGATAATGTCTCCAAAGTCGTAGAGCAAAAACCACAACGCCCAATTCCAAGTCATGGGTAGTGTAGTTCTCCTCATTCTTCCTTAATTGTCTAGAGGCATATGCGATCACCTTTTCACGTTGCATGAGAACAACACCGTATCCTCGAAGAGATGCATCGCAATAAACAACAAAGTCTTCACTTCCTTTAGGTAACGATAAAATCGGCGCACTACAGAGTTTCATCTTCAGGGTTTGGAAAGCTTCTTCTTCATCATCGCCCCACACATACGGTTTATTCTTCTGAGTCAGCTTAGTTAATGGTTTCGATATCAAAGAGAATCCTTCAATAAACCTTCGGTAGTAACCAGCCAAACCTAGAAATTGTCGTACTTCAGTTGGAGTAGTCGGAGCACTCCAATTCTTGATGGCTTCGATCTTTGCAGGATCAACATGTACTCCACTTTTATCAATCACATGTCCGAGAAATTGTACAGAATTAAGCCAAAAATCACACTTTGAGAATTTAGCGTACAACTTTTCGTTCTTCAACAAGTTCAAGATAATTCTTAAGTGTTCGGCATGCTCTTCATTGCTCTTGGAGTATATTAGAATATCATCTATGAAAACGATCACGAATTTATCAAGATACGGCTTACAATTGCGATTCATTAAATCCATGAATACAGCAGGTGCATTAGTCAAACCAAAAGGCATAACCAGAAACTCATAATGACCATAACGAGTTCTAAACGCCGTAATAGGAATATCTTCCTCACGTATGCGAAGTTGATGGTAACCAGAACGAAGATCAATCTTGGAGAAAACACGAGAACCTTGAAGTTGATCGAATAAATCATCAATTCCTGGAAGCGGATAACGATTCTTGATCGTTAGCTTATTCAGCTCTCGGTAATCGATACACATACGAAACGAACCATCTTTCTTCTTAACGAATAAGACAAGAGCTCCCCAAGGTGACGAACTCGGTCGTATAAAACCCTTATCAGATAGCTCTTGCAATTGCACAGATAACTCCTTCAGCTCGGATGGTGCTAAACGATATGGCGCACGAGCCACGGGTGCAGCACCAGGAATTAGGTCAATTTGGAATTCTACTTGCCTTGGAGGAGGAAGTCCAGGCAAATCTTCCGGAAATACTTCAGGAAAGTCACGGATAACAGGTACGTCTTCAGCACGTTTCTCCTTCGATTCCTTCTCCACTACTTTAGCTAGGAATAACTCACAACCTCTTTCGATATACTTACGAGCCTTAATGCACGTAACGATTTTCAGTCGTGAATTACGTTGATCACCTTCGATAACCATGGTTTTGTCATCCAAGGGAATCCTAACTTTCTTTTCTCCACACAAGATAGACGCATTATACTTGGATAGCCAATCCATTCCGATAATAATATCAAAACTTCCCAATTCAACAATCATCAAGTCTATCTTAAAAATACGGTTCAGAAGATTAAGAGAACATCCTAGGAGCGCACGATTGGTACTCACTAATTTACCATCAGCTAGTTCTACCTCATAACTCGCGTCTAATTCGACCGGTTTGATATCAATTAAGGTACTAAAACTTGTAGACACAAAGCTTTTGTCCGCACCAGAATCAAATAAAGCTGTAGCATAACGGTTGTTCAGTAAAAACGTACCAGTGACAACTTTCGGGTTTTGCTTCGCTTCGGCTTCACCCAACTGATAAGCTTTTCCCTGGTTATCTCCACCACGTGCATTCTTCGGAGGTTGAGGGAATTGGTTTCTCATGTGACCTTTGCCTTGGCAGTTAAAACACGTCACTCCCTTCTTTCCTGGTCCCCAACAGTCTTCAGTCTTGTGACCTAACTTGTTGCACTTCCCACACTTAGCACACTCACCAGTATGAGACTTCTTGCATCGTTGACAACTGGTTCCCTTATCAGCAGATGCAGTTTCAGTCATCGCATTAGCATTACCCCTCCTTCGGTTTTGATTCCTACTGTGAGATTGACGGTTATCACCACGATCATCACTATCATTTTCAGCTCTTCTTTTATTACCTTCAGAAACACCATCAGCCTTGTCTTGGATGATTTGACCCATTAGTTGGTAGGCCATACGAACAGCTTCATCAATATTGGCAGGTTTAGATGAGGTCACATCACCATGGATGTTGGTCGGTAAGCCTCGAATATACTGCTCTACCTTCAAGTATTCTGGGTTAACTTTGTTTGGACAAAGTAGAGCAAGTTCATGGAATCTGTTTGTGTATCCATCGATGTCAGTACCCTTCAGTCTCAGCTGATATAGTTCCTGTTCTAACCTCTGAATAACACTCCTTGGACAGAATTCCTCAGTCATCCACCTTCTTACTTCAACCCAAGGTGTATCATAAGCAGCATCCATACCCATTGATGCCATTCTTCCATTCCACCAAGTTAATGCTCGCCCTTGAAGAGTAGCAGAGGCAAACATCACCTTGTCTCCTTCCTCACTTCCACTAAATCGAAACACGGATTCTGTTGGGACTTATATATCTTGAGTTGATATGACAAAAGAAGATGAAGGACTTAATAATAAACAGGTAGCTTTGATTGTAAGCTAGGGTTGTGATGTAACCCTAGTACCTCTATTATATAAAGAGGATTAGGCACACATGGTTATTCACTGATTCACATACAATGTAAACTAAAGGTGTGTGTGCGTTCTCCTGGTGTCAAGCCTATTAGGCACCAGGAGTAGTAGTAGCTTATTAGTATTTTATGAATAAGAAAGCCTTGTTCATAACTTTGATTGTGTTCTTTATGTTCCGCTGTGCTTATTACAATCATTGTTATATATCCCAGATGAGTCTAGATCCTAAGACTCAACAAGTGGTATCAGAGCTTGTTGGCTCTCGATCTGGTTGATCTACAAGGTTTTCATGTTACTTTTTGTTTTTAAATAAATCAAGTTGCTGATCTAAGGTTTTTCCCAACAAACCCTAGATGATTGTTGTTGTTCATATGATGTTGTTACTGTGATGTTGCTGTTGGAATGATGGTGATTGTTCTAACGTTGGTGAATTGATTCGTAAATCAACAATGAACCCTAGAATGATCTAAGGTGATGAACATTTATGGCTGCTGTGATTCTCGTTTTAGGGTTGTGAAACCCTAGGATTGATTGTTGTTACTGCTTAAAACAGATTCATGGTGGCAAAGCAGAAGGCTCGAGCAAAGATCGTTAGGGTTTTATAAACCCTAGAATGCATATTCTTTCAGCCTGTCAAGATGCAATCTACAAATATATGGTCACAGAAGAATGGTTGATTGCACATCACGTGAGTTTGTAGTCCAAGCGTGATTGAAACATGTTGCTGCTCCCATATGATTACAAACACAGATGTCACATGAAATGAAAAGTACGTCAGCTTGCAATACTCACGTGAAGACAAGGGGGACTGCTAATAGCAGTTTGTGGTCCAAGGAAAACATTCACATCTTTCTGTCTTAGTACGTGATGGTGTCTGAACCATAGTTGAATTTTACGCGATTATTTGCTACTATAACCGCAGATTCAAGGTCCACACGTGAAGATGAACAAGAAAAGGACACTTCGTTCGTCTTTGTTTATTGATCGCGGTGGTTACTGCGTGTTTGATCAGAATAAAACGTGTGGAGCATTTATGAGGTATACATTGTATATTTTATTTTAAAGATATGCAGGTTATAAGAAATCCCGAGTCTAGAGGGATTACAGTTTTGCTTTTACATGTTTAAGAAAATCCCTGAATTTTAGTTGGTTTGTTACTCTCATTAAACATGAATAACGCCTGGCTGAGTTTTAGGATACTGCCATATTTCTGGACGTGATATATATGGTATGTATTTAAGGGTGCATGATTTTCAGGAGAACAAGTTTTAAGATTGCTAAATGATAGGGATTATTGTTGACTATATATGGATCGTGGGATATGAGCTGTTCTTTATGGCAGCTATTATGGACGACATGGGTTTAAAGGGAAGGTCACGTGAAGATCCAAAGTCAATTATGATATTGGAGGATACGTTTTATTCTTCCTGATTTTTAGGGAGTCTATTGACTATCTTCAAACGTATCCTGCTTTAATTTTGGACGTGGCTTGGAAACAGTTATATGGCTGCATGAATTTTGGAAGTTGTGGGTCTACGTATATTAAGGAAAAGCAAAGAGAAATGTGCTGCTCAAGGAGAAAGTCACGTGAGTTGAAAACCTAACAATATATGGTTATTGGTTCCTTGATTTTCGGTATATGCATATCTTGTATTACCTTGAGATAACTTACGCATACTTTTCGGACAGCAAAAAAGGTAACACGTGCGAGTATAAATGGAACTTATATCATGTCGTATGGGATGTGTGCATGCATGCTATTTCCATGGGAGGTGAATTTAATTATGCTCCGAGAGTTTTGTTAAGATGGTTTAGCACGTTTGACGTTTGAGTTTACTATGGGTTGATCATATATGGGCTCAAAGAAAAGTGTGTCGCTAAAGATAATGGAGGATGGATTATTTGGTTATAGCAACGGCGACAACAACAACAACAGTTTCAGTGACGGTGTGATGACAGCTTGAAAAAAAAATGATAAAAAAAAGAAAAAAAAAAAAAAGAGAGAAAGGTTTGGAGATGCTACTGGTAGGCTTTGGTTATTTCTTGCTACTGGTCGGTTCCTCCTGGACAAATTCTACTGGTCGGTTCCTCCTAGTCGGTTCCTCCTGGTCGTTTCCTCCTGGTCGTTCCTACTGGTGATCTTGAACAATGAAGAGGTATATGGTTCGTTTCGCAAAATTCAGTTTATGTTATAATTCTTGATTGGAACATTTACACGCTCTTTTACAAATATTTGGGGGGCATATGATACCATACAGTTCATGATATGATCATCACAAAATTAGCATGATCATAAGCATCGAGTGGTTTCTGGTTGATCCGTCAGAGCTCACTGAGACTATCGGCCATTGCATGTGATCGCCATGCATATATTGATTACAAGAATTATACAAAGACATTTTATTATATGTTATTGTAATAAGCATGTCTTTTTCACACTGAAGGAGTGGATGATCTGTACTACTGAGTTTCAGATGAAAGAGATGGTTAGCTTTTGGTTCCTACTAGTGAGTTACGGTTTCTTGACGAAGACAGTTGATTCTTGCTTATTTGATGTTGGAGTTGATTTTCACAAACTTGTTATCTTCTTATATCTCAATTAGGTGAGCAATACACCTTGTCTTTGGACTAAATATATTGTTACAGCTTACAACTGGCTCATAGTTGTGAAGGTTACCAGTTCCCATGTACCAAAAACTGTTGGTGAGCAATACACCTTATCGTTGGATTAAATATATTGTTATAGCTAACAACTGGCTTATAGTTGTGGGGGTTTTCAGTCCCATGTAATAAAAACTGAGATGATATAAGACACAAGTTTGAGATATTTCACTTCTTCATAAAATTTGTTATACTTGATTTTCTTCATCGGTGATCTCTCCAAGGAAGCCTACTGGATTCGACATGCACTTCTTAAGGGGAAGACGATCCTTTTTGAGTTGATGTGACAAAAAGGGGAAGAATGCATGGATCGAGGGGAAGTTTAGCCTTCATCTATATTAGCTTCAGGGGAAGCTCTTGCTTACTGGTTTTGTCAAATCAACTAGGGGAAGATTGTTGGGACTTATATATCTTGAGTTGATATGACAAAAGAAGATGAAGGACTTAATAATAAATAGGTAGCTTTGATAGTAAGCTAGGGTTGTGATGTAACCCTCGTACCTCTATTATATAAAGAGGATTAGGCACACATGGTTATTCACTGATTCACATACAATGTAAACTAAAGGTGTGTGTGCGTTCTCCTGGTGTCAAGCCTATTAGGCACCAGGAGTAGTAGTAGCTTATTAGTATTTTATGAATAAGAAAGCCTTGTTCATAACTTTGATTGTGTTCTTTATGTTCCGCTGTGCTTATTACAATCATTGTTATATATCCCAGATGAGTCTAGATCCTAAGACTCAACAGATTCCAATTTCTCAAACCATTGCATTAACCCAACAGCACCTTCAGTACCCTTAAAAGTTAGAGGTTTGCATTTCATGAACGAGGTATAATTACACTTCTTGTTTTCAGGAATCACTGGCCTATCAGCATCACCAGTTCCAGCACCAGCATTGCAAGCTCCCGTATTACCAGCTCCAGTATTATCGGCTCCATTGTTACCAGCTCCAGTAGTGCCAGTTCCAGTGTTGCCAGCTCTAGTATCGCCAGCTCCACCAGATCCACCAGCTCCACCGGATCCACCAGCTCCACCAGATCCGCCAGATCCACCAGCTCCACCAGATCCACCGGCTCCATTATTCAAATTTGCCATAAATGCATTCATAGATATCTGAAATTGATCAGCTACTATAGCACGTAACTGAGTCTCAGTCAACTGTTTTGGTGGCATGATCCTGTTACACAATTCACATCAAAATGAGTATTCATTCAACGTTTGTGATAACAAAACATGAATAACACAAAATAAGAATAGATAGATGAGAAGAAACAAGAAAGGATGATAGAACAAAGAGTAGAATTTAGACAAGGAACGAAGATTCACGAGGAATGAGTCAAAAGACAGGGATTTCTATTGTGACAATCAGCGTCGTTTGTAAATCACGTATTAGTATTATAATAATCAAATAATAAACATTTATAAATAAATGTAATTTCATTATGCCTTAAGCATAATTAATAATTAAATATGTATAACATATATATACTTTTCTTGTTCTCGTCCATTGGCAACTCGGAGGTTTCGCTTGCAGATGTTATAGTCAAAAGATTTCAAAATTTTATTTTTGGAAAATCTTTTCGTTCTCTATAACTCGAGCTCTGATGCCAATCTGTAACACCACCAATTTCGGGTCATAGCAGCGGAAGGGTCATTGGGTGTTACTATCATGGTTCAACCTCAATATCATAGAACACGCCTCAAAATGAGTCGTTTTAACAAAACATACATCCATTCATTTGTTTAAAGATAAAACAGTTCACACACGGTCCCCAAATAGTTTTAAGGTTTACACAACCAACCAAACAATAAAAGTTTCTTAGAATGGACATAGTTTATAAAAGCGGGCCAAAACATTTTAAGTAAGCAAGCTGCATGAAACCGCCTTCCTTGAGTGCCTTCTTCATGGACCTGAGATAAAACCTGCTATAAAGTCAACAAAAATGTTGAGTGGATCTATAGAGTTTAAATTAAATAAACGAACACAAGTATTCTGAATAAACCTTCCGTGGTTGACAATCATGTGGATCAGACATAATTATCGTTGTTATTTCATAAGTCTCGTGAAATTGAACGTTAACATATATTATTTCAGCCCAACACACCTAGCCAAGTGCGTATATTTCTCTTATACAATTGCATCCGATGTTTCATTAATGGTGCATCACAACACCACGCGATAGCTAGTCGCGACCGGACTGGGTGTCACCCCGATAGATCTATCCATAGTATTAGCGTTCCTTTCGATTAACAATTCACGATTCATAGGTCTTTTAAGGCTAAACAAACTTTTATAACAACTTTCATCTAAGCATACAATCGGGTCCTTTGTGCTCAATTTTAAAAGAAAGAGGGTTTACCACAACTTCTCGTTGTACCCTTCATTTATTAATAAATGTTTTTCCAATAATAAGGGTTTCCACAACTTCTCGTTGTACCCCTTTTATTTTAATAAAACAAGCATGTTATCCCCCTCGCGGGTTTTATAAAACAAGTAAACATGTCAAAGCGAGGCTATAGACTCACCTTGGTACGATAGTAGTAATGTGACGATCGCCGACGATTTGTGATGCCCGTTAAACACGAAGATTGCAACCTACCAAATAAGGCGCGTTCGTTAATAAACGACTCAAGTTTAAATAATACTTAAATAATACGAAAGTCAATTTCATATAACCATGAAAATCCCGAAAAATTAAAAATATAAGTGTACTTCTATACCCTTTTATTCAACACTTATTCTTTTAAACACTTGTACTCTCGACATTGACCCGTCATAAGACGCCAAGTCAATGCAAGTCAAACCATCATTTTACTTTCCTCGGACCAGTAACTAAGTCATTTATATAATGACTTAACACTTGAGTAAGTCACCATATCCAATAGTGAATACTCAACCCACGCCATACAAGTATTGAACTACGTGTCCAAAATACCAATCAGCATGTACACTCCAAATGTACACACCATTCTAACCTATCTAGACTTGTCCGATTTTGACGAAACTTGGTGAAAAACTCACACATAATATGAATAAGACTCATTTTAAATTTCATTCAAAAATATTACTTCTAAGACCTTCTGCCCGACACACCTTCGTGTTACAAAAACCGGACAGTTTTACGCCTTTGACTTGTAAAACCATTTTGACTTATCTAAACAATTCCGTTTGCAAAACCGACACTCGGGTTTGAAAATAGACTCATGACCTGAGGTTTAGCAACTTACAACAGTCCTTGAACATTTTTAAAACTCATTTTATAGTCCCCGAGATTCGATCCAAATACCGACAACAATTTTCGGATTGTGCCGATACCCGTCTCCCGGTACACAAATACTAAAAGTAGCATAACTTTTCGCTCGTAATGAGTTAGAAGCTCTACTTTAGCTCAAATCGAAGCTAACGAAATTCTCTATAATCCCATCTTATTAGTTTACCAAGTTTATTACAGTAAGTATTTCAAAAATAGCCTTAAAGTTACTGCCTAAAATTGACCATGTAAAAATCATACCAAAACACATTTTCAACCCATTCCAACAATTCCTATGATCCTAATATCATACTAACACATCTAACTAACTCATAACACCCTCAAATTTAATCTCACAAAAATTAAATAAATAAAAACCTTACATGCAACAACAACCCACTACTAATATAATAATATTAACACATCCATCACCATAAAAATGGATCAAACATGATGTTCTTCATCAAAATTGAAAATAAAAATTAAGTGGATGCATGTGGAAAAATTTATACCAATATGAAGCTTATCAAATTTCCAAGGTGGGTCTTTTTTTAGATTTGGAAGATTCAAAGTAAAAATTGAGTTTTGATGGTGGCAATGGTGATGGTGGTGGACGGCAAAAGGGGAAGAAGAGAGAGAGATGGGTGTTTTTTTTTGTTAAATGAATTTTTAAATGAAAATGGTTAGTGGAAAAACCTTATATAGTGGGGTGAGGGTAGATTTTGTCATATTTGCATTCTTTTGGTCCAAAAATGCAAGTAAATAGTTTACAAGGTAGTAAATGTAAATGGTAAATTTTAAAAATATTTACGGGGCTCGGGTTTCGTAAAAATACTTTTCGAAAGTTAAAACGCTTCAAAATATAATAACAAAGCTTCGACACGACTTAAAACACAATTAAATCGAAAACGTCGAAAATCTAAAATATCGAGACAATCGATAATAAAACGTAAATTTTTGGGCATCCGTCGGTATCGCGATCACTAATAGTTATCGTCATTTGTTAAAACGTAAAACACGAGAAATAAAGATTAAATATAATAAAAATCATTTTTATGATTATTTGAGAATATAATATCGATACCTAACATATTCCTTGTCGGTTTTCATCTAATCGACATTCTTACGCTAGTTTCAAGTCATAACCTTCTCGGTTAGTCGATAAATTTTAAATTCTCATTAAAGTAAACACGTAATACGTAATAGTCGAGATTAAAATAACGACCTGAAATTGACGGATTGTCACACTTATGCTTTGACGACACGCCATAAATACACGTAACGGTCCACTTATCCAAGTGAGGGTGTTACACTGACTGTTTGATAAGGAGGTTTTCCCAAGATTGACAGTTTTTCAAACTTAGTATTCATAGAATTTCCTTTTAACTTCCTTAGACCATTTTTCAATGTTGTAATTGCAAAAATCTTTTCCTGAATTTGAGCTTTAAACTTAGCATTTTGAGCAATCACATAAGTTGTTTGATCTATAGTCTTAACACGTGTTCTTTTCATAGAATCATGCAATTCTTGGTAATGTTGTTTCACTATCTCATTTTGCTTGATTAAATGCTCATTTTGTTTACGTAATTTAGCAACACGTTGTTCCAATTCGATGTTAATTGTTTCACTTACATCTATGTCATGTTTAAGCTTCGCTTTTTACGTGTTTCATTAAAATAGACCATTTTGCCCGTCTTGTTTAGCCTGATTTTGATATTTAAGTTCAAGGTTTACACAATATGCCTCCATTTTATAAAAACCTTGTTGAAGTTGGACAATGGTGTTTTTAAGATAAAAATTTTTAGACTCGAAGATTGATATGATTGATTAGCAGTTTTATTTTCAACATCGGTCAATCTCACTTCCATTATTAGTCATATCTGATGAATCATGTGTGATTGCGCGTTATTAATATCAACCTTTTCTGATATATATGTGTCAAAAATAGGTTCAGATTGCTCAGTATGTTGATTATCATCAACATATACATCAAATTCAGTAGTGAACTGTACCTCAACCAATGGCTCATCGTCATATACGAGTATGATATTCACATCATCAGCTTTAGTATCATTCCTTGAACTGCTGCTTGTATCTTGCTTTCCAGGATCCGTCCCACTGCTTTTTGTATCATCCGAACAAGCATCCAATGCTTTACCATTGTCAACATTACTTTGTTTCGTCTACATCAGTCTTTTATTCAGTTTTCTTTCAACTTATCCATTACTTATGTGTTGAAGAAGTGTTTCTTTGAACGCTTGAACATCTAATCGAGTGTATTGAGTAAAGTACTTGCTTGTGAACTCTCGACCATAGTCTATAGAGACCTTCAAATAAGTGAATTGTTGAAACTGATTGTTGAGAACCCAATAGGAAGCCATGGATTTATCCTTTTGAAATTCATCTTTGTCAAGTTGCTTGTGAAGTTGATCCTCATCGAGTAGCATCGTTCTTATGAAAGTCTCAACAACTTGACCAAATAGTGACATGAATACCGTTTGAATCAAAGTTCGATACGAGTACCTTTTAACTCATCTTTTGAAAGAATATGAAGATGTGATTGTAGTGATATGAAATGTTCAACGTCGTTCTTTTGCTTTCGACATCTTGTATAATATTGCATGAACATCTTTTGCATTAAAATTAAAGATGCTTTTCTTTACAGATTATGGAAATCATTCTATAAACTATTCTTTTTGTTCCCGGAACTATTCTCATCATTCCCAGATACGCAGCTAGCAATTCCATTGTTGGACATTGTCTCATTGATTTTATTAAATACCGGGATCATATCCAGTATGTGAACCCTTTCAACGTGACACTTCTTTTCATTCGACAATTTTTTTATTCAACCGTTTCTCAGTCTCCAACTGATGATGTAATCTTTCATCCAAATTCAGCTTGACGAATTCTAGGCTTTGAATTAGGAATTCTTTAAAGGATCAAGCTTCCATTCGAGTGTAGCTTCTAAATTCTTCTCTTGTATCTTCATCTTTGTACTCAAAATTACAAGTGTGTAATAACTTTGAAGTAAAGAATGTCTCAAGTTGTGTATTGATCACACGCAAGGCAGTCTTGGATTCTGTCTTGTTAAGTGTATCTTTGTTTAGTTGCTCTTTTAGGTTATTCACGTTTTAGAAGAGCGTTTTCACGAAAGTGATATGTTATCTACCAAAGAGGCGTTTAAATCCACCTAGAACCCTAGAAAATGTAGAGGGACTCTCACCATATAGACGTTGAATGGTTGTTGTGAGTGTGGTGAGGTTTTGTAAACAACGTTTTTTCATTTCCCTTGCTTGCTCTTGCAATATTTTCATCTCTTGATCTTCTAAAACCTAACATGAAGTAGAAGTATTATTCATTTCCATTGAATCTGATGTTGACATTGTAGAACGATCTTTGCCAATGGAGATCATTGCATTATGAAGAGCATCTGACGTGGTTGTTTGAAGATTCATATTGTTGTTAGACATTGTCGATGATTCTGTATGGATTACAAATCTTAAGTAGCTATGTTGTTATGAATTGTGATTTAATTATGATAATTCCTAAATTTTCTCGGCAGAAATATTTTCAAAAATTTGTATTGTCAAACATTGAAATTTACTTAAGAAATCAATTCTAAGACCGTAGAAAAAAATTAGAAATTTTGAAAATTTTAACATCGATTTTGCCCGAAAAATTTGAATTTTAGGTCAAAAATTTTCATGTGTTGCCAAAATTTGAATTGAAGTAGAATGGCCTAATAAATTTATAGGAAAAAATTAAATTTACTTTGAATTTCCCGCCAACTTTTTTTTAAATATAACCGCTGAATTGTCAAAGTCCAAACTACTGGCGAAAACCGAAACCGATGTTGACCAAAGTACAAATTCGATGTTGATGACATAATCTGAATCGCTATTGTAATACTCCCTCCGTCCTATTTTTATTGTCCATGTTTCATTTTAGGATGTCCGAATTTAACTGTTCACTACTAAAAATAAGGGAAGTTTGGTTAAATTGACTAGATTACATTATTTGAAATTATTATTTTTTAGAACGACAAATGTTAGTGGTTAGTGGGTCGAGTCGTGCAATGACATCCAAGCGGAAGAATGTCTTCTTCGAACCCTCACCTGGTTATGTTAGACTCCTATCCGCTTCGCCTGAAAGGCCCTTGGCAGGTCTTGAACCCAATACCTCCAGAAAACCTCCCTCAAAGAAACCACTTACTTAAAATTATTATTACAAAACCAAAAAGAGTTAATTAATTAGCTAGGGGCAAAATGGTCGTTCTGTCAAAAAGTAAAAAAGAGAAAACCTTAATTAATATACTTTGATTAAACTATGTGTTTTTTGTTAAGGGACAATAGTTTTAGGACCGATGAAATATTAAAATACTTAACCGTCGTTTAATCCAAGATCTCAATCGCCGAAAATTCAAACCGTGGTTGACTAAGAATTTTGGTAGTAATTCTTTTCCAAAAAACCGAACATTAAGCCCGCGGTCTTATTTAAACCCGCTGAGGCTGTGGTGAACGGTTGTTCAAAGTGAATAGTAACCGAACCGATGTTGAAAGCTCAACTGCGGCTATAAATCAAATCCCAACCGATGTTCTACCAAAAAGTAAAACCGCGGTTCTAACATATCTCTCAACCGCTGTTCAAATCTTATCTAAATCCGCGAACATAAGCACCTAAAATCACACCTTTGAACGTATTTTCCAAATTTTGTTGTGCAACTATGATCTATAAATCACTACTAAGCAAAAAACCCTTAACTTTATTTTAAAAACAACAAAATTAAGATCGGAATATCAAGTATGAACCGCATACTAGCTAAAATCATAAATCTAAACCACGAAACATCATCCATCAACCCAAGGAGATTGATACCTAATATTGCAAAACCTAATTCATTCATCATATAGCAATAAAACAGGTTTAAAATATAAAATAACATAAAAATCTAAACAGATTCAAACCTATTGTAGATAGCCTTTGAGAAGAAACACAGCGCTGAGCTGTCTTAACGCAAATCAGAACCACCATACACCATCGAATCAAAAATCAATGTTCGAACTATAATGATTACTCCTTATGGCTCGAACCAAACTACTCTTGTCGATTTAACAGCTTATCTGATGTTTATAATACTTAAACAGTGGTCTAAGTAATTTCCCAAATCTTACTCTATTATTTGAACTAAGCTATAAATAGAGCTTAATCCAAACAACTTTCCATTAAATATCAAAATAGAATCGAGAAGAATAATTGCAAATATTTTTAACAGTAATATAAATGTAAAGAGAAATTAAACTCGAAATAACTTTTTATTAATCACGAACAGTATTACAAAACTTATAAAAATAAAGATACAATTTTCTACCGCTAAATTGACATTATAACTGTAAGTAAAGAAAAGGGATACCGATTACATGAAAAATAGTGGGGTATTTATAGCTAAACCATGGGGTTCGGTTGTTGAGAAAGAATGATCCTGAGCCCTTCGATCTTCTTTATCTTTTTCTCTCTCTTGTCACTTTTAATCTGAAGGCTGAGATGAGTTAACTAGCACACGGATCGCCAACGTGGCATCCAAGTGTGCTAGTTGTGCTAGTTGTGTGCTGAGGTGGCCAATCTTTATTGGAGGATTGGGAAAAATGTGCCATCTTGACCAGTAATGTGCTGCCACGTAGCCACTCGTCTCTCCATTCTTCATATCCGAAATTGTGGGGGTTTTATTCCCACTTGTGTGAATTAATCGTGTGACAAAAATCCCTATTTTATTTGATGATTTATTTATAAAGGTTGATTAGGGTTTTTGTGTGAAAAGATAAAATAAAACGTCTGGTTATTTTTAGGGGTGGGGAAGAAGGAGCATGGGGAATATCGAAGGGGTTTTTTATTGTGTGTGAGAAAGTGGGTAAAAATGTTTGACTAAATGAAAACTTTTATAACCGTTCATTAACTTTGCAATTGGCGTGGCCCAATATACTCCCAACCGTAACATTATTAATGTGCAATGGGGCTTTTGCCAAACTTGGGCTCTAAACGTATAATACTTTCATTCGTATTTACTTTTGGGCCTTTTGATTGGGCTTTTGGTCCATTATATATTAATTTCCCAAATGCAACTTAGTAACTCCAAATTTGGGCTTTCCAGCCCATTAAGCACATGTGGGTCCCACTTAGCCTCAAAACTATGATAAATCCGCGAATAAAATTGAACTTGACTTTTGGACTTGATAGAATCTTCAAACTCGTGTCGATCTTTACCGGTTTTTGTGATCTTTGGTACCTACACACATGAAACAAGAAACAAGCGAATACAAAGCATTTTCTATTGATTTTATGCAATTATTGTTCGTTTCTAGATACAAATGATATGAGTAATTTAACTCATATCAATACCACATGTTGTACCTAATACAATGAATCCAATCACATGAAATCTAACAAACTCGAATCCTTAACCGCAATTACAAGAAGAAAAGAGAGAGAAGTTTAGAGAGAGAAATAAGAGTTGTAGAAGGTTTACTAAGTGAAATATAATCACCAACAACCCCTTAGTGTATCTATACTAACCACGACTTATGGGCTCATGGGCTTCTTTCTAGGACCGGGCTTGGCTTTCTTTTGGGCTTAAGGTCCTAAACATGAAAAATATTAGCTTAAAGTCCAAGACCATTTATCCTGACTAGCCTATTATAATACAAGATAAATAACGACTAAGTAATAACTGGCTTTTACTCAGTTAAAAAAATATTAAGTTCGTTGCGTGTGTCTAATCAAATTGATTACTGGTTAACGTGCGACTCAATCGTCTTTTGGTGGATAGAAATAATAGATTTGGTCGTTGTAGTAAAATTAAATTGCGAAACGTTAAAGTAAATGACAGGTAATTAAAGCTAAAACTAATTAAAAAGTAATTGTGCACAAATTTAAACTCTTAAAAGTAAATTAATTAAATGACGAGAATTTAAATCTTGACGAAAAGTAAATTTGACAATTAAATAAAAACGAAACTTTGAAAACTTAAAATAATGCAAACTTAAAAATAAAACTAAGACAAAATATTAACTACCTGTTCGAATACCCTCCATCGGAATCCTGTCGGAATCCGATCGGAATGTATATCCGTCGGAATGATCCGTCGGAGTACGATCGGAATCACTCCTATAGGAATCCTGGTCGGAATGAGGGCCTATCGGAATGTGTAAACAAAACTAAAGTATCAGAATAACTACAATCAAATCTATCGGAATAACTAAAATGAAAACTATCGGAATACTGAAAACACTTCTATCGGAATACATAAAAGGAAAACTATCGGAAAATGGCATACGAGATTTTGGCAGCACTTCGTCGCAATAGAGCCATAAGACCCGTCGCAATGTACGATCGCAATGAGCGATTGCAATCACGATCGGAATAAGGGGGAAGGAACTGTCAGAATCTCAAAACCCTATTCCGATGCAACGATCGGAATAATAGAAAGGTGTCGGAATCCAAATCCCCTTTTCGATGAAAAGAGATACGATAATAAGCAAAACTAAATAAGCTAAGACTAATAAGCACTAACCGAAACTTTACCAACTATTTAATGAAAATAACTAAATAAGCACAAATAAAAACTTACAAAACTCTAATTAAGCACTTTTTAAATCAAACTTTAAAAAGACAAAACTTTTAAGAAAACTTTAAAACAAATAAGCTAAATACAAAATAAGCCAATAAGCATGTCAAGCTCAAAACTCAATTCATATTAAAACTTATAGATGAATAAAAAGATCAACTTTTTAATCAAATAAACATCAAGATGAAATAAAATCAAAGATTAACGTGAATCAAAGATAAACAAAATCAAGAAAGGTAGAAAAAGATGAAGATTTAAACAAGATTAAGCTATTAAGAGTTAAGATTAGATTAAAACAAGAAAGGAAGATAAAAGGTGAAGTTCCTAGTGAGAGAAAGTTAAACACTTTCTCTCTCTAAAATTAAAAACTATAAAATGAAAAAATGAACTAGCTAATAACTAACTAACACCCTCCTAATGTGTAATTAGGAGGGTATATATAGGAAGTGGGAAGTGCATGTGTTGCTTCCTTCTTTCTTTCACTTTCTCGTCTCGACTTGGTTTAAATTCTTTGTCTTTCTCGACGTCGTCTCGAGATTTGTCGATATAAATTGAACTTGTCTTATAATTTCTTCAATAATTAGACTTGAGTTCTTCGACTTCATTAAACTTCCGTCTTTAGACTTTTTCTTCGAAAAATCTTCAGAATAGGCCTTGGACTTCCGTTCTTTTTGCACTCTTGATCTTCTGACTTCGTCTTTTCTCGTTTTCATCGATAAAAGCCCGTGAAAGCCTATGTTTTCTTCCTTTTTCATCTTTTGTTCCTAAAACACAATAGAAACACAAACCACGCATAATTCTGACATTTACGACATAAAATACACGTTTTGGCTTGGTTATTATTATAATTAAGTGGTGACAGGATGGGTGTTTTCACACCTATCAAATCCCCTACACTTGACCATTGCAATGCCCTCATGCAATGCATTAGTTACAAAGCAAGATTTACATTTTCCATCACAATCAATCCACATTGACCTTTATTAAAGAGACAAAATATTTAAAGGAAGAAAACAAGTAAAAAGATCAAAAACTTACCTTAGGGTTTTGGAATGTCATGAATGATTATCATCCTCAAGTTTCATGTTCCCCATACCAAGCTTAAAAACGAGATCATTGCAATTATAAGTTAGCAAACTAACGCAAACTCATGTGGGCCAATTATTCACTCAGACTCCCTTATTCTTAGGTGTATCTCTTATATTTTATTGTTGTCTTCAATGATCGTGAGGATGCATTGTTGACTTATTTCGATAGTTATTTAGCCTAAAAATAAAGTAGGACGATTTAATCAATAGTTAGCTAAAGGACAAAATCTTTTAAAACTGCTTCTCGGGACCTTATAAATTTCATATATTGGCATAACTCGCTTCACGATTTGAGACCTTTCTCGGACCAATATTTGGCAGCAACTTCATACTTCAAATCTTGAGAGACGTTCATGAAATAATGGTCTTTTCTTCATAATAGGAATTTCTTCACTTGAAGTTTTGAGAGATTCTTCATACTTGGACCACAACTTCTTCATTTTTCTCCAATCTTTATTTAGGATTTTGATATACAACGATCCGCCTCCTTTTAGGACTTGGATCTATTTATCCTCATACCTTGTTAGGGCCTTTTTGGATAGACTTCTCCATGATCTTTACGGGAGTATTTGCTTTTCGTCGTGTGTCTCGATCCTTCATATTGATTTTTTGATAAATGATTCTTCACATCACTTGGGATCTTTAGCAACAAAATGTAGCCCTCATGCCTTGTTAGGGCCTTTTCGGACTCGCCAATATTCGCATCCCGCTTCAATAAGTTATGCCTTGGCTATGAACTCTAATTAATATCGAGCAATTTTAAACGATCTTGTGCTAGAAGCTAAGTAACTTTTCAAATCATACAACCTTATTTATTGCAAATATATTTATTAACAAGCGATGGGAGAAAAATCTCATAATCAACTCACATAAATTCACGAAAGAATACCAAACTTATAATTGACTCTATCATCTCTCTTTGTCCACAATTTAAAATCTCAAGGAAGGAGACTCGTGGATGCTTAGCCTATTAAATCAAAGTTTTGGGTTTTCAAGTCATCTATAGGATCTTGCAAACTCTTAGACTTTTTCAAGTTTAGAATTCGCATTTTAAAGTTCCCTTGATAAACGACTTTCTAGGATCAATTATAGGAACTTGCGAAAAGTTCTTGTTCTTAACCCGTAAGAGTTAAGACTTTCGCGTTTTAAAGTTCCCTATATAAAAGCCTAGCAAAACTTGACTTAAACACATTAAGGATACTAGCTAGATTAAACTTAGATAAGTAAACTCGGGTTGAGTCAAAAGGTTCACAACGTTTAAAAATTAAAACCACTTTATTAAAAATTTATTCTAATGAAAAAAAAATAACGATAACAAAGGAAAAACTACTAGGCCAAAATAGATCAAAATTTTTGAAAAATGTCGAAAAATCAATTTTCCGGTTAAAATGAAGACAAATACAAGGAAAAGCCCACTTAACTTCGATAGAAGTCCTCCTACACTTAATATAAACATTGTCCTCAATGTTTAAGCATGTGGGAGTAACCTCCCCTACACTTAGGACATTGTGCATTTTGTTTAAATCTTGCTAAGGAAAGGACAACTAAAGTGATTCCTATTTTAATATTGATGAATATAAAATAGAGAATCAAAAGAGTTTAGGATAGAACCGGGTAGACGGGTACACGGGATCACGGTTCGTCAAAAGTCATCAAGAATGGATCTTTGAAAGCTTGAATCCCTGCACATGATAAGAAAGAAAACAACAAACATATACTAGGGTCTCCCCCTACACTTATTATAAAAACAAAGAAAAAGGATAGATACTGCGGATTGCCTCCCGAGAAGCGCTTGTTTTTGTTAACCGAGTCGTGAGCCTGACTCGACCTTGATTAGCATAGGAAGAAGTTTAAAACATATCCACCAGGATCAAATACATGGTTTTCGTCCATCAAATAGCACAAACTTAAGGCGAACAAGGCAAGCCAAAGAAGAGTAGGCAAGGTTCCCTTAAGCAGTTGTTGAGCACGGTGGTAGCAAGGGTGATGAGGTGCTAGCATATCTCCATAAGTTCCAAAGATCTTTCCTTTTATTTCATCAGATGGATACTGAGATGGCTTAAAAAGTGCAATACTACCTTTTCCTTTAGGGGAAAATAACACTCAGACTCAGTAGACCTTGAAGAACATCCACTCATAAATCGCACAATCTCATCCTTAGAAGGTGGATAGAGAGGTGTCAAGACATAAGTACTGCGGATGCTGGTGTCTTCCGGCTTCTTCTCCTTTGAAACGGGTTTCTTCATATCCAAAGGAGGATAAAGAGCATCATCAAAGTCCAAAGGAGGAGAATCATTCTCATTTAGGAAGTAAGTGTTGAGAAAAATAGCAAAATCTTCCTCAAATGAGTAGTCATCCAAAGTAGGATCAAGCATTGTTGGTGGAGGATCTTCATCAAAAGTAGGTGCAAGGTCATCATGTGAAGAATCACTCAAAAGAGTAT
This sequence comes from Glebionis coronaria, assembly GCA_025667525.1. Classification (NCBI taxonomy): domain Eukaryota; kingdom Viridiplantae; phylum Streptophyta; class Magnoliopsida; order Asterales; family Asteraceae; genus Glebionis; species Glebionis coronaria. The sequence continues at coordinate 550,323,921 of CM046874.1, forward strand.
CGACATCATCAAAGTCATCATAAGTTGGCATGTCTTTATACTCAAAAGTAAAATCATCAGAATCATCCATGTCAGAACTTGAATCATCATCATAGTAATCATAAATTGGTGGAGACTCATGAATTGGTGGAGGATCCAAATTGGAGAGAGAATCATCCACATCATCTTGGAAAAGTGGATTATCGTAGCAAGAATAGAAAAGAGGATTGTTGTAGACGACAAAATCATCAAGCACATTAATCATATTCGCCGATTCTCTTCCATTTGGTTTGGTTGTGATCTTCCCCATTTTAAAAACTTGTGCATCATTCCCGACCCTTAAGATTAGCTCACCTTCGGCAACATCGACTAAGGCTTTTCCGGTTCTCAAGAATGGCCGACCAAGTATTAAGGGAATACGAGGGTCTATTTCATAATCAACAACAACAAAGTCGACCGGAAAAGTGAAGGTGCCAACTTTAACAAACACATATTCGGCAATACCAACAGGGTAAGCGAGAGTGCAATTTGCTAGCTCAAGAGTCATCTTTGTTGGTGTAAGGTCGGGTAATGATAGCTTTTTCCACACACTTAATGGCATCAAATGAATACTTGCCCCTAGATCAGCTAAGGCAGTAAATTCTTCCTCTTTGTTAAAAATGCAAGGCAACAAAAAACGACCGGGATCTCCAAGTTTTTCCGGAAGTTCTTTAAGAATAACTGCAGAACAATTTTCATTTAGGCGTGTGTTGACAAACTCAGCCATCTTTTCCTTCTTGTTAAGCAATTCCTTGAATGCTTTCACAAATTTTGGCATTTGGACAAGAGCTTCAACGAGGCTAATGTTGAAATTCATTTGAGAGATCATCTTCATAAAAGAAGTGACTTGAGCATCCTCTTTAGTAAGCAATTTGCACTTGTCTAACCGAGAAGGATAAGGGATGTTGGGTTTAGGTGGTGTGGGTGTAGCAGGTAAAGGTTGAGATGTTGAAGGTTGAGAAGTAGAAGGTTTAGAGGTGGTAGGTGGGGTTGGTGGAGGGTTTTGCTTGGGTACTTCTTCCGTGAGAGGTGGAGACGGTAATGGAGAACTAGTACTAGGTGTGGTAGCAGTAGGGATAAATGGAGGTGGAGGAGGTGTAGATGGAGTAACGGGAGGAGGGGTAGAAGGTCCTACTAGAGTTGCTCCACTTCGGGTAGTAATAGCACTCACATTTGCTCTAGAGTTTGTTTCGGTTGTAGACGGAAGAGCACCTTGGGGGCGAAGGGTTTGTAACATTTGAACGAATTTCCTATCCTTAGACTCTTGAATTTATCTAGTAGATTCTTGCATTGCTTGCATGATTTTCTCATGTTCATTCAATTTTTGCAAAACCAAGTTCATTGGCGGATGAGGTAAATTGAACCCTTGTTGTTGAAAACCTTGGTTTGGGTATTGGTTATAAGGTGGAAAACCTTGAGGATTAAAACCTTGGTTTGGAAAGCCTTGATTTTGCATTTGGTAATTTCCCTGATTTGAATTTAAGCCCCTCACATTGGCATTACCTTGAAAATTAGCTCTTGGCGGCCCTTGGTTGTTTTGGTTAGGTTGTGGTGGTCTTTGCTGAAAACCGGGTGGAGCCAAGTAATTTGTCGAGTTGTAAGACAAGTGATTAACATCGACATTAGGCTTGAAATGAACTCTCTCGGTGTTGTTGTAAGCATACACTTCCCCGTGAGATTGATCAAAAGCTTTATCATAATTAGCATAAGAGTGTGGCACACCACAAGTTTCACAAGTTATATTAATAGCATTGTTGTTTTTGGCATTGTTAACGGCTTGTAAAGCAAGTGTTTCAACAACCGTAGTAAGCTTATCAAGTCTCCTTTCGGTGTCACTAGTGCTAGACTATCCACATTAGTCCGAACACTTTTGGTTTGCACTTTAGATTTATTCTCAATAATATCCCATGCGGAATTAGAATACTTAACCAAAATGTTACCCCCGAGGCACTATTTAGTGAATCTTGGTCATTCATGCTTAAACCATTGTAAAAAGTATTAAGTTGATGCACTTTTGTGAAACCATGTTGTGGACACTTTCTTAAAAGTTCCTTAAAACGGTCCCAAGATTCACTAAATGTCTCACCATACTTTTGTTCAAAGTTAACGATTTCATTCCGCAAAGCGGTAGTACGTGAGGGTGGGAAAAAGTAGTTGATGAATTTGGTCTCTAAATTCGACCACGTAAGAATACTTTGTGGCGGTTCCTTATCAAGCCAATGTCGGGCTTGTCCCTATAAGGAGAAAGGAAAAAGTTGCAAGCGAATTACCTCTTGTGAAATCCCATTAAACTTGACCGTATTAGTGAGTTGAAGAAACCTTTTGATATGGTCATGAGGATCATCAAGTGTAAGCCCCAGGAATGGTTGAGCAGAGACCATTTGAATGAAGCCGGATTTGAGCTCAAAGTTGTTGGCTCCAATCTCGGGTATGACAATAGCATCGGTGTTGCCCTCTACGTGCGATTGCAAAAGCTCGATCATTGGTCGATTGTCCATGGTGACAATAGGTTGAGTTTCGACTTCGACTTGAGTTGCTTTCTTCTTACGAGCACGGGTACGCATACACGCCTACAAAAGGGAAAGAAATATAGACAAGAAATATTTTTGGTTTTTTATGGTTTTCTATTTTTCTGGATTTTTGAAAATTTTATATTTTTTAGGATTTTTGAAATTTTTTGAAAATTTAGACAAGAAAAATAACGTTCAAGAGTGAACGGATCCCAAAATCCAACGCGTCTCTCACAGAAAACCGTTAATCTTAATGAAAAGAGCCGGCAGCGGCGCCATTTAATAACTGGCTTCTACTCAGTTAAAAAAATATTAAGTTCGTTGTGTGTGTCTAATCAAATTGATTACTGGTTAACGTGCGACTCAGTCGTCTTTTGGTGGATAGAAATAATAGATTTGGTCGTTGTAGTAAAATTAAATTGCGAAACGTTAAAGTAAATGACAGGTAATTAAAGCTAAAACTAACTAAAGTAATTGTGCACAAATTTAAACTCTTAAAAGTAAATTAATTAAATGACGAGAATTTAAAGCTTGACGAAAAATAAATTTGACAATTAAATAAAAATGAAACTTTGAAAACTTAATATAATGCAAACATAAAAATAAAACTAAGACAAAATATTAAATACCTGTCGGAATACCCTCCATCAGAATCCTGTCGGAATCCGATCGGAATGTATATCCGTCGGAATGATCCGTCAGAATACGATCGGAATCACTCCTATCAGAATCCTGGTCGGAATGAGGGCCTATCGGAATGTGTAAACAAAACTAAAGTATCGGAATAACTACAATCAAATCTATCGGAATAACTAAAATGAAAACTATCGGAATACTGAAAACACTTCTATCGGAATACATAAAAGGAAAACTATCGGAAAATGGCAAACGAAATTTTGGCAGCACTTCGTCCCAATAGAGCCTTTAGAACCGTCGCAATGTACGATCGCAATGAGCGATCGCAATCACGATCGAATAAGGGGGGAAGGAACTGTCGGAATCTCAAAACCCTATTCCGATGCAACGATCGGAATAATAGAAAGCTGTCGGAATCCAAATCCCCTTTCCGATGAAAAGAGATACGATAATAAGCAAAACTAAATAAGCTAAGACTAATAAGCACTAACCGAAACTTTACCAACTATTTAATGAAAATAACTAAATAAGCACAAATAAAAACTTACAAAACTCTAATTAAGCACTTTTTTAATCAAACTTTAAAAAGACAAAACTTTTAAGAAAACTTTAAAACAAATAAGCTAAATACAAAATAAGCCAATAAGCATGTCAAGCTCAAAACTCAATTCGTATTAAAACTTATAGATGAATAAAAAGATCAACTTTTTAATCAAATAAACATCAAGATGAAATAAAATCAAAGATTAACGTGAATCACAGATAAACAAAATCAAGAAAGGTAGAAAAAGATGAAGATTTAAACAAGATTAAGCTATTAAGAGTAAAGATTAGATTAAAACAAGAAAGGAAGATAAAAGATGAAGTTCCTAGTGAGAGATAGTTAAACACTTTTTCTCTCTAAAATTAAAAACTACAAAATGAAAAAATGAACTAGCTAATAACTAACTAACACCCTCCTAATGTGTCATTAGGAGGGTATATATAGGAAGTGGGGAGTGCATGTGTTGCTTCCTTCTTTCTTTCACTTTCTTGTCTCGACTTGATTTAAATTCTTTGTCTTTCTCGACGTCGTCTCGGGATTTGTCGATATAAATTGAACTTGTCTTATAATTTCTTCAATAATTAGACTTGAGTTCTTCGACTTCATTAAACTTTCGTCTTTAGACTTTTTCTTCGATAAATCTTCAGAATAGGCCTTGGACTTCCGTTCTTTTTGCACTCTTGATCTTTTGACTTCGTCTTTTCTCGTTTTCATCGATAAAAGCCCGTGAAAGCCCGTGTTTTCTTCCTTTTTCATCTTTTGTTCCTAAAACACAATAAAAACACAAACCACGCATAATTCTGACATTTACGACATAAAATACATGTTTTGGCTTGGTTATTATTATAATTAAGTGGTGACAGGATGGGTGTTTTCACACCTATCACTAAGTTGACCAAATACATTCTTGTTTGACTTTAATATTTATAAGGCTAACATATGTCACTAGTTTTAACATAGTATGGGCTTTGGTTATTATTTGTTTAAATTTGGTTAGGCTAAGCATATATACAATCTAAAGGCCAAATTGTGTATTGTATTACTTTAATTTTGTGTGGGTAGATTTGATATAATTTGGAATACAAATTAGTATTAGGTTGAGTATTGACTCCGTTTAATTGCATGTCAAGCTACTTCATGTGAAATGATAAAACTGTAAAACCTTAAATGATAAATTATATACATAAAAAGAAACATTTATAATCATTCATACAATTACAAAAAATTGTTATTTTATATAAGTTCAGACTTTATTCTCATGTATTACTAGTAAAATGTGGTATTAAGATTCACACCCGAAAAATATTAATAAAACAAACAAACCCTAAGTTTGAATAAATGATGCTTCAATGAATATGGACGGATTGTCTTTGTTTACTACTAAAGTCCCATCAGTTTTAGGGTGTTTTTGGTGAAACTAGCACTAGAAGTTATCGGTAAGCAGTGAGCAGTTAGTAGTTATCAATAACAATTAGCGTTAACAATTAATTTATAAAGTGTTTGGTAGATTAACAATAAATGTGTAAAAATATATTAGACACACACACACACACACACACACACACACATATATATATATATATATATATATATATATATATATATATATATATATATATATATATATATATATATATATATATATATATATATATATATATATATATATATATATATATATATATATATATATATATATATATATATATATATATATATATATATATATATATATATATATATATATATATATATATATATATAGGGGGACTTTCTTGTCAGAACAATTTTAAAGGTCAGAACTATCAGAACTATAATAGACCAATCAAAATTTAGATAATTATTTTGATTTAATTTAATAGATAAAAATGCATAAGGGCAACAATGTAAAAGATAAAAGATATTTTTATTATTTTCATTTATTTTTAAATAATCTCGTTTTTTAATCTTTTAATTTTTGATTTTTTTTTGTTTTTTGTTTTTTGCTTTTTAATTTTTCTTAATTTTTAAAATTAAAAAAAACATTCATGTTTTGAAAGAAATCCATTTTGCATGTATGTTTTTTATATTAAATAATATACATATTTTTATGCTTAACAACTTTTTAAACTTTCTAATAAACATTTATGTTATCCGGGTTCTCACGTGTACATATATGTTCTCTGAATAATGTAAATTTGTAGCACCCAAAACATAAATGTTAAACACATTCCAATTGAAACACAAATTACTAAAAAAAATCAAAAGTAAAACATGTACAAATATTTAATAGAAATGAGCATATGTGAAAATAATATCTATTTGAAGTCTCAAAAAACATACATGTCTGTCTCTAAAAACATACTTGTACTAAAAACATACATGTCGACCTCTAAAAACATACATGTTGCCTTAAAAACATACATGTCCGCCTCTTAAAAACATACATGTCCGCCTCAAACCCATACATGTCCGCCTCAAAAACATACATGTCCGTCTCAAAAACATATTTTGTGAAGGTACTTGTAATGCAAAGAAATTGGCATCTCGTCAAGCACCGCAGCAACTTCTGTTATGAAGAAAAAATAAATAAATTGGATTATTAGAAGCAGCCATGCCACTTTACTACGAGCACTGTACAACAAAACAAGTTGAATTCCTTAAAACTATTCATTTAAGTCAAGTTAGAAAAGTTTTGCAAAGCATACCATCATTTCTTCACAGTTAGCAATAAAATATATATATTTAAAGACATGAATTGATTTATGATAATCAAATATCACTAACATCTAATTTGACATTAAATATTATAAGCGTATGACCTATACTATGTTCATAAGCGGACGGACTTATAAGAACTTGAATCATGAAAATGAATTTTATTTAAACATTTATTAAAGACCACATATTATATTAAAACATTAAAGGACAATATTAGATATAGATCTACACATGAATAAGTTTTGAATTCAAACGTGGACAAAGGCCACCACATTCCGGTAAAGCAGCGACATCATCTAAAAGGCGTTATAAAATTAAAAAAACATCTGATCTATATAATACATGGATTTATTAATAATATAACTTTCAAAACATGAAATCTATACATATCTAAAAAAACAAGCTTAGACCCGAATCATACCTATTAAGATGATGCTAGACAGAAAATAGATTTATAGGATGGGTGTTGTTTGACGGTGGAAGCAAACATATTATTCTTCTCCGGCGAAAAAATTGAAGAGATAAATAGTGACTTTGTTAGGAGAAAAGAAATAATAACAGATTGTGAGCGGATCTTAATTGATTTTGAGTTCAAAGAAAGATGGGAGAATAAAAAAGGGACGGTAGTTTTGAGAGAAAAGAATTAATTAGGTTAATATAAATTAAAATTATTTTAATGTATGTAGAGAGATTTTAGCCAAAAGTTAAATACCAAGTTTACCCTTATATATTAACTTCCAGCTAAAATCTTTATTTTTAATTACAAAAATGCCATAGTGCATTAACATGGTGTATATTGTGTATTAAATAGTGTAATAAAGACGGTTCTGATAGTTCTGTCATTAAAAATGGTTCTGAAAAGAAAGTTACACTATATATATATATATATATATATATATATATATATATATATATATATATATATATATATATATATATATATATATATATATATATATATATATATATATATATATATATATATATATATATATATATATATATATATATATATATATATACTAGCGTCGTAACCCGCCCAACGGACGGGATCGTTCCGTAAATCTTTTCTAAAAGTACGCTTGTGTATTAGTTATATTTATTTGCAGTTTGGCGCGTTCCTCTTTAAAGAAAACTAAAAGGAAACTGATATTTGATATTTTTTGGCCTTGCCCACCTAACAAATGTGCTTTGTCCCATGTGAATCTTTTATAAATTACACTAACGCTGCCAATTTTAATATATATCATACATGAGGTGGTTTTTTCAGGGCTGACAGTTTTCGATTTGATACAATATCCAACTTTAAACTGACTCGAAAATAAAAAGATTTAGGTTACAGTAAAATAAGTTTTGAGTTGGTTTTGGGTCGATTCAGCTAATCGATTAAAAAGTTAAATTCGAGTTATAATAATGCAAATGAGTCAAGCCTCTAAATCAATTTAATTATTAAAAATTTAAAAATATACTCTTTCCGTCTCAAAATTATAACTGAATACTTATATTAAACTAATTGTTACATAATAATTATCCTAATACACAATTAAAACTAAAAATAATTAATACTACTTCATATATAATTAAAACACCCAATATTTAAAAGTATAAGTATATATTCACATTATACAACAACTAAAAGCATTAGTTTACACAAATGTACATATGTTGTCTACCTAAATTATTTGTGCATATAGTTTTAAAAACCGAATCGTGTCAACGGGTTCAACCGAAAAACCGAAGTCATAGTGGGTTCGGCTAACCAGTTACATACAGTTACTCAAAACTCAAATTGTCAGTTTTCGAAATATCGCTGTAAAAAACGTAAAAATAAAATTAAGTTTACTAAAAATTAAGGTACACGCTGCTGCAACGCGCGGATACCCTGATAGTTGTATACTGTATTATTTAGATTGAGATATAAGGTTTTTAGAAAGAATAACTAAATTTGTGGGTAAGTGCGCCTCTTAAATCCAATTAAACATAAATAATTAAAATGTTACCGGTTTAAGTTGAGTACAAATTTTTTATTTACTGTTAATCATATGAGATGCACAACTCTTTTGTTAAACAAATTAACACATGGTATAGAGAAGCAAAGTATGAAATATCTTATGATTGTCTTTATATTGATTATTAGAGAACTTACGATCCAAAGTCTAAACTATCAAAAGAACTTTATGATATTAAAAGCCAACTGTGTGATAGTAGCGAGTTATGTGATCAAGAACCAAAATTTGAGTACAATAAAAAAGCAAAACCAAAAATATCAACAATGTCGAAATTATATTAAGGCACACGTATTTTCATTATTTAATTATGCAAAGAAACTATCTACAATAAGCAAGAACCTAGAAAGAAATACAAACACTTAGATTCAAATAAACATCAGCGTGACATCAAATATGTTTCACACTTACAAAACCAGGTTGAGTGATAAAGGTGCTCAAGCCACATGAAACTGGACCCGTTCACTATGAATGGTCTTCATAGTTGAGATCATGTGACTTTCAAGATCGGTGGGTTACAGACGACGGGTTAAATAGGGCTCAGATGACTTTCACTTTAAAAAGCGAGCTATATATGCACTAAAAATATACGGTAAGTCGTATTCTATGGTTACGGTTCTACCATATATGTCTTTCATTCCGTCGACTTTCAAGCTGTTTTGAATCATTCGCCTTTTGGCTAAAGATTACTTGGCCCATTTTGAGAGATCCAAAGTATAATATACCACTTCATGTATACAGGTAGAAACTAAAACTATAAATAAGGACATAAATCATACACTTAGAATCGTTGCAATCTTAGTGTGTCAGTTTACTTCCAAAGAGGGTTGATTAATGTTATGGATCAGATAATTACTTACTCATCATGAACTATCATGTATTGGAAAGAACATAGATCATGAATCGCTGGACAGTTATCAGCCACAACTTCAAACAATGTGTTCACTATACCGACATTAATGTTGAATAGATCATCACAGGTCATACCAGGCTTCCTTGGAATGCAAGCAGGGGTGACGGCCACATCAACACCTTTCAATAGTCAGCTAATTCTTAGTTTTCAATAACAGTTTGAAAACGTGAAGGAGTGTTGCAGTGACGAGATCAGATACTACTTCCTTAACATTGGCTATATCGTAAAGGTGAAAGTCAGAAAAAGGAGACATATATATGAATAAATGCAATGCATTATGCATCACTAAACTCAGTCAATAACAGTGATAACCCTAAATCATTAGTGACCTAGGATATTGGATGTTAAAAAACTATATAGATGCGAGTAGAGTATAGAGACATACCTTCTCAGGATGCAATAAGGGAAAAAGCATGGTCAAAGATAATACAACCTCCTTGTTTATACATCCAACAAAAGTTCCCTGCAATCAGTAGGATATGATCTTTCAAATCATGTACAAATAAGAGGAAAAAACTGTTTTTATGTTATTAATCACAAATATATCAAATAAATGCACCAATGAATAATTTCATAACGTATAATACCTCAATCTCATTAGGTAATAAATTGAGCATATCATGCTGCTCAAAATGTGATGTTGTAGTGGATTCCAGTAGCTAACCATGGTGTGAGTGCCACTGATATCCCCACCACAACAAACAGCAAAGAAAATAATTAAGTTGTCATTAATATTTAATTTTTAGTCACATTGTAGCTATCCATAAATCTAGATAGAAAAAATGCCATACACTAACAATAAACTTACAGAAATTTCAAGAGGAACATGATCTACTGGCGTGTTGAATGGGCCAGTCGCCTAGGCTTTTGTCTCCATATGGTGTCTATCACCAGATTCATCATTTAGTAATATGTGAAAATTTCATCATGTTATTTTTTTGCCATACAATCCATTTAGCGATGAATGTTTGTTGAAGAAGCAAAATTGGATGTTGTCACGAGATACACATATATAATGAAGGAATGCAAGATACTTGAATCACAACCCAAGAAAGCAGAAATTAAAGAAGTGATTAGACACCTGGTAAACAATAAGCACTCTACATTTCCGTTTCATCAGCTCGGGGAGTATAAGGTCCAGAAATTGCAATTTGGCACCAGTGCCTACTGCATGTGTATAGAGGGCCCCAAGAAAACATGAGGCAGTATTGTTTGGACTATCCCTGAAAGAAAATTAAAGCCTTAGCTATAACTGAATGGTCTAAGGAATTACTTTCATATCAAACACAATAAAACAGTTCAGCAGATGGTATAAATTACCGTTGTTCTTCCAGCCTAAAAAGGGTCAACTAAGTTGTGATTTATTTGGTGCATAATCCTAGAGGTGTCGTTTAGAAAGAAAAAGTAAAGTCCGTATATTTAAATTAGGGTGTAAGTTAAATATACGAACCATAACAGATGTGGAACTACTATACACTTGCACAAGTAATATAATTAAGTTACAAAAATGAGGTAATTTGTAGTATTGTACCTTAAATTTTCAAAATCCGAAATTAAAAAATTATTTAAAAAATCCGAAATTAAGAAATTACTGTACCTGTGATCCACGCCTACGAAAAGTCTACAATATCTTATTCTTGTAAAGGGCACTAAATCTCGAAATTAAAAGTCATACCTAGCATGTTCTGTACATCTCAAAAGCACATTAGCTTAATGAGCCACCAGTTTGGTCTTTTGGTTTTGATTCATCATTGGCTATGAGGGTCACTCCTGGTTCAGATACCATGATGCGACATGACATAAATGACATCAGTTGTGTTGCATACACGATAACTTCATCTTTATCTCTTTTTATCCTTTACTTTGTGGTCAGGGTACTAAACCGCGTATTGGCCATTTAGAAACCACCATTGACATTACTAATATTAATATAGCTATAAGTTATGTTATTCAAAATAGTCGTTAGACAAAAGTTCTGAGCTTTTGTTTTTGAAGTTGCTTACCTTTAATCAGCTTTGCTTCATTTGGTCTGCTAGCGGAGCCTGAAACAGTGGCCTTTTTGGTCTGCCTATCTTTTGGCCCTTTGATGGGACCCTTTTTATCAGTTTCCTGGTATTTTGTTCTAGGAGTCAGCGGTGGGGTTCCTGTTTTAGTTTGTGCATTTTATAGATGCGTAATATATCAATCTTACAAACATTCTGGGTGTACCCGTCTGATGGTTGTGGCGAAGCTTTAGACACCGATGTATTTCTCTTGCCCACTTCAGCGAGTTCCTTCAATGCTCCCACTTAGCAAATAAATGTCAAATGAAACCCTATTTACATAGTACACATCCAATTATTTGAAAGTTTAACACGAGCCCCAACAAAAACGGGCCTAGAGAAAGGATTCATCATAACCAGGACTGCTTGTTTAGTGTCATGGTGAAGTTGCAGCCAATGTTCACTCTGCTGCACTAAATAAGCATCGAAATTCAGCTAAAAAATAAATGATATGACATGTCATGGCTAGCCATGTGATAACTAAAGTTTTAGATAATGATGTAGCATAAACCAATTACTCTATACCACAACTCAAGAAAAAATATCCTGAGATTAGATTACCACATTTCAAGCAGCATATTAGTGTCCTAATTTTTGATAAAATATATTTGAAACATACATTAAAGGCGTACATGTTGTGTCCTCCCTTTGTGCTAAAAACATTTATTGAGTTAGAAAGGAATTGCATTTTGCCAGTTCTTCTTCAACAAAGAAACCAAGAAGTTGACACTCATTTGCACATTCTAGAAGATCCGCTTCTCCACCATGCTGCAGTTTCTAATGGCGACTCCTTCAGTAGTTTGTGAACCTGTTATGAGTCCTGGCTCATTCACGACAACCATATTTACTGTCGGGTAAATTTTCTTAAAGTGATAGTTTACTTGCAGTTCTATTTTAAATTAATTTGTCACACTTGTCATATGTTCTTTTCAGCTCTATAGGATGTGAATCTGTAAAAAATATGGAATTCTATCTAAACTGTTCCAACGTTTTCCTTTATGTATATGAACATCCATAGCAAAATGGAGCAGATGTCTACCTATGATATAAACAATAAATTGAAAAATCTTTACGTCTTCTGGCCAAATATCTCTGGTGAATTAATCGATGTCTGCATAATTCTGATCACATCTCTTTGAAAGTTCTATGCATTATAGATACAGTTTGGGTAACTTACAACCCATTTGACCCATTCAACCAACCCCACCCATTAAGTTTTCCAAGATCAAGTGTTTATTTCATCATAAGATAAAAAAGGTACACGGAAAAGCAAACAACTATTTAACTACTACACAATTGTCTCCAAATAGGATGAAAACATCTTGGATTTTTACAGTTTTGCAAGAATCTGTGAAAACAATATTCAAATTTCGTTATATGAATTAATGGATTATTAGGAACTTAATATTTATAGAATAAGCCGAAAATGATCAAGTACTTAAATTTTCGTGTAGAAAATCCATAATTTTGTTTTAATGCAGTAGTGAACGGTTATGAATTTTTGCTATCAAGATAGCCTGAAGAAGCTATCAACGGCACGTTAGAACAATATATGTGCTCTCATATTTCGCTCCATTATATCCTACTAACATCGTAGAAGTAAACTTCATTAGTAGCATCTTCAATCCAACCAAATCTGCCCAAAAAGTAAATACTTTTCCCCACGACTTCAAACCCCAATCCACATAATCTTTTTAGGCTAATGTTATAACTTATATGTGATGAACATATAAGAGTTCTAAAACAACACATCTTATAATAAGTGAGTAAAAGTAAGCTTGGTTTATTTTTCAACACTTCTGCGGGAAATCATTTACTCTCTCTGGATGAAAATCTTGTTCTAAGCTAAACCTAATAAGAGCTAAATCTTGTTCACCCACTTGTCACAATCATCTTCTACATAATAAGAGCTAAACCTATCTATTATTATTATTTGCAGATCTATTATAATCCGTTCAAATCTGATAATAATAAGCATTTTTGTTGTAGTCTAATTTTTGGGTGTTCTTATATGTACAAAGAAAAATCTACATGAGCTTTGGGCACTACTGAACTTTTGCTTCCTGAGATTTTTAACTCTGCGGAGACATTTGATGAGTGGTTTCAAATTTCTGGTGAAAATGACCAGGAAGAGGTTGTTCAACAGCTTCACAAGGTATGCTCGATTCTTTCTATATTTAACTTAAAGTTTATACTGTGGTTGTATTACATGTCTTATTTTCTCTTGTTATTCTGCTTTCTGATCATTCGGCCTTTCTTACTCAGAAGATTGAATTAAGATGTCGAGAAAGGTTTACCTCCGAATAGAGAAACCATTCTATAAAGTTGTAATGTCTCAATTGCAGAAGCAGTATTATAAGGCTCTGCTCCAGAAAGATCTTGAGGCTGTAAATGCTGGTGGTAAGCGAAAACGTCTATTGAATATCGCTATGCAGCTACGTAAATGTTGTAATAATCCATATCTTTTTCAAGGAGCTGAGCCTGGTCCTCCTTATACCACTGTAGACCATCTTGTAGAAAATGTAGGTGAATACTTCATTGCCCTTTTTTTCAGTATCATTGTACCTGAAACAATGCCAAAATCATCATAATTTTGCAGGATACCTTTGAAGAAAATTTATTAAACGTTAGTACATATGGTCTTTAGTAACTTGATTTCTAAGGCCATATTATTGACCAAAAGTGTCTTGTTGATGCTTTGTTAACTGTGATATACATACTTTGACACTACTACTATTTACAGTAACAAAAAAAACGATAGTGCAACGTTAAGATAATTTGAGTAAGATAGCATACCCCATGTAAAGCGGTCAAAGTTTCAAAGCAATGTATGTAGTGTTGTGCACCCCTTCTGATTTGTTTTATATCCTGCGCTGAAGTTCCTTGAGAGTAATTCGCTGCATTGTGATCATCACACGAACTGTAATCTAATTCTTGCAAACTGATTTCCGTTATTGGTTGTGAATCTGGATCCTAAAATAATGTTATCATCCGACGTCGACTGTATTTAAATTAAGCTAAATATTTATGTAGAAAAACACATTGCAACGCTTTCGTAAGAACTTGTAGAAAATAATAAAATACCTTCTTCAGAATTAACGAAGATCAACAACAAGCACATCAGAAGGTGATGTAGCCGTTGAAATGACGTAAGCACCAAAACAATCAGATGGGAGTTCTGCTAATACGGTGAATGTATCCAAAACATCTTTGATTTCCTCAGTATTTGGAAGATCATCACCAAAAAGTGGACGTTTACCACTGAGTTCAGACAGAAGCCATTCTTCGCGTTTCTATTTTGACCACTCACGGTAGGAACCAATTTCTAAATGTAACGAGACAGTATTTACTATCCCTTTATCTTAATCTTTAGCCAACTTGGGAGAGTTGGGAGTCTTGTTGATCCCAAAGCTAAGATGGATGCTGCAGGCATTCGGAACTCGTTGTTCCGACTTTTATGACCTGTACAAAATGAAAAAAGAAATGGGAAATCTAAATCAAATGAACACGGGCAGTCACCGTCATATATGAATTCTTCTTGAAAAATAGAAAGAATAAGAAATTGTAAATAAAGTCTGGTTACAAACTCAAAAAGAAAAGAAAGCACAATTACAAGGGTGAAACACATCCAGCAATCCACAGTGAAGCCGTTGTGGCTTCTATTTCTAAAGCAATCATGGCTTCAGTTTCTAAAGAAGTTGCGGTTTCTGTTTCTAAATTAGTTGCACCTTCTGTTACTAAAGTAGTTGCGCCTTCTGTTTCTAAAGCAGTCGTCGCTTCAGTTTCTATAGTAGTCGCGGCTTCTGTTTCAGAAGAAGCAGTTGTGGCTTCTATTTCTAAAGCAGTTGTGGCTTCTATTGCTAAAGGAGTCGTAGCTTCTATTTCTAAAGCAGTTGTTGCCTGTTTTTGTAGATCACCCCCAACTTTACTTTTCTTCTCATTTTGGCGTTGCTTGCTCAAAGATTTATTGGCTCGTGACACAAATTTGAGACAGTGAACCCTTTGACTTCAAATTCATGGTCCCGGTGATTGATCAAAGCATTGCGAAGGGTAATATCAATACCCTAATATGTCCAAACACTAACATTAGCCTTTCCTTTTATGCCAATGGAAAACAAACCAAGACCAGCATCAGCAATGTCAGCAAAATTCATGTCCCACCATTTTCCATTAATTTCATATTCTTTCCTTACCCATTCTCCAAGCTCCTTGACTCGTTGCTTCCCGATTGGCGGCTGAAGAAAAGGGTAAAAACAGATATAAATGCGCTAATAATGATACAAATACATACATGGTATATGGTTGGGGTTTGCTCGAAATAAGATCAGGGCGAACACATTTTTAATACATGGGTGGCCTATGTATACATTATCCCTATATTTTTTTCTTACTACAAACAATGTAGACACATTTTTTTGTGTTTTGCATATTCATTTTTTGGAACAAATTTAATGAACTGATATAGAATGAGTGTACCTGCAATTGATTGCTGAAATGATGATCAACATGAATTAGACTAAGAAACAAAGTCAGAGGAAATATACCAAGTCGTTACTTTTGTAAGTTATATAAGCCAGACCTGTTGGTCGTCAACATTCTTGGCATATGCTACACGTCGGTATTATTCGGGTTCTTCAAAACTTATTCCTCCAAAGCAAGATTTGAATACTAAACCAATGGAGGAAAGGTTGGACAATATGTTGGGTGAAAGAGTTAGAATAGTCGTGGTGAGAGCATTGAATGTTCGGTGTACTTTTTTTGTGCTGTTGGAATCTTTAGGAACCAAAGTGACCAATATGAATCATATCGCAACTATCGTTCTTTTCTCCTACTCCTTTTTGTGTTTTAATAATCTTGTGTCCTGTTACGGGTTCCAAGAACAATGAACCACTTCACTCCCTGTAGCAGGCTGGTGCAATAAGAAATGCAACTGGAAGTGTGGCCTTCTGGGTCTGTGAAATCACAGTCAGCACTTGTGCAATAGATGTCCTCACCACCTTACTACAGAGTCAAATAATTCACTATAAGTTTAAGAGAAATGTGAAGTGTGTTTGAAATATCATAAGTAATGGTCAAGCCTTTAGATATTGAATTCAGATTTACCTAATAAACCAGTAAAAAGTAAAAGTTAACGTTTAGAGTTGTACCAAGACCTAAACATCACATATAATACCATCTAAAGTTTTTTACCTTGGCGACTAATACAAACCTTCAAAACAAATCAGCGTGATAAAAAAACTAAGCAGTTGTGGTGAGCATTGACGGGTCTAATAATGAAACTGAGGCATGTGGCAAGATTTAAGGTAAATGTGAGCCTACAGATAATAAATGTAGTCTTTGATAGTATTATAAATTAACAAATAAACTTAAATTCATCTTGAAGATGCACATGTGGTTATTAATATAACTCGATGTATGGCACATATTACCTGAATTAGTTCATACACAATTGCAGGTGATATATCCACCGCTTTTTGATACCATTCATGAGCCACTAATGAAAAGTTCCACAAACAATGCTCCTGACAGGATGTTCAGAACCTTTTGTCACAGTCAACTAATGGGTTAGATCTTGTGGATGTAGTGGGTTAAGTCAAGAGTTCTTCCTGCACCATATCTCGATGCAGCCCAATACGCTTTTGTTAGGATAGAGGTGCAATTGAGTCCAGCTTTTGAACACCTAATTCTATATTTCTCCTTTAGTTAGCTTTAAAAAAGATGCATTCAAAATATATCGAGCTCGAGCAGAACTCAAATTTTTCTTGAGCTGAGCTCGAGCTTCCCTCAAGAAAGTTCGTGTAGCTATCAAGCCTAACTCAGTCACCAATAATATAATAAGTGGCCATAAAGTGGAAAGCTGACTTGTAAGTGGCCATAAAGTGTCGTTTGGGACAGTAGAAGATTTAACGGCCGCTATATATAATGTATAAAAATAACAAAAAACCTTAAAGAGAAACTTATAATTGATGAACGTCTAAAATTTCCTAACACAAACATCAATACAAAATCATACCTTAAATTTGAGGTAAGGGCAGGTCCATCATAAGCAAATTGTAAAAGAAGCATATGGAATCGTTAACAGTTTGGAGGAACCTAGTGCATAACTTAAAGTCTACCAAAGTTCTTGAGATTAGAAATCACGTGTACTGTTGTGAGCTTGGGCTGTAGTCAGGAGTCGCACCAGAGTATTAAGGGCTGCATAGACACAGAACATCTTTGTGAATGCAAGAGGAAGGTTAATCAAATATATTAATCTTCTCATCCCGTACACATCCGAGGAGCGTAATTACATTACTGTCCTTTTCATAACTTCATTGTCAAGGATGCGTAGGAAGCAGATGTGCTTTATATGGAATAGACTAACCATAACACCGTTTGCTCCTTCATGGTGTAGTATTCTAGTGACTAATAATTTTCATGGTGTAGTACTCTAGTGGTACTCAATGAGGTGTCTTATTTAAATTTCCAGTGAATCAAAAACCAAGATACTACATAATTTGGTTTGCAATAGATCCAAACCCCCTAAATGGTGATATATACAGTGACTGTTTAGAAAGGGCTCCGTGCTCCAGCTAAATACATCGTTCCGCCACCAATAATATAATAAGTGGCAATAAATTGGGAAGCTGACTTGTTCTGCATTAAGTGGACATAAAGCGTCGTTTGGGACAGTAAAAGATTTAACCTCCGCTATATATAATGTATAAATATAACAAAAAACCTTAAAGAGAAACTTATAATTGATGAACGCCTAAAATCGCCTAACACAAACATCAATACATAATCATACCTTAA
The DNA here is from genome assembly GCA_025667525.1 of Glebionis coronaria. Classification (NCBI taxonomy): domain Eukaryota; kingdom Viridiplantae; phylum Streptophyta; class Magnoliopsida; order Asterales; family Asteraceae; genus Glebionis; species Glebionis coronaria. Next base: position 550,342,085 of record CM046874.1, read on the forward strand.
ATTTGAAGTATAAGGACAGGTCCATCATAAGCAAATTGTGAAAGAACCATATGGAATCAAATTACTTAGGGGAAAATGGATTAATTAGAATCAAACAACAAACATGAAACAGTTTTTTAAATAAGGGTTTAAAAGTAATACAGTTGAAAGTGAATAAAAAAAAAACAAAAAAAAAATAATTACAGAAAATGGATTAGGGTTTAAAAGTAATACAAATAAAAGTGGATGAAACAACAAAAATAAAATGGATCGAACAATAAATCAAACAAAAAAATAACAAAATTAAAAACAATTAATTAAGAAAAAATGGATTAGGGTTTAAAAGTAATAGAATTAAAAGTGGATGAAAGAAGAAAAATAAAGTGGATCGAATGTGTTTTTATTAACAAATATCAAAGATCGAATAGTTTTATAGTGGTTTTTGGATTAAGATTAAGAAACTGTTGAAAAGGAAAAAAAGGATCGTCTGTGTATTTTTTTCACCCCGTGTGTGTGTGAGAAAAATGGAAAAAAAAATACCCATTATATATAGTCGTGGTATCAAAACGCGATTTTTTTACAAAACGCGTTTATAAAAACTGTGGCCCGCCCAAAATGAGGTAAATAAGGAAAAAAGTGATATTTTTTAGCAAATACTCCAATCATATTGGTTAAAAGATGTGACTGGGATATGACTGGATTAAAAACTGTGTTTCAAGTCATAATTATACCTATATATATATATATATATATATATATATATATATATATATATATATATATATATATATATATATATATATATATATATATATATATATATATATATATATATATATATATATATAAATATATATATATATATAATGGAGTGCTAAATGTAGAACCATGTTTTTAGTACAGAACCTACAGAACTAACTTTTTACTTCCAATAAAGCATGATGTACATTATACTAATGTAATGTGTCAGTTTTAAAATTTTAAATTACTTATTTAAATAAAACTTAAAAATAAAGGACAAGTTAGACATTTTGGTTCTCCATAAAATTAGCAAACAAAAAAAAACCAGGGGTGAGGTTATTTTAAGAACCAAATAAATGTACAGAACTGCGAGAACCACCTTTTTACTCTTAAAATACACATGTATATTCATCGGGTTAGTTCATTAGGTAGAAATACATGAAATTTCATTATCGTAAGTCACTAGGAACATGTATTCGAGGACCATGCACATGTATTTGTTTTATATGTATTATAACTATCTTTTCGTATGAAAATACCTGTGCACTTTTCATATCGCTCATCATACTCAGATTTATAAGCAATAAAACAATTATTAAATGTTAATTTAAATACAATAATGAAAATATATATGCATTGTTAATAGTATAAAGGTAGTTCTCGCAGTTCTGTATATTTATTTGGTTCTGAAAATAACCTTACACAATAAACCAGTTACATATTATAATTATAATAATCATCATATAGTCCCTCCTCCACATCTACAACCACAATAAAAGATCCAGATCTATTATTCCGAACCATCTCTTAATTCTTCACTCCAAACCCTAGCAGCACCCTAATTGTTCATTACCATCGAAAACCCATAACTGGAATTTTTTTGGCCGTCGGTTTCTTCCCCACCCGAAACCCTATCCATATCCACCGTCTCATCACCGCAAATTATTCTGAAACCGAGCAACCAACAACGGATCGTTTGGGGGTTATTGTTTAAATGTTGCACATTAATTCATTCTTTATTTACGCAATTAATAGTCAGTTTGTTTGGAGGTATAGTCTTATTGTTGCACATTAATTCATTTGGTATTAATGGAATTAATGATCACTTTGTTTTGGAATTATAGTCTTCTTCCGGCGCAAAATTACAAGCTTCACTATATATGACGTAAATGATTTTAAGTATCAAAATGATGTTTATTTTCAATTACTGTATTTAATATGAGTACCGAATGCGTTATGCAACTTCTCATATGGCAGCTTTTGTCTCTTTCTCATTTTATTTGGTGAGCTTTAGCAAACACATTACACGCATACTATATAGGAAAACATATATGCAAAATCATGTTTTGATATCACTAGTTTTTTTATATTTGTCTCAGATGATGTTTCAATCATAAGAATGAGGATATATAATGACGATGATCAATGAATGCATTCTTTTAGATGATGGTGTGCATATATGTTTTGGAATTCGTACATGTATGTTTTCGAAGCCATACATGTATGTTTTCGAAGCTGTACATATATGTTTTCGACATACATATATTTTCTCGAAGTCGTACATATATGTTCTCTCTCGAAGACGTGAACGTTTATAGTTAACCATATACATTTTTTATTTGTATTCAGATTGTATTTCAGTTGATATCAATTTTTGTGTCCTATATCTCCATATTTTTTTATAAATTTAGAAATCACATGTATATGTTTATGTTTTTTACATTTAATTTTTGAAGATAATGCACCTTAAAAACATAAATGAAATTACCAATTTAAGTAAAAAACATAAATGCAATTACTAATTTAATGAAAGAATAAAAATAATGGCAAAGGAATTGTACGAAAAAATGACATGTAAAATTATAATTTTTTAAGTAGCACCATATGCATTTTTTTATAAAAAAATTGTAACCTGTACAAACATGAAAACTGAAAAATAAAGAAGACAAAAAAACATACGAAAATTAATGTTTCTAAAAATGTGCTATTAAAATGTTAAAATTTATGAGGTAACCAAAATACCTAATTTGCCCCTAATTTAATTTTTTTTTATAATATAACTAGTAGATATTTTCAAAATTGCCATTTTGCATTAATGTCATGTACATCATGCATTATTAACTGTAAAAACATGGTTCTTTAAGTTTTGTACCAAAAAAATGGTTCTGCATATAGCGTGCCCATATATATATATATATATATATATATATATATATATATATATATATATATATATATATATATATATATATATATATATATATATATATATATATATATATATATATATATATATATATATATATATATATATATATATATATATATATATATATATATATATATATAGAATTCTCTCTTAAAATTAACGTATGTTATATCAATGACGATATTTAAGTAATTTATTAAGTCTTATGTTCTTTTAGTAATTATGCTCATCTAAAAATACTTACTAAAAGAACATTTGAGAAATTAGTATTTTTATGATAAATGTTAATGCTAAATATTCTAACCAAACAAGTTTTTTTTATCAATTATGCTAAATACTAATCCTAATTGCTAAAATTATTCTTAAAGACGCCGTTACTAAAGACCTAGTTCACACTTAAGGGGTGCTTGGTTCAAGTGAGGGAAATCAGAATGAGAATGGGTAAGGAAATACAAAGTAATGTAAATCGTTACTAGTATTAGTAGTTGGTTAATATAAGTTGTGGTGGTGAGGTGATTGGAGATGGTGACAACAACTTCTAGGGTAGTAGTTAGTGGTCGCGACGCTAACAATGATGGTAGAGGAAGGAACTAATGAAACTTAGCAGCGGTTAGTGGTGGTTGAGGATGACGGCCGTTGCAAGAGACAATTGTGGACTTGTGGTAGTCGACAGGTGGCGATCGGAGGTGGATGTGGTGGTTATGGTAATGATCGGTGGTTGAGGACACCGACTGTTACAACAGACGATTTAGGGTATGGTTCGAACTTGGATTGAACGATGCGGTCAGACGATTACTGACTTAGATTACCACTAACGACCTTGTAATACACCGAAGGCTCGTTCAATATCTTTTCGAGCCCCCTCTTGAACTCTTTTAAACCTCAAGGTTTCTTCATTTCCTGCAATCGAAAAGGTTTTGACAAATGTAGACCATTCAAGATAAATATCGTCGCCTAAATAATAACCTTTCCGGTATACATGACCGTTTACATGAAACGGGCATTTTGGAGCAGTATCTGCAAGTTCTTCATCAAATAACGAGGTACCATATAACACATTATGATCATTATTTGCCCACGGAATCCCAAAATGTGCATGCCAAAATCGTAACTGTTGATCATCAATAGCTTCTAACATAATAGTTGGGACCCCTTCTATTGAATTGAGCCTGCACAGTTTTTGGACAATCTTTCTATTCCGAATGCATACAATGAGTACTATCGAGCATTTCCGGTAATCCATGTTTCTCTTCATGCAATGCATATATTTCCCAAAATCTTCTATCGTGGGTTTTCTTTAAAAACATTTCCACGTATAACATATAATGTATTTACTAAATTTAATTAAACAGTCGCGACCAGTTCGTTCTGCAATCTGCAAGTACTCATCAAATACATTGGGTGATGACTTGTATGCCAACTGACGAATTGCAGAAGTTATCTTTAGAATATGATGAATACTTTCACGATCGGTAGCATCGACACTCGGTCTAAAAATGCAAAGTATTCGGGAAGTGATACGACTTCATAACTTAAAATATCATAAAAATCTTTTAAAAGTTTAGAATTCATACGATATCTTCGCCGAAACTTTTGTTCTGGGTATTTAAGAGGTGTCTCGGCGTCACTAAAATAGTCGCCGAGTAAACATTGTTGCGCCTCTTCTCTTTCACGAGGTATGTATCTACGCGAGAACTTCGTACCCGATCCCATTCCTAATCCCGAACCCCCACCTTGTTCATTACACAAAGCCAAGTATTTTTTGTAATCCTGGTACCTCTGAACGTGTCGTTCCGCGTCGCCTTGGAAGTATACATCGTTTGTGTTAGGAGTGTTTGGATCCATTTTTTTGTTGTTGAAAAAAGTGATATATTTGTGAAATAGAATGTAAAATGGAAGTGATATATAAAAATGAGATGATAATGGGGTTTTAATAGAGTTATAAGGGGTTAAATTTTGAGAAAAAAAGGAATTTTTATAAATGGATACTTTAAAAAATAAAAAATGGCTGATGGTGACGGCGCGAGAGGCGGAGCGGTGCGCCGTGGACAAAGTGACGCCATAACCTACGACGCGAGCCACGGCACCATCGTAAGGTATTACGAGGTGTTTCGATCTTTATTTTTTGGAATACGTGTCGTAACTCGTATAACTCATGTCTAATAGAGTAATAGTAATTGTAATAAAAGGTATGAGGTTCATCTAAACATGCAAGACGAGTATGAAACTTCAAATTTCAATGATCAAATAATCAGTTTCAAACATAAATCTAGACCACCTTAACTCGAAGGTTATTGACTTACAGACCAGTTGCTGCATATATAGTGTTCGTGTATTCATGTAAATGGTTTTAGCCTTTTAGGAAATTTTTGTGCATGCAGTAAAATCCCGATAGCTTGATTTAAACTCAAGGCGTACTTAAAAAGCATATATACATTCACACTCAAAACTGACTCGAACCACTAGCCGTAATCACAAGGGTAGCATTATGCCGTTCGTTTATGTATTCAATGTTGGATATATAGTGAGTTTGGTAAGTTTTACAATTGGAGAAGTAAAAGGTACGACTTGATGATGCACCATCTTGAAGTACCTGACTACCTGTATATAAGCGTGTGGTACAAGTTGACGATGCAGCAACTACCTAAAGGAGTTTGTGTATGTGGGATTGACCAGGTAAAAGAACATGGGCGTTTGATTAGGAAGGCAACAAAGAGTTTGCAACCATCATCCCCATGATCTCCTATTTTGTGGCAAAACTAAATCATGCTTGATCACCATGATACTATTTTGCATCTATAAATAAGGATTGAAACATCCTTGTTTTTTAAGAGTCAATACACACACAAATTACATATATACTAGTGCTCCAAATGATATGAGCAATGCTTCTCATGTAACTACCAAATAGTTTTCTGTTTCCGCCATTTTACATTGTGTTGTGACCGTTTCGCTGACGGCATACGACACGGGTCTGCATCAAATCCTGGGGTGGTTACGTACGAAGGCTCGCAGCGAATAGAGCACGTAAAAACCTTTAAGGACAGGGATCTATACTCCCGTGCAGAGCTCCTTTAACAATTTTATCTTTAATAGTGCAGGTCTTTATCACTGCGGTTTTGGTATTAGGAGTATTCTGCTCGTGGATACTTGCTGAATACAAGAACCTGAATAAGTACCATCAAGTACTTTATCTCTGTTGTTGTTTAAGCGTCTTTGTGTAAGCCATTCTTTGTTCACATTGGAACTATTTAAGTTCGAACATCAAGTGTTGTTTGATCAGGTACCATATCTACTTGATTCTTTGATATCTTATATGGTTTGTACTAGTTGGTGTGACATAGTAATGAACTAAGTTACAACATTCTTAAAGGTTTTTTACGTATACATACGTATGGCTTTAAAGGTTTCATATGAGAGACTTAACCTGGTCATTAATAATTGTGTTGGAATTAATATTCAATGTCATGTTGTCTAAATAATTACTAAATTATATATTGCTACAAATGTTTTTTTTTGACAAGCCTGTTTTGAATATTGAACTCAGATATGAGTTGGATCATTAGCTTGGTAGATGAACTATTGTAGTCGTGAATCTGTACAATCCTTTGAAATAATGTTTACCCGCATGTTAGAGGTAACTACTAGATGTTGTAAAATCCAAATGTCTATTATTAGTTTAATGGCTTAGTGCTCTGTTGGTATCTAACCATTATTGTGACTAATGGTTTTGTTTGGATTAGAAATTTGTATTCTTGTTGCTGCAACTCGTGGAGGAGTTATCAATATATTTTGGTTATGCACTTAAATGAATTTGTTGTTGATGTATTTATTTAATGAGTATTATAAATTGTGTTGGTTATTAGAGGTTGTGATCCATAAGAGAACTATTTGTATGTCTAAAATGTTCCTGAGATAAACTTTATAAACTTCTATTACTGAAGGAGACTTGTTGTGTGCTTTCTTGCGATATGGTGGTAATATTCTGGAAGATATTATGTTAGTGGCGATATATGACATAATGCTCGTGAAATCAGGCCCATAAATAACATAACAAATACGAGGACTTTAACAAGCAGACATGGTGGTGCACGATCACCTTGTGGAGTGGAAGTCATTGTTATGTTGTTTCATTAGTTGTGGTTTCTAGCTCTGTTTTAACCTAGAATATAATGTTTTACGTCATGGTGTAATCATTGATTAGTAACGTGTTTCTTTAAAGTTAATATGGCCTTCTAAGAGATCATGGTGCTTGTAGCACTAGAAATTTATAAAGGATGAAGAAACAAAACATGTGCACTTTTTGATAAATACAAGACTAGCGGTTTTATCACAAAATGACGACTTAAAACAGAACCCGTGCGCTAGAATGATATACTGAGAATGCGTTGAATGTTTCATCGAGTAGGAATGAGATAATTCATTTCATTTTAAATGGGGTCTTGATGTACCTGATCATATTAACGAAGCAAGTAGGCTTGTTGCGAAATATGATCAAGTATTGATTCAACTGAAATATACCATATGGTGGGGGTGACTGATGTGTGCTACATGTTTGAGTTTTTTTTTTTTTTTCCTCTTTCCTTCAACTCTTTTCCATATTTGAGGTAGCCTTTGTTCTTATCAGAATAACGTCTATTCATAAGCCAGAAGTATACTAGGCATTGAAATAATATGGATTGGTAGACTGAGATTAGCGACTCTTGTGATTCAAATTCACAAGCTGGTGAATTTATGGATTTCACGATCAGTTTCTTCTGACGTGCAAGAAGTAACCGTGTCACTTCACGAAGGAAGTAGAACTAATTGCCTTTTATTGGCACTTGAAAAGGTTAACTGGATTCGAGATTCCATACTAGAAATTCGTTTCCATTGTGAACGAATGACTAGAGAAATATAAAGAATGGCCATTAGTGACAGGTTCATCAAGTGAACTAAGAACTTGATTGTGACACCACTAAGTCTGTGACGAGGGACTTAGTGAGTGTTGTGATGGGATCGATAAGATTTGAAGTAACTTATCGATATTTCTCCTTTAAGCCTCTGACGAGAGACCTAATTGAGAGATGCTAGAGGCATGAGTCTGAAACCATATGTGAATCGGTTAGTGATGGAAACCCAACTTGAATTTAGTGCTCCTACCTCTCGAGTTTAATGGGTAATAACGAAGTCACTAATAGATAGAAGATGCTATAAATTAAGATTGACTCATGTATAGCCAAGATAGCATAGCGTTGCCGAGAATAGGATGAGATAATTCTCTTAACAAAGCTTGAGAAGTGTCTTAGCAACGAAGACATAGAGAAGTTTTGCCTATATAACCTAGAGGTGGTGCCGCCTTAAATAGAGAGTTGTGGTTTCTCTCTTAGAGGGTTATGAAACAGGATTTTAGCGCATGGCCATATTCGCGCTCAGTTTGAGAATGTAATGGTTACGATGGGAAGTGTGTAGAAGCATGTCGGTGAAATTACAAGATTCTTGGTTTAATTCCTTCGGACACCATCGAATCAGTTTCACATACATACTTCGAGTAAACGGGGTTTAATCATAATGACACCTTCGTGACACAACTCGTTAGAGTGGCAGAAAACTTTCCAACCTGGTGGGGGATTGTTGGATATATAGTGAGTTTGGTAAGTTTTACAATTGGAGAAGTAAAAGGTACGACTTGATGATGCACCATCTTGAAGTACCTGACTACCTGTATATAAGCGTGTGGTACAAGTTGACGATGCAGCAACTACCTAAAGGAGTTTGTGTATGTGGGATTGACCAGGTAAAAGAACATGGGCGTTTGATTAGGAAGGCAACAAAGAGTTTGCAACCATCATCCCCATGATCTCCTATTTTGTGGCAAAACTAAATCATGCTTGATCACCATGATACTATTTTGCATCTATAAATAAGGATTGAAACATCCTTGTTTTTTAAGAGTCAATACACACACAAATTACATATATACTAGTGCTCCAAATGATATGAGCAATGCTTCTCATGTAACTACCAAATAGTTTTCTGTTTCCGCCATTTTACATTGTGTTGTGACCGTTTCGCTGACGGCATACGACACGGGCCTGCATCAAATCCTGGGGTGGTTACGTACGAAGGCTCGCAACGAATAGAGCACGTAAAAACCTTTAAGGACAGGGATCTATACTCCCGTGCAGAGCTCCTTTAACAATTTTATCTTTAATAGTGCAGGTCTTTATCACTGCGGTTTTGGTATTAGGAGTATTCTGCTCGTGGATACTTGCTGAATACAAGAACCTGAATAAGTACCATCAAGTACTTTATCTCTGTTGTTGTTTAAGCGTCTTTGTGTAAGCCATTCTTTGTTCACATTGGAACTATTTAAGTTCGAACATCAAGTGTTGTTTGATCAGGTACCATATCTACTTGATTCTTTGATACCTTATATGATTTGTACTAGTTGGTGTGACATAGTAATGAACTAAGTTACAACATTCTTAAAGGTTTTTTACGTATACATACGTATGGCTTTAAAGGTTTCATATGAGAGACTTAACCTGGTCATTAATAATTGTGTTGGAATTAATATTCAATGTCATGTTGTCTAAATAATTACTAAATTATATATTGCTACAAATGTTTTTTTTTGACAAGCCTGTTTTGAATATTGAACTCAGATATGAGTTGGATCATTAGCTTGGTAGATGAACTATTGTAGTCGTGAATCTGTACAATCCTTTGAAATAATGTTTACCCGCATGTTAGAGGTAACTACTAGATGTTGTAAAATCCAAATGTCTATTATTAGTTTAATGGCTTAGTGCTCTGTTGGTATCTAACCATTATTGTGACTAATGGTTTTGTTTGGATTAGAAATTTGTATTCTTGTTGCTGCAACTCGTGGAGGAGTTATCAATATATTTTGGTTATGCACTTAAATGAATTTGTTGTTGACGTATTTATTTAATGAGTATTATAAATTGTGTTGGTTATTAGAGGTTGTGATCCATAAGAGAACTATTTGTATGTCTAAAATGTTCCTGAGATAAACTTTATAAACTTCTATTACTGAAGGAGACTTGTTGTGTGCTTTCTTGCGATATGGTGGTAATATTCTGGAAGATATTATGTTAGTGGCGATATATGACATAATGCTCGTGAAATCAGGCCCATAAATAACATAACAAATACGAGGACTTTAACAAGCAGACATGGTGGTGCACGATCACCTTGTGGAGTGGAAGTCATTGTTATGTTGTTTCATTAGTTGTGGTTTCTAGCTCTGTTTTAACCTAGAATATAATGTTTTACGTCATGGTGTAATCATTGATTAGTAACGTGTTTCTTTAAAGTTAATATGGCCTTCTAAGAGATCATGGTGCTTGTAGCACTAGAAATTTATAAAGGATGAAGAAACAAAACATGTGCACTTGGATTTTGATAAATACAAGACTAGCGGTTTTATCACAAAATGACGACTTAAAACACAACCCGTGCGCTAGAATGATATACTGAGAATGCGTTGAATGTTTCATCGAGTAGGAATGAGATAATTCATTTCATTTTAAATGGGGTCTTGATGTACCTGATCATATTAACGAAGCAAGTAGGCTTGTTGCGAAATATGATCAAGTATTGATTCAACTGAAATATACCATATGGTGGGGGTGACTGATGTGTGCTACATGTTTGAGTTTTTTTTTTTTTTTTTTTCCTCTTTCCTTCAACTCTTTTCCATATTTGAGGTAGCCTTTGTTCTTATCAGAATAACGTCTATTCATAAGCCAGAAGTATACTAGGCATTGAAATAATAACTGATTTATTTTGTTACACCAGTCCTTGAACTCGTACCCCATTCCATAGCTTCTGCCACTTGTCTTTTCCGTTCACTAGTAGACGCTTTCTTCTCCTGATTCATATCTGAGGAACATCTAGATAAGGATGATTCTGACGGAGAATCGATTAACTCTATCATATCATTTCCATCTCCAAGAAAAGTAAGAGCAGTAACCACATCACTGATGAATGGTCGAACTGATGCATCATCATTGAGACACATGGCCGCAACCGCTATTGCTTGGTTTAAACCTTTCTCCGGGTAGTCTTCTTTTAGTAGTGGATCAACTAGCTCTGGGAACCTTTGTGGGTTCTTGAAAATTGGTTCTGCCTGTCCAACAATGAAATTTAACCTCAGAGAGTGCTCTAAAGTGTCCCACTATAAGTTGCTAGATGAGCAGGTTCTTGTAACCGTTAATTTTTTAGACAGGTCAAATTAGGAGCGACATTCCTGAGCCGCCTATCCCATTCAATAAGTGGGTTGTTTTTGGCTGGCCTGATCAACGATTTCCAAATCACCATGTTGCTAACCTATTTTTGGTTAAAACGAAATAACTCATAAAAAATCAACCTGTTTAGCAGGCTAATGACTAGTTCATAACCCCAATTTACCCCTTTAGGAAAACGCTGGCGGTCTGTATGAGTTAGCGTCAAACATTTCAACATAATAACAACACGCGTTTTGTTAAGGTTAGGTGATACCAACCCCCCAACCTAAACCCGACTCGAAATGTCACCTAGTCAACATGGATCAAGTTGACCCGCCAATGTGTTGGTGATTTCTAGGAACTAGTGAAACAGCTACAAACTAAAAACACAATCAAGGGGTAAATCAATACTTACCCAAGAAGCTAGATTTTGCTCTTTATTTTTCTTTGTTGTATCAATTGCTCTTCTTCCCGTTATAAGCTCTAACAAGACGACTCCAAAGCTGTACACATCAGATTTGACTGTTAGCTGACCCGTTCTTTGATACTCAGGGGCACAATATCCGTATGTGCCCATCACTCTTGAAGAGACATGTGACATATCCCCAACAGGGCCAAGCTTAGCTAGCCCAAAATCCGAGAGTTTGGCATTGAAATCTTGATCGAGTAAGATATTGGAAGACTTCAAGTCACGGTATATAACAGGTGGATTAGCTATATCATGTAAATACTCTAGACCTTTTGCAGCGTCTAACGCAATTTTCATCCTTGTTGACCAAGCTAATGGTGCTTTCCCTGGTGGAAGCTCTACATATTTGAATTTATGAACTGTTGTGAGCAACTACTGAGCTAAATTTATAACATTTGACCTTCAGAGTGTAGTAATAAAGACCTGAAATTCAAAAGTTTTGGTAAAGCAGAAGAAAATATTACCGAAAATATGATCTTCTAATGATCCTGCTGACATGTATTCGTATACAAGAAGTCTTTGATCACCATCTGCACAATATCCTATTAAGCTCACCAAGTTTGGATGATGAAGAAGGCTCAACATTAAAACCTCAACTAGAAATTCACGGTTCCCTTGCAACCCGTTGCGATCCAGTTGCTTCACAGCCACAAACTGAACACATAAAATAAATGTTATCTCGTTTCAATCATCATCAAAAAGAAAATGTATAGCCAGGGGTAAAAGCAATAAATTGCAAAGAGGGGGGAGTTTCTATCCGTGGATCTTGAGCTTCATAATTTATTGATAACATGCCAAATGAGAAAACTTCAAGAAATTTAAATATAATGATAGCTGATCAAACATGGTAAATCAATTCGACTGAGTGTACTGAATGTGTTTCAAAGTCTTAACACATTTTGACCCTAACTTGTTACTTAACCTGCCTTTTATTTACCTGGCCAGTTTTACCAAGCTTTCCCTTGTAAACACGCCCGAATCCACCTTCACCAATGAGCGAATCTTGTCGGAAGTTTCTTGTAACGGCAGCAAGCTCTCGGAAAGTGAAAGTCTGAGCTGCAATATTGTTGTCAGCCGATGCTTTGTTTGGAGGTTGGTTATTGGCAGCTTCTTTGTTTGTCCTCTTAGGAGAAGGCGTTTTTTGAGCTTTGACTTCTGCTGGTGCCTTTTGTTGATTTTCTGAATTCAGTAATGCCATGGTAAGAGCATTTAGGTTGCAAAATGAGCTGGTTAGGCCAGTTGGATAATGGGTCAAAATAGACTAAATTCTCCTACTTTCGCTAAAACTGTTTTTGTAACTAGATATCATATGTGAAGGCACGGACTGCTAATTTACAGAAGTTACGAAACAAATATGTCTAACATAACAAGTTAAGAGGTTTTGAGTATTTGAGCATACTTTCGAATACTTACACGCTTTCCTTGTTTGATGTGTTTCATTTCTAGCTTTTAGTTTCTTCCATTTAATCCCTAATACTTAAGTGAAATCCACTTTGATTTAAGATTAGTTTCTTCCATTTAGAGCGTGTGAGTAATCATAAAAATCTGATCTATAGATTTCCAAGATAAAAAAAAAAACTTACGAGGCGGACGAGGTTCATGGGGAGGTGAATCATGTACGATCCGGCTTCTCTCTTTTCCATGTTCCCTTGATCTTCTCTTTTCTTTCGTCGACAGAAAACATGGAAAACACCTCATGTTTTCGTCAAGGTAAACGTCGAAAAGATCTCAAAACCCAAAATCATAACAATGCATCAACTAATATATGCTAATCAAAGGTCCCTTAATCAATTCTCATACAAAAAAAAAATGCAACCATGCACTAACATGAAAAATGTAAGGGAATCATAAGTTTTTTTTCAATGATTATACATATGTAGATTAAAACATAACCCCTTATAAACCCATGTGAATTTACAAACGTTATATTTGAATCTTAAATGTGTCTGATGGGATTATGTTTAAATTGGCATGTTTTGTGGGAGAGATGAAAGGAAAATGAGATTATGTGATTAGCAAATGGAGAATATGAAGGGGGAAATGAAAACGTGGGAACCATTTAGCAATTTGGCATGTATTATTGCTAGTTTTTTACATTTTTTAAGTCAAATAGAAAACAAATCTTGAGATACGACGACAAAAATTTAAATATGACCTTGTTTTCTCTCACAAGTATGAGGATAAATTTTGATCATTTATTTTGGTTTAATATAGAAGTAGAGATTAACTTGATATTTAAAAAAAATACAGAAATATTATTTTTGCCAAAATATCCAATAATTTTAAAAATCATTGAGAAAGATTTAAGTTATAAATTTTTTTGATTTTTATAAATGGTAATATTTCAAAAATGTCAGTTCAGAAAATTTACAATTTTAATCCCTATATCGATTTTTTACATTTTTAATATTTTGATAAAAAATAACTACTCCATGTTTTTTTATGAGATTGTAATCTTAAGTAATGAATAATTAGAATTAGTCTCTTTATAAATCAAAATAAGTTCTCAACGCGAGATATGACATCTTTTGGTCAAAGGTTGAGAAAGTTTTAATTCGGTTCGGTTAGGCTTTTGATGCGGGTTAATTTGGTTGTGTCTCGATATTTCATACATTTTGTCATCATTCTTAAGTATATTATAGTAACTTTGAAATACAAAACTCATGAAATCTATATCCAAGCTTGCAACTTGATTCAACTAACTTAATATATATACTACCACTAACATAGAAAATTAGCTGGTCATTTACAGGTATTAAAAACATCCTTTTTAAATAAGTCGTGACTTCAATTCTTGCCTGCAAGTCTGCGACAAATGCTTATGTGTAATGTGGTCATGCTTTGTTTGCAATTTCTTTTTATGGCATGTCACTGTACTTACAACTCTTAATTTTTCAATATATAATTTTCCTAGATTCCCGTACATATGTCAACTTTTCCAGATTATATCCATAATAGTTACGAAATACATTAAAGTTTACAAATATAGTTCAATAAATAAAATCAAATCCCTAAAACTCAAAAGCATAAGTTGATAAACACACATCTGGTTTGTTTTCATAAAAATAAAACGAATACACAGTACAACAAAGCTGCATACAGTACATATACATAGATGGTTGCTTTTATGGTGGCAACAATAATGAAGAATTCATCGTCTCTCAGTTGCGGAGGCAGAGACAACGACCACGATACGACGACACACACCACTACCATATACGGCGCGGCGACAGCTGTGTAGATCCAATGAGACCAACTTACGTTATATTTGTGCAAGCAGAGACGGACCCAGAATTTATAAAAGGGTGTTGCACAATTTTTTTTACGATTATCAATACTAAAGTTGACTTACATTATGTAAAAACGGGTGTTGCACGTATCGAAAAAATGCCTATTTTATAACAAATTTACCTTTCGTGACCTAAAATCGGGTGTAGTCTGTGCCACACCCGGCTCTCATGTGGGTACGCCCCTGTGTGCAAGTTTTGATTTGTTTATCGAAAGCACGCAAACGGTGTTTCCGTTGCACCATATGTGTGACCCTCATAATACAATAAAAAATAAGAAACTCAAAACTCATGAGCTTCGAGTTTCTCTACGTGTGTAAAGTTTTAACTTTGATTCAACATGTTGCCAAGTTGTCTTGATAATATTTCATCATAACTGTTCTAAAAATGTGAAACAAAAACCTTTAAATCACCTTGACGATTCTGTCACTTCCTAGGGGTGAGCCGTGCTGTTTCTCAAACCATTCGGGATCGCACCAGGAACCATAAAACCGCACCACAATAAAAACTGGCGGTTTAGTTTTAAGAAAAAGGAAAAACCGCAAATACGGTTCGGTCGCGATTTTCACCTATAAAACCAAACCGCAAAACCGCACCGCACCACACCGCACAATAATTATTTTATACTAAACATGTCACGTTGACTATTTTATGCGAGTTACAAGACTTCTAGTGCATATTATCATTGATATTCTTAACCAATTAAGCTAGCTCAGTTGGCCATCAAGAGTAACTTTGGGGAGGTATTTTTGGAAAGGTCTCGAGTTCGAGTCTCACCAAGAACCTTCAGGACCCGAATTAAAGTGGAGTTTATCCCCTGTCACTGTAAGCTCGAATTACTAACTACTAACTCGCCGTTTAAAAAAAAAATCATTGATATTCTTATAAGTTCTAAGTATAACCAAAAAAAAAATTCAACATTTTAAATTAAAAACCGCAAAAATATACATTTATTATATAAGTCACAGGTGATGGTGTTAAAACCGCAAAAAAAGGCAAAACCGAAACCGCGGTTTGCAGTGCGATTATTACTTTTATAAAAACCGCAAGTGCGATTGCGGTTCGGTTTTAGTCAAAAACCGCACTAAACTGCACCATGCTCACCCACCCGTGTCACATCCGTTGTGTCATCAATTTCTTTTACCTTACCTCTTTTTACTCTTTTTCCCCTTTGTTGTTTCCCTTCCCTTTCTTGTTTTCTGATACCACTTTCGCTGCTGAATCTCCCTTGGTTGAGCTAATGCTCTCTCGCACGACCATTAAAGGTCAAGTTTTAGAGCCTACAGGTCGAACCTGGCTCTGATACCATAATTGTAACACCCCACTTGGATAAGTGGATCGTTACGTGTATTTATGGCGTGTCATCAAAGCATAAGGTAAATGTCCTAAAACATTAACTGACCATAAAGGAAATACCGGAATCAAACATCGACAATCCAAACATAAGTCCAAAACATGATAAGTAAAATACTGAAGGAAAGGACTAAGCAATGTCCAAATAAGCAGAATAATGTAAGTACATAAAGTAGGAAGTCTAGATAGCTTCCATCCAAATGCACATGCTCCCAGAATCCTAAGAGCGTCCTGGTGTACCTGCCGTTAGAACATGAAAGGGAACTACGGCTGAGCATAACGCTCAGTGAACGGATATAAAGCATGATAAGGAATTACTGAAATGAAACAGATAATGAAATACTGGAGCTGTAAGACTGTTAAGTAAAGTTGCAGCAGAAATCTGTGTATCTGTAAAGTCTGATTTATAAATAATAAAACTGAACTGTTATATGTTAAATCTGAAAACATGCATTTACTGTATTTTAATTGCCAGAGCTTATGTAGGTCATGTGCTGTAACAATGGTGCATGAATAACTGGAGTGGTGATGCTGTAGAGGGTGACCTCTGAATAACTGTAGAGGGGTGACCTCTAAATACTGTGCTGGGTGGAGGGATCAGCTCTAATGTGAAGGATGTAGAGCACACACCACATTCACCCTCATAACTTGTAAACTGATAAGCCTAGGATGCATCCATACGCCCCACTAAACATACTAATAAAATGGCCAAACTGAACATGAGTGGGACGATGCAAGATATCACTCTCCTGCATGTGAGTCACGACACCGGTGCCTCTAGTGCCATGGTTACGGTACCTCCGTAACTAGTACATAAACTGGTCGTGCTTGTATATAATGCTCAGGCAATTTATTTAGTTATTAACATGATTACTGATAAGCTTAAACACATACTGGGGAAAAACATTTTGCTGCAGACGGGGAATCCTAATCATGCATAGAAAGGGAGTCCTTACTGAAAGGACAGAAAATCCGTACCTTGTGTCCAACCTCGATGCCTAAGTAAATTCCAACTTATTTTCCATAAAGATGATCTACACCAAGTAATCAACTACTAAGAATTAATATAAAGAATAGATTAATGAATGTTTTATTCGTTAACTTCATAGTCATTTTCTCGCTTTCGTCTCTATACTCGTTTAGACAAAAACGATCTTGCCTATTTAGAGTAAATTTTAAATATTCACGACGAAAGTTATTTGTCATATTTATACATCCACAACCGTTTAATATTTTTTTCTTTTCTAAATCATCGAATTTGATCAAGATCGTCTAAAACCGTATAACTTGCAAATGAGTTTTAGCCCATGATACTTCTTTTTACAAAGCAAATACAATATCATTTAACTTTACTTTTTGAACTTGATTTGACTTATATTTTGAGTAGCTAAGAGATAGATAAGCTTAACAATAAGTTATTCAAATCATTTATAAAAAAAACATGTGTTGCTATAATGTAGTACCTCATTTTTAAAACTCAAAAACTTTATCCATGCATGTTAATGGTGTAACCTAATCATGCATGGTTAATTCTTCATCCATGTGAACATTGACGTGAATCTAATGATCACATAAAGGTGAAATACTAAAACTAGCCTATGATTATAGGTAGAGTGAAATTCATGACTTACCATCATACAAAACGAGAACTGAGATCAAAATCGAAAACGAGACATAAACCAGTCGATTCGATCACGGGAACGAACACCACCTCGTGACGTAACTAATCATAATATAAAGCTCACTTGAAACGGAAAACGTACTCAAAATAATATTGATGATCGAAACCTTCTCATATTTGATGAAATCGGATAGAAACGCAAAGACAATGACCAACAAAAAGCTTGGTTAGACGAGATCAAACCTAGGACCCGAACTCAAACTAGTAAGAACTCAAGCATGTTATTCAAGGCATGCATGACACCATGATCAACTTCACTCGAGCGCCATCACAAACAATATCTCGGCTCTAGCAATCCCCTCGTGTAACCAAAGATGCGAAACCGAACCAAAACTTGATACGAAAATAAACTTAATACGAGGAAAGGTTAACGTGAATGTATTTCGGTGGACATGTTTGTAGTATATATCTTAGATGTCTGCATTATAATTTTAGAGGTTAAGAGATGGTAAAAGGATAATGATGTTATATAAAATTATTCTACAGCAAATCACGCCTTAATAAACGGAAACTCTTGAGATGATTTTGTTCAAGGCTCATGTATAGATGGCATGTATATCAGCCACTAATTTGTCGTATATTGATATTAAACCTGCGTTACATCGCCGATTAACTAGCATAAAATAATTACTGCTTTGATCAACATTTAGTAAAAAGGTATGACAATTAACTTGTAAAACTGAGGGTTGTAAAAGTGTTTTGGTTAGTTTATTTGTAAATGGGTCGGGCCTTTGGGTCTTATATTATTTATTATCTTGATTAAGTAATAAGATACGTATCGTTTAATTAACTCTGAGACTGCATATTTAATATAAACGTTTAACTAAAGTTAAATCTGAGACTACGCGTATTTAATATTCGAAGATTTTAAATACGGGTTTTACAATTCTTCCCCTAAAAAAATAATAATTCGTCCTCGAATTAAGGATGCAATTATGCCGTGGTTTTACAATTCTTCCCCTCTAAAAAGGAGAAATTCGTACACGAATTAAAGGTAATAAGCTGGTGAAGTTATAAAAGCTGAAAAGACATATGTGCTGAAAGAGCATGACGGCTGAAAAGACATAATGCTGTTGAAAGGGTATAAACATGACATGACTGAAGTAAACATTGAACGTCTCCTGGCTGAAAAGGACAGGGAACGTAACATGACTGAAAGATCTTAACTAAATTTATTAAAGGAAAGGATGAGAGGTCCGGATGGACTCCTCCGTTTCGAGTGGCCTCCCGCTCGAAACGATTCCTGTAAAGGTCTAAACATAATAAATAAATAAATAAAATTATTGGTCTTGATGACCTGTCCTGATGATGCTGAATAGTTTCTGGTTCCATACTTAAGATAAATTTTCTGAATCTGATAGAATGAATAAGCTATAACATGTAGTATACATGAAACGGTACGTATAATTATCCTGAAAAGATAACACTTATATTTCTGGGCAAGCTGCTAAAATATATATAGAGACGAACTACGTGAACAATTGTGAACGTGCTACGTGAGCAATTGCGTACGTGGTTCACGATTATACGAGGAATGATGGGCATGGAATATATTGTGCCCAAGGTTGTAAATATCGCTCGGCGGGGTCTTGGCGGTCAACCACCGCCAAGCGATATATCGTCTTGGCGGCGATATATCGGTTTCTCGGCGGGTACTATCAATTATCATTATTTTATATATTTTATCATTATTTTATATATTTTTATCATTATTTTATATATTTTTAAAATTTATTTAATATAAATTTGAAATTCTTATATATTTTTATAATTTTAATAATATATTCATTAGTTTTAGTTATATATCTTGTAAAATTTACATTAAAAAATAAAAACACAATAAAAAACAATAAAAATACCAAAAGTCAACCGATTTTTACCGATATGACCGATATTTGACCGATATGACCGATATTTGACCGATATGGACCGATATTTGACCAAAACGCCAAGTTGGTCGATATGCTCCATGGCGTGGCGGTAGACCACCGCCAAGCGATATATCACCGATATATCGGCCGCCATGACCGATATTTACAACACTGATTGTGCCCGATGATACATGAAACATACTGTGAACGTGATGCTAGGACATATCATGAACATATGCTGACTGAGGAAAGAATGACAAACGATATGGCCTGAGACGTGAAACGTCTGCCTGGGTATGGAGAAGCTCTGCTAGCTTGAGTCTGGTTTCTTAAGCTTTCTGTATCCGTATTCGGTAATAAACCGTGAAACGTGTATTGTGAGATGGCACACGAACTTAAACGTGAACAGTGTTACCAACGCTAACGTGAGCTTAAATCTTGAGATAACACAAAGCATGAACTGAAACAGCATCATACTGCGAATGAGACTTAAATGTGAAAGTGAAAATAAACGTGAACGTAAATGTGAACGTACACGTGATTGTGAACATGAACGTGAGCGTGATTCGCGAACGCTAATTTCGATCTGACAAGATTGTTGATGGAATCTTTGGAATCATACGACATATTGCTGAATTTCCTGCAGCATGTCGGTGTCCTATCTTGAACCTAGGGTATGTCAGGCATCCAGGTATAAACATAGTTGCATCAATTATGTTATACTGCTTCTATCAAAATTCTACCTGGGATTACGGTACCTTCTGGTGGAATCTGAGTGATTAGTCATGAAAGAATTTTGAGTATGGGTAAAATAGATCTCTCGTGGCGTAGGATCTTATGGAACACAAAATTTTAGTGTAGATCCTCTCCTTTATGCGAAAGCTTAGCCATAGAAAGCTAATCATGAGAACTTTCAGCAATTTCTGTGGTAGTAGCCAACTGAATTTTAGAAATTTTGTACTTCGTTCACCGGCGTCGGTCGTGACCACCTGGTGATGGCCTTCACCTTCGCAGGATTGTATGAAATTCCTTTCTGCTGAAATAGTGTGGTCCAGAAATGCCACCTTGTTCTACTGGGATTCATATCTAGAAAGCTGCGTATATAATTTTTCTCCTATCGGAGAATCTATACAACTGTGAGAAGATGATTATCTTGTACCTCTCTAGAATTTAGAAGATAAAAATGTTATCAAAATACATACTGACGATTTTGTCTGCGAAGTCAAAAAAAAAAAAAATCATAAATTTCATGCTAGAGTGACTATAATATGTCTCTCTCACCACTGATGGTGACATGATCATGAATTGTTATAGAAAATATATAAAAAGTCATAGCAGATCAGATAAACCTGCTATTCATGGAATGAACATCGATTAAAAAATGATGATCTTGTCAAAATATCGGTGGTCGATACATGATCTCATGTTACCAGCCTTCTTCCTGATAGACAGAAACGGTACACCTCATGGTGGTGCGCTAGGGCGAATAAAGCCTCGTTTCGATAACTCTTGCAGCAATTGCTGCAACTATTTTAACTTAGTTGAAGCCCTAGAATAAAGAGTTTTAAAAACCGGTTCTATTCTTGAGACAAGCTTGATGTTACATTTTGTCTCGTGGTTAGGAAGGGATTTCTGGAACACCTTCTTAATTACTTCTGGAAATGCTAAAAAATATGTTGATCATAAATTTTAAGAACTTCAGAAGTGGATTATAACTGGTGGCCAGAAGGTCTTCGTAGCTATGGACTGATAGGTTACACGCTTGTAAGACAGAAACAATTTGTACTGATCTTTCGGGCAGAAAACATAATGACTATATTTGGGATTTAGTAAGACAAATCTCGTCTTAACTGAAGGAAAAACCTTTATAAATATGGGTGATAATGTGAAGTCTTTTCTGGCTCGGAGGTTGGTAAATATCTTATTTAAGATAAAGCTGACATAGGAATACGTGTAGTAACGTGGCGAATTTCACTAAATGTGTTCGTCTGTAACCTCACATAATGGATACTGCGTGTCTAACCTGAATAATACCCAGTGGCGGTAACTGAATTGTAAGGGTATGATTTTATGCGTGGCATAACAAAACGGCATACCCTTTTGGAGGGTACCCTGAATTATTGAGGACCTGGTTTAGAAGACAATACTGATATTATGAGTCTTGACTCGTGTCCTGAGAAGATATTCGTATGACGTGTACCCTGACTCATGTCCTGACAAGTGTCTTCCGAAATGATACTTGAGACATGTGTCTTGACTGTTGTCTGGACATGTATTTTAGTGGATGAATCTGGACAAGGCTGACAATTTTTGGTAACTGCTAGGATTGGCGGACCGGTTAGACTACTGACCTTTGTATTTCTGGTCACGTCCGTACCGGAGTTCCGATGGTTACTGGCTGATTAATTATAAGCACGGTGGTTGTCACTACTGCTTTGTCTGTCAGTTTCCTGATGGTCGTTATCATGACCGTGATTCATGTAACTATTTATGCTGAGTGGTCGGCTGGATTCCGGTTCCCACTCTTCTGAATGAAAGGTTAGCTGAGTGAAGTGTGACATCAAACTGAGAAGGTAAAAGCATGGAATGGAATGGTAGTGTCTGATGGTTGAAATTTATTCTTGTCAGAAATTTCAAATTTATAGTTTTCGTCCTTGTTCTGTAGAGTCTTCATAGTATAAACAACATCTGCATCTTGAGAAATCTCCAAAGTATCAGCAACATCAGCATTTGTGAGGTCTTCAAAGTGTTAGCAACATCAGTATCTGGTAAAATCTTCAACTTACGTACAGTATCAGCATCTGGTAGAATATCGACAAGTGGAAACGCCTGTGATGATTGAGGATCGATTAGCAATATTCATGGAGTAGGGTACCTGGAGTACACCTGGACTACTGTACGTGAAGTACACGATGAATACTATTCATATGGTACCGCTGAAGGTTTGTTGATATGTTCGATACTGTTGTAAACCGTCTGACACGGTCAACGGAAAATAATTTGATTTAACTGGTTAGCAACTGAACCGAAACGGTTAACATGATAGGCTGAAAATTTCTGCGTATACTTAATGCTGGTTGTATAGAGGCTGAAAAGTATGATTAAACGGAGTTTCATCAATGTTTAGTATAAAGACATGATTGATAAAGACCAGAACACGATTTTTCATGAAATAGTATTATACTATAATCCTTCTGTATCTTAGCATGAAACATTATCATTAT
This sequence comes from Glebionis coronaria, assembly GCA_025667525.1. Taxonomy (NCBI): domain Eukaryota; kingdom Viridiplantae; phylum Streptophyta; class Magnoliopsida; order Asterales; family Asteraceae; genus Glebionis; species Glebionis coronaria. The sequence goes on from CM046874.1 coordinate 550,365,133, forward strand.
GTTGAAAACATAATCCTTGTAAGGAAACATGAAACTGAATCCGCCTGAAGGCGACATCAGCTTGAGATTGTGAAACTGGATTGTTACAAAGAACATAAGAGTATGATCAACTGAGGTTTAACAACAACTGGTGTGGATGACTATTGTTCAACCCACATAATTCAAGGAAGAAAACATGTGACTAAGTATGGGCGATTCTGGTTCGATCCATACTAGTTAAAGTTTCATGAGAACTGTCATGTATAGAAATTTACAATCTGGGACTAAATATAGTTGGCTGTCGTCCAACCCATACCAGACAAAACTTATAAAATATCATGACATGACAAAGGTGAACAACTACGGATCGGTTCATAAAATATCCTTCGACTGAAAAGCATGAAATTTGATCTGAACATTGGTGAATGTATATGGGCTGATTCACCAAGTGATACTCGACTGAAAACATGAATCTGACATAAGTAAGGATGAACGTGTATGGTCAGTTCATCTATACAAAAATCTAAACGGCAAGGGTGAACGCCTATGGTCAGTTCACCAAAATGAAAATTTGCTAAGAAGCGCATGCGAGTAAATATGGCCAGTCCTGTACCCAACTTTTACTTAGTCAAAACTTTATGAAAACTGACTGATAACTGAAGGAAACTGACTGATAGATGCATGAGAAACATGAAAGATAACAACGCCAAAATCTGGGAAGTCTCCTGGTGACTACCCACTAGTCACAGGTCAAGTTTTAGAGCCTACAGGTCGAACCTGGCTCTGATACCATAATTGTAACACCCCACTTGGATAAGTGGACCGTTACGTGTATTTATGGCGTGTCATCAAAGCATAAGGTAAATGTCCTAAAACATTAACTGACCATAAAGGAAATACCGGAATCAAACATCAGCAATCCAGACATAAGCCCAAAACATGATAAGTAAAATACTGAAGGAAAGGACTAAGCAATGTCCAAATAAGCAGAATAATGTAAGTACATAGAGTAGGAAGTCTGGATAGCTTCCATCCAAATGCACATGCTCCCAGAATCCTAAGAGCGTCCTGGTGTACCTGCCGTTAGAACATGAAAGGGAACTACGGCTGAGCATAACGCTCAGTGAACGGATATAAAGCATGATAAGGAATTACTGAAATGAAACAGATGATGAAATACTGGAGCTGTAAGACTGTTAAGTAAAGTTGCAGAGGAAATCTGTGTATCTGTAAAGTCTGATTTATAAATAATAAAACTGAACTGTTATCTGTTAAATCTGAAAACATGCATTTACTTTATTTTAATTGCCAGAGCTTATATAGGTCATGTGCTGTAACAATGGTGCATGAATAACTGGAGTGGTGATGCTGTAGAGGGGTGACCTCTGAATAACTGTAGAGGGGTGACCTCTAAATACTGTGCTGGGTGGAGGGATCAGCTCCAATGTGAAGGATGTAGAGCACACACCACATTCACCCTGATAACTTGTAAACTGATAAGCCTAGGATGCATCCATACGCCCCACTAAACATACTGATAAAATGGCCAAACTGAACATGAGTGGGACGATGCAAGATATCACTCTCCTGCATGTGAGTCACGACACCGGTGCCTCTAGTGCCATGGTTACGGTACCTCCGTAACTAGTACATAAACTGACCGTGCTTGTATATAATGCTCAGACAATTTATTTAGTTATTAACATGATTACTGATAAGCTTAAACACATACTGGGGAAAAACATTTGGCTGCAAACGGGGAATCCTAGTCATGCATAGAAAGCGAGTCTTTACTGAAAGGACGGAAAATCCGTACCTTGTGTCCAACCTCGATGCCTAAGTAAATTCCAACTTATTTTCCATAAAGATGATCTACACCAAGTAATCAACTACTAAGAATTAATATAAAGAATAGGTTAATCAATGTTTTATTCGCTAACTTCATAGTCATTTTCTCGCTTTCGTCTCTATACTCGTTTAGACAAAAACGATCTTGCCTATTTAGAGTAAATTTTGACTATTCACGACGAAAGTCATTTGTCATATTTATACATCCACAACCGTTTAATATTTTCTTTCTTTTCTAAATCATCGAATTTGATCAAGATCGTCTAAAACCGTATAACTTGCAAATGAGTTTTAGCCCATGATACTTCTTTTTAGAAAGCAAATACAGTATCATTTAACTTTACTTTTAGAACTTGATTTGACTTATATTTTGAGTAGCTAAGAGATAGATAAGCTTAACAATAAGATATTCAAATCATTTATAAAAAAAACATGTGTTGCTATAATGTAGTACCTCATTTTTAAAACTCAAAAACTTTATCCATGCATGTTAATGGTGTAACCTAATCATGCATGGTTAATTCTTCATCCATGTGAACATTGACGTGAATCTAATGATCACATAAAGGTGAAATACTAAAACTAGCCTATGATAATTGGTAGAGTGAAATTCATGACTTACCATCATACAAAACGAGAACTGAGATCAAAATCGAAAACGAGACATAAACCAGTCGATTCGATCACGGGTACGAACACCACCTCGTGACGTAACTAATCATAATATAAAGCTCACTTGAAAAGGAACACGTACTCAAAATAATATTGATGATCGAAACCTTCTCATATTTGATGAAATCGGATAGAAACGCAAAGCCAATGACCAACAAAAAGCTTGGTTAGACGAGATCAAACCTAGGACCCGAACTCAAACTAGTAAGAACTCAAGCATCTATACTACTTTATAAAGCATTTAGAACCTTCTTAAAATAGCAAGGCTGAAAATTCAGACTTTTTTTCTTACTAAATAAAGCAAGTTGTTGATATATTCATCAACATTATATACAATAACTCTTTCTAACAACCTTTTGTAACAAACTTTTGTAACAAACTTTTGTAACAAACTTTTGTAACAAACTACTTAAATAACATTTTTTCTTTTAAAATTGAAAAATCTTTTTATTTATTTATTATTTTTATAATCTAATTTCACCATATTTTCTAAAATTTTATGCTCTTTTATTCAATAATATCCATTTTGCTATATTTTTATTAACTATTAATTTTTTTGAAACTTAGAGGTTTTTTTCGATTTTTTACAACTTTAACAATACAAACTTAATGGATAAAAGATTAATATTTGTTAGTCTCAAAAAATGATTATGAGTACTCGCCGCCGCATTGCGCGGGTCCATGCTAGTGTTATTCAAGGCATGCATGAGACCATGATCAACTTCACTCGAGCGCCATCACAAACAGAGCGCCATCACAAACAATATCTCGGCTCTAGCAATCCCCTCGTGTAACCAAAGATGCGAAACCGAACCAAAACTTGATACGAAAATAAACTTAAGGAAAGGTTAACGTGAATGTATTTCGGTGGACATGTTTCTAGTATATATCTTAGATGTCTGCATTATAATTTTAGAGGTTAAAAGATGGTAAAAGGATAATGATGTTATATAAAATTATTCTACAGCAAATCACGCCTAACGAAAACTCTTGAGATGATTTTGTTCAAGGCTCATGTATAAATGGCATGTATATCAGCCACTAATTTGTCGTATATTGATATTAAACCTGCGTTACATCGCCGATTAACTAGCATAAAATAATTACTGCTTTGATCAACATTTAGTAAAAAGGTATGACAATTAACTTGTAAAACTGAGGGTTGTAAAAGTGTTTTGGTTAGTTTATTTGTAAATGGGTCGGGCCTTTGGGTCTTATATTATTTATTATCTTGATTAAGTAATAAGATACGTATCGTTTAATTAACTCTGAGACTGCATATTTAATATAAACGTTTAATTAAAGTTAAATCTGAGACTACGCGTATTTAATATTCGAAGATTTTAAATACGGGTTTTACATCCTTACGAATCAGTAACTTATAACTATCTCCTCATACTGTTAAGGTGCACAAATATAGCACTCGGTGCGTGTATTTTAGCACTCTCTCATCTCCCAACACACAATCAAGAGAGGACCTTGCTTTTAAATGCATCTACAACAACTTCTGAATTCTAGCTCAAGGCATCACCCTCCCTTTCAAAAGATTAGACACAAATTTCTTTGGAAGGAATTCAACAATATTCTTATCCTATCACGAGTTAGACAATTAAGTAGTAGCAGTTAAGAACAGCCACATCTAGTACTTGAAGAAACTTTAAAGATAACATCATCACAAGCCGTAAAAGTTAAAAGCCGAATAAAATTGAATCATTGTTACCTGTATCTTTAATCTGGTCGTTCATGCCTTCTATATGCTTGAGCAAGTTTAGGGAGGATCCAAGATTCATAAATTGAACGCTTTAGGCATTTGCACAACTCCTACACACGATTGTGGTTTCCAAGTTCTTAGACTGCCCACATTTTAACATACCAAATCACATTAACAAGGATTTTGAATGACACCATTGGATATTGTATGGTTTATCTGTCCGCATGATCTCCTTAAAAAGAGACCGATCTTTCACTCAATACTCTCGATGAGAACATGCATTGGCTATGTGACAAGAAGTCTTATACGTCATTTTTAATCAAATAGGACGGCGTCATGATGATGTGCCTAAATGCAAGAACATCTTATACAAGAAAGTCCCACTTAGAGGGTTCAGTGGAATCCCAAATGGAACAAGGTTGTGGGTCGGTCGAATCAAGATTGTGAAATCTTGGCCTCAAAGATAATCCGGTTGCAATACCATTAAGGCATGCGGTTGTTACACACATATTCGTGAAATACTCTTGAAGCCAACGATCTGGTACGAGACATCGGGTTGTATAAAATCTCTCCAACCAAGTTCACTTCAAAATTATCTCACGGATAAGTGTATAAGAACGCGTTAGTGGTATTGCAACCGAATTATCTTTCAAGCCAAAATTTCACAAGCTAAAGTTCCACTCATCCACAACGTGACTTCCCATCTGAGATTCCATTAAAAACCTCTAACTAAAAATTTATTAAACCACGCATAAGATGTTCTTTGAAACAAAGGGTCAGGTGTGCAAACGCGTGAAGCGGTTTTATTCTTTATCTTCGACCCTGAAAGAGTCACAAGAATGTCAAGTATTTTGATACCCTATAAAAGTAATTCTGACTCCCAGTAAAACCGAATGGCAAACACCAACGTTAAAATCTTTCTGCGGACCACATGACTTCTCTACATATGCCAATAAAAGACAAGAGTTCTAACAGGGACTTGCGTCCTGCAAGAAGCAAAATTTGAAAGATTTAGAAACTACTAACAAAACGATATCAAGCACAGCATTAATCAAACAAGCTCTATTGACGTATGCGTTATATTATGATTCATGGAAAATACTTTTTGTTAAGTTGTGCTTTCACAACTTTTGTGGAAAATACTCCCGAGTCAGACAATTAAGTAACACGTACACCAGGTTACGTTGGGAAAAATCTTTCCTGAGCGCAAACTAATATAACAAATAATTAGTATAATCATTTTTTTAGATCGGTTCTTCATTAGCAAAACTTTAAAGAGAATCAAAGATATGGACTACATGATATTTCCACATATTTCAATAAAAGGCAAGAGTTGTAACAGAGACATGGTTTTGAAACTACTTTCATTCACAGTGCTTACTTATATCAACTCGAATATCATCCTCGCGATAGTACTTTGAGGACTGAAGATGATAATCTTAGATTTTCCTAAGCAAAAATATTTATATCAACTTGTAAGATTTTCTACAAAAAATACCAATATCACAACTGAACACTTGAACCAGCATCAATCGATGAACCTGTAACAGTTATGAAGGAACATAAATTGCACACGCAAAAAACATTAATCACAATGCTAACAGACAAGAAAAATAGAGCTTTAAATCACCTCAACTATTTAGACATTAGCGTCTTTTCGGAACACGACTCTTTTCCAGCATCACTAGTTGCGCAAGGGTTACAGAAGACCATCCAACTTCAGTTTGAGCAAGCAATTTTTGATTGTGGACGTCTATTAATATGCTGAGATTCCCAAATCCATATACTTGATGACCATCTTGCATTCTGCCCGGTTTTGGCTTGAATAGCAAATTGTTTTCTTGTGCATAAACTTCAATAACTTCTTTCAAACTCATATCATTCATCTGTGATGTATCAAAACTGGCAGAATCTACTTGTTGGACCTTTAAAGCAGCAGTCGCCTTCTTTTGAGCTTCACATTGACTATGATTTTGTGCCTTCATGTAGCTAAGGTTTTCTCTCATACTAGGTTGGACCACCTCCAAACCTTCAACAGAATCGTTAATCATCTCTAAACCCACTTTAAGTTGGCACTGTACATTTTCATTTGATAGAAGTTCATTTGGGATCAAATTCCTCCAACTGACGAACCAATCATGGACTTCTTGATAATTAGGATTTGGGCATAACATTTCATACAAGGTACCTTGCCACTTTTGGAAAAACACCTCCAATATGCAAATCATGTGGTCAACCGGAATGAGACCAACCCATGTTTTGACCCAAGAGAATAACTCATCAAGCCTCTTGTTAGCTGGATTAATTTCGAATTCCCTCTTATCAGCTGGATTAATTTCGAAATTCTGCATAGCATCCAACAATTTTGGAACTATATATGTAACCATCATTTGTTCCCAGCTTCGTTTATCATAAACATTCTTCCAAGGTGAGAGCATGGTATATACCGACACATCTCTTGGATGCCAAGCATGAAGAACACGCCCCAGTTTGGCGCTTATAGTATGATAAAATACCTTCAGCTTCTGACCCAACAATATCAGCCACGGATGAATCCATGTGTGTATGGGGATTATATCTCGAGACGGGTCGCATGAGTCCACGGCATCTGACAACTTTGGCATTACAACGTGATCTAGGCAGGTTTGAAGAGCCGAGTGAGGTATTATATCTTCCCACAAATTAAGAAACTGCAACAGTGGTTCAGGGTCTTTGGGTTGCCAAGTATTGGTGATTGATACCCTTAGCGCAGGAAACACAACTTCGAAGAATAGCATAGTGTAAAGCGAATCAAATAGCTCATCTCCTAATAATAGATCTTTCCATATGGATACGACACTCAGTTGGCGATCTTCTAGCTCCACAAGTGGATCCCATCCTTGAAATAGTGTACGAAACAACGGCAATGCAAAAGAGCACGCAATAGCAGATACATTGAAAAGCTTGTAGTCTTCAGGAAAGAGACTTTTCAAGTCACCGAATGACTTGGCGAGTGACTCTAATGTTGATAAGCCCAAACGGCACTGGTTAGCTAAGCGTTCGATCTCGTTAGAGATCTCAAGCATACTGTGCAGGTGTTTTTCTAGATGGGCGGCTTCATGTGACAGTGTTTCTTTCTCTTTCAGCAAAGTGAGTATGATCTCCCTTTCATTTCTCAAGTCCGATTCGATCTTTAGTACATCGTGTTCTGACAAAGTGACAAGTAACTGCAGGTTATGTTTTGGGATTGATTGCTCCTCGGTGTTTAGATTATCCAGATTTGTTAGCACTTTAACATGTGTTCCCCTCATATCATAGACTTTAAAACCTACATCTAACACTTGTTCGTGTATCTTCTTGTGGAGCAATTCCTCGACAGTTACATGATTCTTTCTCTTTTCTACTGAACGTTGTGCACGTTTCGACCAATGCTTCTGGTGGTTCAGGTTTTGGCTCTTGTCTTGTTGGATGCTAGAAGGCTGCGACCCGTGCAAGAAACCAGGTTCGGGAATGGACCCCAACCCCGCTTTCTTAAAACACACCTTGGCTTCGATAGGAGTAAGCATGCCTTGTTCATTTTGCCCCAAACCATTACCATTATAACCCATTTTTTCTAATAGTTTAACACCAACATTCCCTGGGTACATTTTTCTTAGCTCACAGCAATCGAGTCCTAGTTTGTTCGATTGCTCGTGGCGCCTCCGAAGCGCCCCTTGTTTGACTGATTGACCAAATGCAGTAGGAGGAAACAACTCATCTTCTTCGACTTGAGAACTCCTCGGTTTTTTCTTCTTGGCACTATCAGAAGAAGCAAAGATACCATCATCGTCATTTTTTCGTTTTTGCTTGCCCAACCCGCAAAAACTATCGGTTTCCTCCATAGGTCCCTGCATGAAGCAAAACTTGAAAGAATTAGAAACTGCTAACAAAACGATATCAAGCACAACATTCATCAAAGAAACTCTACTAATATAATTACTGTTTTATTTAAGGGGTGTTTGTTCGGGTTATGAAATGAAACATAAGCCCGAAACAAACACCCGCATATTCTTTAAATTACTGTAAGAAAACAGCTCAAACATGTGATAATGGGTTTTAGGGGTATGAATTTTGGAACAGCAAATACGCCCAAACTAACAAAATTACTAAAGGGGTGTTTGGTTTGGTTTATATAATGTAAAGCCCATTTCAGCTTATATAACATAAGCCTCAATTTTGTGACTTATTTGGAGGTTTATGGGTTTATATAAGTTTATTATATCATAAGAAACTTATATAAGCCACTAAGTCTTAAAATAAGCCACAAAATTGGGCTCACGTTATATAAGCCATATTTCGGCTTATATTTCATAAAGCCTAATTTTTTAAGCTTATTGGCTTATATAAGCTTATTATATATAAACTCATAAGCAGGGACGAAGCCACTATGACCGGTTGCACAAATTTTTTTGAACCATAATATAACATATGTAAAAAGTGAATTAAAACGAAAACACGTTCCGATTGACAAGGTGCATTTAAGATGAATTTAGAAAAAATCGATATTTTCTTCATAAATTAACACTACACGTAAAAAAAAAATTCATAAGATCACGGGCACCCGCGGAACTCCTAGCTCGGTCCCTGCTCATAAGTCTCCAAATAAGCCATCAAATTGAGAATTACGTTATATAAGCTAAAACAAACAGCCCCTAATACAAACAAACAAACCTGCTATTAACTGATTATGGTAATAAATGAAATTATTAAAACAAATTAAACTGTTACCTTTGGCGACAAAGAGGAAAAACCCCTTTTATCGACAATGAAGAATGTCGTCAAGATCGCAGATACCCGAATCGATTGTCACATTCTTTTTATACACACTCCAACAACCAATGTTTTAAAACCCGGGTCTTAGATTGACCCGGTCGAGTCGCCGGGTCCGGGTCAACCCGGGTCGACTCGGGTTAACCCGGTTAACCCGGTTAACCCGGTTTTCTAAAATTTTTTTTTTTTTATATTTTTAATAATTAACAAAATTATATTTATAAAAACTATAAAAACTATAAAAACTTACGTATATTGAAAATATAAATTGTTTACCGACCAATATAATATGTAAAAATAAAATTTCGTCACAAATACGTAAATTTAAAAAAAAAATTAAAAAAAACACGAAAAATTCGAAACCCGGCCGGGTCTTGAGAACCGGGTTGACCCGGGTCACCCCAAACCCGCCGGGTCAAGCCGGGTTTCGAAAATATGAAACCCGGGTCAATATGACCCGTTTTTTCGGCCGGAACCGGTTCAACCGGTTGACCTGGCCAGGTCGACCCGGGTCTGAAAACATTGCCAACAACTGCCTTTAAAAATATAAAGAGTACTCCGTAATATTTAGGGCCCGTTTGTTTCCCAGGCGTAGACTCATAGTAGTGGGACTGGGCTTCAAAACATTCAGGGTTGGGCTTTAAAATAAGTAATCACATCCTTATCTTTTCGTAATTTATAAATCCTCGCACCATAGTGAGATCATGGTTGTCAGGATCCCAATCCTGATTTTAGAATCTTGACGATTTTGCGATACTTCAAAGCAAAAAGCGATCAAGATCTTACATAGAATATTTGTGACGTGTAAGATCTTATAGGATCTTGATCCTGACCATAAGGTCATAAGATCTATTAAGATCCGATTTACATATCTCGAACCAGAAACTAAAAAACTACAAATTTATTGATCAAGTCTTGTAGAATTAGAAAACACAACATTTAAGTCTCTTAAACATTTCATAATTATAATTTAGGATGTCACTTTTATGAAACATTCATATATTTTTATGTTAGTAATGTATAAACAAATTGTAGATTTGCATAATATTACAAAAACTAATAAGAAAATAACATTATAGTAAGATCTTAAGATCTAAAAAAAAAAGATCTCAATCGATCTTACGATTCCGATCTTGCAATGACAATAACGATCAATAATAGGATCTCGATCTTAACAACCTTGGATGAGATTTCAACCTTTCAACCTAATCCACCCTACTTTCTTCAAAATCATCCACAAATGCTTTTATTCTTCTTAACAATTTTTTTTAAGAGTGTTGATAGATGGACCTAATAAGAAGACCTAAATATAGAACTAAGGGCATCCACTATGTTAGATCTCTACAAAAGTGTATAACTTATTAAAGTCATTAATATTTAAATTCTTTTGTTTTATAAACCTATTGTCACTATATACAAATCCTTTAAACTTTATAAACATAACATGTATCTCAAATACATTAGATTATAAAGAGGTTCAAGATTCTAGATCTCTTCATGCCAAATAAGTATGAACTAATCTTCTACTATGGTTTGCAAAAGTATAGACCTCTTCAAGATATTATACACATATAGTTAAACCCCCATAATAGATGCTCTAAGCTTACGTGTAGCTTTATGATTGGTGAAATGCAGGGGGCGGTATTTCATATTTTCTCTTTCCTCATCTCAGCATTTTCTACCACTTGTCTTAATCATGTGATTAGGCCTATTTTTAGGCAAACGAATTAGGTCGTTTATCATTTTTCTTTTCTTAATCAACAGCTCTAATTAGCTCATAAGACACAAATACGTCATGAGATAATCGATAGATTGTAGGGAAAATTGTATACTTTTATTAAATAAAAGTAATAAATTAACAGAAAACAAATAACAAAGTTAAATAACAAATAATAACTGAAAGTTGTAATTATCTAGAGACGAGACACGTGTTTAACACGCTTCCTTTAAAACAAATTCGCCGTCTGTTTTCTAGGGCACAACGTCCAAAGCTATTGTACAACCGGACTAGACAAACTTGCTTGAAAGATCATGAAAGCCTTCTACGCTTCTGATCGAAAACTGCTAGAAAAAATGTCTGGTAATGGAGCTAGAAAAAGGCTGTGTTTTTCTGATGATCAAAATCGAATGAGACAAATTCATTATATAGTGAACATTTGTCTTGGTCACCAAGACAAGATATTATGTGCTAAATATAATCTGATTTACAAATCTGTTAGTTCTATAACACAATTTACATAACAAATAAATCACAAACTTTTTATGTTAATACTTATTCATTAAGTCTAAATCTACTCCTAAAATACATAAACAAAAGCAAGAAAAAGATACCGAAATCTGGCCGCACCTAGGCGAATTTTGGATCTGCATAGGTGTCCGCAGGTCGCACGCTCATGCACAAGTTCAACAGCTTCGGACCTGTTTTTGGCCTAGAAATCTCACTTTTTGCACCCCCTGCGCGCGTGTAGGCGTGGGAGTAAAAACTCACAAATGAATATTGAAGGTAAAAACCAAGATTTCTTTATAAACATGATTTCACTTCATGTTTTGAGCGATGTGGGACAATTTTATTTTCCAAATTTTGTGCTTCATGTGTCTCACTTTGAGACACGATATCTCATTCATATTAACTCCATTTTGGACATACTTTAGCTCGTCGTGAAGCTCTCTTCGAAGAGAACGCAAAGCTACTAATTACTAGGAATATATATATATCATATACATATATTAAATTATGTTCAAACTTTGCTAAAACTTATTTTGCAATGCAATTTTTCCAACAATCCCCCACATGAATGGAGATCGGTGGAAAACACACAAAAGTTTCGGCGAAATTTCTGCGGTCAAGTCTTGCATAGGATAGGTAGGTGTGACCCTTTGAACCTTCCCTTGTGAGATGCACTCAGTCTCCTAGATATGAGTAGACGCGATGTCCTTGAACTCATCCTCTGTTTACGTAGATGACAATACACACTCACACAAGACTCTTTCTGACCTTGGAAAGTCCTCATAGTCGTGCTTGTTATGGTCATGAACACTAGCCTGGTTCTGCAAGAGCTCTTAGAAATTGCGCCCCACAATTTACTTTGAAGCTGTCAATTGAGATAACTATTGTTGAGAGTAGTTGTCGTTCCTAATTATGTCGACGACGGATATGTCTAGACTTTACATTAGACATTGTGTTATGAGCTATGCCAATTTCCGATTGACTATCACAATGTATACTAATGGTCTTTACCATTTTAGGCCACCTGGGTATGTCCTCTATGAATTGACGTAGCCATGCCTCTTATTCTCTACATTTATCTAAAGCGATAAATTCTTATTTCATCGTGGAATTAGCTATTATTGTTTGCTTGGAAGACTTCCAAGATACAATGGCCCCTCCAAATGTAAACACATATCCACTGGTCGATGTAGAATCCTTTATGTCAGATATCCAATTTGCATCACTGTATCCTTTAATAACAGCTAGATATCTAGCATAATTCAGTCCATAATCATGATTGTATATCAAATAATGAAGTACCCTAGTCATAGCTTTCCAATGTGCATCACTTGGATTACTAGTATATCTACTTAGCCTGATAACAACATATGCTAAGTCAGGTCAGGTACATGTCATCAAATACATTTACATGCCAATAATCATTGAATACTCTAATTGGGCAACACTTGCGCCTCTATTTTAAGATAGATGCAAAATGGTGTCAATTGGAGTTCCATCTAGGCCGGATTCCCCGCATTATGAGTATTAAGAATTTTGTCCACGTAATGGGCTTGACTTAATGCAAGTCCACTATGAGTTTGTATGATCTTTATTCGAAGGATCACATCAGCCAAACCCATATCTTTTATGTCAAACTTTGATTTCAACATGTCTTTAGTAGAATTGACCATCTTGTCGTTACTTCCAATGATAAGCATATCATCAACATAAAGACACAAGATTACATATCCAATATATGTGTCTTTGACATAAACACACTAGTCGCATTCAGTAATTTGAATCCACTCTCTAACATGGCGTGATCAAACTTTTGATGCCATTGTTTGGGAGCTTGCTTTAAGCCATACAATAACTTAACAAGCCTACAAACTTTTCTCTATTGTCCAAGAGCCATGAAACCCTCGGGTTGGTTCATGTATATTTCTTCTTGTAAATCACCGTTTAGAAATTTCGTTTTCACATCCATTTGGTGAACTTCTAAATTTCTTAATGCAGCAATAGCAGGAATCATTCTAATAGAAGTTATTCGCATAACAGGCGAATACGTATCAATGTAATCTAGACCTTCGCGTTGTCTAAATCCTTTAATCACTAATATTGCTTTGTACTTGTCAATGGTACCATTAGCTTTCATCTTCTTCTTGAAGATCCATTTATAAGCTAGTGGTTTACAACCAAGAGGTAAATCCATGAGCTCCCAAGTATGATTTTGTGAAATAGAATCTGTTTCATTGTTAATCGCTTCTTTCCATCGAGGCCCTTCAGAGGAATTTACCGTTTCTTAACAAGAACTGGGTTCATTTTCTACCATAAAAGAGACAAAATCGAGTGCAAATGATTTCTTAACTCTCGCCCGTTTGCTTCTTTTAGGTTCGACCTCTTCTTCCTCGGGTTGATCTTGTTTCTCATCTTGTAGATCATTATTATCTCATTGTCTCTTATCTTGTACAACTGCATCATCTATTCTATATGTGCTTCTAGTTTCCATCTTTAAACAAGGAAACATGTTTTCAAAGAAGGAAGCATTCCTTGATTCCATTACTGTGTTCTTGTGTATATCTGGATTTTTCGAATAATGTACAATGAAACGATAAGCATTGCTATTCTTAGCATATCCAATAAATATACAATCCACATATTTAGGTCCAATCGTTTGGGCCTTAGGTGTCGGCACAACTACCTTGGCTAGGCACCCCCACACTCGTAAGTACTGGTATGATGGTTTTCTTCCCATCCACGGTTCATATGGGGTTTCCTTTTTATGCTTACGAGGTATCTTGTTTAAAAGATAAGTAGCCGTTAGAATGTCTCCCTCCACATGTCCCGACTTAAACCAAAACTTAACAACATGGCATTAACCATTTATTTCAAGGTACGGTCCTTCCTTTCGACAATGCCATTTTGCTGAGGTGAATAAGGAGCAGTGAACTCATGTTTGTATCCATGTTTCGCACATAGATCAGCAAAAGGATACACATATTCACCTCCTATATCGCTTAGTGCAACCTTGATTTTCCTACCAAGTTTATTCTCAACTTTGGTTTTGTATAGAACAAACTTGTCTATAGCTTCATCTTTACTTTTCAACAAGTAAATGTAACAGTACTTTGTGCAATCATCAATAAACATGATGAATTACTTATTGCCACCTTTTGTGGGTAGTGATTTCAAATTACATATGTCTGTGTGAATCGTATCAAGTGGTCTGTTTTTTCGTTCAACCTATTTGAAATATGATCTTTTAAGTTTGGCTTCGACATATGTTTCGCACTTATAATTTGAATCAATATGAAAATTTGGTATGCTATTAAATTTAATCAAACTACGCACTGAATTAAAATTAACATGCCTAAGACGATCGTGCCACACATTAGAAGACTCAATCAAGTAAGTAGAAGAATTCATTTTATTGATATCATTCTTAATAGCTATTACATTGAGCTTAAATATACCATTCAGGACATACCCCTTACCAACATACGTTTGATTCTTAGAAAAAACAACTTTATCAGACTAAAAAACAAGACGAAAACCAAACTTATTCAAAAGCCAACCGGACACAAGATTCTTGCGAATCTCTAGAACATACAAGACTTTAGTCAACTTGAGCTCTTTCTCGGATGTCATCTTCAAAATAACATCTCATTCGCCCTTGATATCAGCAGTTACATAGTTGCCCATGTACAACTTCACTCCATTGTCAACCGCTCCGAAAGAGTAAAACATACTCTTGTCAGCACATACATGACGGGTTGTCCTAGTATCAACCCACCAATCACTGTTATAAGAACCTACCAAGTTAACTTTATAGATCATGGCAACGACATCAGACACCATATCAATCATGTCCACATTATCATTCACCATATTATCCTCGCGTGGGGTAACCCGCTTTGGCGCTTTTCAATTAGCAGCACGTTGACCTGGCTTGTCACAATTGAAGCAATTTCCTTGGAACTTCTGCTTCGCAATTCCATCTTTAGGAGCAAGGTACTCATACTTCCCTTTGCTCTTCTTGTCATTCTTCCCTTTGCCTATGCAATTTCGTTTATACTTTGAAGAAGACGAACCATGCTCAACCATATTTGTCTTGGCAAAATCAGGTGTATAAGTGTTTTTCTGAGCCAGCTTATTGTGCTATTCAATACGAAGACGAACAACCAAGTCTTCAACTATAAAACCCGCATATAAATACCATGAACATTGCACTACGTAACTATACGAATAAATTAAAACTTTCCAACTATATAAAATAACATGTGTCACGAACATTAAATACCAAGAACTTGGTATATTATTAATACACGATGATTATTACATATAATAATTTAAATCACGAAAATAAAACACAAACGTAAACGAGTAAATATTTAACATGCAAAAAAAATTCGGTTTGGTGTTTTGGGCTTTGGTGTCCGCGGCCAAGAGAGAAAAGAAAAAGGGAAGGCTTAAGGCTCGGCCCAATATCAATCCAACTAGTAAACCAAGTCCCAGGGAATTAACCATAATTTTGTTTTAGAAAAACTAGAGAAAACCCTAGACTCCTCTACCCTTGTCGCGGCCACCATCACAAGAAAAGAAGGAGCTCTTTATTTTTGATCTTCCAATTATTAAGTGTTCGTGTTCGTGGTTCTAGTCTTATTCATTCACGCATACGGTATCAACCAAATCTTAATCTTTCCTTATTTTTTATATATTATGATCATGTGTTCTTTAATCTTTAAAAACAATTGATAAAAACATGTTATGTGAAAGGATTAAACAAGATTATGGGTTGGTTTGGTTTGTTTTTGGCGCGGCTACACTCCAACCGAGAGTCACATGACTCTCGATGGCTATTTTGATCCACCAACCGACACCCTTAAGGGTTCGGTGGTGTTTGGTTCTCGGACAACAAGCGACCAAGACCCCCACGGGGGTTATCTTGGCCGAACGGTGGGAAACCGAGACCATGGGAGGTCTCGGTGGTTAGGTGTTGCAAATCAGTGGGAACCGGCATGTAGCCGGTGGGTAATTTGGCTCGGCAGTGGGAACCGGCTAGCACCGGTGCGACTCACTGCATAACCAGTGGCAACCGACAGCTAGGCTAAGCCTCAGCCGCCAGCTAACAACCACCAACCGTCGGCTGGGTGGTGTTTGGCTCGGTTGGTTTTGTTCTCGGGTTTAGGGCTCGGGTACATTTTAATTAACACATGTTTTAATTAATTTACTAATTAAATTATTTTACATGCATTATTAATTGGTTAACTAAAGTCATGACTTAGGTTAGTTTATTTAAATTAGATAAATCATGTATAACCTAAGTATTTTCTTAGACTTAATTAAATTAAACCATGACTTAATTTGATTAAAAATTGTATAATATAAAGTTTATTAAATTAACCATGGTATTGTATTAATTAATAAACCATGTACTTTCATTATTAATTAATAACCATGTATAACCTACAGTATTTAATTAATAAACTTTAATAATAATTTATCACGACTTATAACTTATGACTAATAAGCACTAGCTTATATTTTTTAGACTTATTAATCCAGCTTATTTCTATTTTAAGAAACTTTCTATTTTTGAAAACCTGCTATTTTTAGAAAGTTACTTATTAATACACTACAAGTATAATAATGCAAGAATACATGAATATACATAATCAGAATACACGTAAAACATGAATAAATACAAGATAATATTTAAAACAGTAAAACATAACAAGAACATATAAAATAAGCTAAGAACATACAGAACCACACCCCACCATGACGAAATATGGGGCACGACGTATGGATATCATCACAACATGGCGTGTCTATAGAGATAACTAAATGAACTAAGAAATATCATAAAATGGTGACACAAATGTCATGACAATATCTCAACAAAGCAGGAGTCTAGGCAAGTAGGTAACAGTCCTACCTCTTACCCAAGACAAACAATACATAAACAAAGCAAACATATAGGTGTCAACAGTATCACTTATTAAACAAACAAAAGAAACTAAGAAGGAACGGGGATCTCCTTCTATATGCAATCCTAATGCCTCCAAAACTAGCCACTTCTATTCTCAAGCTTAACCACATTCTCACCTGAAAGAGACACTAAAACACGTCAACATAAAGTTGGTGAGAGTCATAGGTTTAGACTCCAACGCCAAAATCAAACCATAAGCTGTGAACAACAACCACTAACAAAAGAACATGGACAATGTGATACAAACATGCATTAACAACTAATATTCAATATTTAACAAACCAAACCAAATCCAAATCCAAGGCTCTCAGCCTTACCAAACACCATGGTCCCATAGGCGCCCATACACCTACGTACCAATACCAAGGCCCCGCCTTGTCATTATACATTGGTCCCATAGATTCTCACACATATATGTACCTCCCCAAGGCCCCGCCTTGTTAACATCCCCTTGGTACCAAGTCAAATCACAAAACAATCATGAATCAGTTAGCAGTTAATCACATAAGTATGTACAAGTCCATCACCAAACACAAAACATTCACATCATAATTTATAAAAACAAGACAGTGTCTCTTCCATCCCATATGGAAGTCAAAATCATTAGTAGACATGGGACTATGAAACTCACCTGATTGAGCTGCTCCCAATAATCCATGCACTAGCAATAAGCTAACAAACAAAAACACAAAATCAAAACATGAACCAAACACTAAGATGGCTCATCAACCTATGATGGACATCTAACCTTCTCCCATATATATACCTCATTTATATTCTCTAAGCATCCCATTACACCCCTCTATAAAGCCCTTAACTTAGTTTACTTCATAACCACTCCCGTTAACATTTTACCCAAAACAGTCCCGGTTTTTAGGTCTCCAAACTATAAGCCAAACACCCACCTAACCATACCCATGACCTCTGTAAAGGAAACCCTATGCCCTTACATATGTTAGCTAACTCCTCCTTTTTGACCCAACCTTAAAGCTACTGTTAAGGCCCCGATATATATATATATATATATATATATATATATATATATATATATATATATATATATATATATATATATATATATATATATATATATATATATATATATATATATATATATATACTAGTGGCAAAACCCGTCCGATGGACGGGTATGACGTCTAATATTCGTTTACATTCTTATTTAGCTAAATATTGGTGTTAAAGTTATATTTCTTAAGCATATAAGTAATGTTTGTTAAATTATTTCCGTTTGTTATATTACCAAGTATATTTGGATTGTGTTTCACAAATAAAAAAAATGCAATCTAAAAATAGCAAAGCCTGACCCGATGGGCGGGAGCACCTTATGAATATCCAAGGAATATTAATCTAATTGTTAACCACTGATAAAATCGTAACAAATTATCCTGTGCATTAAGAATGAAAAGAGAAGAATGTTCATTTGGTGAGAAAAAAATAAAATAAAGGGTAAGCTTGCCTGATAGACGGACAGTACTTGTAATTATCGTTTACAATTTTTTGCTTAGATAAATATTGGTGTTAAAAAATATAAACTCCGCAAACTTCGTTTTAATCATAGAATCAATGTTTATCGGGTTATTTACATTTATTATATTTTATGGTTTTTGAAGTAATTACATGAAATTCGTATTATATTACTTTTAAACCCCTCTTCTGTTTAGCCCTTGATAATTATATACAACTCATCGTGCAAAAATAGTGTTTACCAAAAATAGTTTCACCTTCGCGTATAAGCAATCTTGTTATAATGATTTTATCTAAAAAGGTTAGAATATGAAGGTATTATTTGATCACAAAAAGCTAAAAAAATCCGAATGAGTGTATGAAACGACTATACCATCTTGCCACCTCTAAGTACAAATTCAGAAACTTGGTTAAAAATGAAGTACGCAAATTTGCACATTGAGAAAACTTCCATGGTTATAACTCAGAAGTCTAATAAGTCTATAAAATTTGCACATTCAGAAATTTTGCACAATCAAAAAATATCGATGGTTAAATAAGTTTATAAAATATAATTATAAAAAATCTAATTTATAATCGATAACTATATTCAAAGCATTTGAGATCTTCTAAAAATAAAAAAGCGAGATTTTCAGTAAATTTTACTTATTAAATATAGCAAGTTGTTGGTGTTTCTCACATTTTATATCATATGACCCTTTTAACAACTTTTTATAACAAATCTTTTTAACAAATTATTAAAATAGTATTTTTAATTTTAAATTAAAATATATTTTTATATATTTGTTATTATATAATCTAAGTTCATCATGTTTTCTACTCCTTGAACATTTTTTTAGCGGGTTTATTTTTTTATAACATTTTTACTCTTTAACATCAATATGAATACAAAGTTAATATGTTTTGTTTGCTTCAAAAGTTATCATCGAACATTCGCCCGCGTTATGCGAAGACCATGCTGCTATGATTTAAAGACTCAAATAAAAAAATAGAAACCTCAGCTCGTTACTTCAAATCTAGTCCATGTTATTGAATATCTCTAAAATAATTTTGGCTCAAATCGACTGAAGCGAGTTATGCGCTATACACATCCATACCAAAAGTAACAATGCTTTTCATGTTCTCTGAGCAACACCTAATTTATGGATTTTTATGTTTTCTTTCCCGTTACAAAGATAATAGCATATTATCATCATAATATACGTGTAGATGGGAGAATCAACAACGACAAATTTGCAGCAAGATGAGCAGATACATATTTTTTTTGATGAAATTGTCCAGTCTAATCCTCCTGCATTTATCCTTATACGGTATATATCTTTAATGAAAGTATCCAATCTAATCCACTTGTATCAAACTATATATCAGGATCCCCAGCTGGAAAAAAGTTACATGCAGTTCAAAAAAAAGATCGTGGCTATTAAGGTTGTAATGTCAATAAATATAACATTTTCAATTTCGGTTTCACAAAAGGTACATCGCTCACCTTTCTGGAAATGAACTAAAGTCACCACGCACCAACATTGTATATTCGCACCGGTTTCAATCCTTTTAGAAGTGTGTTCAACTATTGCAAACCAAGCACATTATCTAAATATCATTCTTACTAATGCAAAAGTACTGCCGTATTGAAAAGTTAAGAGTAAATATGATATTGGAACTACTACTATACCCACTTTCCATAACTAAAAATACACAAAGAAAATAAATAAATCTCTTTATAAAATGTCTTTGGTGATTGGCACTTTTAAATCACCCGGTTCCTTCTCATTCAAAACGGTTGCATCCAGAGACTCGGCTAGAACGTCGGTTTTTTGTTTCAACTCTTTTTCACATTCTTTTGTTTCCTGCATATTTTTAATCAAATTAAAACTAAAATACTACAACGATGGTCAACTGAAAATGAAATCGGGGTAGGTGGTAGCATTCCATGACCAGCAGATAACGGTGGCTGTTACGATGGGGTGCTTCAATTGAAACGCATTGGTAGCATTCCGTTCCCACCCAAAGATAATAGTGGCTGTCATGAACTGATGATGGTAGCACTCTCAAGCACCTGCGACATCATTCATGTCTAGGCTAAGACATGTAATAGAACATCAAGTAACAAACAAAATAATAATATGTAAAAACTGAATGAAATAATTAATAAGTTATCAAGAAGAGTTATTATAGAAAAATAATAAAAAACAACATCATTCTCTTAGGACTCTACAATAACACAAGAATTGCATACATTATAACATCATAGTGTAACCTACAATGACATGAATCATGCAGAATAAACTTTTAAACATGATTATTATATTATCTTACCCGGTTATATGCTAATCTATATGCAAGGTAAAATACTCGTTCATCTCCAAAGCTGCGACCTGCAAAATGTGAAATTTAACTCGAAAATATAGACTAAAGACAAACTCACAAGATCTATTACTTCATTAGGCCAATGATCCGACCATACCCATACATAATTATGCGACTATTCAGCATTCCACTTCCGTCTCAAACTCGAACGTGATGATTTTTTTCAGCGAAACAAAGAATAAAATAGCAATAATGGACAGTTACCAATATGGACAGTTAACCATTGTTGATTACTTAATTCTTTCTGACTGAACTGCAAATTAAACTCACGTACCCTGTGTTTGTGAGAATGTCATTAAGAACTTTTCTTTAATAAGAAAACAAAATATAAGATCCTATAAATTTATGCTGGAAAAACAAAGAAGAAACTACAAATGGGTAATGTATTAACCCAGCTAAACACTATCTATCGTAGTTGACATATGGCTAAGAATGAATCGAGCTTATCCATTTTGTCCTTCTTGAATGTCATTTCATCCTTGTCCTACCCAATATGCTCTTCTTCATTATACCAGTCAAATGGAACATCTCCTATAGCGTTACTTAGAGAGGCTACCAATGGCCGAGAGGTGATGCAGTTAGGGGAGAATAGAATAGCTCTAGATTTCTTTCAGGCTATGTTCGTACATCCAAGGATACCAAATTGGATCTTGCTTTTTGCCATTTTATATGTTTTGACTTTTGATTATGGCCACCTGACGCAAATGAAATGAGGTATAAATAAAACGAACAAACATATTTTTGACTAAAAAACATAAACCACACCAAACAGAAAGTCAAACATACAGTCGTTGCACGTTTGCATCGAAACAACCGTTCTACTTTGCTAAACCTTAGCTTTCTTATAATTAATAATTGATTTAGCCGTCTTAAGTCAATGGCTGCAACTATCATGCTACCTAAAGATAATTCAAACACAAAAGGGGGAAATGGCCGAAGCCAACCCTAAGTTCAACTATCAAATAATATCGTTTTTGGTTTATAAGAGTCCATTAGACATTCCCATTTTGTACATAATCCTAAATTGTATATAGGTTATGTCTTAGGGGGTGTTTGGATAAACTCTTCTAGAAATACCCAGATAAACCATACGGGGCCGCGTAAGTTCTTATACTCACAATACACCATACGATCAAGCACTGGCAAATGAAGTAATAAAAACATTCGTAGCTGTAGCTGGAAATTACAATTCATATAATCGTTATACACACTTAGACATATGTCAAGCTTAATACCAGGTTCAAGACGTAACATAAAATCATATGCGATCAAACTAAAAGCATTTAATAACTTAATAAAAATAATTAGGCACTGTTGAAGTAGTGAACACCAGACCTTGTTAAATCTTTCAAGACTTGATCTTTTATGCCTATGAGAGAAGCAAAAGATATGAAAACTCTGCACCAAACCTGACTTCTTGGTTTTGAGTGGTCCCAATTTCGCAGCAGCATTAGGCTCTAATTGACCACTAACGCCTTGTGGAATTGTAACATTAATCTCCTACATCATCTGTTTTTTTCGCATAGTAGCATTTCCCCTGAACCATTAAAAAATCAACTTATTACTACAATCACCTTACATTTGTTATGTCAAAACACTAAGTTACGTGCGTAGACTTACATTCCTATCCTCTCAGTTAAACGCAAGGGAGAAATCTTTGAGGCTTTATTAGTTAGATGCATTGAGCCTTCTGCATCCCAAACCATCTCGTCTATTAAAAATTGAGTGGAATAAAATTAATTCTGCTATATTAGGGGTGTAATGTATGCTATAGCCACAACAATCATCACAACTAACCGTTTAGGCTTAAAGATCATAAGTACAACAATTTGTACTGCAATCAGTGCGAACTATTTGACTCGAACTGAAAAGATGGAAGGCGACAGACAACCAAAATCAGTGTGAACTATTTTTATTTTTTGGAAAGGCGAGTACAAAAGTAAATTGATATAAGTTATAAAATATCAACAAATAGGGGCCATTATGTCATGGTTTGCTATTTGACCCAATATAATTGCATAAGGACAACATCTAAAGATTGCTTAAACTTGCAATATAAATGCAAGAAACGCTAAGATAGATAACAAACCTGAACAGGTGTGAAAGCCAAACTCAAAGTCAGGCCAGATGTAGCGCCACCACTTCTATATTTCATATCCTTGAACCTGAAGGTCTAAAAATCAAGCATGTTGGATAAGAATGTAGATAAAAAATGTAAGAAACAAAAATAAGAAAAGAATTATCGAATAAGCATACTTCTTGGCAACTTTGGCAGCAAGCTTGCTCTGACCAACTGATACACGCAACTTTCAATTTCCAGCCTGTCCAATCATACCATATCCTTGTCTCAAATAATCTATAGCTTACTTTCTTATCGGCTATATATTCAGGTACCATTCAAAAAACAAAGCAACATTTACGGGCAGAAACAATCACACGATAAAAACTAATTAAGGAAAAAATTAAAGATTTAAGTTTAGAAATGTCAATCTCAGGACAAAGGGAGTAATAAGCAGTTTCATAATTTTGTGCTTAAATTAATGATGTGACCCGTTCAAGCAATTGTTGATGGTAGTCAAGTCTTTAGATGGACTCTGGTAAGAATGAGTTATCTCCTCAACACACGCATAATAGCTTTTAGATCCAGAAGATAAAAAAGCATCCATCTGAGAAAAAAACAATTTAATCTAAACCATGTCAAGCGTCAACAGTGCCATATGAAGCTGAAAAATCAGAAGCTGCAGAGGGAGGTGCAGTGTAGTTAAAACTTTCAGAAGTTGCACCATAGTGAGTGTTCCCATAACCACAGGCAGGCGTAGCATAATCAAAAGTCCCATAAGAAACATTGTTACCAAAACACCATCAGACATCCATAATCCAAAGTCCTATAAAATGTATTGTTATCATTACCACCAGAATCTGCTCCATAATCTAAACTTCCATAAGAATTAGTAGCACGGTAATAATCAGAACTTGCCATTGGAGGTTGTTTGCGCTCTTGAAATCAAGCCCACCAAACTTGTTAGAGCCATGGCGATGATCAGCAAAAGATGCATAGCTCAGCATATTTAGGAAGCCAATATGGTGTTTCTTGTTTGACTTCTTTCAGTCGCTGTGAAACAGGCGAGTTCTTATCATTCAAGCAAGTAGTAACTATTCCGACATCAGTTGCAACCAAAGATTGGTGTCACACCATTCTTGAATAGTTGCGACGCTCTTTCCCTTTCCTGTTGGTAATTCAACATACAAAAAATAAGTTCAGTATAAGATTTACTAAGATAATACATAGCATAAGGTTTACAAAAAATAAATTCAGTTAAAATGACTTTACTAAGATAATAAATTTAGTGAAACTCTTCGTTTGCTTTATGGAAAACCTCTTCAGGGGTTAAGTTGTGTCACCCTTATCGTAGTCATCTATATATTTATATTGTTGAAAGTAGAGCTCATCTGGCTCCTCACCGTCTTGTAATTTGTCTTCGAGAATGATGAATGAATACCAGAAATTATTGTGAGCAAAATGCCCCTCACATGAAGTGCAAATTCAGTTGCACATTCAAAAATTTGGGATCAGTTTAAAACAATTGCAGAGATTTGCAGCACAAACATTTAGGACATTTAGGAGATTGTAACATCACCTGTAATATTATTTAAAAATAATAAACAAATCCAACTCTTCCGAATAAAGTAAAAACTTTACCTTTTGAATTCTGATCAAGGAAAATAGACTTGAACTTCCATTTTTTCGCCATTGGAAACCTGAATTCACCATTACTAAAAAAAGATCAAACTATAAAGACATATGAAGACATATCAGAAGGAAAGGAGGCTTTAGTGTATCGAACTATGAAGACATATGGTGTTGGCACCGTCATATACCATCCAACTGACATAGAATTGCCTTCTCCATAGCTAGAATCTGCTCAAACAATAAAAACTATGAATTAAAACTATAAAAACTATTAATAAAAACTATAAAAACTATAAAAACTATGAATTAAGTAGAATTCAACCATTAAAAACTAAAAAAAACAATAAAAACTATGAATTAAGTAGAATTCAACCATTAATTATCCAACTGACCTAGAATTGCCTTCTCCATAGCTAGAATCTGCTCAAACAATAAAAACTATGAATTAAAACTATAAAAACTATGAATAAAAACTATAAAAACTATAAAAACTATGAATTAAGTAGAATTCAACCATTAAAAACTAAAAAAAACAATAAAAACTATGAATTAAGTAGAATTCAACCATTAATTTGAACATTAAATAAAAACCCTGACCATACACAACATACCACTAAATTTGACATTAAATCCAAACAGCTCTAGAATGATGACGATCAGACACATCCTATCTGAAAAAAAAAAAAACCTAATTAGGGTTTCAGCTGAATATGTTTCTGAAAACTAATGATTCATATGAATGAATGATTTTATAAAATCAGGCTTAAGTGATAATGGCGTGGCTCATGGTTGAATGAATGATTTTATAACCGACTGTGGATTGAAAGAAAAACGGGGTTTTGATAATACTATTGTTTAGGTTTATAATTTGGGATGGATCTTAAGGATATGGCAGAAGTCTTGAATTTGAATTAGGAAACAAATAATGCATTTGATATAAACCGGCTACAGGGACACGACCCGATTCATGATTACGGCCCAATGATCTGCTGACGTGGATTAAAAACAGCTTATGTGGCATATCCCTCCTCTTATATATAATGTAAAGATATATATATATATATATACTTTTGTCTATCCGGATTTTACTGATTTTGAACATACAAAAAGTTTGTTATGATTAGGGGGTCTTACCCTAACCCAAAATCTTAGCCCCAATGCAGATACTTCCTATAATATATAAACCAACTCCCATGTTCGTTTGAAAGTCCCAATATAACCCTAAGTACCCCAAACAACCCAAAACATAAAAAGAAAACAGGCTGATTTCAAAACTGTTTTGACCTCCGACTGTTGTAACCTGTTTTTGACCCACTTCCATACCTCCAATTTAGTTCTCGTTTCTTGCATTTGAAAGCCAACTCAAATACCTTTCCAGGGATACTTGGATCGCAAAATAAGAGTTTATATAACTCTAGATATCATCAAAACAATTGACCTAAAATTATGCCTAGTTTTTAAAAAACGAATTTAATTAAATTAACCTAATTAATTATACATAAACCCTAATTAAAACCTAAAGACAATTTCCAATGATAAAAACCTATTAATTACATCATTAATTACAGATTATTAACAAAATATAATTAAAAATTATGAATGTCAAACCCTAATCCATTATATTAGGTTACATACGTAAATTAAACGTTAATTAAGCATAGTTTTAGCGCATACCTTAAACCATAATTGAATAATTGGGTTTTCTTCATCCACCATTGTTAATCACGACTCATATTAGGTTTGGGAGAAAGAAAAATCGTTTTGGGGGCTAAAGGGAGTAATATGGGTAATTAAAACTAACCAGGAAGCATAATAGTACTCAAACTGGGCTCCCCTTCCTTTCCTTAAGCAAAATTTGGCCCAAAACCAAGCCCAACATCCTATGGCCGAATTTTTTAACTATATTACTATAAATTAACTATTAATTATTATTATCTTAAATTCCCTTAATTTATTTCAGCTCCTAAAGCCTCCCGAACCTCAAAACCGTAAAACTAGTCAAATTTACGCGTATACCGTAAAAGACGTAAAATATACAGTTTTATAAAAACTCTTGAAATATGAAATAAACTAATTAACTAAGTCCTAAATGACTTAAAACCATCCCGAAAAATACTCCCGTGACTAAATACCTCATCCGAGACCTCGAAATGCTAAATCGTAAATCGTAAAAATACGATTTTCTATAATACATATACGTGTACGTAAACCACTAAATAACACCATCTCATTTCATAGTCACTACCATGTGAGCTCATGAACATGAAATCATCACACATCGTTTCACTCACAAGGTACCCCGTACCGGAAACGATATCCAAACCACAATCTATACACACCAATTAGCACATAAACACGTAAAGACACGTAACTAGCACAAAATAAAACTAAGTGACGAACCTCAAAACCGCGGTTGTCACACACTCAGTAATCAGACAACTCATACATGTCCCTTATTTATGTAGCACTTATGAAGTCGGAGTAGGACTTTTCATCTTTCATCGTTCACTAGACATAAGGTACGGATATTCCGTCCTTTAGTATGGACATTCTCTTTTCTTATTAGGACTCCCCGTTTGTAGCCAACTGTTTTCCCCAAGTATTTGTTTTATATGTTTTGATTGCTTATGTTTAGTTTTAAATTCCTAAGCCATATGCATGCATGCCATGTCATCTAGTTATGGAGGTACCATAACCAAAACATTGGAGGCACAAGTGTTATGACTTCCCCACGGCGGAGTGATTGCTCGTGGCGTCCCTTTTCAGTTTTGGCCATATATTTATATTATCATGTGGGGCGTATAGGTGCATCCTAGTTACATGTTTTTACAAGATTTTTATGGCGAATGTGGTGTGTGCCTTGCACCTTCACAAGGAGTTGATCCCTCCTACCCAGACTAATTTAATTAGAGGCATCCCCTCTAGTTGCATGATGAGGTCACCCTCTATGTATTCATGCATGGTGAACCTCATGACCTATATGGGCTATTGGCTAATTAAAATACATTTTTCTTATAAAAAAACATAAGTCTTTTCTAACTATAAAACTAGTTTATAAACATGTTCCAGGTTTTCCAGGACTTATACATTTCCGCTACTTTTTAGTCTTTACTTATATTTCAGTCATTCATACTATGTTATATATCCGTTCACTGACCGTATTGCTCAGTCGTTACTTTCTTTTCCATGTTCCAAAACGCCAGGTACCCATGGACAGACTTGAGCATTTGTAGGATGTGCATATGATGGAAGTTGACTTATACTTCTTGTCCTTTTGCGTTCATATAATTATGCTTGTTTGTAAACTTGTTTTGTCTTTCTCATTTAATTCACTGTATTTATGTTTTGGGCTTATGTTTGGGAACCGATGTTTGATTCTGGTTTTCCATTTTGGTCATGTATGTTTAGTACATATTACCTTGTATGCTTTGATGACATGCCATAAATACACGTAACGGTCCACTTATCAAAGTGGGATGTTACAATTATGGTATCAGAGCCCAAGGTTTCGACCTATAGGCTCTAAAACTTGACTTGTGACTAGTGGGTAGTCACCTGGAGCTTCCTAAGCCGACAGTTGTTATTCCACACATTGATATTTTCAGCACCTTGTTGTTTAAACCATGATGTTTTTCCTCGGAATTGTTTTACTAATATGGATTGAACAACCGTCATCCATACTTAGTTACGTGTCATTATTTTACGCATGATGTTTCCTTGAGAACTTCGGCTAATATAGACTGAACCACAGTAGTTCATACTTGGTCACATGTTTTCTGCTAAGTTTTGACAATTGATTTTCACTTATTTATTTTCATGTATTATTGTTGCAGGTATTTTGACTAAGTAATGGTTGGTACAGGACTGGCCATATTTAGTCGCATGTGCTTTTCATTCAAATTTTGTTTTGGTGAACCAACCCATAGGCGTTCACCCTTATCATGTCAATTTTGTTTTGGTGAACCGACCCATAGGCGTTCACCCTTTTCATGTCAATTTTGTATTGTGAGCTGACCCATAGGCGTTCACCCTTGCCATGTCAATTTTGTTTTGGTGAACCGAGCAATAGGCGTTCATCCTTACCCATGTCAATCTTGGTTTGTGAACCGACCCATGGTCGTCCACACCAGCGATTTTCAGATTTCATTTCATTACAGTCACATTTCTTTCATGTCCCCTCATTAGTTGTTATGTTCTTTATGTCAATTATGTTTTCATACTATCATGGTTAACTTCGTTTTGATGCTGATTATGTTTTATGCTCTTTTATGTTAATTTTGTTTCATATTTCTTCGTGTTGATTCTGCTTTCATGCTAGACATTGATGTATTGTATTTAATCATGCTCTCATGATAGTCATGGTTGGTTTTCATTGATCATGTTTTCATGTTGGCCATCAGTCGATTCCGTTTAATCATGCTTTTGTGCTTCTTACGCAACTTGAACTATGTCTACGCTAAATTAACTGGACTGTTACGTTGTACTGTTCAGTTTGGTTTTAACCATTTCATCTTTTACCTTCCTTTAGAATCATGACAGATGATTGACTCCATACCGGTCATCTCATGTGCATTCCATGTGTACTCCATGTACCATATTCCACGTGTACTCCATGTACCGCATTCCATGTGTACTACCCGTACCATAATCCATGTGTATTTCACTTACAATACTCCACGAGCATTCGCTAGTCGATTCTCGATCAATACAGGCGTATTCTACTTGCTGATATTCTACAAGATGTTGATGTCGCTCATAACTTGGAGATATTACTAAATGTTGATGTTGCTCTTATTTGGGGACGCTAAGATATGCTGATGCTATTTACAACCTGGAGATCCTACAAGATGAAGACAAAGGAGTTTGATTGAAGCGATCGGACGAGAAGATGCTTCACCACCAGAAAATTTCCATCACAATCCACGTCTCTACCTTTTAGTTATATGTCACACGTCATTCAGTTGTCTTTTCAGTCATATGAGTGGGAACTGGTACCAGCCGGCCACTCAGCTGAGTAGTTACATGAATCACCGTCATAAGAATGACTATTATGGAACTAACAGACAAGACGATAGTAACCGCTAGTGTGACAACAACTATTCTAGCAATCATAACTATACACCGGTCACGGACATGATCAGAAATACAAAGGGGCAACAGTCCAACCGATCCGCCAATTCTGGCATGATAACCTAAGAGTCTCAATTTTATTCGTTTTACATCTCGAGACACATGTCAAGACATCAGTCAAGACACGTGTTTCGCGTACATATTTCCTGAAGACACATGTCAAGAAGCCAGTCAAGACACATGTTATACGCATATTTTCTCAAGACACGAGTCAAGACACATGACTCACGTCTATCATCTGAAACCACCCTAGGTAATTCAGAGTACCCTCCAAGGGGTATACTCATTCGTTTGTGCCATGTATTAATCAGGCAACAAGAATTTCAGTACCATCACCGACGTATTATTCGCGTTTGGACACACATGATTCCTTCTCCGTAAGACAGGCAAAACACATTAATAACTGGGTTTTACTCAGTTAAAAAGTTCGTTGTGTGTGTGTCTAATCGAATTGATTACTGGTTAATCGTGCGACTCAGTCATCTTTTGGTGGAAAACAATAGATTGGTCGTTGTAGTAAATTAAATTACAAAACTTTAAAGTAAATGACGGGTAATTAAAACTAAAACTAGTTAAAACGTAAATGGTGCAATATTAAAACTTTTAAAAGTAAATTAATTAAATGACTTAAAATTAAAGCTTGACGAAAAGTAAATTTGACAAGTTAATAAAAATGAAAGTAAAATTGACAATTTAATAAAAATGCAAACTTGAAAATAAAACTAAGGCAAAATAATAACACTAAACCTGTCGGAATACCCTCCCGTCGGAATCCTGTCGGAATCCGATCGGAATACACCAAAAGGAATCTCGTCGGAATGTTGGTCGGAATCCCCTATCGGAATGATTGTCCGTCGGAATGTGATCGGAATCCCAAAAGAATTCCTATCGGAATGTTGAAATACAAAGCTATCGGAATATCCAAAAACACCTCCGTCGGAATCCCCAATCGGAATCTCAGAAACCCTTTTCCGATGGTGGATCGGAATCCCCGTCGGAATGCAAAACCCCTTTCTGATGGTGTTGATCGGAATACACTGGAAAAGGCAAATAAGCAAAATCACAAATAATCTATGAACCAAATAAGCACACAACTAAAAATTTAACCAAAACACGTATAAGAAAAAGCTAATAAGCTAAAATTTAAAAACTTTTAAAAACACTAAATAATCAAAATGTTTAAAAACGACTTTTTTTTATAAAAATAACTTTTATAAACACTTAAGTAAATTTAGGAAAGACACAAATAAGCTATAAAATCAATAATCCAAAACAATCAAAACATAAAAACATAACACTTAATCAAATAAGCATAACAATAAGCACATAAAAATAAAGATTAAGTAAAACAAGAAAGGTAGAATGAGAGATTTATAAAAAACTTGATTAAAAATAAGATTCAATAACAAAATTTAAAGACTTACTTGAAATTAAAGGCAAGAAATTAAGGTGCAAGACAAGAAAATTAAATGACAATTAAGTAAATGACATGAAATGAAAGGTGGAAGAGCTATGTGTCAAATAGTCAACACCTCCTAGTATTTATAGGAGATTAGGGAGGTTAGCATGTGTTGCTCCTTTCTTTCTTCTATCGTCTTTTCGTCTTCTAAATTCTTCGACTTTTCGACTTTGTCTCGGGATTATTTGAACTCGTCTTATAATTTCTTCATTTATTAGACTTGAGTTCTTCGACTTCATTAAACTTTCGTCTTTAGACTTTTTCTTCGATAAATCTTCAGAATAGGCCTTGGACTTCCGTTCTTTTTGCACTCTTGATCTTTTGACTTCGTCTTTTGTTTTTTTCTTCGATAAAAGCCCGTGAAAGCCCGTGTTTTCTTCCCTTTTCACATTTTGATCCTAAATCACAACAAAAACACAAACCACGCATAATTCTGACATTTACGACATAAAATACACGTTTTGGCTTGGTTATTATTATAATTGAGTGGTAAAAGGATAAGTGTTTTCACACTTATTAAATCCACTACATTTGACCATTGCAATGTCCTCATGCAATATATTAATTACAAAGCAAGTTTTACATTTTCCATCACAATCAATCCACAGTGGCCTTTATTAAAGAGACAAAATATTTAAAGGAAGAAAACAAGTAAAACGATCAAAAACTTACCTTAGGGTTTTGGAATGTGATGAATGATTATCATCCCCAAGTTTCACATTCCCCATACCAAGCTTAAAAACGAGATCATTGTTATTATAAGTTAGCAAACTAACACAAACTCATGTGGGCCAATTATTTACTTAAACTCCCTTATTCCTAGGTGTATCTCTTATATTTTAATATTGTCTTGAATGATCACGAGGATGCATTGTTGACTTATTTCGATAGTTATTTTAGGCTAAAAATAAAGTAGGACGATTTAATCAATAGTTAGCTAAAGGACAAAATCTTTTAAAACTGCTTCTCGGGACCTCATAAAGTTCATATCTTGGCATAAATCGCTTCACGATTTGAGACCTTTCTAGGACCGATATTTGGCATTGACTTCATACTTCAAATCTTGAGAGACGTTCATGAAATAATGGTCTTCTCTTCATAATAGGAATTTCTTCACTTGAATTTTTGAGAGATTCTTTATATTTGGACCACGACTTCTTCATTTTTCTCCGATCTTTATTTGGGATTTTGATATACAATGATCCGCCTCCTTTTAGGACTTGGATCTATTTGTCCTCATACCTTGTTAGGGTTTTTTTCGGATAGACTTCTCCAGGATCTTTAGGGGAGTATTTGCTTTTCGTCGTATGTCTCGATCCTTCATATTGATTTTTGATAAATGATTCTTCACATCACTTGGGATCTTTAGCAACAATATGTAGCCCTCATGTCTTGTTAGGACCTTTTCAGACTCGCCAATCTTTGCATCCCGCTTCAATAAGTTACGCCTTGGCTATGAACTCTAATCAATACCGAGCAACTTTTAAACGATCTTGGCCTAGAAGCTAAGTAACTTTTCAAATCGTACAACCTTATTTATTGCAATTAAATTTATTAGCAAGCGATGGGAGAAAAAACTTATAATCAACTCACATAAATTCATGAAAGAATACCAAACTTATAATTGACTTTATCATCTCTCGTTCTCCTCAATTTAAAATCCCAAGGAATGTGACTCGTGGATGCTTAGCCAATTAAATCAAAGTTCTGGGTTTTCAAGTCATCTATAAGATCTTGCAACATCTTAGACTTTTTCAAGTTTAGAATTCGCATTTTAGAGTTCCCTTGATAAACGACTTTCTAGGATCAATTATAGGAACTTGCAAAAAGTTCTTGTTCTTAACCCGTAAGAGTTACGACTTTCGCATTTTAAAGTTCCCTATATAAAAGCCTAGCAAAACTTGACTTAAACACGTTAAGGATACTAGCTAGAGTAAACTTAGATAAGTAAACTCGGGTTGAGTCAAAAGATTCATAACGTTTAAAAATTAAAACCACTTTATTAAAATTTATTCTAGCAAAGAAAGAAAATAACTATACAAAGATAAAAACAACTAGGCCAAAATAGATCAAAAATTTTGAAAAATGTCGAAAAATCAATTTTCCAGTTAAAATGAGGACAAATACAAGGCCCACTTAACTTTGATAGAAGTCTCCCCTACACTTAATATAAACATTGTCCTCAATATTTAAGCATGTGGAAGTAACCTCCCCTACACTTAGGACATTGTGCACTTTGTTTAAATCTTGCTAAGGAAGAGACAACTAAAGTGATTCCTATCTTAATATTGAAGAATATATAAAATAGAGAATCAAAAGAGTTTAGGATAGAACCGGGAAGACGGGTACACGGAATCACGGGTTGTCAAAAGTCATCAAGAATGGATCTTTGATAGCTCGAATCCCTGCACATGATAAGAAAGAAAACAACAAACACATACTAGGGTATCCCCTACACTTATTATAGAAATAAAGAAAAAGGATAGATACTGCGGGTTGCCTCCCGAGAAGCGCTTGTTTTTGTTAACTGAGTCGTGAGCCTGACTCGACCTTGATTATCATAGTAAGAAGCTTGAAGAACATCCACCGGGATCAAATACATGGTTTTCATCCATCAAGTAGCACAAGTTTAAGGCAAACAAGGCAAGCCAAAGAAGAGTAGGCAAGGTTCCCTTAAGTTGTTGAGCACAGTGGTAGCAAGGGTGATGAGGTGCAAGCATATCTCCATAATTTCCAAAAATCTTTCCTTTTATTTCATCAGATGGATACTGAGATGGCTTAGAAACTGCAGTACCTGGATCGAACACCTTTTCCTTTAGGGGAAAATAACACTCAGGCTCAGTAGACCTTGAAGAAGATCCGCTCATAAATCGCACAATCTCATCCTCATAAGGTTGATAAAGAGGTGTCAAAACATAAGTACTGCGGATATCGGTGTGTTCTGACTTCTTCTCCTTTGAAACGGGTTTCTTCATATCCAGAGGAGGATAAAGAGCATCATCAAAGTACAAAGAAGGAGAATCATTCCCATTTGGGAAGTAAGTGTTGAGAAAAGTAGCAAAATCTTCCTCAAATGAGTAGTCATCCAAAGTAGGATCAAGTATTGTTGGCGGAGGATCTTCATCAAAAGGAGGTGCAAGGTCATCATGTGAAGAATCACTCGAAAGAGTATCGACATCATCAAAGTCATCATAAGTTGGCATGTCTTTATACTCATAAGAAAAATCATCAGAATCATCCATGTTAGAACTAGAATCATCATCATAGTCATCATAAATTGGAGGAGACTCATGAATTGGTGGAGGATCTAAATTGGAGAGAGAATCATCCACATCATCTTGGAAAAGTGGATTGTCATAGCATGAATCGAAAAGAGGATTGTTGTAGATGACAAAATCATCGAGCACATTAATCATATTTGCTGATTCTCTTCCATTTGATTTGGTTGTGATCTTCCCCATTTTAAAAACTTGTGCCTCATTCCCGACCCTTAATATTAGCTCACCTTCGACAACATCGACTAAGGCTTTTCTGGTTATCAAGAATGGCCGACCAAGTAT
Source organism: Glebionis coronaria (assembly GCA_025667525.1). NCBI lineage: Eukaryota > Viridiplantae > Streptophyta > Magnoliopsida > Asterales > Asteraceae > Glebionis > Glebionis coronaria. Next base: position 550,400,024 of record CM046874.1, read on the forward strand.
TAAGGGAAAACGAGGGTCCATTTCATAATCAACAACAACAAAGTCGACCGGAAAAGTAAAGGTGCCAACTTTAACAAACACATCTTTGGCAATACCAACGGGGTAAGCGAGAGTGCGATTTGCTAGCTCAAGAGTCATTGTTGTTGGTGTAAGATCGGGTAATGATAACTTTTTCCAAACACTTAAAGGCATCAGATTTATACTTGCCCCGAGATCGGCTAAGGCAGTAAATTCTTTGGTTTGGTTAAAAGTACATGGTAGCACAAAACAACCGGGATCTCTAAGTTTCTCCGGAAGTTCTTTAAGGAGGACAGCAAAACAGTTTTCATTCAATTGAGTATTAACAAACTCGGCCATCTTCTCCTTCTTATTAAGCAATTCCTTAAACATCTTAACAAATTTAGGCATTTGGGCTAGAGCTTCAACAAGGCTAAGGTGATGGTCAGTCCCGAAATCTTCTTCCAAAAGTTTGACACTTGAATATCATCCTTGGTGAGCAATTGGCACTTGTCTAAGCGAGAAAGATAAGGGATGTTGGGTTTAAGTGGTGTAGGTGTAGCAGGGAAAGGTTGAGATGTTGAAGGTTTAAAGGTGGAAGGTGGGGTTGGTAAAGGGTTCTTCTTGGGTACATCTGCTGGTAGAGGTGGAGACAGTAATGGAGAACTAATACTAGGCGTGGGAGTAGGAGGGATAAATGGTGGTGGAGGAGGTGTAGATGGAGTAACTGGTAGAGGGGTAGATGGTCCTACTAAGGTTGCTCCATTGCGTGTAGTAATAACACTCACATTCGCTCTTGGGTTGGTGACGGTATTTGAAGGAAGAGAACCCGAAGTAGAGGGTTGAGTACTTGGAAAGAAACTAGCCATCATATTCTTCAAATCATTCGTTTGATTGCTAAAAGAGGTTTGCTTATCATGTCGAAGCTCGGTTCTAATATCATTCCCTTTCTTAGTGATATCTCCTTAAGTTGATGATTTGGCTTTGTAGATTCTTAACTAGCTCTCCTTGGATCCTCATGAAAGTTTCAACATCTTGATTAATGGGTGGTGCTTGTTGAGCGAGTGGGTGATAAGGATTAGAAGCTCGAGGTGGGTTTGAGTGCTTCTATTATAGTTGTTGGGGTTATGGTTTTGAGGAGAAAAACCGAGTGAAAGAAAGTTGTTAGAACGGTAACTTAGAAAGTTACGATCACCTTGAGGTCGGGCTTGATAGATTTTCGTTGAATAGTTACCATAAGCCGCATACACGTTTTTTGGATTGTCATGAGTAGAAGGACAATCAGTGTATGAATGAGGACCCCCACAAATCTCACAAGAAGTTGCTACAGCTTAAACTTGTTGTTGTTGATTTGTAGCCAAAAGTTGCATGTTTTTGCTCATTTCGACCATTGCGCGGGTCAATTCGCTGATATCAGGGTTTGAAGAAGTAGAAGAAACATTGACTCTCGGGTTATTCCTTGAAGATGCGGATGAATCCCAATTTTTGTGATGAGTAGTCATGTTCTCTATAAGCTCTCTACACTCCTCGGGTCTTCTTTTCATAAATGTGCCACCGACGGCTGCATTAATCGTATCACGATCACGAAAAGTTAAACCGTTGTAGAAAGTATCAATTAAGGTGACGGGGAGCATGTTGTGGTTTGGACATCGATCGATCAAAACATTATATCGTTCCCAAGCATCAAAAAGTGATTCATCAGGTTCTTGTGTAAATCCACTAATTTGATTTCGAAGGCTCGTGACCATGGATGGTGGAAAGTAGCGCGACAAAAAGCGTTGAGTCATCTCATCCCAAGTATGAATTGAATTCTTCGGAAGACGATCAAACCATTTTTCGGCATGGTGGGATAAGGTGTGTGGAAATAGGTGAAGGCGAAGAAAATCCATGGTAACCCCGGGCAAATTCATGCTTTGAGTTACGGTAATGAATTTATCGAGGTGTTTATTGGCATAATCATCTGGTAGTCCGCGAAATGGACAAGTTTTTTGAACTTGTTGGATCATGTGATGCTTCAATGAAAACTCTAGAGCCGTGATTTGCATCGGCGCAATCGGTCCTCCTCGTCCATTCATTGTAGGTTGACACAACTCCTCCATCGTTCGAAGGTCGGGTGGGGGAACATTGTTGTTGTTATTCATGTTGGGGTGGGGTGGATTATTGTTGTTGTGCACACCAGCCATAACTAAATCTTCACGAGTCTCGGGCTCTGGATAAGATGAAGATCTAATACGCATACACCTACAAAAGCAAAAGAAAAAGATACCAAAGAAATATAGAATATATATGTACGTGTAAAAATAAAAATAAAAATCTTTTTGGATTTTTGAAATTTTTTAACTTTTATGGATTTTTAACAATTTTTAATTTTTATGGATTTTTGATAATTTTTGAGCAAGAAAAATAACGTTCACGAGTGAACGGATCCCAAAATTCAACGCGTCTCTCACAGAAAACCGTTAATCTTTACGAAAAGAGCCGGCAGCGGCGCCATTTAATAACTGGGTTTTACTTAGTTAAAAAGTTCGTTGTGTGTGTGTCTAATCGAATTGATTACTGGTTAATCGTGCGACTCAGTCGTCTTTTGGTGGAAAACAATAGATTGGTCGTTGTAGTAAATTAAATTACAAAACTTTTAAGTAAATGACGGGTAATTAAAACTAAAACTAATTAAAACGTAAATGGTGCAATATTAAAACTTTTAAAAGTAAATTAATTAAATGACTTATAATTAAAGCTTGACGAAAAGAAATTTGATAAGTTAATAAAAATGAAAGTAAAATTGACAATTTAATAAAAATACAAACTTGAAAAAAAAACTAAGGCAAAATAATAACACTAAACCTGTCGGAATACCCTCCCATCGGAATCCTGTCGGAATCTGATCGGAATACACCAAAAGGAATCTCGTCGGAATGTTGGTCGGAATCCCCTATCGGAATGATTGTCCGTCGGAATGTGATCGGAATCCCAAAATAATTCCTATCGGAATGTTGAAATTCAAAGCTATCGGAATATCCAAAAACACCTCCGTCGGAATCCCCAATCGGAATACCCAATCGGAGTCTCAGAAACCCTTTTCCGATGGTGGACCGGAATCCCCGTCGGAATGCAAAAGCCCTTTCCGATGGTGTTGATCGGAATACAGTGGAAAAGGCAAATAAGCAAAATTACAAATACACTATGAACCAAATAAGCACACAACTAAAAATTTAACCAAAACACGTATAAGAAAAAGCTAATAAGCTAAAATTTAAAAACTTTTAAAAACACTAAATAATAAAAATGTTTAAAAACGATTTTTTTTTATAAAAATAACTTTTATAAACACTTAAGTAAATTTAAGAAAGACACAAATAAGCTATAAAATCAATAATCCAAAACAATCAAAACATAAAAACATAACACTTAATCAAATAAGCATAACAATAAGCACATAAAAATAAAGATTAAGCAAAACAAGAAAGGTAGAATGAGAGATTTATAAAAAAACTTGATTAAAGATAAGATTCAATAACAAAATTTAAAGACTTACTTGAAATTAAAGGCAAGAAATTAAGGTGCAAGACAAGAAAATTAAATGACAATTAAGTAAATGACATGAAATGAAAGGTGGAAGAACTATGTGTCAAATAGTCAACACCTCCTAATGTGATATTAGGAGGGTATTTATAGGAGATTAGGGAGGTTAGCATGTGTTGCTCGTTTCTTTCTTCTCTCGTCTTTTCGTCTTCTAAATTCTTCGGCTTTTTCGACTTTGTCTCGGGATTATTTGAACTCGTCTTATAATTTCTTCATTTATTAGACTTGAGTTCTTCGACTTCATTAAACTTCCGTCTTTAGACTTTTTCTTTGATAAATCTTCAAAATAGGCCTTGGACTTCCGTTCTTTTTGCACTCTTGATCTTTTGACTTCTTCTTTTGTCTTTTTCTTCGATAGAATCCCGTGAAAGCCAATGTTTTCTTCCCTTTTCACATTTTGATCCTAAATCACAACAAAAACACAAACCACGCATAATTCTGACATTTACGACATAAAATACACGTTTTGGCTTGGTTATTATTATAATTAAGTGGTAAAAGGATAAGTGTTTTCACACTTATTACAAATTCAGTGAGATCTGTCACGCTTACATGTGAAACTTTCATTTCTTGATTCCATATTTCATGTATCCATGAACATAAAGGACGCCATTCGTATCACCCATGTATATGAAGTTTTTTTTTCAGTCTAATGATAAGATCCAATCTGCTATCGCACTTACTGTAACACCCCATTTTGGTAAATGGAATGTCACGCGTGATTATGGCGTATCATCAAAGCATACAAGGATAAATATCTTAAATATTACATGACCATAAAGGAAATACCGGAAACAAACATCGGTACCCCAAAGTAAAAGCTCATCATACACAAACATAAGTACTGTAAAGGAAAAGGACTAAACAATGTCCATGGAAATAAGTAGCAAAATGTATGATGAAGTGCATAAAGTAATGAAGGCAAGTACGCTTCCAATCCATATGCACCTACGCTTAGAATCTACGAGCGTCCTTGAGTACCGGCCGTTTTGGGAACATGAAAGGAAAACGGCTGAGCATAACGCTCAGTGTGCGGATATACAAGCATAGCATGAATAATATAAGCATATACAACATATAGTAGTGGAATTGATTAAATCCTAGAAAACCTGGTATAACTTAGTAAAACTAGTTTTATAGTTTCGAAAGCCTTATGTTTATCTTATAAAAAATGTTAAACATGTTAACCATTAGCCAATATAGGTCATAAATTATCAACGTGCATGAATACTTGGATGGGTGACCTCATCATGCAATTAGAGGGGTTGCCTCTAATTAATATAAGTTTGGGTAGGAGGGATCAACTCCTTGTGAAGGATGCAAGGCACACACCACATTCACCTGAATAATCTGTTAAAACATGTAACCTAGGATGCACCCATACGCCCCACATGATAACATAATAATATGGCCAAAAGCTGAAAGGGATGCCACGAGCTATCACTCTACCGTGGTGAAGTCATAACACTAGTGCCTCTAGCGTTATGGTTATGGTACCTCCATAACTAGGTGAAACTGGTCACTCATGTATATGGCTTAGGCATTTAATTAAACATAAGCAAATCAAAACATATAAAACACATACTGGGAAAACAGTTGGCTGCATACGGGGAATCCTAATAAGGAAAGAATGTCCATACTGAAAGGACGGAGAATCCGTACCTTATGTCCAGTGAACGAATAAGACGAACGGAAGAGAGTCCTACTTCGATCTCACTAATGCTACATAAATAATATACGTGTATAAGTGTTCTGATTACTGTGTACGTAACTGGTTTTATACCATGACTTAGCTTGTTTTATGTGTTCATGTCATGTTTTACTGATTTTAACGTTATGCTGTGTTTATCATGTATTATGGATATTCTGACTAAGTATTACTTGTATTTCTTGTATTATTATACTTGTTGTGTAATAATAAGTAACTTTCTAAAAACAGCAAGTTTACTAAAATAGAAAGTTTCCAAAAATAGAAAGTTTCCAAAAATAGATTAACTGCTTAAAATAGATAAGTTTCTAAAAATAGAAAGTTTCCATAAATAGATTAACTGCTTAGAATAGATATGTTTCTAAAAATAGAAAGTTTTCATATTTAAAAATAAGTTGGATTATTAAGCTAATAAGATAAGCTTAAGTTTTACTGATTAATATACTAAGTCATGTGGTTAAATAGTATAGTTTATTAACTAATGCATTTAAATTAAATAAACTATATGTTATAAGATATAATTAAATATAACATGATTTAATTAAACTAAAATGTATATAATACTTAGGTTAAAACATGTATTAATATTTATATTAATATAACTTAAGTCATGGAAATTAATTAATTATATGTCATGTTTAATAATTAATTAATTACTTTAGTCTAAATTTCATGATTAAATACTTAGGTTAAAATCATGTATTATTAATAATAATAATAAACCTAAGTCATGTTTTAATTAAATTAATTAAGTACCATGTTAAATTAATTTAATTACTTGTAAAAACAAATGCACATGTAAAAATAATTAAACTTGTAAAATAAAATAATAAACCGAACCCATGTATTATTTCATAAAAACATGTCGTGAACCGGCCCGAACCAAAACCCCACCACCAACCACCACCCACAGCCGCGGCTGCGGCGGCGGCTGGTGGCTGCCCTGCCATCGAGGACGGCTGCTGCCGCTGCTGCGCCGTGGCTAGCCGCTGCTAGCTGCGAAGATCCCACCAGCGCAAGCCGGTGGTCTCCCCTGCTGCCTCGCTGCTCCCCCCGTCTGACCCAAACAGCCACCGGCGCAAGCCGGTGGTGCTTGCTGCTGCGTCGAGACCCACACCGAGCCCCATAGGGGTCTCGTTTGTGGTTTACAAGGGACACCGAGAGTCCTTTGACTCTCGGTGTGGGTCTCGGCACAGCAGCAAGCACCACCGACTTGCTGCTGCCTCGCTGCGGAGATCCCACCAGCGTAAGCCGGTGGTCTCCCCTGCTGCCTCGCTGCTCCCCCGTCCGACCCAAACAGCCACCGGCGCAAGCCGGTTGTGCTTGCTGCTGCGCCGAGACCCACACCAAGCCCCATAGGGGTCTCGTTTGTGGTTTACAAGGGACACCGAGAGTCCTTTGACTCTCCGTTGGCTGCCGAACCACAAACAAACCAAACAAAACCCTTTTTCCATGTTTTAAATAATCCCATAGCATGTTTATTTAATTGTTTTCGTAGATCTAATCATAAAACATAATTAAATAAAATATTAAAGATTAAGGTTTTATTTTACCTTGACGTGTGATTGAAAATAACACGAACATGAACCCAATAACAAAGATCCAAAAATCAAAATCGAATCTTCCTTGTCTTGTGTGTAGGTGCCGCGGCTATGGGATCCAAAGGAAGCTAGGGTTTTAACTTTTTCTGTAAATTTTTTAATGAAAACTCTGTAGTTTCTATTTCCTTTAATTAAAACCAAAAATGGGCTTGTGGGCGCCCTTCCTCTTTGTGTGTGCCGCGGCTACATGGGCCCACCAAGGGGAAACCCGTAGTTTCCGTGTTCTAATATTTTACGTGTTCTCATGTTCGTATTACGCGACGTTATAATTAGACGTTCGTGTTAACTTATATATACTTATACGTAATCGTAATAATAATTATGTAATTACATAATAATATGATCGTGATTATTTACGTTCATGTTTTCATGTTCGTGATTACAATTATTGTTGGTAATAATTATCGTGCATTACTACATACTTAATACTTATCGTGTAATAACAAGTACGTAATTCTTGTAATTGACATTCGTGAAACGTAAACATGTTATAAAAGGAAAATTCTAATCATGTACGTACGATTATAAGGGTACTATTGTTAGCCCTAAAATGTGAGCGCCAGTTACGGAATTACATTAGTTTAAATATAGCCACACACGCAGGGACTAGTTTTGTTAAGTTAGAATAGTTCATGTGTGTCTAGGCTATATATACCCCTCCATACTTCCATGAGGGGGTGAGGATTCTCATTATTTCTTTTTCAACTTTCTCACTCAATAAAAAACACACCTTTAATAGTCTATCACTTTCTCTCTCTAAAATGTCTAACCATTTCTTTTATCCTCCCCGACCTCTGGATCACCCCTAAATAGCTTTGAATCTTATGATTAACAACTATTCATGGTAAAAGCATGCGGGTTTTACAACTCTTCCCCCCTAAAAGAATAATTCGTCCCCAAATTATAGATAACGTAAACTGGAAAAAGAGGAACATACCTGATTTCAAAACTTGAAGTGAGGGTAAGAAGTCCGGATAGACTCCTCGGTCTCCCAAGTGGCTTCCCGCTCGGTATGATCCCTCCAAAGGATTTTGACGAATGGAATCATCTTCCTCCTCATGACTCGTTCTTGCCTGTCAAGAACTCGTTTGGGTTCCTCTATGAAGGTAAGATCTTCACGAATATGTTCCAGTGGATACTGAACCATTTGAATGGGATGATACTTGTACCCTCTGAGTAAGGACACATGGAAAACATCGTGAACGTGCGAAATCTGCGGAGGTAACGCTAAACGATAAGATACTTCACCCACTCGCTCAATGACATCAAACGGTCCGATGAATTGAGGACTGAGCTTCCCTTTGATTGCAAAACGCTTAACACCACGTGCTGGCGATACCTTAAGATATAAGTCCCTACGATGCTTGTCGGCATAACTCTTCTGATGTGACCGTGCTTCTTGCAATTTCTGCTTAGCTACCACGACCTTCTCGTTGGTCAACTCTATCATTTCTGGTCCTTCAAGTGTTCGCTCACCAACCCGATCCCAGCAGATTGGGGCGCGACACTTTCTGCCATACAACATATCGAATGGATCACACTTAATACTTGCGTGCCAACTGTTGTTGTATGCAAACTCTACCAGACAGATGTAATTGTCCCAATCTCCCGTCCATTCCAACGCACATGACCTCAACATGTCTTCTAATGTCTAGATCGTTTGCTCCGATTGCCCGTCTGTTTGAGGATGAAAAGCCATGCTAAGCTTAATTTTTGTACCCCAAGCTTTCTGCAGACTCCTCCAAAATCACGAAGTGAAATGTGGATCTCTGTCCGAGACAATGCTAGATGGAGCACCATGAAGTCTCATGATCTCCTTCTTGTACGTATCGGCGAGTTTACTGACCGAATCTTCCTTGTGGATCGGTAAGAAATGAGCTGACTTAGTAAGTCGATCAAAGATAACCCAAATCGCATCGTACCTCCTCTTTGTCTGCGGAAGACCGGTAACAAAATCCATGGTGATCTTGTCCCCCTTCCACTCTGGAATATCTAACGGTTGTAGAAGACCGCTAGATCGCTGATGCTCGATCTTAAACTACTGGCAGGTAAGACATTTGGAGACGTAAGTAGCAACATCCTGTTTCATACCACTCCACCAAAAGTATTGCTTGATGTCATGGTACATCTTGGTCGAACCAGGATGAATAGAGAATGAGGAGCTATGAGCCTCAACTAACAATGCTTCCCGGAGTTGTTGATCATCAGGAACACAAAGTCTCGTGCCCTGCCATAAGATACCGTCCGCGTCTACTCGAAATTCTGTCTGCTTCTCCAAATTCTGAATTATCGCCCAGATTTCACCATCATCCTTCTGAGCTTCCATGATCTTAAAGAGTAACTCAGGTTCCACTCTAAGATTAGCCAAGTAACCGTGCTGTCCACGTACCATGATCTCGATGTCTAGTCGCTCTAAGTCTCTAATAACTTCCTCCTTAATTTCAATGCCGTTTATCATTCCGGAATTTCTACTAAGTGCATCTGCCACTACATTCGCCTTGCCGGGATGATATTGTAGATTAATGTCATAATCCTTCAACAGCTCTAACCATCTCCTCTGTCTCATGTTCAATTCACGTTGAGTGAAGATGTACTTCAAGCTCTTGTGGTCCGTGAAGATGTCACATGATTCTCCATACAAGTAATGCCTCCATATCTTCAATGCAAACACTACTGCTGCAAGTTCCAAGTCATGCGTAGGGTAATTTTCCTCATAAGGCTTAAGCTGCCGTGAAGCGTATGCGATCATTTTCCCATGTTGCATGAGAATACAGCCAAGTCCCTTCCCTGAAGCATCACTGTAGATTTGAAATCCACCTGTACCAGATGGGAGAGTAAGAATCGGTTTAGATACTAACTTCTGCTTTAGGTCTTCAAAGCTCTTCTCTCTTTTTTCAGTCCAGACGAATTTCTCCCCTTTTCGCGTCAGTTTGGTCAATGGTAGTGCTAAACAGGAAAAGTTCTCTACGAACCTACTTTAGTACCCAACTAAGCCTAGGAAACATCGAAACTCAGTCGCTGATGTCGGTCTTGGCCACTTGGTAATAGCCTCAACCTTTGCTGGATCCATGTTGATTCCTTCTACTGATACAATGTGACCTAAGAACGCCACCTTGTCTAACCAGAACTCACACTTGGAGAATTTATCATACAGCTGCTTCTAGCGAAGAATCTGTAACACTGTACAAAGATGGTCTTCGTGTTCCTCCTTGGACTTAGAGAATATCAGAATATCGTCAATGAAGACAATGACTAACTTGTACAGAAATTCATGGAAGATTCTGTTCATCAGATCCATAAAAACAGCTAGAGCATTGGTAAGGCCAAATGGAATAACTACAAATTCGTAGTGGGCATAGCGTGTACGGAAAGCAGTCTTGGCGATGTCCTGCTCTTTAACCCATAGCTGATGATAACCCGACCTCAGATAAATTTTGGAGAAATGTGTGGCCCCTTGGAGTTGGTCAAACAGATCGTCAATGCGTGGTAGAGGATACCTATTCCTGATGCTGATCTTGTTGAGCTCGCGATAATCTATGCAAAGACGCATACTGCCGTCCTTCTTCTTCACGAATAAGACCGGTGCGCCCCATGGAGATGTGCTCGGTCGAATGATGCCTCGTTCCAGAAGTTCTTGTAGTTGGTCCTTCAGCTCTATGGGAGCCATGCGATAAGGAGCCTTGGTAATCGGCTCAGCTCCTAAAATGAGCTCGATATTAAACTCTACTTCACGTGCAGGTGGTATGCCCGGAAGTTCTTCTAGAAATACGTCTGGAAATTCTGACACTATCGGCTGATTCTGAATTGATGGATATTCAGCATCCATGTCATGAACAATAGCTAGATAGCCCTCGCAACCATGTGAAAGTAACGCACATGCTTGTAGGGTTGATATGATTTGTACAGACCTTCCGGGTACGAACCCATTGTGAATGTACTCTGGTGCATTAACATCACCGAAGATGACCCGATATATATGGCAGTCTATGGTGGCATGATGTTTGGATAGCCAGTCCATGCCCAATATCATGTCAAAATCATTCATGTCCAGCGGAAGTGCGTCAACAGGACGAACCTTGTCGTCACACTCTAAGGGAAGGCTCTTGTACACATGGGTTATGCGTACAGAGTCTCTCAAAGGCGTGGAAATGTTCAGTACATTCTCTAATGGCATAGGGGATATCCTAACATTTTTAGCATACGCAGTAGCAATGACCGAATGAGTAGCACCCGTGTCAAATAAAACACATGCAACTTGACCATACATAAACAAGATTCCAGTGATGGTACTGTAGACTTGTTGGCCTGATCGTGAGAAGTCGTGTAAATGCGTCCACTGGTAGGAGGCAACTTGGAATCAGCATGTCCAGATATGCCCTCCATCTCGCCCTTACGGCAGTCCTTCATGCGATGACCAGTAAGGCCACCTTTGCATGTAGTGCAAAGAGGATGAGTATACCCTCCCGCAGGGGTCCTTGTTGGTTGAGAGCCTGTTACGAGCAGTATACATGAGACATGGTTTATGGTACAATGGATAATGCGGAAAATCCGTAAGAGTAATACCAGTAATAGCTGGACGGTTAGGCTGTGAACCTCTTTGGTTCTGGTCCCTCCCGTTACCATGATCCTTGGTAGAAGATTGCTAATGTGTCAGAATTATGAAATATTGCATGTAATATAAGCAATGGAGTAAGTGTAAGGACCTGCTGCTGTTGGAGTTTCCAGCGTTGTTACGGTAATTATCATTACCGCCACACCTATCCGTAGCAGAACAGTCTTGAGTCTGACCGTTTCCCTTGGGCTGAGTAGGCTGTTGCTGAGTAGCCGGCTCAGACCGGTCCCCAGTTTTCTGCCTGGAAGATGCAGTTTAGAAGAGATATAAATATTGACATATACTGAAAGAATACGGTTTGGTCACCGCTGAATAACGAATGTTTACCTCTTCTCGGGTCTCTTGGCTTCCCCGAACTCTTCTCTTTCTTGTAGCATCTCCAGCTTACGTGCTGCATCGGCAACTTGTTCCACCGTGTTGAACGTAGCACACACCAAGTTGTTGGCGCCGATGTACGAAGAGCCCACCAGAAGTGGTATGCTTGCTCTTCGGCAGTACCTGTTGCTGCGCCAAGAAAACCAGCCAAGCGAAGAAAGCGCTGCATGAACTCGTTGTTGTTCTCCCTAGATCTCTGTCTTATTCCATGGTACTCCCTCTTCAGCTTGTCTTGCTCAACCTTGGGAAAGAACCGTTCCATCACTAAGTCCCTGAACTGAGCCCAAGTCAAACCAGCCACCCAATCATCACCTCCCTCAGACTGCTTCAGTGCGTTCCACCATGCTAGCACATCACCTTCGAACCTGTAACAGGCCAACCTCGACTTGAAGACGGGGTCACAGCCCATTGCATCGAAGATCTTCTCAATGTGAGCCAACCAGCTTTCAGCTTCACTAGGGCTATCCGTTTTCTTGAAGGATCGAGGGCGTAGCTTATTGAATCTCTCCAGCCATGTGACCAATGTTGCCGGAGGAGGAGGAGGAGGTACTGGGTGCTGTTGCTGATTGTTGGCAGCCTGCACCTCAGCCCTGATTTCGTTCCTCAGCCGAGGAAGCAGAGCTTGCATCGCAGCTTGGACTGCTGCATTGAGTTGTTCCTGCTCGCGTGTGAGAACCATCTGACAGTATAACATAAAAATACATGATTAAACTGATCAACATAAAATATATATACATGAAAAAATTTTATACCAATAAATTATGAGAAAAATTTTATGTAGGAAAACTAGTATATGAATGCACGATGTAGTTTTATGAAAACTTTTATATGCACGAGAGTGAACGCCTATGGTCAGTTCACTCAAAACAAAAGACATGGCGAGGGGACGCCAATGGGTCGGTCCCAAAGTTAAAAGTTTCGATAAAAGCACATGCGACTAAATAGGGCCAGTCCTGTACCAACCATTACTTAGTCAGAAACCTACGACAATGACATATATATGAATGCATGAAAACCGACTGTCAGTTCTAGGAAGACCATAGTGACTACCCACTAATCAGAGGTCGTGTTTTGAGAGCCTACATGTCGAAGCCTTGGCTCTGATACCATAATTGTAACACCCCATTTTGGTAAATGGAATGTCACGCGTGATTATGGCGTGTCATCAAAGCATACAAGGATAAATGTCTTAAACATTACATGACCATAAAGGAAATACCGAAAACAAACATCGGTACCCCAAAGTAAAAGCTCATCACATTCAAACATAAGTACTATAAATGAAAAGGACTAAACAATGTCCATGGAAATAAGTAGCAAAATGTATGATGAAGTGCATAAAGTAATGAAGGCAAGTAAGCTTCCAATCCATATGCACCTACGCTTAGAATCTACGAGCGTCCCTGAGTACCTGCCGTTTTGGGAACATGAAAGGAAAACGGCTGAGCATAACGCTCAATGCGCGGATATACAAGCATAGATAAATAATATAAGCATATACAACATATAGCAGCGGAATTGATTAAATCCTAGAAAACCTGGTATAACTTAGTAAAACTGGTATTATAGTTTAAAAAACCTTATGTTTATCTTATGAAAACTGTTTAACATGTTAACCATTAGCCAATATAGGTCATGAATTATCAACGTGCATGAATACTTGGAGGGGTGACCTCATCATGCAATTAGAGGGGTTGCCTCTAATTAATATAAGTTTGGGTATGAGGGATCAGCTCCTTGTGAAGGATGCAAGGCACACACCACATTCACCTGAATAATCTGTTAAAACATGTAACCTAGGATGCACCCATACGCCCCACATGATAACATAATAATATGGCCAAAAGCTGAAAGGGATGCCATGAGCTATCACTCCGCAGTGGTGAAGTCATAACACTGGTGCCTCTAGTGTTATGGTTATGGTACCTCCATAACTAGGTGAAACTGGTCATGCATGTATATAGCTTAGGCATTTAATTAAACATAAGCAAATCAAAACATATAAAACACATACTGGGAAAACAATTGGCTGCATACGGGGAATCTTAATAAGGAAAGAATGTCCATATTGAAAAGACGGAGAATCCGTACCTTATGTCCAGTGAACGAAGAAGACGAACGGAAGAGAGTCCTACTTCGATCTCACTAATGCTACATAAATAAAATACATGTATAAGTGTTCTGATTACTGTGTACGTAACTGGTTTTATATCATGACTTAGCTTGTTTTATGTGTTCATGTCATGTTTTACTAATTTTAACGTTATGTTATGTTTATCATGTATTCTGGATATTCTGACTAAGTATTACTTATATTTCTTCTATTATTATTCTTGTTGTGTAATAATAAGTAACTTTCTAAAATTAGCAAGTTTCCTAAAATAGAAAGTTTCCAAAAAAAGAAAGTTTCCAAAAATAGAAAGTTTCTAAAAATAGAAAGTTTCTAAAAATAGAAAGTTTCCAAAAATAGATTAACTGCTTAAAACAGATAAGTTTCTAATAACAAAAAGTTTCCATAAATAGATTAACTACTTAAAATAGATAAGCTTCTAAGAATAGAAAGTTTCCATATTTAGAAATAAGATAGATTATTAAGCTAATAAGATAAGCTTAAGTTTTACTGATTAATATACTAAGTCATGTGGTTAAATAGTATAGTTTATTAATTAATGCATTTAAATTAAAAAACTATATGTTATAAGATTTAATTAAATATAACATGATTTAATTAAATTAAAGTGTATATAATACTTAGGTTAAAACATGTATTAATATTTATATTAATATATCCTAAGTCATAGAAATTAATTAATTATATGTCATGTTTAATAATTAATTAATTACTTTAGTCTAAATTTCATGATTAAATACTTAGGTTAAAATCATGTATTATTAACAATAATAATAAACCTAAGTCATGTTTTAATTAAATTAATTAAGTACCATGTTAAATTAATTTAATTACTTGTAAAAACAAATGCACATGTAAAAATAATTAAACTTGTAAAATAAAATAATAAACCGAACCCATGTATTATTTTATAAAAACATGCCGTGAACCGGACCCGTAAACCCGTGAACCGGCCCGAACAAAACCCCACCACCAACAACCACCCACAGCCACGGCTGCGGCGGCGGCTGGTGGCTGCTACCGTTGCTAGCTGCGAAGATCCCACCGACGCAAGTCGGTGGTCTCCCCTGCTGCCTCGCTACTCCCCCCGTCCGACCCAAACAGCCACCGGCGTAATCCGGTGGTGCTTGCTGCTGCGCCGAGACCCACACCGAGCCCCATAGGGGTCTCGATTGTGGTTTACAAGGGACACCGAGAGTCCTTTGACTCTCGGTTGGCTGCCGAACCACAAACAAACCAAACAAAACCCTTTTTCCATGTTTTAATTAATCCCATAACATGTTTATTTAATTGTTTTCATAGATCTAATCATAAAACATAATTAAATAAAAGATTAAAGATGAAGGTTTTTGTTTTACCTTGACGTGTGATTGAAAATAACACGAACACGAACCCAATTACAAAGATCCAAAAATCAAAATCGAATCCTCCTTGTCTTGTGTGTAGGTGCCGCGACTATGGGGTCCAAAGGAAGCTAGGGTTTTAACTTTTTCTATAAAAATATTTTATGAAAACTCTGTAGTTTCTATTTCCTTTAATTAAAACCAAAAATGGGCTTGTGGGCCCCCTTCCTCTTTGTGTGTGCCGCGGCTACATGGTCCCACCAACGGGAAACCCGTAGTTTTCGTGTTCTATTACTTTACGTGTTCTCGTGTTCGTATTTACGTGACGTTATAATTAAACGTTCGTGTTAACTTATATATACTTATACGTAATCGTAATAATAATTACTTAATTACATAATAATATGCTCGTGATTATTTACGTTCATGTTTTCATGTTCGTGATTATAATTATTGTTGGTAATAATTATCGTGCATTACTACGTACTTAATACTTATCGTGTAATAACACATACGTAATTCTTGTAATTAACATTCGTGAAACGTAAACATGTTGTAAAAGGAAAGTTCTAATCATGTACGTACGATTATAAGGGTACTATTCATGGTAAAAGCATGCGGGTTTTACACTTACCTCGGACAGATGCGAGTTAAATATGATTCTGATTATGGACTATGAATAGCACACCATGCTACGATTGGGCGCCATTCATATCAGATTATGTACAGTGATGTTTAGGCTCCTGAATACATTCAGCACGGTTTTCCATCAGGAAAATCTGCACAAATTAATTATGCTTTATAAGCACGTGTTTGTTACCCTATGGCTGCGAAGATCTTCCAGCTATCAGTTATGACACAATTTCTGAAATTCCGTTCATTCATAATCAGCTGATCATTTTAAATTTCCCAGATGTATTTCCAGAAAGACCTACGAGTATACTCCCTATCCACAAGGTGGGACTTAAAATCGAGAATGTTAGGGAACATAACCAGTATCCAAGGCTCTTCACCACATAGCTTCCTTGAGCTAAAAGAGTTAAAGAATCAGCTGCAGAGATGCTTGAACAAAGTTTATTCGCCAGGTGTATCACCATGGTGTGCACCGATTCTGTTTATTAAAGAGAAGGGTGGTAACATGAGATTATGTGTCGACTACCGTCGATTTAAACAAATCACCCTTCATAACCGTTATCCTCCTCACGTATTGACGACGTATACGATCTACTACAGAGTGCTAAGCACTTTTCCAAGATCGATTTACGATCATGCTGACAACAATGACGAGTGAAAGAGCAAGACATTTCCATGACTGCTATTCGTACACGATTTGGTCATGCTAAATTCATGATTTTGTTCTGGTCTCATGAATGCTCCAGCAGCATTTATGGACCTGGTGAATGAAGTTTCCCATGAACTCATAGAAAATTCATTATTGTTTCCACCGACGACAACCTGATCTTCTCTAAGTCAAGAGAAGGGCACGAAGACCATATTCACACTATGTTGCAAATTCTACGACAGAAGTAATTTCACCCTAAAATTTTTTCTAGTTGGAATTCTGGTTGATTACAGTGACACGCTGAATCACATTGTTTCTCACGACTTGTTTTACTATGACTAAGCTTACGCGTAAAGGAGAGAATCCTACACTAAATTATGTGTTCCAGAGGATCCTACGCTAAGAGTAGTCATTGTGAACGTAGAAGGGACAAGATCTCCATGGGTTTTGTTACCAGGCTACCCCAGGCTCAGAGGAAGTATTTGAAGGTTTATTAGTATCATAACAATTATATAAAACCCTAAACGAGATCAAAGCACACATAGCGGAAGCGATTTAACAAGATTATAACACAATTATAATTAATTAAATTAGGGTTACATACCTTTACAATAATGCAAATCCACAAGACAAAGAACGAATCACCAATTCGGGTTTATACTGTATATCACCAAGATATAGTCTAATGTAAGACTATATTACGATCTTGTACACACGTAATACAACGAGCTAACCGTGATTCTATCACGTGTAAACCGAGCTATATCGATAGTATAAAATCTACCCAACAACCCTAGAGAGGGGCTAGGACTATATTTAAACTAAAACCGAGCACCAAGAAAAACCACACCAAAACCCTTTGTGGGTTGGGGTTGCGATCGGCCAAAAGGAGAGGAGAGGGAAGATATTCAAGTTATGTTGATTATGAGGGGTAATGGGATGTATTTGTAGGCCTAGAATACATGTAGCTCAAACAAATAAAAGGCCAGTTTTGCCTTCCCCTTGTTGTGCCCTAACCGACTCTCAAACACCCCCATATGGGGTGTTCCGGAACATTCCGTCCTTCTTCCTTTTTAATCCTCTTTCTATATATTATTTAACACTCGTTAATACTTAACTCTTAATTAATTAACGATCGTTAACGTTATAAAGTTATACAGCTCGATTTAATTAAATAAATATAATATATATATTTTCTAAATAAATTAATAAATAAAATAAATATATTTATTAATTAAATTAACTCTTTACGTATTGTGTGTAATCCCGTAATCTCAAGTTCGATCCTATCACACGAATATTAAATATAAGTCCATAAACTTTTAGCTCCCACTTGGACATATTTTGAATATCGTGATTACATTGACTAGCGTCTAGTTACACTTAACAATGTCTCTAGTACAACTCGAGCAAGGTCTCCTGGATAAAACCTATTAATGATTCATCATTATTATTATCCTTTTATTTCTAATGCAACGTTAATAAGGATATGGATCTCAGTCATTCCTTTCATTAACCATTTTGTTTCTCGTTCACAGATTCTGCAAGATTACCAAAACAAATTTAGGTGTGGCCACACAAACACCTTACTAATCCCACGAGGGGCCCAACTGTATTAAACTCCAAAACGAAATTGGAGGAAATAAATTCTATATTGACTACAAGCAAAATTTATGAATTTTGCAACACTTCCGAAAATAATCCTTATAGCTACCAGTTACGTTTAGCGTTAGATTATTCAACAGAGATGCACTAGATTCATAACAAGTTCCTGGTATCTCAAGTCTAAGGATAACTATTTGTGATTTACTTAATGACAAAGATCCATAAAGTAAAATCATATAGTTGGGATAAGTCCAATCTTTAATTCATCGAATATCATCCAAAATCGATTAATATTATTTCAAGTATAATCTATCGCTATTTTGATTTGTCTTAGTTTAATAATATTCCCACATTATTAATCGACAACGGACATTTAGCATAATATTTATTCATGGATTAAAACATGTAAAATAGGATACAAAATTAAATAATAAGAATAAACGAAACCCAATCTATTTTATTAAATAATAATGTCTTAACATTCTATATCCAAATACTAATCACAGATTTATTGCATGAGTTCGCTAGCTAGTTGCAGCCCAAGCGCCTTGGCATGCTTAACTACCTTTGGTCTAGGCAAAGCCTTCGTTAGAGGATCAACTACGTTATCATCTGTGTGAACTTTCATTAATTTGATTTCACGAGCTTCAACTTGTTCTCGGAGTAGTGATGTCTACGTTTAAACTGTCTGGTGCCTTTCATGACTCCAGAATCATTGGAGAATATTATTGCGACAGAATTGTCACAATACATATCTATAGGTTCTTTAATTGAAGGCATCAATCCAAGATCTCCAACAAACTTCCTAATCCAAATAGCTTCCATTACAGCTTCTGAAACAGCCATGTACTCAGATTGAGTATCATGCATTGCAATCGTTGTGTGTTTCTTGCTCTTCCAGTCAACTGCTCCTCCATTGAAACAAAAACGTAACCCGTCTGAGACTTCGTATCGTCTTTATCACATTGCCAAGTCGCATCACAAAAACCTATCACATTTAGTTCTGTGTCTGGTTTCCCTCCAAATACCAAGAACATATCTTTCGTACACCTCAAGTACTTTAGAATATGTTTAACAACAGTCCAGTGGAGCTTCCCTTGATTCTGTTGGTATCTACTGACCAAGTTCTGAGCAAACGCCACATCAGGCCTTGTGCATCTAACAACATACATTATAAATCCTACAGCCGAAGCATAAGGCACCTTCTGCATGTATGCCTCCTCTTCAAGAGTTTATGCATCCATCTCATGACTCAAATTATGCTTAACTTCCATAGGTTGAAAACCTTTCTTGGAATTATGCATATTATACTTCTTCAATATCTTATCTATATAAGCATCTTGACTTAGACCAATTAACCGTCTTTTCCTATCCCGATAGATCTTAATTCCTGGAATGTATGCAGCTTCTCCTAAATCCTTCATAGAAAAACATTTACCAAGATAATCCTTGACATCTTTAAGTCTTGGAATGTTACTTCCCATGATTAATATGTCATCAGTATATAGGACTAGGAATACTACATCACTCCCACTAGCTTTGCGATATACACATGGCTCATCACGATTCTGAATAAATCCAAACTTTCTTATTTCTTCGTCAAATCTTTTATTCCATTGACGTGATGCTTGCTTCAAACCATAAATAGATCTTTGGAGTTTGCACACGTGTCCTGGATTCTTAGGATCAACATACCCGTCTGGTTGCTGCATATAGATATCTTCATCTAAGCGACCATTCAAGAAGGCAGTTTTAACATCCAATTTCCATATCTCATAGTCATAGTATGCTGCTATACCTATGAGGATCCTAATAGCTCTTAAGTCTGCTACAGGAGAAAATGTCTCCTCGTAGTCTATGCCAAAAGTTTGAGTAAAACCTTTAGCTACTAAACGAGCTTTATAGGATTGTACTTTTCCGTCCATGTCGGTTTTCTTCTTGTATATCCACTTATGTCTCACTACTTTAGCATTCGGAGGTGGTTCTACAAGAATCCAAACATCATTTACTTTCATGGATTTCATTTCCTCATCCATAGCAATCATCCACTTATCCTTCTCAGGATCAAGTATGGCGGATTTATAATTAGCAGGTTCACCAAGATCCCCTACTTCATCATCATCCTCTATGTTAAGACATTATATTTCTATTTGTGTTTTTAATCCTTGCGGATCTATGTAGAGGAACTAATTGCGGTGGAACCACCAGACTTTCTGGTTCTACATGAATTACATCGCTAGTATTTTCAGAAGGTAATGTATCTATATGACTCTCTTCAAGATCATAATTTCTCCCACTGAATTCTTGATTTACAAGATCAGATTCAAGGAAGTCTCCATACCTAGCAACAAACACTTTGTTCTCAGGTGGATAATAAAAGTAGTAACCCATAGTTTCCTTAGGCTATCCTACAAAGATACATTTCACAGATCGTTGTTGGATTTGTCACCCGAGTCACGTTTCACATACGCCTCGCAACCCCAGACCTTAAAATAAGACAATATGGATTATTGCCATGCCATAGTTCATATGGTGTCTTATCGACCTTCTTTGTGGGAACCATATTTATAATGAGAACAACAAACTCTAAAGCATAATCCCAAAAGGATAAAGGTAAAGCTGTAAGATTAAACATAGATCGCACCATATCCAATAATGTACGATTTCTCCTTTCGAATACACCATTTTGTTGTGGAGTATAGGGAGAAGTAAGATGTTGAACAATTGCATTCTCACTTAGATAATCTATAAACTCTTGACTTAAATATTCACCACCTCTATTAGAACGAAGAGGTTTAATCTTCTTTCCTAGTTGTAGTTCTACTTCTGCTTTAAACACTTTGAATGTTTCAAATACCTCATGTTTATGCTTAAGTAAATAAACATAACCATAACAGCTATAATCATCCGTAAATGTTACGAAGTAGTTAGCACCTTTCCTTGACAAATGTCTAAGTTGCCCGCACACATCAGTAGGTATTAAACCAAGTAGATCAGTATCTCTTTCAATATTGCTATTAAAAGGTTTCTTGGTCATCTTCCCAAAGATAAAAGACTCTCATTTATCGAATGATTCAACATCGATATTTTTTAAAAGACCTTTACGTTGAATCTTTTGTATACGAGTCTTCCTAATATGGGCAAGTCTACAATGCCAAAGATAAGAGTTCTTGTCAAACTTTCTCTTCTTATTCATGCTAAAGACAGATTTATTATTCTTGGATTCATTATCATGCATGTCTATTTCAAACACACCATTCACATAAATTGCAATAAAATAGAAAATACCATTTTTCTAAACAGAAATTCCATTATTACCAACCGTGTGAACGAACCCATTATTTAACAAACAAGAAAAGGAAATAACACCCCTAACAATTCTAGGTGCATAATGACAATCATTTAAAATCAGTACTAAACCCGAAGGTAAAACTAGATTAAATGTTCTTATAGCTTCAACCGTTGCTTGTGCGCCATTGCACACTTGCAGAAATTGTTCCCCATAGGAAAGCTTCCTTTCTAGATTAAATCCCTGCAGCGTATTACAAATGTTAATACCGCATCCCGTATCATATACCCATGAATTAAATTTGTATGTTAAACTGAACAGTTCAATCATAAATAAAATACCTGAAGCTGCAACGCTCTGCTCAGACTTCTTCTTTATTTCTCGTAACTCTTCAAGGTAAAGAGGGCAATTCCTCTACCAGTGACCACTTGCCTTGCAATGGTGACAAGTCTCATCCTTCTGAGATCTATTATTCTTTACAAAGTTCTACTTAGGTTTCGAATAAGTCACAACTTGTTTGCCCTTATCATCCTTGCCTTTGCCTTTCTTCTTGTTCGCTTGCGGTTTTGGCTTACTCACTATACCTTTTTGTATGGTTAGTACAGAAGGCGTAACGGTAGGTGCCTTGTCTTTTACCCCTTTTTCATAGTCAATGAGCATTGCATGCAAATCATTAACTGTCTTCCCCGTGCAATGCATATTATAGTTTTTAACAAAATCATTGAAGTCCTTGTTAAGGTACCTATTGATCAAGTTAATAGCCATATTATGATCATAGGGTTTTCCTAGTGCAATGAGCTGTTCCGTATAACCCCTCATCTCCAAGTAATGGGCACTTACAGACTTTCTTAGAGCTTGCTTGCAGTTATGCAAAGCATCTACTGTCCTAGATCTCCACAGCTTGCGGCTTCTCGAACATAGCCTTGAGCTCATCAAGCATTCGCTTAGGTGAAAATAGTTCATACTTCTGTTGAAGTAAAGGAGCCATTTTACCTAGCATTAAGCAAGCTACCTTAGAGTGCTTCTTAACATTAGTAGCATGTTCAAGCCTTTGCGCATCAGATGCTCCTTCAGCAAGATCCTCCAGATAGGGAGTAGTCAAGATATCAATAGTACCCGCTACTCTCAAGACAATTCTTATTGAGCGGTACCAATCATTGATGTTTGGGCTAGTAAGTTCAGGACGTTCAAAGAATGCCTTGAACGCAGAACTTATAGTGTTATTGGTGGGTTGAGCCATTTCTATTGAAATAAGTTCAAATATTAGTATTTTCAATAACAAAATACTTTCAAGAAAATAAAATTACCCTGGTGTAAAAACCATATTATTTTTCTTGAATTCTAGAACTATATTGACATAGATCCATTACATCAGTTGATCTGCTAGTAATGAATGTACTCAATGTAGCGACTTGTCGAACAATTCAATTGACAAACAATTTTCAATTTCTAGATTTTTAAGGGATTTACATTGCTAAAAAAACGTTTTGCATTGTAAACATGTTTCATCCCTTCCGAATGCATTAAGTTTCCAGATTTCACTGAGTAAATTAATTAAGTCTCCAGATCTCACTGAGTAACTTAATTAAGTCGTCTAATCTGAGTAACGTAAAACCATCATACGAATTCTCATTCTACGAAAGGTTTTCTCTCCATCACAACATCACCCAAAAATCTCATTTGATGACGAAGTAATTTCAAGTGTTCTTCAATTAGGAGCATTCGACTTAAATTATAAGGGTACAAATTTGATGTCAAAATCAATGTATGGAGAAGGACGCATACAACTCCATATCACAAGTTTAATAAAACATTTAGTAAACTTTTTCACGAGACTAAATTTCTACATATATTATGTTGAGGTATTGGTTAAACCAATTAAAGAATTTACCCACAACTATTCACAACGTACTTCTGCTAGAACTCGGCTACACACAAAGCAATATCCTTATTCATTGTGTTTCGGATGTGAATTTGTGGTAAATCACCCTTAAGGTATAATTCAATTAATAATCGTAGGTAATTTCAATTTGACGCACAGGCGATCCGAGAATTTGGTCAGCGACTAATGGCTTAACACCTCATTCCTTTACCGGGTACATGACTAGCGGTGCGTTAAACTCACTTTATAGTTTGTCAAAAGGAGTAGGCCGTTAGATTATTATTGCAATTCACCAATCAACGTAATCTTATGTAATTTAAATCTCTAACAAATTAGTATTTTTATATGATTTAGTCCATATTATTTCTTTTCATAAAAAACCCTTGTTTGCAACAATTCAACAATTTTTAATATAAACAAGTAAAAAAAAGTAAATCATAAACACATAATAACAATTTATATGTGCAATAAATGAATCAAATAGCCACATGCATACGATTTATTCAATAATCATCAAATCTAGGTCTTTATATTTATATAAAAGTCTTCCTTAATTCTATATTTATTGAATCAAATAATCACGTAGCACATAAAATCATATAAACATATAATTTTACGATCCATGAAAACATGCACGTTATCATGGATTCCCCACAAATCTTAGCAATTAAATCTCTTTGGATCGTAACCATACATGACATAACAATTAATCATGCAATTTAATCTAAAATTATCCCACATGTAATTTAGGGTTTCAAAACAATTCTCTTTTTCTTTTTTATTAAAAAATTCGGCCAAAACCCTAATTTTTAAAAAACAAAACCCTAATTTAAGAAAACCTAAAAAACATGTAGTTTTAACTCAAAACAATTATTAGTTAAAAAACTTTAGATTTTCGATAATTATAACATGTTTAAACGACTCTTGATGCCACTGAAGGTTTATTAGTATCATAACAATTATATAAAACCCTAAACGAGATCAAAGCACACATAGCAGAAGCGATTTAACAAGATCATAACATAATTATAATTAATCGAATTAGGGTTACATACCTTTACGCTAAAGCAAATTGATGAGATGGCATTTATACAGGATCTCATCGTTCTTTTCGGGCTTTAAATGCATAAAATGTCATCAAAATACCATATATATGCTTGTGTTTATTTACTTGTGTATTTTAGGCATGGATATCGTGAAAAGAGACAAAAGATCACAAGAAACAAGGAAAAACGAACACGAGAAACGAAGCCGCACAATGAACCGGGCCCTAGTTTGTGATTTTCCAAGATAAAGTCCTTGAAGTATTGAAGATGTTCAAGAATGATCCCTCATCAATGAAGAAATGACACTTAATACCCTTGTATATTAATAATTACAAGTTTGGTCCCTTAAGTTTGTCAAAATGACAAAAAGGTACCTCAACTTTTTGGCAAGATTAGTCCCTCAAGATTCAAAATTGTCAACAATGGTCCTCTAATATGTCAAACAAACATTGAAGACCTTCAAAGATGAAGAATGTCCAAGATCAGTCCTTCAAATATCCAAAAATGGCAAAACAAGTCCCTAAAATACTTTGGAAAACTTTTTGGGAAAAAAGTATAAAAACTAAAACTTAATTAACAAAGGGTTTCAAGTTTTGGGCTGAATAAACATAGTTTACAACAACTACCAAAGAACAAGGACCAAACCTACCATTCTCAAAGTTCAAATCCTAATAACACGCGGGTAACAATTACTGTTTGGATTAAACGTGTTACTGTTCATGTTTTTACCCAGGATAAAAAAAGAAGCAAAACAAAGGGATAAATGAAATTGGGAGTACCCACGTGTGATTCATGTCATGTCAATCAAACCCCAACAACAAAAACCTCAATCCCACAACCAGTAAGACCCCACAAGGCCTCCCCTGCTCCAATATCTAGACGACACATGGCAAGGACTAGTGACTTGGCAAGATCAACAAACCAATGGCATTCCTTAGTCTCCAAGAACAAAATGAACGTCCATGATCCCTCCAAACAAGCTGTCATCAAGACTAGAAGCTTCTTCAAGGATATTTTAGGAATTTTATGTCATTAGGGTTTGTGAATAGTGCCCATTTCATGGCCTATAAAGAGAGCCCCGACTTGTGGTGAGCCTCTTATTCCAGATTTTTACGTAGTTTCCTTTTGTAATTCCTTTTTAAATTTAATGAAAGTTTGGTTTGTCAAAAAGTTTTGATTCTCTTTCAGTTTTCTTTAAAAGTTGGTATAAGTCTAAGCAAGGATCTTAGTTCCATTTATCTGTTTGTTTGAGTTTTGAGGAAGGGTTTTATGTTGTAAAATCCTTGTTTTCAAAAATCAGTGGTTATTTTACTTAGATCCTTGTATGTTTGTTGATCTTAGCAGGTACAAGGGAAGCTTGTGGTTGTTCTTGCTACCACATAAGCTCTAAACAACCCAAGGTGTGGATTGTACATCTTGGAGGTTTGATCTTTAAATCCCTTTTACTTTTCTGTCAATATATTTGATGTTATGTGAGTTGTGGATTTGATGGGTTAATTGCTTGTGTTTTAGTTTAAAGTTGCTTAATAGGGTATATTAGATCTCATATCACCTCGATCTTGTTGTATCTAAGGGTTTAATATCGGATTGGAGTGTAAAAGTTGGATTAAGGGGTGTTTGTTTCTACTGATTCTAAGGCCTTAGGGCCTTTGATCTTGGTTATTTGTAGTTTGTAGTTGTTTACTTGCTGGTTTATAACGTATTTAGGGTGTTGGTTTAGTCTAAGACAAAGAAACACTAAAAAAGGTAGGTTGCTAGTTTATGCATACTAAATTCAGGTCAAACACATCAGAAGGTTTTATATACTTGTTTGATTTATTTGAGGTCTGAAATTTGGCATGCTAGTAGTTTTAGTGGTTGCTTAACTATGCATAATCTCGTTTACAAGTTTGGTAGCTTATTGTAGGATTTACAGCTTTTTGAAATTCAGTATTTGGTCAAGTGTATCAGCTTATGTTCATGGTCTGCATGCTATTTGATTTGATCTGTTGAGTGCTCTAATGTGTTTGGACTTGTGATATTTTTATGTTTCTTGACTCCCACTAAGACAAAGCTTATTGGGGTGCCTTTGTTTCCAAAAATCATCAACAAACAAGGCTTGAAATCAAGCTTAAAGTTACCTGTTTAAGCAGTAGTGGGAACTCCTTTCCCACTACTTGTTACCACTGTTAGTGTAAAACTTGTTCCAGCTTATTATTAAGCCAATTGAGCTTATTGAAACGTGCAATAACTTGGATTTGGTAATCAGTCTTCCTGATTTGACCCATTTAATCATTCTGGAGCTTTTGGGCTTTTGACTTTAGGGTTTGACTAGAAAACCAACTTATTTGACTTTTTCATAAGTGCTTATTGTCTTTTTCAGCTTATTTAGCTTAGCTTATTGGTATTTTCTTGATTGATTTGTCTTAATTAAGTCCTTTAGAGTCTTTTGCAACTTAAATCAAGTTCTGAAGTGGTCTAAATCTCTAAGTCGACTATTTTGTCTTTTAGTAAAATCATACTTGGCTTATTTATGGCTTATTGGTTAAGCTTTTTCAAAATTTCTTTTTACAGATCTCTTTAGTAACCCAAAAGAAGGTTGTGTGTCAAATTAGAGCTTATGGCATTAGCTTATAGCTTAATGGGCCAAAAAGCCCATTAAGAATAAGCTGTTGACTTATTAAGCTGTGATAAGCACATTTTTAGCTTTTGAGCCTGATGAGGCTGTATTTATACATAGTCTCATCGTCCAAATCGGGCTTAAAACGCTTAAAATATTATCAAAATACCCAAATATATGCTTGTGTTTGTTCATTATGTATTTTAGGTACGGATATCATGAATTCACGAAAAGATCAAAGGAATCAAGCAATAACGAACACGGGAAACGAAGCCGCACAAAGAACCAGGCCCAAGTATGAAATTACAAAATTGCCCTTGAAGTTTTGAAGATTGGCAAGATTGGTCCCTCAACTTTGGAAGACTTGTCAACTTGAACCCTTGTAAAACTCATTATTACACATTGGGTCCCTTAATTGACAAGAGTGTACAAGAAAAGCCCTTGAAGATTACATTTATTGCACATTTGGTCCTTATACAAAGTTTACAAAACCCTTGTGCCATATTTGACAATTGGCTCAAACTATTTACAAAGGGATTTTGGTATTTGAGCTGCCAAACTAAAATGACAAAGAAAGGGGAGTACAAGGACCATAGTTGCCCAAACAAGGAAAGATCACCAGCCATTTATAGCTTGACACGTAACTCTCCCACTCCACATCACCTATCCACGCGTACATCCACTAACCAGTTTTATTATTACTTTAATTAATTTAAACAAGTTAATTAGTAATAAAATTAGGCGCCTAACATGGAGCTGTTTCCCAAATTTGGATTAAACATTAGTTCTTCACCCCACTTAACCCCCATAAACCCTAATCCCAATTGCCCTTAAACCAAAGGGGTTTGCCCCACAACTTTCCAGATCCTAAATTAAGAATCCTCTCACTACTTTCCCGCCTCTAAATCAAACCCCACATCACCCAACACCATCACATGGGCTTCTCCTGCCCCACCACTCACAAGATACCAAAACCTTGACAGAAAATGGACGATTCTGATCCTATGGCGTGTTGGCTACTCAAAATTAATGGCTGTGTTGCATTCTTACAACTGGCACTACTCACAAGATGGCAAGACCAGGGTTGAACATTCAAAGATGCTGGAAAATCAAACGAATATGCCAAGGGTATTTCTGGAAAACATCAAACTAGGGTTTTCATTATTCTAGAATCTTCATGTTTTAGTGTTTAAGGAGCATGCAACATGTGCATTTGCCCTTTCTTCCAGTTTCAACTTTGTAATTTTTTTTAAAGTTAATGAATAGTTATAGTGTTTCCTTAAATCTATTTGTAGAGTTGTACTGAGTTCCTTTACTGCTTTTTATTAATTTAGAATCATTCTTTTTCATTGCAAGTGTAGTCAAAAGGTTTTCAAAGGTTTGAGTTCTTATTTTTCAGAAAAATCATATTTTAAGAAGTTTTATTGAAAAAGTTTTTCACAAGATGAATTTATCTATTACATGAAGTGATAGTGGATTGTGTAGTAATTTCAGCTTGTGGTTCAGCTTTTATCAAAGTTTTCTATGTTTTCAAATTTTCCTTCAAAATCAGTTTTTTTAAGATTATTTGTTATATACCCTATAAGCTATAAGCTTTCTTAGTCAATAAGCCAAGTTTATAGCTGTATAGGGTTGTTAACCAGATAAGCTTGTGTTCTTGTTTTCTTTATCTTAGCAAGTTCTTAAGGAAGCATTCATTTGAAGATATATCAGGTGTGACTTTGGAAGTCACACCATCACTCTCTACTCTCAAACAGCAGCATCATTCAAAAGCTCAGCTTAAGCTGAAAGGAAGATGGCAATCAGCCCATCCCTCTAATTTGGAAGTAAATCAGATAGGTACTTAGGCTGAACCCTTGTTTTTCAGTTTTCTGTGAATGCATTTGATTTTGTGTAAATCTGTTTGCTAGTGTTATTAGGAAGTTGGTTTATGCGTATTTGATGAAAATATGCATGTTAGATTAGGTCTCAATTAGTTTAAGTTGATTTGGCAAGTGTTATTTTGTTAAACTTTCAGTTTTTGAATATTAAGGGGTGTTTGGATTTGGGTTTTAACTGAAATTGGTTAAAATATTTGGGTTAAAAACAGGTCTAACACACTCAATATAATAGTTATAGGTTTTATTCAGTGTTTTGTCTAAGCTTGGCATGATATAAATGAGTTTTGCATACTAGTTATTTAGTTAAAACAGTCAAAGACCAAATCTGAGTTGTTCTAGTTATTTTAAATCTTGAAATCTTGTGGGCTGCTAGATAAGCTGATAATAGAGGTTTGTTGATAGCTTATTTTTGTTTTGGTGGTGATTTGATCAAGTATTAGTAGTGTGAAATACGTTTTTGTGCCATTTGCACTAGTCCACTGTTCATCAGAAACATTCATAGTTTATCAGTCACTTAACAGGGCAATTTGTGTGTAAATTTTGTGAACAACTTGGCTATTTTCTTGTTTATTTGACTCCCCACAACCCAACTGGTTGTGGGGGTGCCTTTGGATCCAAAAGAAACCAAGTTAATCTCAAGTTACAAGTCAAAAGGTCACCAGACCTTGTTTTTTGTTCTATCAGTGGGAACCAAGTTCCCACTGCCAGTGTTAAACTTCCCCCCTGCTTAGCTACTGGACAAAAGTGACTCACATGTCACTATCAGTTTTTCTTTTTTTTGTCTTTAGTGAGCTAATTTAGGAATTAAAACTTGATTTTAGTTTTGTAATTTTTCTTATTTATTTTCTGATTTTTCTATTTAGTTATTTCATTTTACTGTTCATCTCCTATTTTTTAGATTAAATTGCAATTTAAATTAGTTTTTAATATTCTGTTTTTGTCTTTTAGTGTAAAAAATTATTATTTTTCAGTTTTACAATTTTTCTTAGACTTAGAAAAATATTTTAAGACTTTTAGTTTAAAAAGATTTTACTGTTCACATTTTTTTATTTTTTAGAATTAATTTTAGTTTAATTAGGGTTTTACTATAAACTATTTTGTCTTTTAGTGAAAATTTTTACTTTTCTCAAACTTTTCATTTTTCTACTGTTCATTAGTATAATTTAGGATTTTTAAAATTGTCAAATTATTTTTAGCATTATTTAATATTTTTAATCATTATTTTAGTTTAAAAATAGTTTTTAGTGTTTTAAAAATAGAAAAATAGTTTTTAAAATTTAGGAAAAATACTTTTTATTCTTTGAATAATATAAGTGAGTTATTTGTTCAATAAAATAATATTTTAGGCTTTTTGTTAATTATATTTAATTTTAGGGCTTTAATTAGCATTTAAAATTGAATATTTAATTAGTAAAAGGTTTTAAAATTTATTTATTGAATTTATATTCTTATTTATATTATTTTAGACTTAGTTTTAATTTTTAATTAATTTTTAAGTTTAATTTTTAATTTCGTCACGTTTTACGTATTTACGTTTGCGTTTTTACGTTAAATCGTCGTAGTGTAATCGTAATCGTAGCTCGTCTTTAATTTTTCTCTTCTAAACCAAAAACGTCACTAATCCAAACTTTGATTTTATATATTGGCACACTTAATCCACACACCTCCTTCGAGAACGAACCCGCATTTATTCGACTTGTCGGTTTTCCTAAATCGTCGAGTTTAATACTTGCCACTCACACACGTTTTTCCTAAAACGTGTACGATTATACATACATCAATTTTTGGCGCCGCTGCCGGGGAGGTGTTTTTAGTGTGCCATTATTAGTATCGTGTTTGTGTGAGTAGTGCGTTTTTGCTTTTCAATTTTTAGAAAGCGTAAATAAACGTACATACTCATTTTTGTTATTTTTCATTAATATATTATAGTATCCAAATAAAACGTGTTTAATTTTCCTAAATTAAACACAAACCAATCATTTTACTATATTATAGATATCCCATTATCGTTTTCGTTTTTCTTTGTGAATATATTACTATATTGTACTTACGTAGAACAATAAATATACAAGTACTCCAAAAGCGTGAAAACGCAACCTTGATTCGGGATTTCATCACTCGATCATTGTATTCGAATCTAAAGCAAAAGTTTAAAGGCAAAATAGATAAATACTTTCGTAAGGCTTAATTTCAATTAACACAAACTATAAGGTGGGTATAAGGCGGTTGTATTTCACGACCTAAGGGAAAAAGGCTCTTAAGTGCTTAGCGCCGCCTCGTTTCCCCCGCTTGCTTGTGCGTGTTTTGAGAAAGAGGGCCAATCGAGGGTTTGCCGCCCAAATATTAACTACGTATCATATATATTTGCTTATTTTCAAGATTAAACGCTCTTTAACGTTTTGGTGTTCCACCAACATTCTAAAGTCATCGAAGGCGTTCACTTCACGTGACCGTTTTCATTCCTTGAGGCTCCTTTAATCGAGAAGATCGATTCGAGGAGAGATTTGTAGATTTGAGTCTACGTAATACACAAAAATCCAAAAAAATTAAAAAACTATCAAAAACCAAAAAAATTGAAAAATCGAAAAAGCCGCAAAAAGAATTTTCTTTGCTACCACCCATTCTACGCTTAGTGCATGCGCACTCAATCGAAGGATTATTTTAATTCTAGCGACGCTTCGAATCGACGCAATCGTAATCGAAGGAATCGACGATGTAGACGAGAATTAGAAACCGACGTTCCTAATATCGTTGTTGAAGAAACCGTAGAGGAGATGGCCGACAATCGTTCGATGATGGAATTGGTCCAAGCACCCACCGAGGGTTATGGAGACGCGATCATAATTCCCGCTATCGAAGCGGAGAATTTTGAGATTAAGAGCGGAATGCTTTCGTTAATCCAAGCTACGAAGTTTCGAGGTCGTGAAGCCGATAATCCTCACGACCATATTCGAAATTTTGATCGTCTTTTGGCCACGAGCAAGTTTAAGAACGTCAACACCGATGTCGTCAAGCTTATGTTTTTTCCGTACTCGCTCGATGGTGCCGCCAAGGATTGGTACGAGAAAGTGCCACCTAATTCCATAACTACGTGGAAGGATCTCGTTTCCAAGTTCGTTAATTATTTTTTCCCACCGTCTAAGACGAGGTTTTTCAAACATGAAATTACGAAATTTGAGCAAAAACCTAATGAATCTTTTAGAGACGCGTGGGATCGTTTTAAGGAATTGCTTAGGCAATGTCCTCACCATGGTTTTTCTGAGTTGCACCAAATCGATACGTTTTACAACGGTCTTAATTTTCAAGAACAAGATTCGTTGAATTCCGCCGCCGGTGGCAACTTTTTGTGTAAAACTCCGAAAGATGCATTGATAATTATCGAAAACCGATCCAAGGTTTACCAACTCCGCAACGCACCGAGTGTTGCCAATGTCGCCAATGTTAGTAGTTCTAATCGCGACATTGAGAGGGTTGATGCGAAAGTCGACAAGTTGACGAATGTGTTTACGTCTTTTCTCGTTGAAATGCAAAAGAAAGACGCTCCTGCTACGGTGAAAGCGGTTGAGGTTTCGTGTACGTTTTGTGGTGGACCTCATAATTATTATGAGTGTGCGGCTACGGATGGCCAAACGTCGAATGTGAGTGCGTTAAATGGAAACAACAATTTTCAAAATCAAAATAATGCGGGTCCATCACAACAAGGCAATTATAACCAAGGCAACAATTTTAATCAAAACCGAAACAATTTTCAAGGAAACAATCAACAAGGAAATTTTTCGAATCAAAATCCAGGTTATAATCAAGGTCGTAATTTGAATTGGCAAAATCGAGACTATAATCAAAACTCGAATTTTTCAAACAACAACAATCAAGGAAACAATTTTTCAAGTGGGAATCAAAACAATTTTCAAAGAAACAATCAAAACCAAGGTAACTTTAATTCAAATCAAAATAGTTCGTCAAACGATTTTCAAAATTACATGAAAACGAATGAGGCTAATATGAGACGATTAGAGGGAGAAATTGGTACTTTGAAAAACGACTTTACAAATACTTTGAAACTTCAAAACACGAAGATTGAGCAAGGACAAATTGACATTAAAAAGATGTTTTCGGCCATTATGAACAAGTCCTCGGGTGCTTCATCGAGTTCGTTACCTAGTGACACCGTTGCAAATCCGAAGGAACAATGTAAAGCCGCCTCGTCTCGTGAGAAAGGTCGTGTGATTACCCCTAACCTTGAAGGATTTTGAGTTGTTCCTTCTTCTCAACCCTCGACTTCTAAGACGTCTTATTGTTCTAAAGTCGATGGGGTGAACGTGGAGACCAAGGAAAAGGGTGCACACCCTCGTGTACCTCAAATTCCATCCATGGTTCAAAAATAGAGTTTTATCGACCTTACGAAAGAAACCTTTGAAGAAACTTGTGCATCCATCCTTCTTAGAAAACCTAAAAGGCGTATGCCGAGAAAGGAAGAGGATCCGGGCCAATTTCTATTACCTTGTGATTTTCCGAGATTGAGGGATGTTTAGCCCTTGCCGATTTAGGTGCTAGCATCAATCTCATGCCTCATTCTCTATGGAAATTGATGAGATTGCCTAGACTTACCCCCACGAACATGACAATCGAGCTTACAAATTGTTCTATCAGTGGGAACCAAGTTCCCACTGCCAGTGTTAAACTTCCCCCTGCTTAGCTACTGGACAAAAGTGACTCACATGTCACGATCAGTTTTTCTTTTTTTGTCTTTAGTGAGCTAATTTATGAATTAAAACTTGATTTTAGTTTTGTAATTTTTCTTATTTATTTTCTGATTTTTCTATTCAGTTATTTTATTTTACTGTTCATCTCCTATTTTTTAGATTAAATTGCAATTTAAATTAGTTTTTAATATTCTGTTTTTGTCTTTTAGTGTAAAAAATTATTATTTTTCAGTTTTACAATTTTTCTTAGACTTAGAAAAATATTTTAAGACTTTTAGTTTAAAAAGATTTTACTGTTTACTTTTTTTTATTTTTTAGAATTAATTTTAGTTTAATTAGGGTTTTATTATAAACTATTTTGTCTTTTAGTGAAAATTTTTACTTTTCTCAAACTTTTTCATTTTTCTACTGTTCATTAGTATAATTTAGGATTTTTAAAATTGTCAAATTATTTTTAGCATTATTTAATATTTTTAATCATTATTTTAGTTTAAAAATAGTTTTTAGTGTTTTAAAAATATAAAAATAGTTTTTAAAATTTAGGAAAAATACTTTTTATTCTTTAAATAATATAAGTGAGTTATTTGTTCAAGAAAATAATATTTTAGGCTTTTTTTAATTATATTTAATTTTAGGGCTTTAATTAGCATTTAAAATTGAATATTTATTTAGTAAAAGGTTTTAAAATATATTTATTGAATTTTTATTCTTATTTATATTATTTTAGACTTAGTTTTAATTTTTAATTAATATTTAAGTTTAAGTTTTAATTTCGTCACGTTTTACGTATTTACGTTCGCGTTTTTACGTTAAATCGTCGTAGTGTAATCGTAATCGTAGCTCGTCTTTAATTTTTCTCTTCTAAACCAAAAACGTCACTAATCCAAACTTTGATTTTATATATTGGCACACTTAATCCACACACCTCCTTCGAGAACGAACCCGCATTTATTCGACTTATCGGTTTTCCTAAATCGTCGAGTTTAATACTTGCCACTCACACACGTTTTTCCTAAAACGTGTACGATTATACATACATCAATTTTTGGCGCCGCTGCCGGGGAGGTGTTTTTAGTGTGCCATTATTAGTATCGTGTTTGTGTGAGTAGTGCGTTTTTGATTTTCAATTTTTAGAAAACGTAAATAAACGTACATACTCATTTTTGTTATTTTTCATTAATATATTATAGTATCCAAATAAAACGTGTTTAATTTTCCTAAACTAAACACAAACCAATCATTTTACTATATTGTAGATATCCCATTATCGTTTTCATTTTTCTTTGTGAATATATTACTATATTGTACTTACGTAGAACAATAAATATACAAGTACTCCAAAAGCGTGAAAACGCAACCTTGATTCGGGATTTCATCACTCGATCATTGTATTCGAATCTAAAGCAAAAGTTTAAAGGCAAAATAGATAAATACTTTCGTGAGGCTTAATTTCAATTAACACAAACTATAAGGTGGGTATAAGGCGGTTGTATTTCACGGCCTAAGGGAAAAAGGCTCTTAAGTGCTTAGCGCCGCCTCGTTTCCCCCGCTTGCTTGTGCGTGTTTTGAGAAAGAGGGCCAATCGAGGGTTTCCCGCCCAAGTATTATCTACGTATCATATATATTTTCTTGTTTTCAAGATTAAACACTCTTTAACGTTTTGATGTTCCACCAACGTTCTAAAGTCATCGAAGGCGTTCACTCCACGTGACCGTTTTCATTCCTTGAGGCTCCTTTAATCGAGAAGATCGATTCAAGGAGAGATTTGTAGATTTGAGTCTACGTAATACACAAAAATCCAAAAAAATTAAAAAACAATCAAAAACCAAAAAAATTGAAAAATCTAAAAAGCCGCAAAAAGAATTTTCTTTGCTACCACCCATTCTACGCTTAGTGCATGCGCACTCGATCGAAGGATTATTCTAATTCTAGCGACGCTTCGAATCGACGCAATCGTAATCGAAGGAATCGACGACGTAGACGAGAATTAGAAACCGACGTTCCTAATATCGTAGTTGAAGAAACCGTAGAGGAGATGGCCGACAATCGTTCGATGATGGAATTGCTCCAAGCACCCGCCGAGGGTTATGGAGACGCGATCGTAATTCCCGCTATCGAAGCGGAGAATTTTGAGATTAAGAGCGGAATGCTTTCGCTAATCCAAGCTACGAAGTTTCGAGGTCGTGAAGCCGATAATCCTCACGACCATATTCGGAATTTTGATCGTCTTTTGGCCACGAGCAAGTTTAAGAACGTCAACACCAATGTCGTCAAGCTTATGCTTTTTCCGTACTCGCTCGATGGTGCCGCCAAGGATTGGTACGAGAAAGTGCCACCTAATTCCATAACTACGTGGAAGGATCTCGTTTCCAAGTTCGTTAATTATTTTTTCCCACCGTCTAAGACGACGTTTTTCAAAAATGAAATTACGAAATTTGAGCAAAAACCGAATGAATCTTTTAGAGACGCGTGGGATCGTTTTAAGGAATTGCTTAGGCAATGTCCTCACCATGGTTTTTCCGAGTTGCACCAAATCGATACGTTTTACAACGGTCTTAATTTTCAAGAACAAGATTCGTTGAATTCCGCCGCCGGTGGCAACTTTTTGTGTAAAACTCCAAAAGATGCATTGATAATTATCGAAAACCGATCCAAGGTTTACCAACTCCGCAACGCACCGAGTGTTGCCAATGTCGCCAATGTTAGTAGTTCTAATCGCGACATTGAGAGGGTTGATGCGAAAGTCGACAAGTTGACGAATGTGTTTACATCTTTTCTCGTTGAAATGCAAAAGAAAGACGTTCCCGCTACGGTGAAAGCGGTTGAGGTTTCGTGTACGTTTTGTGGTGGACCTCATAATTATTATGAGTGTGCGGCTACGGATGGCCAAACGTCGAATGTGAGTGCGTTAAATGGAAACAACAATTTTCAAAATCAAAATAACGCGGGTCCATCACAACAAGGCAATTATAACCAAGGCAACAATTTTAATCAAAACCGAAACAATTTTCAAGGAAACAATCAACAAGGAAATTTTTCGAATCAAAATCAAGGTTATAATCAAGGTCGTAATTTGAATTGGCAAAATCGAGATAATAATCAAAACTCGAATTTTTCAAACAACAACAATCAAGGAAACAATTTTTGAAGTGGGAATCAAAACAATTTTCAAAGAAACAATCAAAACCAAGGTAACTTTAATTCAAATCAAAATAGTTCGTCAAACGATTTTCAAAATTACATGAAAACGAATGAGGCTAATATGAGACGATTAGAGGGAGAAATTGGTACTTTGAAAAACGACTTTACAAATACTTTGAAACTTCAAAACACGAAGATTGAGCAAGGACAAATTGACATTAAAAAGATGTTTTCGGCCATTATGAACAAGTCCTCGGGTGCTTCATCGAGTTCGTTACCTAGTGACACCGTTGCAAATCCGAAGGAACAATGTAAAGCCGCCTCGTCTCGTGAGAAAGGTCGTGTGATTACCCCTAACCTTGAAGGATTTTGAGTTGTTCATTCTTCTCAACCCTCGACTTCTAAGACGTCTTATTGTTCTAAAGTCGATGGGGTGAACGTGGAGACCAAGGAAAAGGGTGCACACCCTCGTGTACCTCAAATTCCATCCACGGTTCAAAAAGAGAGTTTTATCGACCTTACGAAAGAAACCTTTGAAGAAACTTGTGCATCCATCCTTCTTAGAAAACCTAAAAGGCGTATGCCGAGAAAGGAAGAGGATCCGGGCCAATTTCTATTACCTTGTGATTTTCCGAGATTGAGGGATGTTTAGCCCTTGCCGATTTAGGTGCTAGCATCAATCTCATGCCTCATTCTCTATGGAAATTGATGTGATTTCCTAGACTTACCCCCACGAACATGACAATCGAGCTTGCAAATTGTTCTATCAGTGGGAACCAAGTTCCCACTGCCAGTGTTAAACTTCCCCCTGCTTAGCTACTGGACAAAAGTGACTCACATGTCACTATAGTTTTTCTTTTTTTGTCTTTAGTGAGCTAATTTAGGAATTAAAACTTGATTTTAGTTTTGTAATTTTTCTTATTTATTTTCTGATTTTTCTATTCAGTTATTTTATTTTACTGTTCATCTACTATTTTTTAGATTAAAGTGCAGTTTAAATTAGTTTTTAATATTATGTTTTTGTCTTTTAGTGTAAAAATTATTATTTTTCAGTTTTACAATTTTTCTTAGACTTAGAAAAATATTTTAAGACTTTTAGTTTAAAAAGATTTTACTGTTCACTTTTTTTTTATTTTTTAGAATTAATTTTAGTTTAATTAGGGTTTTATTATAAACTATTTTGTCTTTTAGTGAAAATTTTTGCTTTTCTCAAACTTTTTCATTTTTCTACTGTTCATTAGTATAATTTAGGATTTTTAAAATTGTCAAATTATTTTTAGCATTATTTAATATTTTTAATCATTATTTTAGTTTAAAAATAGTTTTTAGTGTTTTAAAAATAGAAAAATAGTTTTTAAAATTTAGGAAAAATACCTTTTATTCTTTAAATAATATAAGTGAGTTATTTGTTCAATAAAATAATATTTTAGGCTTTTTGTTAATTATATTTAATTTTAGGGCTTTAATTAGCATTTAAAATTGAATATTTAATTAGTAAAAGGTTTTAAAATTTATTTATTGAATTTTTATTCTTATTTATATTATTTTAGACTTAGTTCTAATTTTTAATTAATTTTTAAGTTTAATTTTTATTTTCGTCATGTTTTACGTATTTACGTTCGCGTTTTTACGTTAAATCGT
The DNA here is from genome assembly GCA_025667525.1 of Glebionis coronaria. Lineage (NCBI taxonomy): Eukaryota > Viridiplantae > Streptophyta > Magnoliopsida > Asterales > Asteraceae > Glebionis > Glebionis coronaria. The sequence continues at coordinate 550,438,441 of CM046874.1, forward strand.
CGTAGTGTAATCGTAATCGTAGCTCGTCTTTAATTTTTCTCTTCTAAACCAAAAACGTCACTAATCTAAACTTTGATTTTATATATTGGCACACTTAATCCACACACCTCCTTCGAGAACGAACCCGCATTTATTCGACTTGTCGGTTTTCCTAAATCGTCGAGTTTAATACTTGCCACTCACACGCGTTTTTCCTAAAACGTGTACGATTATACATACATCAGTTTTTGGCGCCGCTGCCGGGGAGGTGTGTTTAGTGTGCCATTATTAGTATCGTGTTTGTGTGAGTAGTGCGTTTTTGCTTTTCAATTTTTAGAAAGCGTAAATAAACGTACATACTCATTTTTGTTATTTTTCATTAATATATTATAGTATCCAAATAAAACGTGTTTAATTTTCCTAAATTAAATACAAACCAATCATTTTACTATATTATAGATATCCCATTATCGTTTTCGTTTTTCTTTGTGAATATATTACTATATTGTACTTACGTAGAACAATAAATATACAAGTACTCCAAAAGCGTGAAAACGCAACCTTGATTCGCGATTTCATCACTCGATCATTTTATTCGAATCTAAAGCAAAAGTTTAAAGCCAAAATAGATAAATACTTTCGTGAGGCTTAATTTCAATTAACACAAACTATAAGGTGGGTATAAGGCGGTTGTATTTCACGACCTAAGGGAAAAAGGCTCTTAAGTGCTTAGCGCCGCCTCGTTTCCCCCGCTTGCTTGTGCGTGTTTTGAGAAAGAGAGCCAATCGAGGGTTTGCCGCCCAAGTATTATCTACGTATCATATATTTGCTTGTTTTCAAGATTAAACGCTCTTTAACGTTTTGGTGTTCCACCAACGCTCTAAAGTCATCGAAGGCGTTCACTCCACGTGACCGTTTTCATTCCTTGAGGCTCCTTTAATCGAGAAGATCGATTCGAGGAGAGATTTGTAGATTTGAGTTTACGTAATACACAAAAATCCAAAAAAATTAAAAAACAATCAAAAACCAAAAAAATTGAAAAATCGAAAAAGCCGCAAAAAGAATTTTCTTTGCTACCACCCATTCTACGCTTAGTGCATGCGCACTCGATCGAAGGATTATTCTAATTCTAGCGTCGCTTCGAATCGACGCAATCGTAGTCGAAGGAATCGACGACGTAGACGAGAATTAGAAACCGACGTTCCTAATATCGTTGTTGAAGAAACCGTAGAGGAGATGTCCGACAAACGTTCGATGATGGAATTGCTCCAAGCACCCACCGAGGGTTATGGAGACGCGATCGTAATTCCCGCTATCGAAGCGGAGAATTTTGAGATTAAGAGCGGAATGCTTTCGTTAATCCAAGCTACGAAGTTTCGAGGTCGTGAAGCCGATAATCCTCACGACCATATTCGGAATTTTGATCGTCTTTTGGCCACGAGCAAGTTTAAGAACATCAACACCGATGTCGTCAAGCTTATGCTTTTTCCGTACTCGCTCGATGGTGCCGCCAAGGATTGGTACGAGAAAGTGCCACCTAATTCCATAACTACGTGGAAGGATCTCGTTTCCAAGTTCGTTAATTATTTTTTCCCACCGTCTAAGACGACATTTTTCAAAAATGAAATTACGAAATTTGAGCAAAAACCGAATGAATCTTTTAGAGACGCGTGGGATCGTTTTAAGGAATTGCTTAGGCAATGTCCTCACCATGGTTTTTCCGAGTTGCACCAAATCGATATGTTTTACAACGGTCTTAATTTTCAAGAACAAGATTCGTTGAATTCCGCCGCTGGTGGCAACTTTTTGTGTAAAACTCCGAAAGATGCATTGATAATTATCGAAAACCGATCCAAGGTTTACCAACTCCGCAACGCACCGAGTGTTGCCAATGTCGCCAATGTTAGTAGTTCTAATCGCGACATTGAGAGGGTTGATGCGAAAGTCGACAAGTTGACGAATGTGTTTACGTCTTTTCTCGTTGAAATGCAAAAGAAAGACGCTCTCGCTACGGTGAAAGCGGTTGAGGTTTCGTGTACGTTTTGTGGTGGACCTCATAATTATTATGAGTGTGCGGCTACGGATGGCCAAACGTCGAATGTGAGTGCGTTAAATGGAAACAACAATTTTCAAAATCAAAATAACGCGGGTCCATCACAACAAGGCAATTATAACCAAGACAAAAATTTTAATCAAAACAGAAACAATTTTCAAGGAAAAAATCAACAAGGAAATTTTTCGAATCAAAATCAAGGTTATAATCAAGGTCGTAATTTGAATTGGCAAAATCGAGACAATAATCAAAACTCGAATTTTTCAAACAACAACAATCAAGGAAACAATTCTTCAAGTGGGAATCAAAACAATTTTCAAAGAAACAATCAAAACCAAGGTAACTTTAATTCAAATCAAAATAGTTCGTCAAACGATTTTCAAAATTACATGAAAACGAATGAGGCTAATATGGGACGATTAGAGGGAGAAATTGGTACTTGAAAAACGATTTTACAAATACTTTGAAACTTCAAAACACGAAGATTGAGCCAGGACAAATTGACATTAAAAAGATGTTTTCGGCCATTATGAACAAGTCCTCGGGTGCTTCATCAGGTTCGTTACCTAGTGACACCGTTGCAAATCCGAAGGAACAATGTAAAGCCGCCTCGTCTCGTGAGAAAGGTCGTGTGATTACCCCTAACCTTGAAGGATTTTGAGTTGTTCCTTCTTCTCAACCCTCGACTTCTAAGACGTCTTATTGTTCTAAATTTGATGGGTGAACGTGGAGACCAAGGAAAAGGGTGCACACCCTCGTGTACCTCAAATTCCATCCACGGTTCAAAAAGAGAGTTTTATCGACCTTACGAAAGAAACCTTTGAAGACATCGATCCTTCTTAGAAAACCTAAAAGGCGTATGCCGAGAAAGGAAGAGGATCCGGGCCAATTTATATTACCTTGTGATTTTCCGAGATTGAGGGATGTTTAGCCCTTGCCAATTTAGGTGCTAGCATCAATCTCATGCCTCATTCTCTATGGAAATTGATGAGATTGCCTAGACTTACCCCCACGAACATGACAATCGAGCTTGCAATTTGTTCTATCAGTGGGAACCAAGTTCCCACTGCCAGTGTTAAACTTCCCCCTGCTTAGCTACTGGACAAAAGTGACTCACATGTCACTATCACTTTTTCTTTTTTTTGTCTTTAGTGAGCTAATTTAGGAATTAAAACTTGATTTTAGTTTTGTAATTTTTCTTATTTATTTTCTGATTTTTCTATTCAGTTATTTTATTTTACTGTTCATCTCCTATTTTTTAGATTAAATTGCAATTTAAATTAGTTTTTAATATTCTGTTTTTGTCTTTTAGTGTAAAAAATTATTATTTTTCAGTTTTACAATTTTTCTTAGACTTAGAAAAATATTTTAAGACTTTTAGTTTAAAAAGATTTTACTGTTCACTTTTTTTTATTTTTTAGAATTAATTTTAGTTTAATTAGGGTTTTATTATAAACTATTTTGTCTTTTAGTGAAATTTTTTACTTTTCTCAAACTTTTTCATTTTTCTACTGTTCATTAGTATAATTTAGGATTTTTAAAATTGTCAAATTATTTTTTGCATTAATTAATATTTTTAATCATTATTTTAGTTTAAAAATAGTTTTTAGTGTTTTAAAAATAGAAAAATAGTTTTTAAAATTTAGGAAAATTACTTTTTATTCTTTGAATAATATAAGTGAGTTATTTGTTCAATAAAATAATATTTTAGGCTTTTTGTTAATTATATTTAATTTTAGGGCTTTAATTAACATTTAAAATTGAATATTTAATTAGTAAAAGGTTTTAAAATTTATTTATTGAATTTTTATTATTATTTATATTATTTTAGACTTAGTTTTAATTTTTAATTAATTTTTAAGTTTAATTTTTAATTTCGTCACGTTTTACGTATTTACGTTCGCATTTTTACGTTAAATCGTCTTAGTGTAATCGTAATCATAGCTCGTCTTTAATTTTTCTCTTCTAAACCAAAAACGTCACTAATCCAAACTTTGATTTTATATATTGGCACACTTAATCCACACACCTCCTTCGAGAACGAACCCGCATTTATTCGACTTGTCGGTTTTCCTAAATCGTCGAGTTTAATACTTGCCATTCACACACGTTTTTCCTAAAACTTGTACGATTATACATACATCAATTTTTGGCGCCGCTGCCGGGGAGGTGTTTTTAGTGTGCCATTATTAGTATCGTGTTTGTGTGAGTAGTGCGTTTTTGCTTTTCAATTTTTAGAAAGCGTAAATAAACGTACATACTCATTTTTGTTATTTTTCATTAATATATTATAGTATCCAAATAAAACGTGTTTAATTTTCCTAAATTAAACACAAACCAATCATTTTACTATATTGTAGATATCCCATTATCGTTTTCGCTTTTCTTTGTGAATATATTACTATATTGTACTTACGGAGAACAATAAATATACAAGTACTCCAAAAGCGTGAAAACGCAACCTTGATTCGGGATTTCATCACTCGATCATTGTTTTCGAATCTAAAGCAAAAGTTTAAAGGCAAAATAGATAAATACTTTCGTGAGGCTTAATTTCAATTAACACAAACTATAAGGTGGGTATAAGGCGGTTGTATTTCACGACCTAAGGGAAAAAGGCTCTTAAGTGCTTAGTGCCGCCTCGTTTCCCCCGCTTGCTTGTGCGTGTTTTGAGAAAGAGGGCCAATCGAAGGTTTGTCGCCCAAGTATTATCTACGTATCATATATATTTGCTTGTTTTCAAGATTAAACGCTCTTTAACGTTTTGGTGTTCCACCAACGTTCTAAAGTCATCGAAGGCGTTCACTCCACGTGACCGTTTTCATTCCTTGAGGCTCCTTTAATCGAGAAGATCGATTCGAGGAGAGATTTGTAGATTTGAGTCTACGTAATACACAAAAATCCAAAAAAATTAAAAACAATCAAAAACCAAAAAAATTGAAAAATCGAAAAAGCCGCAAAAAGAATTTTCTTTGCTACCACCCATTCTACGCTTAGTGCATGCGCACTCGATCGAAGGATTATTCTAATTCTAGCGACGCTTCGATTCGACGCAATCGTAATCGAAGGAATCGACGACGTAGACGAGAATTAGAAACCGACGTTCCTAATATCGTTGTTGAAGAAACCGTAGAGGAGATGGCCGACAATCGTTCGATGATGGAATTGCTCCAAGCACCCACCAAGGGTTATGGAGACGCGATCGTAATTCCCGCTATCGAAGCGGAGAATTTTGAGATTAAGAGCGGAATGCTTTCGTTAATCCAAGCTACGAAGTTTCGAGGTCGTGAAGCCGATAATCCTCCGACCATATTCGGAATTTTGATCGTCTTTTGGCCACGAGCAAGTTTAAGAACGTCAACACCGATGTCGTCAAGCTTATGCTTTTTCCGTACTCGCTCGATGGTGCCGCCAAGGATTGGTACGAGAAAGTGCCACCTAATTCCATAACTACGTGGAAGGATCTCGTTTCCAAGTTCGTTAATTATTTTTTCCCACCGTCTAAGACGACGTTTCTCAAAATGAAATTACGAAATTTGAGCAAAAACCGAATGAATCTTTTAGAGACGCGTGGGATCGTTTTAAGGAATTGCTTAGGCAATGTCCTCACCATGGTTTTTCCGAGTTGCACCAAATCGATACGTTTTACAACGGTCTTAATTTTCAAGAACAAGATTCGTTGAATTCCGCCGCTGGTGGCAACTTTTTGTGTAAAACTCCGAAAGATGCATTGATAATTATCGAAAACCGATCCAAGGTTTACCAACTCCGAAACGCACCGAGTGTTGCCAATGTCGCCAATGTTAGTAGTTCTTATCGCGACATTGAGAGGGTTGATGCGAAAGTCGACAAGTTGACGAATGTGTTTACGTCTTTTCTCGTTGAAATGCAAAAGAAAGACGCTCCCGCTACGGTGAAAGCGGTTGAGGTTTCGTGTACGTTTTGTGGTGGACCTCATAATTATTACGAGTGTGCGGCTACGGATGGCCAAACGTCGAATGTGAGTGCGTTAAATGGAAACAACAATTTTCAAAATCAAAATAACGCGGGTCCATCACAACAAGGAAATTATAACCAAGGCAACAATTTTAATCAAAACCGAAACAATTTTCAAGGAAACAATCAACAAGGAAATTTTTCGAATCAAAATCAAGGTTATAATCAAGGTCGTAATTTGAATTGGCAAAATCGAGACAATAATGAAAACTCAAATTTTTCAAACAACAACAATCAAGGAAACAATTTTTCAAGTGGGAATCAAAACAATTTTCAAAGAAACAATCAAAATCAAGGTAACTTTAATTCAAATCAAAATAGTTCGTCAAACGATTTTCAAAATTACATGAAAACGAATGAGGCTAATATGAGACGATTAGAGGGAGAAATTGGTACCTTGAAAAACGAATTTACAAATACTTTGAAACTTCAAAACACGAAGATTGAGCAAGGACAAATTGACATTAAAAAGATGTTTTCGGCCATTATGAACAAGTCCTCGGGTGCTTCATCGAGTTCGTTACCTAGTGACACTGTTGCAAATCCGAAGGAACAATGTAAAGCCGCCTCGTCTCGTGAGAAAGGTCGTGTGATTACCCCTAACCTTAAAGGATTTTGAGTTGTTCCTTCTTCTCAACCCTCGACTTCTAAGACGTCTTATTGTTCTAAAGTCGATGGGGTGAACGTGGAGACCAAGGAAAAGGGTGCACACCCTCGTGTACCTCAAATTCCATCCACGGTTCAAAAAGAGAGTTTTATCGACCTTACGAAAGTAACCTTTGAAGAAACTTGTGCATCGATCCTTCTTAGAAAACCTAAAAGGCGTATGCCGAGAAAGGAAGAGGATCCGGGCCAATTTCTAATACCTTGTGATTTTTCTGAGATTGAGGGATGTTTAGCCCTTGCCGATTTAGGTGCTAGCATCAATCTCATGCCTCATTCTCTATGGAAATTGATGAGATTTCCTAGACTTACCCCCACGAACATGACAATCGAGCTTGCAAATTGTACTCCACTTATACCAATTGGAATAGCCGAGGATGTCTATGTCAAAGTTGGAAAGTTCGTTTTTCCCGCGGATTTCGTTATATCCGATTACGAGTGTGACCCTAAATGTCCCATTATTTTAGGTCGACCATTTTTATCGACGGCTCGAACCGTAATCGACGTTCACGAGGGGAGACTTACTATGAGATATGGGAGGATAAAATGGACTTTTTCACGAGTAAATCCCAAGTGTCTTGTGATAATGAAAAAACCGAGGTTTCAAAACCTAATGATTCTAAATCTAATGATTTCAAAATGTTCACTTTAGCGGAAAGAATGAGGCTTAATGCATGTTTTGAAAAAAATTAAGAAGAACGGTTTTAAAGATGAGGATTTCAACGATAAAGAATACGTATACCTAATTCAAAAGGGTATGTGTAAATTTATGAATGAAAATTCACTTTGGGATGAATTCGATGAAACAATTGAAACACCAATTCCGAAGGGCGACGTTAGTGCCATCACGACAATGACCAAAATGGACTCGTCTTCACCGCCTTTGAAGGACCACGTCTTTGAGGCTTCAACTTCTAACTCCATCGAAGTGCCTCCTTTGCCTAGCCCAACACCGGTTGAGGCTAAGGGTTTTATCGACATCGATCCTCTCGTTTTAGAAAAGTCACCTAAGCATAGTCATTCGACTTGTAAGACCATAGTTGTGAGTGCTCACATCGACTCTTTCTTTGACGATGACGATGGTGATTTTGCCGAGATTGATCACGTACTTCAAAATCCACATGCAATTTTTGATTCTTCTAAAAAGAAACATGTGAAGTACGATGATTACGAGTTTGATCCCGAGATTGAGGAAATCATTGAACGAGAGCTAGCTCTTTTGCCTTCACTTCCACCTACGAGTGAGGTCGATCTTTCCAAAATCGAGGATGAACTTAATGAGTTGGAACGTCTTATTTTCGATGACGAACCAACTCATGTGACCACCAAAAATCCAATTCTCGAGGAGTTACCTAATCAACACTCCTCAAATGAGAATTACGTTTACCACATTCGTGAGGATTTAACTTATCAACAATCCCCACAAATGGATGATGGTTTCGTGCTTGATCGTGATCTTTTCGAGAGAGTTTCTAAGATACTCAAGGAGGGGAATGACAAACCTTTGTTTGACAAGCCTATCTTTGATGAAGAAATCGATGAGATCGATGTTCATGAGGATGACGAGTATGTTGACCCCGAGGGGGCGGTGTTCTTTATTGATAAACGTTTTGAGAACTTATATAATCCGCCACCCCCTCCCACCAATGACTTAAATGTGAGGATTTTTAGCGCGACTAATTTTGAAAATATACAATCAGATTGCATAACTCCCATCACCAAGCTAACACAAAGCTTCCTTTTTCCTATGACGACAGTGAACTCTACGATTCCGCAGAACAATCACATTGTATCCTCAAGTACTAACTCATCTTCTCATTCTTTTCCGACTACTACTAGTAAAGCGCACATAAAATTTGACTTATTATAGTTTCCTACTACATACCTTCTCCTTATTGACCAATAAAATCGTCAAATAGAAATTCCACTGATTACTCCCTGAAATCAGTACTCAATGCTCAACAACATTCCAATTTAATTCTTTCCACCTTTATTTATCATATCCTATGATACTCATCCTTATCATGGTTAACTTTCTTACAACTCTAGTTCGGTTAATTGCGTTATACTTCTTAATTCCATAAACTCAGAAAATATTTCCTTAATATATATATATATATATATATATATATATATATATATATATTATTCATCCGTCGTGAATTTCTCATTTCAACCAATCGCAAATTCTCGTTGATTTCTCGTCCTCAGTTCTACTAAAATCTAACATCTTCAAATGTCAATATATCCTCAATAACACCTTCAGAATTTAAATACACCATCAATAACACTTTCAGTATTTCAATAAAATTCTAACTCAATGATTACCAGATAGGAATATACAAATTACTACATTTAAATCTCAAATATTATCAGTATTTCCAAAATATAGGCTGTAATAGCAGCAACATTCCTTTCATATTGATCTTCCATTATCTGAATAATTCCTTTATTCAATCTCCTTTACCGAAATGAAAACATTCCATTACCACAAAAATACCAATTCCTATACTGCACTCCTTGTTATTCCTTCAGCAGCTCGACCTCCAGCTAGTCCGTACTTACGTCAGGTAAATAGATAATTACTTAAGTGGTATAAAATATATGAGATATACACATCATTCTTCCTCTTGTTTACCCGATTTATAGTAACTGTTTGAATACCATCTCTTCTTATCTTAGACTATTAAATTATAAGTTTACCTTCTATTAGAGGAAATAAATTCCTATTCCTTATTGTCATTCGTAACAATACCGTTCCTTTACCCTTTTTTTGCCACACTTAATTTCGAATCAGGATCAATCTTTAAATTACTATCTCTTTTCGTCGAGTTGAACATTCCCAATTGACTATCGATATATTAAACATCCATCAGTTACTCGAACTTATCTATATAGTTGCACCTTTTCAATTACCATCAACAGCCGTACGACACTCTTCACCGCATCTCTTCTCATTCCTAAGAATTCAACACACATACATCCTTTTAAAATCTTACAGAATAACAGCAACATCTCTAACTGGAACAACAACATCTTCAATCTCAACAACATCTTCAGTCTCAGCAGCATCTTCAACTGAAACAGCGGGATTTTCAATCTTAGCAGCATCTCGTCTCCTCTCAGCACTATCAGCTTCAAACAATCTAACAACTATTCCCACAATCATATAATCTACGCTAATGGTTAGCAACCTTTGGAGACATATTTCAAGATACTCAGTCACACACAGGAATCCCTGCTAATGACAGAAACATATCTCACTCAACGCTTTCTATGTGATAACAGTAGAAAGAAACTTAATATGTATACACATCGAGATAGAAAGAATAGGATCTTTTCTTCAAGATATAACATGAATACTACATACGCCAACAACACAATACTACCTGAATTCCACAATCATCTTACAAAAGAGAGAATAACAAAGACACATCAAAATACTAAAGGGTAATAGTAGATTTCATCCATAAATCCGAGAAAATCGCAACAAAACCTTGTCACTAATGTCATTTACACTTATCATCCTAAACAACAACAATAATAATAACCCATCACAATACTACCTCACAACATCTAGATAATCCAAATACAACACGATAATACATAAACTGAAATACAACAAAGATCCATCACTACATCACTCCATAGTATGTGGTCCATTGCTTTCTCCAACTTGGCTCGTTCCTGCTTCATCTTCATCTGGTCCTAACTTGCAGCACCTCCCTTTTGGATCTAAACACGGTGGATTCCTAAATCCATACCTCAAAATCCCTCCTTAACACGGCGGATCTATCATATAATGAGAATTAGCATATAACTCACTATCCTGAAACTTCCAATGTGGTTCAAGATACGGCCCAAGATGAGCTACATATTCACTGAACCTGCGAGGCCTATCTATCTCTTTCTGATACTTCTCAAAATCAGTCCCATAACTCCTCACTTCAGCTCTAACCTTAGTTCTTCCAACCTCACTCTCAATCATATAATTATCACTATCAGATTCTACAACATTTTTCTTATCATTAGTATCATCCTCGTAATCTAACCATCCACCTGAAATCTTATGATCACCTACTTGCTGATTCTGCAAACTCCATTGACCTACAACAAATCCCCCATTCTTGACGTAATATGGTATGTCAGACATTTTCTGAAATCATAGAAAATTCAAAAGTACATAAGGTCATCATTCAAAAATATATATGCAATGCATAGTCATGCAAATGCAAATGAATTACGTATTCAAAATAGATATATGTATGCAATGCAATGAAATGCAATGCAAATGATAATTATACAACATTCACAAAGATGTAATTATGATGAAATTATGATGAAAGCACTCCACGTCCTTTCATTAATACCAATACCTCATCGCAGTATTTACTTAATAAATACTCAAGAATTCACAACAATTTTAAGGGATACATCTATAATAACAAAGCATAACAAAAATAAATAATCTTACCGGAGCCTTGCAGAGAAGTTGCGTTGCTTTTATAAAATACTTTCGACACCAAAGTTATAGTTTAGGACATTTTTAAAAATCGACCTAATTCGCTATAACTAAAAAGCTCTGGTTACCAATCTTTAACACCCCCAATTTACATTGCGCAGCGGAAAATACACAATTGGGTGTTATTCACAAACTTCATTTTACAACTCTTTAAATGACCCAAAAACAGTATATTTAAGAATAAATATGGAAATAATTTAAATCAATGTCTAAAACCTTCAATCCCAAGTAAAATCAGTTTAAAATACATCAGAGTAGCGTACAGGTTTCCCTAGGATCTTAATCAAGACAACAAACCTTTTACCAAATTACTTGACCATTTACTATATGTTTATGACAATAGGGAAAGAAATCTGTTTTAGACCAAATTACTACAAAAGCAATCCCGCAATCCTTCTCCAACAAGCTCCGCAATTCAACAACTTCAAGTACCTGAAATACATGCTTAAAATCATCAACACAAAGGTTGAGCAAGTCTATAGGTTTAACAAAACATAATTGAACACATCGTAAAAATCATTCACAATTGTTTAATAGAATTATGGCCATACAATCTATTAATCAGGTATATCATATTATAGCAGTAGCTATTGAATTGTATTAAGCTCATGACACCGACCTCTTAACTTAGTCACCTACGCCAAATGCCAGCATGACTAGTAAATTACCAATGCCCCTACTAGGGTATTAATTGCTAGAATACCAATTCTCATTCACGTAAAATTATCCTTCCCAGCGGGTTACTCAGCGTAAAGCCCTGGTCTCCGATAGGGTTGTCAGCCCAATAGTACTATTATTAGAATAAGCGGCTATTCCCAACTCACAAAATTAAGTCAGAAGATATTTAACGGCTCATGAATTTAGGGACTTTTGCAATTAGGTACTTATACAATTCATTTCATCAAAGGCAACACAGCCAACATCAGGTTCAACAATTACTCATGACATGTGTTCATATTACTTCAAATAGCATGTATCCCCCTCGCGGGTTTTAAAATCATTAAAACAAGTAGAAAGCGAGGCTATAGACTCACCTGAAGTAATAGCAGTAGTAAGACGATCTTCGACGATAGTTGATGCCCGGTATACACAAAAACCACAACCTATCAAATAAGGCGCGTTCATCAATAATAAACTAGAGTAAAATCCATACTTAGTAATACCAAACTCAAAATCATAAAATAACAACCAATCAAAAATAAAAATAATACAAGTGACCTTTTTACTCCATTCTATATGTTTATTCTATTAGTTAATTCCTTCGATAAAAATCTGCCGGTACACACCAAATGTACAAGCTCATTTACCCCACTTAAACACGTCAAATTTTTATGATACTAATCAGAAAATTCACTTACTATATATAGAAAGGCCTGTTAAAAACTCATCAAAAGATTTCACATTTAAAGTTCCTTGCCCGACACATCTTTGAACTACAAAAACCAGACAGTTTTACGTCAACAATTCATATAGTCTTTTAACACATTTATTATTCTCCGTTTATGAAACCGACACTCAAATTTGAAAATAACTCGACATCCTCATACTTAACATTCAAAATCAGTCCATGACATATTTAAAAATCCATTTTATAGTCCCCGAGATTCGATCCAAATATCGACAACAATTATATATTGTGTCGATACTCGTCTCCCGGTACACAAAATAATCAAACTAACGTAACTTTTCGCTCGTTTGGAGCTAGAAGTCCTACCTTATAAAAAACGAAGCTAAAAACATCCTCTATAACAATATCTAACTAGTTCATCTCAAATTCAAACTCAGATTTTCAGAAAATTAACTTTAATAATCTGTTATAAAATATATATTTAAATATCCTTCAAAATTAATTTTTCACCATATTTTTATCCAATTTTTACCACTATAATCATTCTTACACTACTACTTTCAATCATAACACACTAAATCATACTAGATAATCAATTCATAAAAACCCAACTCAAAAGTATCAACATGCAATCATCAAAACTAATGTATAAACATATAAACACCTACATACAACAACAATTTAAGATCAAATCACAAGATTTTCATCCAAAAATGGGTTTTTCAAAAATGTTCATGCATGTGTAAGATTTTCATACCAAAAGATGGAGAATCAAAAGATAGGAATGGTACTTTGATTAGTTTTTGTTGAATCAAACTTGATTTTGAAAAATCAAGGGGTTTTTGGTGCTTGGGGTTGACGGAAAAAAAAACAAGGGAGGGAGAGAGAGAAATTTGTGAGTGGAGTGGTGTTGTGTGTTTATTTGTGTATAAAAATTCTTTTTATATGGGAAACGTTTAGGGTAGTTTTTGCCAATTGTGATTCTTGTGGACCAAAATGCAAATACTTTGTTAAAAAGCGGGAAATGACTATTAGTCATTTTTGAAAATATTTACGGGTCTCGGGTTTCATAAAAATGCTTCTAAAAACTTAAAACGCACACAAAATATGATATTATATAGTCCCGGCACGACTTAATACGACATTAGAAGAAAAACGTCAAAATATTAAACATCGACATGTTTAAAATAAAACGTAAAATTTCTCGGGCATCCGTCGATATCGTCATCACTAATAATCCTCGCAACTCGTCAAAATGTAAAGTTAAAAATTCAACATCATCCAAATCAAATTACCAATCGTCATGACAATCAACCTCGTTAAAAATTTCAAAAATATACGTAAAAATATAATTAAATAATGACCACGGTGTTGGGTTGTTACAATATTTTTGTGAGAGAAAGAAGAGTGAGAGAGAAAATGTAAAATGGTAGTCTTTGATGAATCCTATAAATTCGGATCTTTTAGCTGCTAGGCATGATTATCCTTCATGATGACGTATAGTCCCCAACCGGGTCATGAGCCCGGCCCACGGGTACTACCCGTATCCGGTCCATCACAGATGGGTGGATAAATGTCATTCAGGCTTATGGGCTTGAATAAACAGTAACCGCACATGTGTGCGGCCCACGGCCCGGTACGGCCGACATAAAGTTAGACAGAATCATATTCTGTCTGGAATATCTTTATCCCAAATGGAGAGGATATTCACTACCAAAATTAGAAGATAACAATCATTCTAATTCTGATAGTTATCCTTTCCTTGGGGCTAAAGTATCAGTGGCAGCCCACTAGGGTTCCACTGCCTATAAAAGGAACCCCCAAGGGTTCCACAAAGGTATTACGACTTGTACTCTAAACTCACATAAACCCTAAATCAATTACTTACTCTCACGCCGGAGTCTAATCGTGGGAAACACTCCCACGGTAAGTCTAACGCGTGCTGTTTAGTGTGTAGGATCCCAACCAAACGATTCACTTGGTGCAGGAGCCGGAGCCCAGCCAACCCGAATTAAGCCTAATTCGGGTCTAGCAAGGATCAACCAACTTTTGCATCAACAAGTTGGCGCCATCCGTGGGACCCATAACACTAAGCTAGAACAAAACCTCATCTCGAATTTCCAATGACAAAGGGGCATCCGCAAGCTAACCCCAGGAACATGAATCCCGGGAACCGGAAGTCCGAAGGGGAAGGGATTCTCATCCCCAACCAGTCACCTAGCCGCCTCGCAGGCGGGCCAGGTAACCGTAGCGGTTTTCAGCCCGTGGGGGTAACGAGCACGATCTCGATGACACCCCCGCCTACTTCAACCCTGGACAACCCTGATCCGGGGAGTGCGCCAAACCCTCCTAACAAAGAACCGCGCAGACCCTCGACAGAGGAAGAAGTGGAAGTCCTACCACTCAGTGAGGAGGATCTTACTCGAGTTCTCACGCAGAACTTCGAAAGGATCGTCCCAGGGATCGCATCAAGGTTGAATCTGGGGAGGAACCTCCAAGCCAGACTAAACTTTGATGACACCGGACCAACCACCTCCTCCCAAAATCAGAGGAAAAGGAGAGCTCGGCCTCAGGAGCAGGGTACCTTTGAGGAAACCCCTCAACCCCGGAATGTGTTTGAGCGCATAGGAGACCGCCTTATACAGGAATTAACGCAGTCTCGAGAAGGAGAAAGGTCGGATGGCTCACCCGAGCGACCAGATCGAGAGCTGGCCAGAACCACACGTCGCCCGAGTGTGTGGGACAGTATGAATACTGGGAAAAAGGCCTCTGGTTCATCCCAAAAAAGTGGTCCTTATGCAAAGGATGGGGCACCACCGCCGTCCCCGGACCCGTCCGGAGAGGACTCAGATGACCATCCGCCTAAGCGTCGCCGACCTAGGCGTACCCCTCCACCACCACCAAACAATGATGGGTATTATGGTGGTCCTTACTATCGAGATACGGAAGCGGAGGATCTTTCGCGTCCATAGTGTGAACCATGGGATGACCCTAGGCTTACCCGGCCATGGGCGGATCCCAGGGAAGACCCGTTCACCCTCCGCATAAGGAACTATTCTGAGGACACCAAGCGTCGCATGCCGGCGTGTATCAAGACTTATGATGGGTTCGGTGATCCGGTGGATCACCTTAAAATATTTGATACACAGGCTAAAATTGAGCGATGGCCCATGCCTATATGGTGCCAAATGTTCAATTCGACCTTGATCGGAAATGCCCGCGACTGGTTTGAGGCACTCCCTCCACGGAGCATTGATAGTTTCACGGAACTACGCACTGCCTTTGAGAACAATTATACTCAAAGGAAGAAGTACAATAGGGATCCGGTCTCATTGGCAACTGTCAAGCAAAGGCCGGGGGAGTCCACAGAAGCCTTCACTGAACGCTTCATTGATGAGTGCACGCGCACGAGAACCATGCCGGAGCTCCTGAAGATCTCTGACTACATGCACGCCATAACAGACAGAGAATTGATCAGGCGCCTCAATGACAAGCGTCCAGAGAGATATGATGACCTCATGGAAAGGGTCAGAAATTTCATAGAAGGAGAAACAGCTGTTGCCGCGGCCTACCCATCACGAGGAAATGGGTACCGGTCAAATGATCACTCCCGGAGGCAGTCGGGCGGTCAAGGTAATCAGAACAATAACAAGGGCTCAGACTATAAGAGCCAAAGCAAAGGAGGACGGTCGGACGATAAGTTCACCCCCCTAAAGATGTCCTACCGGGAGATCTTGCTGACAGAAGGGGCGAACTTTCCGAGGCCTCCCCCAATGACCACCCCCCCGGAACGTCGGCAAGGAAATCGCTTCTGCGAGTTCCATAATGACAAAGGCCACGCCACGGAGGAGTGTATCCAGCTCAAGAAGCATATTGAGTCGCTGATCAAATCAGGCAAACTCAAGCACCTAGTTAAGGATTGGAAGGATGGAAAAGACAACAACAAGAAGTATGATAAGAAGGATCCCCAAAAGGACAAACCTTCGACCATATACATGATCCAATCCAGACAGCGCCGCACGAGGCAGAAAGTTGGCCAAAAATTTTCACGCGGCAGGGAAATCTCATTCCCTCCCATCACAGCAAGCGATGTGATTGACGCGCCTCTCACTATTGAGATAAGCATTAGAACACACAACGTTCGTCGCATGTATGTGGATGGAGGATCGTCAGAAGAGGTACTGTATGAACATTGTTTTGTGCAGTTGTGCCCAGAAATAAGAAGCCAATTAGTACCGGCCACGTCGCCGCTTACTGGCTTCAGTGGAGACACTATCTGGCCGATAGGGCAATTGCGTTTGCTTGTAACCATTGGGAATGAGTAACATTCCACTACGGTGTGGATGAACTTCATGGTGATACGCTCACACTCTCCGTATAATGGGATCATAGGCAGACCAGGCATTTTGGCTATCCGGGCAATACCCTCTACGACACACGGAATGATCAAATTCCCCGTTGAGGGGGGAATCGTTACTATTTACAACACAGTCGTACCAACATCCGGGTGTCACACCGTGACAACACCGGCTCCACCTGTCCCACCCAAGGATGGATCACCACCTCCCAACTGGAAGGTAGCAATTCACCCTGACTATCCGGAACAGAAGGTATCCATAGGAGGGGCGCTATCGGATAGCGGCAAAAGGGCCATGTGCTCTCTTTTGAGTGCAAACCTAGATATATTCGCATGGGAGCCAAAGCATATGACAGGCGTGCCACGTGCGATAGCATAGCATAAGCTCCAGATCCGCCAAGGGTACCAACCCGTTAAGCAAAAGAAGCGCGGCCAGGCGCCCGAGCGCAGCCAAGTGATATTGGAGGAAGTACGGAAACTAGTGGATGCAGGCATCATGCGCGAGGTATACTATCACGAGTGGTTATCCAATCCGGTCATGGTCAAGAAACATGACGGAAGTTGGCGCATGTGCGTGGATTTCACGGACCTAAACAAGGCCTGCCCACAGGACTGTTACCTGTTACCGGAAATCGACTGGAAGGTGGAGTCCTTGTGTGGATATCCTTTCAAATGCTTCTTGGATGCATATAAATGGTATCACCAAATCCAGATGGCGGAGGAGGATGCAGAAAAAACGGCGTTCCATACGAGCCAGGGCGTATATTGCTATACGAAAATGCCGTTTGGACTGAAGAACGCCGGCGCTACATATCAGCGGTTGGTGGACAAAGCATTTGAATCACAAATAGGACGCAACCTGGAAGTCTATGTTGATGACTTGGTGATAAAAAGTCATACGGAGGAGGCACTTCTCCGGGATGTCCAAGAGACATTCGACACGCTGAGAAGGATTAACATGAAGTTAAATCCAAAGAAATGTATGTTTGGAGCAACTGAGGGAATGTTCCTTGGATATTTGATTGATCCAAATGGCATCAAACCTTGCCCAGAGAAGATGAACGCAGTGATACAACTGCCGTCCCCTCAGACACGGAAGGAGGTGCAGTCCCTGAATGGGAAGTTAGCCGGGCTGAATAGATTCCTATCTAAATCCGCAGAGAAGTCATTACCCCTATTTAAGACACTCAAGAAGTGTATTAGAAAGGGAGACTTCCGCTGGACGAAGGAAGCCGAGGAAGGTTTCGGCCAACTCAAGCAGCATCTTGCATCTCTCCCTATGCTAGTAGCTCCCCGGCCAAAGGAGGAACTCATTATGTATCTCTCAGCTACTCATGGCGCAATAAGCACGGTACTTATGACGGATAGAGATACAGTACAAACTCCGGTCTACTTTATAAGTAGAACACTACAAGGGCCGGAGTTGAATTATTCCTCCATGGAAAAATTGGTGTTAGCACTAGTGTTTGCTACAAAGCGGTTGCGCCGGTACTTTCAGGCGCACCCAATTGTGGTCATTACGGATCAGCCAATCAAGCAGGTTATTTCTAGACCGGACGTGGCAGGGAGGCTACAGAAATGGAGCATCCTATTGGGGGGGCATAATATATCTTACAGACCAAGGACGGCTGTTAAAGGCCAGATCTTGGCAGATTTCCTGATCGAGAAGCCGGATGAGGAAGGACCAATCATTAAGCAAGACGAGATCCCAACGGAACCTTGGGTGTTATTCACGGATGGATCCTCATGTACGGACGGGTCCGGAGCAGGTCTCATCCTCACAAACCCAGAAGGAATGGAATTCACGTACGCCCTCCGTTTTGAGTTCACAGCCACCAACAACGAAGCGGAATATGAAGCATTAATTGCGGGTTTAAAAATCGCCGCTAGAATGGGAGTCCGCAACCTTGAGGCCTACGTGGACTCACGGCTTCTCGCGAACCATATTCTAGGTGGGTATGTGGCTAAGGAGGACAACATGGTCAGGTACTTGGAAAAAGTCAAGTCGCTAATCGCGACTTTCAGTAAGTTTTCCATCAAGCAGGTGCCAAGGGGCGAGAACAAGAAAGCGGACGCTCTTAGCAAGATCGCATCCACAAGCTTCGCTCACTTGTCTAAACAAGTTTTGGTGGAAATACTCAAGGAGAAATCTATAACGGAAGGGGAGGTTGCCGCTATAGTTGAAGAGGAGGGACCTACATGGATGACCCCAATCATCAACTATTTGACTAATGAGACCCTTCTAGACGAGGAAAAAGCAGCAAGGCGCATTAAAAGGAAGTCGCAACATTTTGAACTTCGAGAAGGCATCCTTTACAAGCGATCTTTCTTGCAGCCGTGGCTGCGGTGTGTTGGACCACGCCAGGCAGCTTACGTAATCAGTGACATACACGAAGGGTTGTGCGGCATGCATGCAGGCCCACGATCCGTGGTAGCTAGAGCCTTACGAACAGGATATTATTGGCCTACCATGCACAGAGACGCGCGCGACATGATTCGCAAGTGCAATGATTGCCAAGTGCATAGGCCAGTACCGCGGCACCCGCAGCAGGAGCTTACACCTATCACGTCCCCATGGCCGTTTTATAAGTGGGGAATTGACATTGCAGGACCATTTCCTGTAGCTGCGGGGGGGGGGGGGGGGGGGTTAAATTCTTGATTGTTGCAATGGACTACTTCACACGATGGATAGAAGCCAAGGCAGTCAAGTCTATCACAGGCAAGCAGGTCAAGAAGTTTGTGTGGGAACACATTGTGTGCCGTTTTGGTCTACCAGGAGAAATCATCTCGGACAACGGCAAGCAGTTCACGGACAACCCATTCAAAGATTGGTGTGCATCATTGAACATCAAACGGCGCTTCGCATCTGTTAAGCATCCACAAACAAATGGCCTTGTCGAACGAGCAAATAGAAGCTTGGGGAATGGCATCAAGGCGCGTCTGGATGAATGAAGTGGCAAATGGGTCGATGAGTTATCACATGTGCTATGGGCGCATAGAACTATGATCAAAACAGCCAACGGGGATACTCCATTTGCATTGGCCTACGGAACTGAAGCTGTTATTCCAGCAGAAATAGGAATGCCTACCATCCGCACAACGGAGGTTAATGTCGTCACGAACGATGAACAGTTACGAATCAACCTGGATCTACTGGAAGAAAAGAGGGAAATAGCAGCCATCAATGAGGCTAAGTCCAAGGCTAAGATGAAGGCTTATTATGACGCCAAGGTCAAGGGTGTTTCTTTTCGACCGGAAGACTATGTCTATCGTGCTAACGAAGCAAGTCGAGCGAAGAACACAGGAAAGCTGGGCCCTAAGTGGGAAGGACCGTATGAAGTCACTGAAGCCTTAGGACGAGGCGCGTACAGGTTACGTGATATGGATGGGCGCGACCTAGAGCGCACATGGAATATTTCCAATCTCAAAAGGTGCTATCTTTGAAAGCTACGGCTTCCGCATGGGTACTTCGCTACGTGCGGTCTTAAAGGGGCTATCTTTGAAGAACCATGCGGTTTCATCTGTTTTGTTTTGTCTTATGTTTGTTTAGATTCCTTTCTTGTTTCTTAGGACTTGTCATTATTGTTCAAACAAAATGTAAACGTTCTAAATAAAATGCCGTGGTGCCTAGCTAGCTCCACGGCCTGTTTCGTGCAAATCACTTTTTAGATTTTTTGTTAGTCATATGAATTTTTTACTTGTGTTATAATATGCCATGTTTTATTCATATGCATTCTTTCAAATTACTGTACATGTACTATACGCCTCCAGGTGGGGTAAGAGGATTAAGTGAACCTACTAATTCAACTTGCCGCGTAAGAGGGATGCAACCCTAGCCGCACGGATCATGTATCCTTACTAGACGCCTTACTCACAAGACGTTGTGATAAGTTTTTTGTGCACCGTATCCACATGGTACTCTGCATAGTAAAGACGCACGTCGCATGTCTAGTAAATTATAGACTTGTATGTATTTTCCCTTTTCATGTGTAAGACGTGATACATCATGCGGCATTAAAATACAATGAAATACACAAGTTTCAAAATTAACAATAAACAAAAGGGCCGTGGTCGTCACGGACTTCTAAATAAAAAGACAAATTACTACAAATATGTCTTAGCCGTATACATACACGGACGAATATAATTACAAGTGTTTACAACAGATAAGTTACAAGGGGGGTAGGAATTCCCCTAAATCCTTCTTCCCTTCCTCAATTAAATCACGAAGGGCCTCCCCACGAGCATCCTTCCCATCGCGGGCTTTAACTGCGATAGCATCTAGAACCTCACCAAGCGGTTTCTCGCCTTTCGTGGCTTTGGATGCGGAATCGTAAGTGGCCAAGGTCAAGGGAATAGGATCAGCACTCAGACGGGACATTATTGTTTCGTTTGGAGCATCTTTCATTGCCTCAAGCTCGTCTAGGAGGGGGTGTTGGAGTTCTGCCAAGGCATCCATGGACGCAGTCATCTTACCCGCTGCGGAGGGGTTGTGATATGGATGCTGTGTGACATCTTCATTTTTTGCGATCATCTCCGCAGCTTTGACTAGGCCTTCATGCCTACCACGGTCGATCCCATCGGATACGACCCCAGCAAACGCCTGCAGAAGGTGTGGAGCGTTCAGAGCCCCACTTACAGCAAGCCGCAGTCCTTGCCCGATAATCCACCTACGACCGGCTGTAGCGGTTAGTAGAGGGGGGCATACTCTCTCCGCGCAGCTTACAACCACCTTGCTTAACTCTTCATCAGCGGAGGCAACTTGATTTTCAAGGTGGGTTTGGGTCTGCGTCAATTCTTCCTTCAGTGCGTCACGCTCCTGGGCAATGCTGAATGATTGCACGGTCACCGACTTAGTAGCAGCCTCAGCCGCAGACACTTGCGTATGAAATTTGGAGTTATTACAAGGATATATACTTTTTGGGCTACATGCATACAAAAAGTAGGAGTGTATGTATAACATTTCTGACAATTTACCTTCTCATTTGATGCGGCTACGAGGGCCTCCAACTCAGCAATACGCTTCTCTCTGGCGTCGGCGTGATGCGCCTGCTCCTTCACCGTCGCCTCGGCGGTCAATAGTGTCACCTGTAAGGATGCGATGGTCTTCTCGTTCTTCACGACCATCGCCTCACGGCGGGCTATCCTCTTGTCAGCACGACTCACATTAGTGAGGGCCTGGATCAGACGGCGTCTTAACGCGGCACCCACCGTCACCTGATGTGCGGATGATACGTCAAACTGCTCAATAAGGGCCTCATGATCTAGTTAATCTAAATCTTGTGCGAGGGCAGGCGGGGTGATGTGTTCGATAAATTCTGAACACTCGGATTCAGCCTCCAGCCGTGTCAAACTCGATAAGTTCCATGCTAAGCGCAAGCTTTCTTCTGGCCCCTCGGGGCGTGGTTTCTTGGCACGTGTGGTAGCAGGTGATGGGGGCTTGTTGGTTGGTGCGGGGGATGGATTTCTCCCCACTTCTTCCCCTTGCATTGCGGCTGCTGGATTAGTCCTGTTATTTATACGTGACAATAATTAGTCTATACATCATACAAAGATATGAATCATACTTACGGAGGAGTACTTACGGGGTGCCAATGACTGGGTCTGGGCCGGTAGGAGCTACGACACTCACAGGGGCGACTCGCAGAACTGGCCCTCCCATGTCCGGGGTGGAATCGGCCTGGACAGTTGTGGTGCCACTTCCTTCTTGGTATTGTGGGTGGTCTTTCCGCAGCTTCTTGGGGGAGCATTTGCGACTCCGGCATCTTCCTCAATCTTCTTCGCTACCCGCCTGGTTGTCTTCCTCTTTCTAGAGGTAAGTGGGGTGGACCCGGAAGCCTGCGTGGTATCTTCATTGGGGTCATGCTCTTCTTCTTGATTCAAAGGGCCCCCCTCTAGCAATGGGTCTTCGCCGTCTTCATTGTGGAAATCCAATGGGGATTTCTCAATAACAGGCTCTTCTTCGTCCGACCTAGGCTCGGATGTCTCCTCCAGCGGTATTGTACGGTCGGCAAGAGCTTCTAGCAAGGGGCGCTCATTTGGCTTCAATGGCCGGAATCCTTCCGCCACCTTCATGGGGTCGCCTTGGCGGATTAGTCCGTGAAGGTTCATTTCTGCAATCAATTTTTTACAAGTATATGGGTTAATAAAGTTATACACGTGCGACAAATCAAATCTACAAACATATGTATAGGACCTACCCTCTCCCTGTTCTGTTAAGAAGCACGGGTATAGGTCATCCCTCCCAAAGTAACGGCGGCTTATCCCTACTAAGCACAGAAAGTGTTCCGGCAACCCTCTATGGAATTCTGTGCGATGGGTATCTAGTATTTTCAGGTCCCGGCTACTATAATCTTTGGATTTGGGCGGATAGTCTTTTGGGGCTTTGGTTTTAAGTACGAAGGGGGTAGGGAATACTTTCTCATCTACAAAGAAGTAATGGTCGTACCAATTCTTAAGGGAGTCTAGAGGTTTCCTATATGTCATCGGGGCATTCCCGGGTCGTTTCTTGAACGACAACCACCCATTCACTAACTGGGGAAAGTAGAAAGCCCTAAACAGGTTCACGGTGGGGGTTACTCCGCAGGTATGGCATGTAATCTCAAACTGGTTGATTTTACACGCCCCTATGCAGTGAAGCTGGGTGATATGAAAGTCATAATACAAAAGAAGGTCTACCAAGAACTTGGATAACGGGATACGGTAGTTGGCTGAGTCAAATAGGCGGGTATATATGCCTACTTTCCCCGCCGGTGCATCCGTAATCGCTTCACCATCACCTGGATACGTGGGGTGTACGCTTTCGGGTACATAATACTTCGACAGAAAGTCGAGGTATTTTTCCGCAGACATCACGTTCAGGACATCCGTGATAAGGGGATTATCCTTTACCATGTTTTATACAAAGGTCTTTAAGGGCGTGATGATCTAACCTGCGGTGACAAAAATCCGTGGAAAAGAAGGTAAAAATTTGGGAGATAAAAGCTTGAGATTAACAATGGCGGAAGAAGGAGTGGGTTGTGTGTGTAACAAACACGCATACCCACTCTTATATAGGGTTTCCTCGGTTTCCGAGGTACCTTGGATTTTCGACACGTGTCAGTCACCTTGCCTATCCAACGGATAGGGTTTCTGACATTTCTGCAACGCCAGAGGGGGACCCACGGGTCACTTCTTAAACAGTTTTGCGTGGCTCAAGGGTGGGCATTAATGATGCACTTTTGCAGGTATGCGACTGGATTGTTGACTATCATTAATGTTTTTTATTCTTGTCAGGTTATGCGGCTCTTACGTAAGACCGTATTTAATGTCACATTTAAGTTGTCTCGGCCGTTGTGTGCGGACTGAGATAGTATTTATTAAATATTGCGACGAAGGGTCGCCACGTGCGGCCAGGATAACAAAAATTTCAATGTCTCATTTCCTGTCTTTCCTTGGTATGTCCAGAGAGCACCTTGATAGTCTAGAGGTTACTCTACGACCGTAACAACTAGACTGGGGGGACATGATGACGTATAGTCCCCAACCGGGTCATGAGCCCGGCCCACGAGTACTACCCGTATCCGGTCCATCACAAATGGGTGGATAAATGTCATTCAGGCTTATGGGCTTGAATAAACAGTAACCGCACATGTGTGCGGCCCACGGCCCGGTACGGCCGACATAAAGTTAGACATAATCATATTCTGTCTGGAATATCTTTATCCCAAATGGAGAGGATATTCACTACCAAAATTAGAAGATAACAATCATTCTAATTCTGATAGTTATCCTTTCCTTGGGGCTAAAGTATCAGTGGCAGCCCACTAGGGTTCCACTGCCTATAAAAGGAACCCCCAAGGGTTCCACAAAGGTATTATGACTTGTACTCTAAACTCACATAAACCCTAAATCAATTACTTACTCTCACGCCGGAGTCTAATCGTGGGAAACACTCCCACGGTAAGTCTAACGCGTGCTGTTTAGTGTGCAGGATCCCAACCAAACGATTCACTTGGTGTAGGAGCCGGAGCCCAGCCAACCCGAATTAAGCCTAATTCGGGTCTAGCAAGTATCAACCAACTTTTGCATCAACACTTCATATGGTTTAACATAGCGAAATTAGAACAATAATCATGAACAAGGTGTTGTGGACAAGAAGAGATATTCCCAAACGTTACTTGTATTATTAAACACAAATAACATCTAGACGTATATACATTGAATCCTACGTCTAGACACACGAATTGCTTGTAGGTTACATTGTGAATGATTGTTATATTAAAACTTACGGTCTGTCATTCTTAATATAATAGAATGTCCAGACTTTTACAAAGGAAACTAGATAAAACCAAATCTTCTAAATATATCTTAATATATTTTCTACAAGTTTGTCCACCAGCTTTTAGAATCATCTTTTGTCAGATTTAGTCCTTGTCTTTTAGTTTTGACACATCAACTCAATAATTCGATTCAACAATCTTCCCCTAGTTGATGATGTCAAAACACTTCCACTTAAGCGTGAATCCTTTGTATGTAGTACATGATCTCCAAGAAGCTTCCCCTTAAGTATAGCACATATTCTTCCCCTTTTTGACACATCAATAGGGAATATGTGAAAGTATGCAATCTTGAAGATTCTCCAAAAGTAGCTCTATGTAATGATCTTTGAAGAAAAATAACTATAATATTCTTGATGTAGAAGTAGAATAACCCAAACCTGTGTTCCATGTCTTGCGCTATCCATGTGACTCCAAAACTCACGGCTATAATGAGTAGACTATAAAACTCACGGCTATAATGAGCAGTCTCTTGACAAAAAGAGTTCTCTAGCAAATATGAGCATAGAGCGTCTTAAGAAAAATATCATACCTTTGCTACCTTTTTATCAAGTCCGTTGTCACAAATTAAAAGAACCTTCAAAAGTAATGATGACCAGACACAACTTTTTAAGATATGATAGAACACAAACTTCGCGAAATTCTACTTCGAACATCAAACTTACTATAATAATTCTTCCCCTTAAACATATACGTCTTCTAAAAATATCTGAGTTATAAATTTCAAAACGATATTCTGAATAAAATAGAGATTCCATGTACCTTTGGGTGTATAATCTCCTCGCTTTGTGTGCCAAAACCTAATCAAATTTCCAAACAGCAGCTTTTCTTCCTTTATCCGAGATCCTTCACTGTCCAAGATCTCATCAGTATGTGTTGACATATCCCTGACAACACATCATTCTGTCAGCGTTTGACTTATTCCTATCAGCGTCTACTTCTGTCAGCGTCCAATTTAGTAGCATCAGCGTCAAGATTTAAACATGTCAGCATCTAATATATTCTTTGTCAGCGGGTGAAGTCAATGACTTTACACCTATTGTGCACCAATACCACTTTATTCCCATACTTTTTAGTCAGCAGATCACGTCCAAAAAATAACTTTCATAATAGAGCTGGGAAAAACTTTAGCCATGAAAGAAAAGTACTAACATCCTGGGCCATGGTTTTGTCTTGACTGTTGTCCTTTTCTTTTTCTCATGTGAAAGCAAAACAAACTTTAACATTCATTCGTTTATTCCCACCATGTGAACATGAATTGCAATCATGTGAACACTTTAACTCTTTGCTACCTTGGTACTTCACAAGACTGAATAATAAACGAACTCCATGACCACACTTTCGTTTTTATCACAACCATTCCCAAAAGTAAAACTTACTTCCATCCGTATATCACACATGCATGCATAAAACGAATGAAGACAACCCAGTATCTTCATAATACATGTATCACGCCAAAAAATAGATACATGATTTCCTTCTTTTTCTCTAATTACTACTTGTGATGATATTTTAAATAGGAACCATCTTTTAATAGCATCACTTCGCACGCCTATTGTTCAAGTCCCTATCTTTTGCTTTTCGCCCTTTTCCTTCTTTACACAAAGTATCAACAGCGTCCAGCGATGTAGACTATGGCTTATAAATCTATACATCGAGAAACACAACGTGCTGCTAGGGTTCATCGTCGATCCATGATAAATCGACTCCCCAAAGCTAACATCACATTAGAAGCAACAATGAATAAATGGATCTAGGGTTATCGAAGCCCTTGTTTGTTGCTTCCAATTTACATGATCTGATGTAATCACCCTTTTTTTTCCTGTTTATAAGATCGATCTTGGGTTTTTGGAAACCCTAGTTCATAATTTTAAGTGAAAAAATGAATACCTTTTCCAGCGAACTTCGACATCTAATAACTTCTTCATGAGAACTCAGATCGAAGATCCCTTCGGTGAGATCCTAGACACCAGTGTCAAGAACCTACAACACAAATTTCACGATGGTCCAACGGGTTAACGAAGGAGAAATCTCGTTTTTACTATTACTGTTCACAGAAAACAGCATATGACCACTACTGACTTCGACGCTTAATATATTTTTCTTGGGGATAGATCTTGACAATCCCTCTAGTGGATATCTAGGTATACGTGTGTAGAACACACACAAACATTTTCGTGACATTCCAACGATTCAAGAAAAAGTTATGCCCTTCGTACTACTGCTGCGCACACAAAAACTGCATAAAAACCCTAATACGGATTTTTTTCTTCTTTTTCATTACGAACGAACACCTTGTTGATCCTAGCATCGAGAGCCACCCTCTCTGATACCAGTTTATGAATCTTATAGATTCGGATCTTTTAGCTGCTAGGCCTGATTATCATTCATATGATTTAACATAGCGGAATTAGAACAATAATCATGAACAAGGTGTTGTGGACAAGATGAGATTTTACCAAACGTTACTTGTATTATTAAACACAAATAACATCTAGACGTATATACATTGAATCCCACGTCTAGACACACGAATTGATTGTAGGTTACATTATGAATGATTGTTATATTAAAACTTACGGTCTGTCATTCTTAATATAATAGAATGTCCATACTTTTACAAAGGAAACTAGATAAAACCAAATCTTCTAAATATATCTTAATATATTTTCTACAAGTTTGTCCACCAGCTTTTAGAATCATCTTTTGTCTGATTTAGTCCTTGTCTTTTAGTTTTGACAAATCAACTCAATAATTCGACCCAACAATCTTCCCCTGGTTGATGATGTCAAAACACTTCCACTTAAGCGTGAATCCTTTGTATGTAGTACATGATCTCCAAGAAGCTTCCCCTTAAGTATAACACATATTCTTCCCCTTTTTGATACATCAATAGGGAATATGTGAAAGTATGCAATCTTGAAGATTCTCCAAAAGTAGCTCTATGAAATGATCTTTGAAGAAAAATAACTATAATATTCTTGATGTAGAAGTAGAATAACCCAAACCTGTGTTCCATGTCTTGCACTATCCATGTGACTCCAAAACTCACGGCTACAATGAGTAGACTATAAAACTCACGGCTATAATGAGCAGTCTCTTGACAAAAAGAGTTCTCTTGCAAATATGAGCATAGAGCGTCTTAAGAAAAATCTCATACCTTTGCTACCTTTTTATCAAGTCCGTTGTCACAAATTAAAAGAACCTTCAAAAGTAATGATGACCAGACACAACTTTTTAAGATATGATAGAACACAAACTTCGCGAAATTCTACTTCGAACATCAAAATTACTATAAGAATTCTTCCCCTTAAACATATACGTCTTCCAAAAATATCCGAGTCATAAATTTCAAAACTATATTCTGAATAAAATAGAGATTCCATGTACCTTTGGGTGTATAATCTCCCCATTTTGTGTGCCAAAACCTAATCAAATTTCCAAACATCAGCTTTTCTTCCTTTATCCGAAATCCTTCACTGTCCAAGATCCCATCAGTATGTGTTGACATATCCCTGACAACACATCATTCTGTCAGCGCTTCTGTCAGCGTCTGACTTATTCCTATCAGCGTCTACTTCTGTCAGCGTCCAATTTAGTAGCATCAGCGTCAAGCTTTGAACATGTCAGCATCTAATATATTCTTTGTCAGCGGGTGAAGTCAATGACTTTACACCTATTGTGCACCAATACCACTTTATTCCCATACTTTTTAGTCAGCAGATCACGTCCAAAAAATAACTTTCATAATAGAGCTAGGAAAAACTTTAGCCATGACAGAAAAGTACTAACATCCTGGGCCATGGTTTTATCTTGACTGTTGTCCTTTTCTTTTTCTCATGTGAAAGCAAAACAAACTTTAACATTCATTCGTTTATTCCCACCATGTGAACATGAATTGCAATCATGTGAACACTTTAACTCTTTGCTACCTTGGTACTTCACAAGACTGAATAATAAACGAACTCCATGACCACACTTTCCTTTTTATCACAGCCATTCCCAAAAGTAAAACTTACTTCCATCCGTATATCACACATGCATGCATAAAACGAATGAAGACGATCTAGTATCTTCATAATACATGTATCACACCAAAAAATAGATACATGATTTCCTTCTTTTTCTCCAATTACTACTTGTGATGATATTTTAAATAGGAACCATCTTTTGATAGAATCACTTCGCACGCCTATTGTTCAAGTCCTTATCTTTTGCTTTTCACTTTTACTTCTTTACACAAAGTATCAACAGCGTCCAGCGATGTAGACTATGGCTTATAAATCTATACATCGAGAAACACAAAGTGCTGCTAGGGTTCATCGTCGATCCATGATAAATCGACTCCCCAAAGCTAACAACACTTTAGAAGCAACAATGAAGAAATGGATCTAGGGTTTTCGAAGCCCTTGTTTGTTGCTTCCAATTTACATAATCTGATGTAATCACCTTTTTTTTCCTGTTTATAAGATCGATCTAGGGTTTTTGGAAACCCTAGTTCATAATTTTAAGTGAAAAAATGAATACCTTTTCCAGCGAACTTCGACATCTAATAAATTCTTCATGAGAACTCAGATCGAAGATCCCTTCGGTGAGATCCTAGACACCAGTGTCAAGAACCTAAAACAAAAATTTCACGATGGTCCAACGGGTTAACGAAGGAGAAATCTCGTTTTTACTATTACTGTTCACAGAAAACAGCATATGACCACTACTGACTTCGACGCTTAATGTATTTTTCTTGGGGATAGATCTTGACAATCCCTCCAGTGGATATCTAGGTATACGTGTGTAGAACACACAAAAACATTTTCGTGACAATCCAACGATTCAAGAAAAAGTTATGCCCTTCGTACTACTGCTGCGCACACAAAAACTGCATAAAAACCCTAATACGGATTTTTTTTCTTCTTTTTCATTACGAACGAACACCTTGTTGATCCTAGCATCGAGAGCCACCCTCTCTGATACCAGTTGATGAATCCTATAGATTCGGATCTTTTAGCTGCTAGGCCTGATTATCATTCATATGATTTAACATAGCAGAATTAGAACAATAATCATGAACAAGGTGTTGTGGACAAGATGAGATATTCCCAAACGTTACTTGTATTATTAAACACAAATAACATCTAGACATGTATACATTGAATCTCACGTCTAGACACACGAATTGCTTGTAGGTTACATTGTGAATGATTGTTATATTAAAACCTACGGTCTGTCATTCTTTATATAATAGAATGTCCAGAATTTTACAAAGGAAACTAGATAAAACCAAATCTTCTAAATATATCTTAATATATTTTCTACAAGTTTGTCCACCAGCTTGTAGAATCTTCTTTTGTCAGATTTAGTCCTTGTCTTTTAGTTTTGACACATGAACTCAATAATTCGACCCAATAGTCTCAACCCTAGCAAATGAGTTAAGTGAAAAATATATACTCCATCAACTTTGTAGGTTTGGCAAAATTTCCCCTTGAAGATCTGCACACTTTGTAAAACCCGTACGTTTTTACCATGAACAGTACATATATAATCGTACGTACATGATTAAAACTTTCCTTTTATAGCACGTTATCTTTCACGAATAGGAATTACAAGTATTACGTATGTGTTATTACACGATAAGTATTTAATACGTATTAACACACGATAAGAAAAAGGAAGGAGATCATATTTTTCATAATACAGAGAATTAGAAAAATAACAAAAGCCCTAGCCTCTTTTGCTCCTCTCTTTGGCCGCCGCATATAAACACCAAGAAGGGGTGTTTGGTTGATTTTGGTTGATCCAGTTCTTGCTAGATCGTTCGTGTTATTAATTTCCTTGTTATCCAAGAATCGGTAATTCCTTAAACCTTTTCTTTTTAATTATTTATTAGATCTAGAATACATGAAATCATGAGTTTATTAAAAACTATTAATTAAGAACATGTTAATTGAGTAGATCTAATCATGGGGTTAAAAAAACATGTGGTTTAAGGGGGTGTTTGGTTCGGTCGACGTGTAGAACCGAGAGCCAAGCTCTCGGTGGTTGTGTGATCACCACCAACCGAGACCTCAAAGTCTCGGTTTGGTTTGGGTGTCTCGGCCACAAGAAACCAAGGGACCCCGACGCATGTCGGGGTTGTCCTTGTGGTCATGGGGGGTCGCGGCTGAAAAAACACACGCACCACCGGTTTAAGCCGGTGGCGGTTTGCCATAATTAAGGGTTTGTAGATCCGGTTCAAGGGGTTTCACGGACCGGTTTACGCCATGTTTAGATTTAAAACACGGGTTCGGTACATGACTTACTTTTACAAGCTAATTATTTTTACAAGTTAAATAATTAAAGATTTAATTAAATTAATTTAACATGCTATATAATTAATTTAATTTAGACATGACTTAGGTTAATTATTACTAGTAATAATACGTGATTTTAACCTAAGTATTTTATGATTTAATTTTAGACTAAATTAATTAATTAATTATTAAAACATGGCATATAATAATTAATTTCCATGACTTAGGTTATATTAATAATATTAATTCATGTTTTGTAGAACCCGTAAAAATAAGGTCATAATTTAATTATATTTTTCAAATATTTTTGACGTTAAATACTATTATGCTTAACGGTTTAAGTTGAAACCGATATTAAATATTATATTTTAATATTTTGACGAGTAACAAGGACTACTAATGATCGCGATATCGACGGATGCCAAAATTTAATATTTTATTATCGATCGTTTCGATATTTAACACTTTCGATGATATCATTTTAATTACGTATCGAGTCGTTATAGTATTTTTCGTGTGCGTTTAAACTTTTAAAAAGTATTTTTACGAAACACGCGTCCCGTAAATATTTGTAAAATTTACTTTTAGTCATTTCCCGCTTTTTAACTTAAATGTTGCATTTTGGTCCATAACTATCCAATAATTGCAAACTACACCCTACCCCACTATATATAAAGCTTAAACAATCACACACAATTCATTTCACCACTTAAAAATTTTGCACTCTCTCTCTTGTCTCTCCCATTTTGCGGAAACATCAACCCACCACCAAAACACATACAATTTTCAATTTAACTCAAGATTTAGGATGATTTTAGCTAATCTAAAGCTAGACCCATTCTTATCTTTGATCAAGGATCACAATGGTATAAGAAATTCTTACATGCAAGCACTTTTTATTTTCTTGATGTTGGTAGGTAGAAGCCATGATCATGCATGGTGTTCTTGGCATGATCCATGGTGGTTCTTGCTAGAACCTTTGTTAAAAACTTCATTTTGATCTAAAGGTTTTAATTTTGATTATGATTTAGATGTTATGGTTCATATATGATGATGATAGGGTATAGAAATGATTATTTCTATGGTTGGTTTTGATCAAAAAGTTGATTTTATACAAGTTTTTAATAGTCACTTTACAACAGTAAGTAAACAGTAAAATCCGAATTTTTATGTTTTGAAAATGGCTTAACTTATAGCCTAGGGTTGTAGATAAATTTATTAGCTTCGATTTGATATAAGGTAGAGCTTCTAGCTCAAAACGAGCGCGAAGTTATGATGTTTTGAATGATCGTGTACCGGGAGACGAGTATCGGCACTACAAATAGTTGTTGTTGATATTTGGATCGAATCTCGGGTACTCTAAATGGAAGTTTTGAAATATGTAACCTACTGATAATGAGGTGTTTATTTTGTAGGTTGAGTTTACTTTAAAACCCGAGTGTCGGTTTTGTAAAGGGAGTTGTTCAAATAAATTAAAACGGTTGTATGAAAAATTAACGTAAATCTGTCCGGATTTTGTAGTTTGAAAATGAGTTGGGTAAAGGACTTTAAAATTAATTTCATTTGATAAACATGTAGGAGGACTTTCTATATATAGTAAGTTAGTTTATCGAGTCGTTTCATAAACGGTTGACAAGTTTAAAAAGGGGTAAATAAGCTAGTACATGTAGTAGGTACCGACGGACTTGTTAAAAGTGTAAAATGGTAAAGTAAATGTTTAGTAGAGTATAATGAAGTTATTTATATCATTTTTCTCTCGAGTTTGTCGTGATTTTATGAGTCGAGTTTATATTCTTATGTATGTTTTATTTCTCGAGTCTATTATTAATGAACGCACCTTATTTGATAGGTTGTGGTTCTCGTGTTTGAAAGGCATCATCTATCGTCGGTGATCGTATCATTACCCCTATTGGCTAAGGTGAGTCTATAGCCTTGCTTTATACTAGTTATTAAATGATTTTAAACCCGCGAGGGGGAATACATGATTTTATAAACTTAGAACACAAGTCTTTTTATGGTATGCTTTGTCCCTCTTTGAATGGACCCGTGGTTGCCTTTAAATTGCATTAAGTGATTGCCATTGTTAAAGCGTCAATTATGGACCGTTAATTAACCTATGATGGGTTAACCGCTAGTACAATTAATAGATCTATGGGGGAAGCCGCCCCGGTTTAGTTTGTGTGGACTTGTCACAGAAGCTTAGGCCCGACCTCCACACTGTTTGAACATATTGTATTGAGAAGTCAGGTATACGGCAATGTACCAATAATCTGGAGGTAACGACAATTAATAAATCTCTTGTCTTATTAGACCTAACGGAGTGTCTAAGGGCTCGGTTCCATGAGCTTATTGCAATTTATGCTATATACAATTATTATTGTTGATGCAAATTATTATTCGATGCTTATTAAGCATGCAACAAACTTATAATCTTTGCTTGTGTTCAAATTGATTACATAAACCTATAGATTCACTCGGCATTTTTGCTGATTGTTTTACTCACATGTATTTCAGGTAATCAAGAAGTGGAAGCTTGGAGGTCACGGGAATGAAGTTGTGCACTGCTTTTGTTGTTCTAACTCTTTGATTTATTTATCGTTCCATTTTTAAAACAAACTAATATGTTGTTTTAACTTATCTTTTGGTAACGATTACTTGGGACTACGCTACTCTGATAAATGTTTTAGGAACGATAAATCTAAAACGTCTCTTTTCGAGTCGTTCTTTATAAATTATATGTTGTTGTATCATTGTTTAGCACCCAAAGATGTATTCCGCTGCGTGTAAATTTGGGGGTGTTAAAGATTGGTACCAGTGCCATGAGTTACAGAGAACTAGGTCTTTATTTTAAAAACCTAAACTATAACTGTCAGTTTTTATTTTACAAAGAGTCATGTGCACCGGACTTCGTGTGACTTCAGGTTCAAGCTTCTTCTGAGATTACAATTTTAGTATACGTTATTACGTATACCTTGTTGGCAAGTATTTATAAATAAATACTACGTTCCATTTATTGATATATATTTATATCTAGGATCCCTTTATCGATATATATTTATGTCGTTAAACTTTTCGATAAAAGTTTATCATTTATTAATGATTAACTTAAATAAATACAATGAATTTTCAAGATCTTTCTGTATTTTTTTTTGAAGTATTTAAATTGCTTTTATTGCAAAATTTTATATTATGACCTTACATACCTTCATCTGCGCGCGTTATTTTCATTGCTTAACCCTTCGAGACATCTATATAGATATCCAAATCGACTTCCGGCTGTTTGTGCTTTGACGCCTTGAAACGTAATCTCTAGACCGTTGTGTAGCTCAATGTGTCCTTGGATTAGACTAACCGCTATCGTGTGAGTCACACATTTTGAAACACTTCCTATAATCGTGTTGAATAATATCATGGTTTTTCATAATATTTTGTTGATTTTTATTATCGTTTTACACGGCATGCGAAGATTTAATTCATCGACATTTGTAAGTATCGACTCCGAAGTGTATTGTTCACTTATATCTCGGTAACGTCATCGTCATTTTATAAATCATCGTCTAGATTATGGCGCTAGATTGGAATACGATTTTACTTATATAAAATTTTATCATTTGTTTATCATTAACCTTCTTGCCCCCGGAGTGTAGCATGTTAATGTTCCATTCTTTTCTTGTTATGTTCTGTGTTTTTGACAATCGTGGCACCAAGGAGATTTGCCTACATTGCACCTTAAAACTTAAATTATGGACGTCATTCACCGTTTTCCTTCCTAAATTTCGTGTTGGATATCTTGAAGCATCTTATGTCATTCATTATATTATATTTTTATTTGATGCTCATTAGGAGATTTATTTTTCATTGTTGTAAAATCCACAAGACATGTGTATATATATATATATTTTGAGTGGTTAGGAAGTGTCGAAAAATACATTTTATGTAGAAACTGCAGGGGCAGTATAAACAGGTCAAAACTTAAGAGTAAAACATGCGTTATTAAAAATAAAATATTCAAACCTGCACAGAACTTGCAGGGGTATTTTAGTCATTTATTATTGGGTTTCAGGTCTCGGGTAAAACTAGAAAGTCGTCTGAAATGTCGTTTTGCATCGAAATGCTTTAGACTCCGAGTCTTGGAGATGTCGTTTATCGGGTCAATTAATCGGCTCATATTTAAAAGTTAAATCTAATTAAAAAATAAAAAAATCAGAACATGAGTTTTAAACGTTTCTAAGCAGTTTTGATTTCATTTGAGATTGTAAAATTTTAACGAATATTACCTTACGACTAACGAATACTAGTTGCATGTGAAAATGTTTAAAAATAGAAACATTATAGGATTAGCAATTACCGGATTAATGGTGTAATTTGAAAACGAATAATATACTTTCTTAAAAGCATATTGTGTCGAGTATCTTACATAGAATGCACATATCGATTGATTTATTCTTTTTATATATATGACTCATTTGTTAGTCGATGTTATTTTATTTTTATTTTCTTCTAACCTTCCACTGATTTGGGTTGAGTTTTGAAGTTTTGCCTTCATATTCTTCTTCGACATTCTCATCATGTGTCTCATGACGTTTCCGTCTAAACCTTATAACCTTTTGAAACCTTAACAACTTGTAACCATATCATTGGCTGTTTATTGAGCTATTATTTGCAACTTTTTGCAAACCTTTGGTAATTATATACTTCATCAAATGTCACCTTATAATTTTAATTGACATTTTTATTACGATTATTTTCACCAATTGTTTTTACTTTGGTCTTATAAAATACTTTTCGTAACATTAAAAGTTGCTTATTGAGTATCTCACAAATTACTTGTATCCTATAAATTTATAAACTATTTTTAAATCCCATTTTACAAAT
This sequence comes from Glebionis coronaria, assembly GCA_025667525.1. Classification (NCBI taxonomy): domain Eukaryota; kingdom Viridiplantae; phylum Streptophyta; class Magnoliopsida; order Asterales; family Asteraceae; genus Glebionis; species Glebionis coronaria. The sequence continues at coordinate 550,474,839 of CM046874.1, forward strand.
GGCATGGTTTATATATAAACATAAGAAACGTAATACTTTTCGACGAAATGGAGCACTGCATTGCTAGCCCTAAATTATACATGGCCAGATCACCTATGTCTAATTTAGAAGGAGCCATGCTAGGCTGAATAGTAGTCACCTTAAAGATCTTGATAATAAAGAACTTTTTACTTCTATTTATGATAAAGATAAATAAAATGAAATAAAGTGAAAAGAAGTTTTGAAAACCTTTATATTTTATGCAAGTAGCACAATTTCTATGCATCCGCATATGTTTTCTTACCTTCTCTTGGATGAATTACACGTTTATGGGTACGTTTTTACTCGATGATTGTTTTTCCACTTGTTACTTCATTTTGTCTTATAACTGATTTCTTTTGACTGTTCATCTAATTACTGACTGTTGATAAAAGACTTGAAAGTCTCGATGTTTTATCCTTCCTTGTTGTCCAATCTTCTTTATATACGACTGGGTAGATCTTTGGAATGTCTCCGCACGTGAATAATGAATTATCATTAGAGTGATTTCCGTATATCCGGGATGACGTCCGTCATTCTCGTTTGTCTCGAAATCCACTCTTGTTAACCGTGTTTTGACTTCTCTTTAAACACTAACATCGTTCGTTTGATTTGTTTTAATTACAAGTGATTATTAGGAATTTCCTTTTATTAAAATTTTTGTATGGATCTTATTTCCGATCGTGTATCGATCACCGCTAAGTTAACGAACTGATATTGGTGAACCATCGACCGAACTAACAAAGTTGACAACTTGTTTAATCTATTTTTTTTCTTATCGTCTTACTATCAACGCCTCTATCTTATTATTATCTTTAAGAATTCATACGAGATTTGTTTCGTCCCCTTTTGTACCGTTGATTTCGTACTAACTGTTGACCATTATTTTCATTCGTATTCATTTGTTATCTTGTCACATTTCGAAACCCGAATATATTCCATGTTTATTTTGAAATAATAAACACCTTTATGTATTTCTACAACGTATTATAAAAATTTTCATGGAATTTTTATACATTTTTCCAATGATTTTCAATTATCGAAATAACCATCACAAGTAAAAGGTCAAATTTATACACCATATTTTGTATAACTAAAACTAACGTTTAAAATGAAATTATGTTCTAACTTTTGAACCAATTGACTTATCATACTTTATTTTTAATGTAATGAAATTACAGGTTTAATTTATATTCCTAATAATGATCTAATTTGGAAATTATATTTTCTAATTGTAACCATCAATACGAGTTTAATTAATAAATTCATGTCTTTCTTCCAAAGCTTCTTAAGACGACCAAATAAATTTTAAGACTATTTAACTTCTATTTTTGATATATTATCTTTATCAAGAAAGTATCTCAATTGAGTTTTAAGGTAATACCAAATCCGGGACGGATAATTGTGACAAACGTTATTTTAATGTTAATATTTAATTCTTTCTTCACTCTCATTTTTCTAGTATTGTGAATTATTATGTTTTACGGTTACGTGAGTCGAGATCCCTCGTCGATCGTCAACCTTAAATCTTTTCACCGCATCTTGTCCGTTTATGCGTTTATTGAGTTCATTTTTATCTCGTTCTGTTCCTCGTATGGAAGATCACTATTTTATTCTGAGTTTAAAATGAATCTCGGGAAGCAGTGTATAAGAAGAAATGATAAGTGTCACCAGGATTTATGCGTGTACTTGTGGAATGGTTGAGGACCGAATCTCTTAATGAATGGAGTTAATAAATTCGTTACAACCTCGAGGAGTATGTTGAAGCCGACACCGCAAGTGGAAAGACTCTTGAGATCAAGTGGTTATTATCAAGGTTTCATTCAAGGTTTTCTTGATGATTAACGGTGGAGATCTATAGTCGATGTTTATGTTCGACCTTTTCTTTTATGTACTTATATGGTGTGTGATCTAGTCAAATGATCGTAAGTTGTGAGAACTTGAGACGGCATCATCCGATGACGTCCGATCATATAGAATACATATTATGTAATATCTTTTTGACTTTCAACGACGATGTTTATTGAGACCTTAATGCGCGTTGGCGAAAGTGAGATGGTGTCTTTGTATTATCTTTTGAGTAGGGACCTGATAGGTGTGTAAACACCCATCCTTTTTACCACTTAATTACAATAATAACCGAGCCAAAATGGGTATTTTATGTCATTTATGTCAAAATTATGCGTGGTTTGTGTTTTTGTTGTGATTTAGGATGAAAAGGTGAAAAGTGGAGAAAACACGGCTTTCACGGGCTTTTATCGAAGAAAAAGACAAGACGAAGTCGAAAGATCAAGAGTGCAAAAAGAACGGAAGTCCAAGACCAATTCTGAAGATTTATCGAAGAAAAAGTCAAAAGACGGAAGTTTACTAAAAAGCCGAAGAACTCAAGTCTTATTCATGAAGAAATGTCAAGACGAGTTAAAGAAATCCCGAGCCAAAGTCATTAAAATCCAAGTATTAAGAAGATTAACAAAGGATTAAGAAGATCAAGGACTAAAGCTTGCAATTAGAAAAAGAAGAAAGAGGGAGGAAGCTTCCTAAGCTCCTCCCTAATCTCCCTATATATGTTTTCATTTCATTTCATTTTTGAAGTTGTTGGGTGGCTTGACAAACCACCACTTCCACCATTTTCATACCTTGCAATTTAATTTCCTGCACTTTAATTTCTTGTATTGCACTCTTTAATTCAAGTAAGTTTTATTGAATCTTTACTTTATTGTTAATCTCATTCTACCTTTCTTGTTTGATTTGTTCTTCATCTTTATTGGTTGTGTTCTTGATGTTTTGTTGATTTTGCTTAAATTCGTGTTCTAGTGCTTAAATTCGTGTTGATTTGGCTTTATTTGTTAGTTTTGTTGATTTGTTTTGATTGATTATTGTTAGTTGATGTTTAGTGGTTATTTTGGGTTAATCTTTTGGTTGATCTTGATTGATTTTGCTTAAATTCGTGTTCTAGTACTTTCCCCTGTTCTTCGTTCCTGCTACTGTTAACATTGCCCAGTAAATGTTCTGAATCAGTGTGTTAAAAAGTTCCGAATCAGTTTTTTTGAAAAAGTTCTGAATCAATGATTTTTGGAAGTTCCGAACCAACTTTATTTGAAAGTTCCGAACCAACTTTATTTGAAAGTTCCGAACCAAGTTTATTTGAAAGTTCCGACTCAAATTTTTGTAAAAGTTTCGAACAAAAAGAAAAGTTCCGAACCAATGAAAAATCTTCCGAACAAAAGTAAATAAGTTTCACCAGCCTGCTTGCCAGCTTTTCACCGTTTCCCGCCATTTTCACCAGGCAGCCTGGCTGCTTCCAGCAGCTAGCCTGCTAGCTTGTTTATTAATTAATATTGTTCCGTAATTATTTAGTTTTATCTGAAAGTTATTCTGTTTTTAATTTTGAAAGTTACATATTTTTAGTTGAATTTTTCGTCGATTTTTAGTATTAATATTTTTTCCAAAAGTTTAAGTTTTATATTTTATTTAGTACCCGCATTAGGTTTTGCCTCGTTTAGCTTTAAAGTACCATTTTAGTTTTATTTTCTCCTTTTTCATTAAGTAAACTTTATTTTTGAGTCGATAGTTAATTTCGTCTTTTAGTTTTATTTTTATTAATTGTTTCGTTCTAAATCTACGTTTTATTATTTATATTGTTTTGTTTTTATTAGTTAATTGCTTTTAGCTTATTATTATTATTTTGTGCATTTACCTTTTAAGTAGAATAGATAACCAAACCATTTTATTTTCCCCCAAGAACGACTGAGTCGCACTTTGAACCGTGATCAATTCGAGAAGATACCGAGAAACGAACTTTCAACTAGCAAAATCAATTTACTAAAATGGCGCCGCTGCCAGCTCTTTTCGTGAAGATTAACGGTTTTTTGTGAGGGACGCGTTGGCTTTTGGGATCCGTTCACTCGTGAACGTTATTTTTCGTCTCAAAAATTTTTCAAAAATCCCAAAATTTTTTTGCAAAATCATAAAAAGCATTTCTTTTTCAAAGTTTTGTACCAAAAATATTCTTCTTGCTTATCTATTTTTCTTTATGGATTTTTATGTCCAGTGCGTCGGGTGTGGGAGAAGATTATACGGGAACGACTCATGTCAATGGTGTACATGTGAGCGGTGCGGAAACGATATCGACAACACACAATTCGGATTTTGTCCCTTGTGCAACTCGACTAATTCGTCCTTTTTGAATCCACCTCCTGTTCCCCCGTGCATCTAGTGTGGAAGTGATTCTCATTGGCATGTTTTGTGCCCGGTTCGATACCCGTATGGTCACGAGCAAGAACCGGGGTACAATTATGACCATGATAATAGCTATCCACAAGACGCACCCAGTCTTTCTCCTTACCCGTTTTGCAACAACTGTGGGGGTCCTCACGATACTTCTTATTGTCAACCAATGAATTATTATGAGCAAAATCCGTGTCCTCAATTTTCTTCACCAATGGATTATTATGAACCAAACCCGTGTTCTAATTCTTCTCATCCGATGAACTACTATGAGCCACACCCATGCTATAATTCAGGTTTTCAACATTTTGAGCCCCCACATCACACCCTCAATCATCAATCCTCTCAACAAATTAATCTTGACCCACAACGGACTACTTTGAATGACGAAATACACTCCATCATTATGCAACTTCAAGAAGCCGTTGTTCTAACAAAAGAAGCATGGGCGGAGGAAAAGCGACTGCAACAAGAGCAAGTATCTAATCTTAGTGATTCTACCCCTCCTCTGGTGCGTCCTTCCTACTATTATGAGGATGATGACGATGATGCTGTATGCACTTTCAACACATCTTCTGAAGTTACTGCTCCTACTCTCGATGTTCCTACTGCATCTAAGGATCTAGATTCGTTGAATGAGCTTAGTGATGTTGGTCTCGACAAAGTATTGGATAATAAGGTTTGTGAGTTACCTGCTATGGAGCCTAAGGACGACGTTGCTCTTACGGAAGAGGTCGATCCTAGTGATGACGATTCTTCTCTCCGTTATGAGAATTTCACTTTTGAAATTTCTCAATCTCCACCGGGAGATGCGGGCGATGACGATTTATTCTCTCCGGCTTACGAGAAGTTCACCGATAAATTTGATCTTGTGGATGAGGTGGAAGACGTGCTTCTTCGCGATAGATTACGGAAAGTGCACCTTCTTATTGCTCAAATCGAAGAGTTGAATTCTCCTCCTCTCTCCGAGTCTTTGCCTCCATCTATTCCTCCCGTTGAAGATAATGACCCATTGCTTGAAGAAATCGACATTCACTCCATACCTCCAGGTATTGATGACGATGACATGGAGGGGGATATTATTTTTGATAATTTGCTGCAAGAAGGTATTGTCCCAAGTCCCCCTCCCGAGCACCTTTCTTCCTCCCCTTTGGCCACTATTACGGAGGATGAGTGCTTTAACCCGGGAGGTTTGATTGATTATGCTATCACTGATAACATCATGGCTTTGCCGAATGCTCAGCCTCCATTGTCTTTGGGGTATGACAATGTGCTTACTTTACCCACCCCACCTCCCGTGGATCTCGAATTCACATACTTCTCATATGTTGAAAGGACCTTTCTCCCATTCAAGACTTATCCCCCCGCCTCTCCTTTGTTGATGTCAACCGGGAACGAGGACAAGGTCTTTGATCCGGTATTACATTCGAGGCTTCCCCATGGACCATTTAATTCGGGGACGAGTCAGGCTCGTGACTCGGTTAACAAAAACAAGCGCTTTTTGGGAGGCAACCCAATTATCTATTTATCTTTACCATAAGTGTAGGGGGAGCCCCGTGGTGTTTCTTGTTTTCTTTCTTATCATGTGCCGAGATTAGAGCTTCAAAGACACACTCTTGATGACTTTTGAAGAACCGTGATTCCGTGTTCCCGTCTTCCTGGTTCTATCCTAAACTCTTTTCGATTCACTATTTTATATTTTCCAATACTAAAATAGGAATCTCTTTAGTTTTCTTTTCCTTAGCGAGATTTAAACAAAGTGCACAATGTCCTAAGTGTAGGGGAGTTTACTCCCACATGCTTAAACATTGAGGACAATGTTTATATCAAGTGTAGGGGGACTTCTATCGAAGTTAAGTGGCCTTTTCCTTGTATTTGTCCTCATTTTAACCAGAAAATTTGATTTTTCGACATTTTTCAAAATTTTTAATCTATTTTGGCCTAGTTGTATAGTTGTTTTTACCTTTGTATAGTTATTTTCTTTCCTTATTAGAATAAATTTTTAATAAAGTGGTTTTAAATTTTCAAACGTTGTGAATCTTTTGACTCAACCCGAGTTTACTTGTCTAAGTTTACTCTAGCTAGTATCCTTAACGTGTTTAAGTCAAGTTTTGCTAGGCTTTTATATAGGGAGCTATAAAACGCGAAAGTCTTAACTCTCACGGGTTAAGAACAAGAACTTTTCGCAAGTTCCTATAATTGATCCTAGAGAGTCGTTTATCAAGGGAACTTTAAAATGCGGTTTCTAAACTTGAAAAAGTCTAAGAATTTGCAAGATCCTATAGATGACTCGAAAACCCAAAACTTTGATTTAATAGGCTAAGCATCCACGAGTCTCATTCTTTGAGATTTTAAATTGTGGAGAACGAGAGATGATAGAGTCGATTATAAGTTTGGTATTCTTTCGTGAATTTATGTGAGTTAATTATAAGCCTATTCTCCCATCTCTTGTTAATAAATTTATCTGCAATAAATAAGGTTGTACGATTTGAAAAGTTACTTAGCTTCTAGCCCAAGATCGTTTAAAAGTTGCTCGGTATGGATTAGAGTTCATAGCCAAGGCATAACTTATTGAAGCGGTATGCGAAGATTGGCGAGTCCAAAAAGGTCCTAACAAGACATGAGGGCTACATTTTGTTGCTAAAGATCCAAAAGTGATGTGAAGAATCATTTATCGAAAATCAATATGAAGGATCGAGACACACGACGAAAAGCAAAAAAAAAACTCCCCAAAAGTAATGGAGAAGTCTATCCGAAAAGACCCTAGCAAGGAATGAGGATAAATAAAGCCAAGTCCAAAAAGGAGGCGGATCGTTGTATATCACCAAAATAAAGATTGGAGAAAAATGAAGAAGTCGTGGTCCATTTATGAAGAATCTCTCAAAACTTCAAGTGAAGAAATTCCTATTATGAAGAGAAGGCCATTATTTCATGAACGTCTCTCAAGGTTTGAAGTATGAAGTCGCTGCCAAATATCGGTCCAAGAAAGGTCTCAAATCGCGAAGCGAGTTATGCCAAGATATGAACTTTATGAGGTCCCGAGAAGCAGTTTTAAAAGATTTTGTCCTTTAGCTAACTACTGATTAAATCGTTCACTTTATTTTCGGCCTAAATAACTATCAAAATAAGTCAACAATGCATCCTCGTGATCATTCAAGACAAAAAAATAAAATATAAGAGATACACCTAGGAATAAGGGAGTCTAAGCGAATAATTGGCCCACATGAGTTCGTGTTAGTTTACTAACTTATAATAACAATGATCTCGTTTTTAAGCTTGGTTTGGAGAAAGTGAAAACTTGAGGATGATGATCATTCATTACATTTCCAAAACCCTAAGGTATGTTTTTTATTTCTTTACTTGTTTTGTTATTTTCTATCTCTTTAATAAAGGCCAACGTGGATTGATTGTGATGAAAAATGTAAACATGCTTTGTAACTAATGCATTGCATGAGGACAGTGCAATGGTTAAGTGTAGGGGATTTGATATGTGTGTAAACACCCATCCTTTTTACCACTTAATTACAATAATAACCGAGCCAAAACGTGTATTTTATGTCATTTATGTCGGAATTATGCGTGGTTTGTGTTTTTGTTGTGATTTAGGACGAAAAGGTGAAAAGTGGAGAAAACACGGTTTTCACGGGCTTTTATCGAAGAAAAAGACAAAAGACGAAGTCGAAAGATCAAGAGTGCAAAAAGAACGGAAGTCCAAGACCAATTCTGAAGATTTATCGAAGAAAAAGTCAAAAGACGAAAGTTTACTAAAAAGCCGAAGAACTCAAGTCTTATTCATGAAGAAATGTCAAGACGAGTTAAAGAAATCCCGAGCCAAAGTCATTAAAATCCAAGTATTAAGAAGATTAACAAAGGATTAAGAAGATCAAGGACTAAAGCTTGCAATTAGAGAAAGAAGAAAGAGGGAGGAAGCTTCCTAAGCTCCTCCATAATCTCCCTATATATGTTTTCATTTCATTTCATTTTTGAAGTTGTTGGGTGGCTTGACAAACCACCACTTCCACCATTTTCATACCTTGCAATTTAATTTCCTGCACTTTAATTTCTTGTATTGCACTCTTTAATTCAAGTAAGTTTTATTGAATCTTTACTTTATTGTTAATCTCATTCTACCTTTCTTGTTTGATTTGTTCTTCATCTTTATTGGTTGTGTTCTTGATGTTTTTATGGTTTTCAATCAAGTGGGTTTTGATTGATTTGGCTTTATTTGTTAGTTTTGTTGATTTGTTTTGATTGATTATTGTTAGTTGATGTTTAGTGGTTATTTTGGGTTAATCTTTTGGTTGATCTTGATTGATTTTGCTTAAATTCGTGTTCTAATACTTTCCCCTATTCTTCGTTCCTGCTACTGTTAACATTGCCCAGTAAATGTTCCGAATCAGTGTGTTAAAAAGTTCCGAATCAGTTTTATTGAAAAAGTTCCGAATCAATGATTTTTGGAAGTTCCGAACCAACTTTATTTGAAAGTTCCGAACCAAATTTATTCGAAAGTTCCGAACCAAGTTTATTTGAAAGTTCCGAGTCAGATTTTTGTAAAAGTTCCGAACAAAAAGAAAAGTTCCGAACCAATGAAAAATCTTCCGAACAAAAGTAAATAAGTTTCACCAGCCTGCTTGCCAGATTTCACCGTTTCCCGCCATTTTCACCAGGCTGCCTGGCTGCTTCCAGCAGCTAGCCTGCTAGCTTGTTTATTAATTAATATTGTTCCGAAATTATTTAGTTTTATCTGAAAGTTATTCCGTTTTTAATTTTGAAAGTTACATATTTTTAGTTGAATTTTTCGTCGATTTTTAGTATTAATATTTTTTCCAAAAGTTTAAGTTTTATCTTTTATTTAGTACCCGCTTTAGGTTTTGCCTCGTTTAGCTTTAAAGTACCATTTTAGTTTTATTTTCTCCTTTTTCATTAAGTAAACTTTATTTTCGAGTCGATAGTTAATTTCGTCTTTTAGTTTTATTTTTATTAATTGTTTCGTTCTAAATCTACGTTTTATTATTTATATTGTTTTGTTTTTATTAGTTAATTGCTTTTAGCTTATTATTATTATTTTGTGCATTTACCTTTTAAGTAGAATCGATAACCAAACCATTTTATTTTCCACCAAGAACGACTGAGTCGCACTTTGATCCGTGATCAATTCGAGAAGATACCGAGAAACGAACTTTCAACTAGCAAAATCTCTTTATTAGGACCCGCGTGTGAGCACCCTCCGATGACGAAAATGTTTTTCTTGTTAGTTCTTTTGATGTGTGTCCATGGCTATCCGGCCGATGGATATCCTTTAATTTGCAACCTTCCTTTAACTGAACTTACCCGAAAATCCTGTCATCTATTCTTGTCGTCGAATGAGCTTCGTGTGATTCATAAAATTTTCATGTGTCGAGCTTGACGGGTGACTTGTGGATAAGGATTTATTTATTCCTTTTTGGTGAGATACAACTTGACAACAAGTTGCGTTTTGTAAAAGAACTAGTGGAGATCGTGGATCGAGATTCACGTGGGAACGTGAGAACTTCTTTATAAGGAATGCCCCCATCCTTCCGGGTAGTGAAAAACTCGAGTATGAGGTGAGTTGAGCGCCGGGACGTCGCTCCCTTAAGGTGGTGAGGATGTAAAACCCCTAAAAATAAGGTCATAATTTAATTATACTTTTCAAATATTTTTGACGTATTTATGACGTTAAATACTATTATGCTTAACGGTTAAAGTTGAAACCGATATTAAATATTATATTTTAATATTTTGACGAGTAACAAGGACTACTAGTGATCGCGATACCGACGGATGCCAAAATTTAATATTTTATTATCGATCGTTTCGATATTTAATACTTTCGAAGATATCATTTTAATTACGTATCGAGTCGTTATAGTATTTTTCGTGTGCGTTTAAACTTTTAAAAAGTATTTTTACGAAACCCGAGTCCCGTAAATATTTGTAAAATTTACTTTTAGTCATTTCCCGCTTTTTAACTTAAATATTGCATTTTGGTCCATAACTATCCAATAATTGCAAACTACACCCTACCCCTCTATATATAAAGCTTAAACAATCACACACAATTCATTTCACCACTTAAAAATTTTGCACTCTCTCTCTTGTCTCTCCCATTTTGCCGAAACATCAACCCACCACCAAAACACATACAATTTTCAATTTAACTCAAGATTTAGGATGATTTGAGCTAATCTAAAGCTAGACCCATTCTTATCTTTGATCAAGGATCACAATGGTATAAGAAATTCTTACATGCAAGCACTTTTTATTTTCTTGATGTTGGTAGGTAGAAGCCATGATCATGCATTGTGTTCTTGGCATGATCCATGGTGGTTCTTGCTAGAATCTTTGTTAAAAACTTCATTTTGATCTAAAGGTTTTAATTTTGATTATGATTTAGATGTTATGGTTCATATATGATGATGATAGGGTATAGAAATGATCATTTCTATGGTTGGTTTTGATCAAAAAGTTGATTTTATACAAGTTTTTAATAGTCACTTTACAACAGTAAGTAAACAGTAAAATCCGAATTTTTATGTTTTGAAAATGCCTTAACTTATAGCCTAGGGTTGTAGATAAATTTATTAGCTTCGATTTGATATAAGGTAGAGCTTCTAGCTCCAAACGAGCGCGAAGTTATGATGTTTTGAATGATCGTGTACCGGGAGACGAGTATCGGCACTACAAATAGTTGTTGTCGATATTTGGATCGAATCTCGGGGACTCTAAATGGAAGTTTTGAAATATGTAACCTACTGATAATGAGGTGTTTATTTTATAGGTTGAGTTTACTTTAAAACCCGAGTGTCGGTTTTGTAAACGGAGTTGTTCAAATAAATTAAAACGGTTGTATGAAAAATTAACGTAAATCTGTCCGGATTTTGTAGTTTGAAAATGAGTCGGGTAAAGGACTTTAAAATTAATTTCATTTGATAAACATGTAGGAGGACTTTCTATATATAGTAAGTTAGTTTATCGAGTCGTTTCATAAACGGTTGACAAGTTTAAAAAGGGGTAAATAAGCTAGTACATGTAGTAGGTACCGGCGGACTTGTTAAAAGTGTAAAATGGTAAAGTAAATGTGTAGTAGAGTATAATGAAGTTATTTATATCATTTTCTCTCGAGTTTGTCGTGATTTTATGAGTCAAGTTTATATTCTTATGTATGGTTTATTTCTCGAGTCTATTATTAATGAACGCACCTTATTTGATAGGTTGCGGTTCTCGTGTTTGAAAGGCATCATCTATCGTCGGCGATCGTCTCATTACCCCTATTGGCTAAGGTGAGTCTATAGCCTCGCTTTATCCTAGTTATTAAATGATTTTAAACCCGCGAGGGGGAATACATGTTTTTATAAACATAGAACACAAGTCTTTTTATGGTATGCTTTGTCCCTCTTTGAATGGACCCGTGGTTGCCTTTAAATTGCATTAAGTGATTGCCATTGTTAAAGCCTCAATTATGGACCGTTAGTTGACCTATGATGGGTTAACCGCTAGTAAAATTAATAGATCTATGGGGGAAGCCTCCCCGGTTTAGTTTGTTTGGACTTGTCACAGAAGCTTAGGCCCGACCTCCACACTGTTTGAACATATTGTATTGAGAAGTCAGGTATACGGCAATGTACCAATAATCTGGAGGTAACGATAATTAGTGTCTTATTAGACCTAACGGGGTGTCTAAGGGCTCGGTTCCATGAGCTTATTGCAATTTATGCTATATACAATTATTATTGTTGATGCAAATTATTATTCGATGCTTATTAAGCATGCCACAAACTTATAATCTTTACTTGTGTTCAAATTGATTACATAAACCTATAGATTCACTCGGCCTTTTTGCTGATTGTTTTACTCACATGTATTTCAGGTAATCAAGAAGTGGGAGCTTGGAGGTCACGGGAATGAAGTTGTGCACTGCTTTTGTTGTTCTAACTCTTTGATTTATTTATCGTTCCGTTTTTAAAACAAACTAATATGTTGTTTTAACTTATCTTTTGGTAACGATTACTTGGGACTACGCTACTCTGATAAATGTTTTAGGAACGATAAATCTAAAACGTCTCTTTTCGAGTCGTTCTTTATAAATTATGTGTAGTTGAATCATTGTTTAGCACCCAAAGATGTATTCCGCTGCGTGTAAATTTGGGGGTGTTAAATGTTTAAACCTAAGTATTATTTACTTCTTTTTAAATCATGTTATATTTAATTAAATCTTATAACCTATAGTATATTTAATTTACATGTAATAATTAATAAACTATACTATAAATCACATGACTTAGAACATTAACCAGTAAAACTTAAGCTTATATTATTAGCTTAATAATCTAGCTTATTTCTAAATATGGAAACTTTCTATTTTTAGAAACTTAATTATTTAAGGCAGCTAATATATTTATGGAAACATTCTATTTTTAGAAACTTATTTATTTAAGGCAGCTATTCTAATATTGGAAACTTTCTATTTTTGGAAACTTTCTATTTTTGGAAACTTTCTATTTTTGGAAACCTGCTGTTATTAGAAAGTTACTTATTATTACACAACAAGTACTATAATACAAGAAATACAAGTAATACTTAATCAGAATAGACAGAATACATGATAAACACAACATAACGTTAAAATCATTAAAACATGACATGAACATATAAAACAAGCTAAGACATGATATAAAACCAGTTACGTACTCAGTAATCAGAATACTTATACACGTATATTATTTATGTAGCATTAGTGATATCGAAGTAGGACTCTCTTATGTTCGTCTTCTTCGTTCACTGGACATAGGTACGGATTCTCCGTCCTTTCAGTATGGACATTTTTTCCTTATTAGGATTCCCCATATGCAGCCAACTGTTTTCCTAATATATGTTTTATATGTTTTGATTGATTATGTTTAAATAAATGCCTAAGCCATATAGATGCATGACCAGATTCACCTAGTTATGAAGGTACCATAACCATAACACTGGAGGCACTAGTGCTATGACTTCACCACGGCAGAGTGATAGCTCGTGGCATTTTGGCCATATTATTATGTTATCATGTAGGGCGTATGGGTGCATCCTAGGTTACATATTTTTATATATTATTCAGGTGAATGTGGTGTGTGCCTTGCATCCTTCACAAGGAGCTGATCCCTCCTACCCAAAAACTTATATTAATTAGAGGCAGCCCCTCTAATTGCATGACGAGATCACCCTCCAAGTATTCATGCATGTTGATATTTCATGACCTATATTGGCTAATGGTTAACATGTTCAACAATTTTTATAAGATAAGCATAAGGCTTTTCAAACTATAAAACCAGTTTTATTAAGCTATTACCAGGTTTTCCAGGACTTATTCATTTCCGCTGCTATATATTTTACATGCTTATACTATTCATTCCATGATTGTATATCCGTGCACTGAGCATTATGCTCAGCCGTTACTTTCCTTTCCATGTCCCAAAACGGCAGGTACCCAAGGTCAAACTCGAGCATTTGGAGGACGTGCATAGGATGGAAGCTGCCATAGACCACTTCTCCTGTTGCCCATATACTTATGCTTATTTAGTCTTTCTTAATTCATTTACTTTATTTATGTTTTGGGCTTATGTTTGGGAACCGATGTTTGATTCTAGTTTTCCCTATGGTCATGTATGTTTTACTACATATTACCTTGCATGCTTTGATGTCACGTCATAATTATGTGTAACGTTCCACTTATCAAAGTGGGGTGTTACAATTATGGTATCAGAGCCAAGGCTTCGACCTGTAAGCTCTAAAACTTGACCTGTGACTAGTGGGTAGTCACCAGGATCTTCCTAAGCCAACGCTTGTTATTCCACGAATTGGTGTGTTCGGTGCATTGTTGTTTTAACCATGATATTTTCAGCACCTTGATGTTTTAACATGGATGTTTTCATCGATATTGTTTTACTAATATGGATGGACAACCATCATTCATATTTAGTTATGTGTCATTGTTTCATGCATGATGTTCCTCGTGAACTATGGCTATGTGAACTAAACCCCAGTAGTTCATAATTAGTCACATAAATATTTTTTGAAAAGTTTTGACAGATGATTTTTACTTATTTAGGTTTCATGTATCATTTTTTCAGGAATTTTGACTAAGTAATGGTTGGTACAGGACTGGCCCTATTTAGTCGCATGTGCTTTTAACGAAACTTTTAACTTTGGGACCGACCAATAGGCGTCCCCTCGCTATGTCTATTGTTTTGGGTAAACCGACCATAGGCGTTTACCCTCACGCATATAAAGGTTTTTATAAACTGCATCATGCATTCGCGCACTATTTTCATGCATACAATTTTTCTCATGATTTATTGGCATAAATTTGTCATGTCCCCTCATAAGTTACTATGTTGTTATGTCAAGTATGTTTTCATACTGTCATGGTTAACTTCAGTTTCATGTTGATTACATTATACACTCCTTCATGTTAAGTTGTTTCATGTTTCTTCATGTTGATTTCGTCTTCATGTTGATTATGTCTTACGTCTCTTTTGTTGTTATGCTTTCATGATAGTCATGGTTGGTTTTCATTGATCATGCTTTCAGGAAAATAATCGTTGAATTTTGTGTAACCACACTTTAATGTTTCTCTATGCAACCAGAATGATGTATATGCTGGCATTGTCAGGTTATCATGATGGTTTTTCTAACCATTTAACCGATTATATTTCCTTTAAAATCATGTCAGATGATCGACCCCATACCGATCATTTCATGTGCATTCCACGCGTACTCCATGTACCGTATCCCATGAGCGTATTCCACTTGCTGGTATTCTACAAATTGCTGATGCCGCTCATAGCTTGGAGATGTTACTAAGGGTTGATGCTACGGATGTTGGAGACACTACGAGATGCTGATGCTGTTCACAACCTAGAGATCTTACAAGACGAAGACAAGGGCGTTAAATCAAAGCGATTGGACAAGAAGATGCTTCACCACCAGACGATTTTCATCGATCATTGTCCCTAATTCTTAGTTACATGTCACACGTCATTCAGTGTCGTTTCAGTCATATGAGTGGAGAACCGGTACCAGCCGGCCACTCAGATGAATAGTTACATGAATCACCGTCATGAGAATGACCGTCATGAAGCTGACAGAAAAGATGATAGTAACCACTAGTGTGACAACAACTATCCTAGCAATCGCAACCGAAGCTCCGACCGCGGACGTGATCATAAATACAAAGGATCAGTAGTCCAATCGATCCGCCAATTCGGGCATAATAACCTAATATTTGTAGTTCTATTCGTTTCACATCTAGAGACACATGTCAAGACATCAGTCAAGACACATGTCTCACGTATACTTTCTGAAGACACATGTTAAGACACCATTCAAGACACATGTCATGCTTATATTTCCCAAGACACGAGTCAAGACACATGACTCACGTCCAATTCTGGAACATCCCTAAGAAATTCAGGGTACCCTCCAAAGGGTATATCCATTTTGTGGTGCCGCGTATTAAACAACCACAAGAATTTCAGTACCATCACCGGCGTATCAGTGAGATCTGTCACGTTTGCTCGATGACACTTTCATTTCTTGTACCCATATTTCATATATTCATGACCATAAAGGATGCCATTCGTATTCCTTATGTATACGAAGGTTTTCCTTCAGCCTAATGATGAGATCCAAGGTGCTAACGCATTACCTCGGACAGACACAAGTTAAATTTAATCCTAAATATGGACTACGAACATCACACCATGCTACGATTCATGATTATGTACAACGATGTTCAGGCTCCTGAATACATTCAGCGTGGTTTTCCATTAGGAAAATCTGTACAAATTATCCATGCTTTACAAGCACGTGCGTTGTTAGCTATGACTGCTAAAATTTTGTAGCTGTCAGTTAAGACACGACCACCAAACTTCCTTTTACGCATAACCAGTTGATTATTCCAAAAATTTCCATACATTCCAGAAAAATCTTCAAGGAGAAGGACGATACCATGAGATTATGTGTCGACTACCGTCGATTTAAACAAATCACCATTCATAACCGTTATTCTCCACGACATATTAACGTCATGTTCAATCAATTTAAGGGTGTTAAGCACTTTTCCAAGATTTGATTCATGATCATGCTGCCAACAGTGACGAGTGAAAGAGCAGGACATGCCCATGACTGCTATTCGTTCACAACTCAATCATGCTAGATTCATGATTTTGTATTAGTCTCACAAAGGCCCCAACATCATTGTGGACTTAATAAATTGAGTTTCCATGAACTCGTAAACAAATTCATCAGTGTTTTCATCAAGGACAACCTGATTATCTTTAAGTCTAGAGAAGAGCAAGAAGATCTATTTTTCACTATGTTACAAATTCTACAACGAGAAAAATTTCACCCTGGAATTTTTCAATATAAATTCTGGTTGATTACAGTGACACGCTGAATCACATGGATTCGCACGGTTAATCTTACGATGACTCAGCTTATGCGTAAAGGAGAGAACCCTACACTACATTAGGTGTTCTAGAAAATCCTACGCTAAGAGAAGTCTAATTTCGGAGACTTATAGTTCCGCAAATTTCTATGTATCAAGTTTCTACGAAGCAAGATATAGTTACGTTCATATCTAAGTACCTGACATACCAACATGCTAAGATAGAACCCAAAAGACTAGGAAGTTTTTCCATCATCAAAAATTGTGAACATAAATAGGACAAGATTTCCATGGATTTTTGTTACTAGATTAATGCAAACTCAGAAGAAGCATGATGCTATCTGGGTTATTGCCAACAGTTTGGTCAAGTCTGTAGAATCCTTACATCTGCAAGGATTTCAGAACCAACAGATTGATCGGACATGTTCCAGCCAAGGCTCATCTGATCACTTGGTAATCCGTCATCTATTGGGTCAGACAAAGGTTCACATTTGTGATCCTTATTTACGTTCACGTTCTTGTTCTAATTTCATGAATTGCTTTCACGCTCACGTTCATGACACTATTCACGTTCATGATCGTATCCTGGCTTACGATTGTACGTTCATTTTCGTTATGGAGGTTTTGCAAGAACTTGAGAGACCAGACCCAAGTTTAGTATAACTCTCTATTCTAAGACAGACGTTTCACGTCACATTCCACGCCTCACCTTATAGCGTTTGGCGTTACCGCCGCCGTATTCCATGTTCATGATATGTTTCACATGTCATGTTCATTCCACGTTTCTCATATCACGTTCACGATATGTTACATGTATCATTGATCACGATGTGTTGCCCATATTACACTCACCATATCTCCACATATCACGTTCAAAATTGTTCACGTATCACGCATTATTGCTAAGACAGTACTATTATCAGTTAGTTGGGTTATTTTGCATCGTAACATTTCAGTTACCCTTGCACGTTAATTCTTATTCCCTCGATCAAATTCAGGGGATCTATCTTACGTTGATAACCATGAACTCTTCGTGTTTTCAAGTCAAGGTCAGGAGGACCAAGATTTATCATTTGTGTCAAGATCTTGTGGAGGAACCGTTCCGAGAGTGAAGCCACTTGGAAACGGACGAGTCCATCCGGACTTCTTATCCGTTTTCGCTTATCAAGTAGATACGTTCTTTTAGTCACGTCACGTTCTATGTCCCTTCAAGACATGTCACGTTCCACGTTCCTTTCTACCATGTCACCTTCAGGTCCTTTTATCTTACATACCCTTCCAGTTTAATTCGGGTGTGTTTCTCTTTCAGTTTACGTTATCTATAATTCGGGGACGAATTATTCTTTTTAGGGGGGAAGAGTTGTAAAACCCGCACGTTTTTACCATGAACAGTACATATATAATCGTACGTACATGATTAAAACTTTCTTTTTATAGCACGTTATGTTTCACGAATAGGAATTACAAGTATTACGTACGTGTTATTACACGATAAGTATTTAATACGTATTAACACACGATAATTATTATCAACAATAATTATAATCACGAACATGGAAATCACGAACGTAAATAATCACGAACATGAAAATCATGAACATAAATAATCACGAATCTATTATTTTGTATTTACGTATATTTATTAAGATTACGTATAAATATATATTAGAACACGAACGATAAATAAATAAATCACGCAAACACGACACGAGAACATGTAAATAATTAGAACACGGGAAAATAACGGGTTCCCCTTGTGGGCCCCTCATACCTGCAGCATAAACAAACAAAGGGGGCCAAGCCCACCTTTATTTTTAACTAAATAAGAAAAAGGAAGGAGATCATATTTTTCATAATACAAAGAATTAGAAAAATAACAAAAAACCTAGCCTCTTTAGCTCCTCTCTTTGGCCGCCGCATATAAACACCAAGAAGGGGTGTTTGGTTGATTTTGGTTGATCCAATTCTTGCTTGATCATTCGTGTTATTAATTTCCTTGTTATCCACGAATCGGTAATTCCTTAAACCTTTTCTTTTTAATTATTTATTAGATCTAGAATACATGAAATCATGAGTTTATTAAAAACTATTAATTAAGAACATGTTAATTGAGTAGATCAAATCATGGGGTTAAAAAACATGTGGTTTAAGGGGGTGTTTGGTTCGGCCGACGTGTAGAACCGAGAGCCAAGCTCTCGGTGGTTGTGTGATCACCACCAACCGAGACCTCAAAGTCTTGGTTTGGTTTGGGTGTCTCGGCCGCAAGAAACAAAGGGACCCCGACGCATTTCGGGGTTGTCCTTGTGGTCATGGGGAGGTCGTGACGGAAAAACCACACGCACCACCGGTTTAAGCCGGTGGCAGTTTGCCACAATTAATAAACTATACTATAAATCACATGACTTAGAACATTAACCAGTAAAACTTAAGCTTATATTATTAGCTTAATAATCCAGCTTATTTCCAAATATGGAAAATTTCTGTTTTTAGAAACTTAATAAGGCAGCTAATCTATTTATGGAAACTTTCTATTTTTAGAAATTTATTTATTTAAGGCAGCTATTCTATTTTTAGAAACTTTCTATTTTTGGAAACCTGCTATTTTTAGAAAGTTACTTATTATTACACAACAAGTATAATAATACAAGTAATACTTAATCAGAATAGTCAGAATACATGATAAACACAACATAACGTTAAAATCAATAAAACATGACATGAACATATAAAACAAGCTAAGACATGACATAAAACCAGTTACGTACTCAATAATCAGAATACTTATAAACGTATATTATTTATGTAGCATTAGTGATATCGAAGTAGGACTCTCTTCTGTTCGTCTTCTTCGTTCACTGGACACAAGGTACGGATTCTCCGTCCTTTCAGTATGGACATTATTTCCTTATTAGGATTCCCCGTATGTAGCAACTGTTTTCCCAGTATATGTTTTATATGTTTTGAATTCTTATGTTTAAATAAATGCCTAAGCCATATACATGCATGACCAGTTTCACCTAGTTATGGAGGTACCAAAACCATAACACTGGAGGCACCAGTGTTATGACTTCACCACGGCGGAGTGATAGCTCGTGGCGTCCCTTTTAGCTTTTGTCCATATTATTATGTTATCATGTCGGGCGTATGGGTGCATCCTAGGTTACATGTTTTACAGATTATTCAGGTGAATGTGGTGTGTGCCTTGCATCCTTCACAAGGAGCTGATCCCTCCTACCCAAAAACTTATATTAATTAGAGGCAGCCCCTCTAATTGCATGACGAGGTCACCCCTCCAAGTATTCATGCACGTTGATATTTCATGAATTATTGCCTAATGGTTAACATGTTAAATAGTTTTTATAAGATAAACATAAGGCTTTTCAACCTATAAAACCAGTTTTATTAAGCAATTACCAGGTTTTCCAGGACTTATTCATTTCTGCTGCTATATGTTTTACATGCTTATATTATTCATTCCATGCTTGTATATATGTGCACTGAGCGTTATGCTCAGTCGTTAGTTTCTTCTCCATGTCCCAAAACGGTTGGTACCCAAGGACAGACTCGAGCATTTGGAGGACGTGCATAGGATGGAAGCTGGCATAGACTTCTTCTCTTTTTGCCTATATAATTATGTTTCTTTAGTCTTTCTTCATTCATTTACTTTATTTATGTTTTGGGCTTATGTTTGGGAACTGATGTTTGATTCCGGTTTTCCCTATGGTCATGTATGTTTTACTACATATTACCTTGCATGCTTTGATGACACGCCATAATTACGCGTAACAGTCAACTTATCAAAGTGGGGTGTTACACACTTGACAAACGAAGAAAGGTTACAAATAAGTTACAAAAGTAACCCTTTTACAAAGGGAAAGTTTGCATATGAAGCCAGTACATTCAACACAACACATCTAAACTTCTTATATTTACTGGTGTCAAAACGGAACAGAACCTGAGAATCCAAACACATATAAATAAAAGGAATCCACAAATACATTTAAATTTTATTTTTGTACCTGTCTTTTATGACACAAAACTTGCATTCCAAAAAGGCCTAAAACCACTGTTATTATAATAATATTATGTTCAAGCAGATAGTACTCCTAAATAGTAAGCATTGAAGATGAGGGTGTCAATATTTAGATTTACATTTTTTTGTGTTCCATGCTATATACATGAGACAACCATGAAGGTAAGGGGTAGAGAGATATTACTTTGCAATGTGACATGATCACTTTCCATTATGTCCCTGGAATTTGTAACGTGAGAATCTGGAGCCTTCTATTGGATTGATTAGCTACAGTTTGATGTGGTAGAGAACACATGTAATAATCACATAACACGGCTATTAGCTACACGTAGACAAAATTATCTTAAATGTTAACTGAAATTACATGTACCTTGACAATGGCTTAGGTGTAGTGGTTAATGGGACCTATCTACCATTGCAGCCCCAGCATCTTGTGTCTAGAAAACACACAAACTGCATAAAGCCCTTTATGCTCTACACCATGAGCATCTCAAAATTAAATGGTTTAATGTGTATATAAAAGCATCTATCTAGCAGCATGCACTCATCCCTTTGTATGAAAATCAAATGGTTCACTCGTTGAGTTGTGGTTCATGTAGTAACAGACAACAAAGTTAGATTAAAAAAAGTCCAACAATTCAAATAAAAAGAAATTGCTATATCTTGTTTCATGACAATATTAACTATTTTAAGCAATCTGAAACACACTCAAAGGATTACTACTGAAGTAGGAAATGTATCTTACTAAAAAACTTGTTAGATACAACAACAACAAAATTGTTAAGCAATAATATTCTTTACTGCTTTCTTAGTTTAGATATATATATCCTAATCTTGAGTAATTCTTTTGTAGGTTACGAAGCTCGCTTTGGTTTCAGTTCAAGCCACACCAGATTGCTGTTGAACCTGCGTATCGTGCTGCAAGATTATTGAATACGGATATTACTTCATGTCATAATGTTTCTTGATTTTGTAAGTGACGATATTTAGACACAAGTAGTAGGTTGTTTAAAAAACAATATCATTTTTCCCGGAACACATAATAGCTATACTGTAGTAACCAATGGATGACTCGAGTAAAGGAACTTAAACTAAAGAGAAACACTATTGACTTAAAGCAGTCTTATCATAAGAGGATTGTGCCAGCAAGGTGATTGATTTTTCAACCAAAAGCAATAATGAAATCGACTACCTGAAAGTTGCTTTGTAGCCGTTGTGACATCCTGCAACAAAGTTACTTCTAAAATTCATCTTAATCATAAATTTTCACTTTTTTTTAACTTGATGTGATTTGATAATTAATATTTATGATTTTATTCTTTGAGTACAAAATCCGTACATTACCATTGGATGAACCGATTTCAGCCTTAATTTGAAAAGCCTATTTTTTTCCGTAAGCATAAGGCTGAAAATGGATGTAGATACTGTATGACACACGTTCATATTGAATAACCAGAAGTGCATATGAACGCTAAAATCACTTCTAAATTCATTCGTTAATGACTTTTATAGCCATGAATATAAACACTGAACCTTCTTTCCCAGCTACAAAAATAGGTGAAAATGTTTCCACATGGGAACGGGTCATTGTTAGCTCCAGCATACAGTGCTCGAACATTGAATTCCAAAGATACACCAGTTCCTTTAACCCCGTCCTAAAAAATTGGTATTTCTGTTGCATTGGCATATAAACTGTTTAAGAATTGCTTCAAACGTATGAGCAGAATGTTAGAATGATTAAAACCCAATAAGTATTGTATTATTATTTTGTATTTATACTTATACATAGAACATTCTAGAAACTCTAATCCAACAAGTCGGGCTTGGGCCATTTTATTGTCTAATATGTTGATCTCAAACTTAGATCGATTTAGCTTTATGTAAATGAGAATAAATCAAGTTAAACACAACTTTGTTGTATATGAAACAATCTAAGTATTATGCGGAATTAATACTTAGAACAAGAACACACAAACAGAATAAACCAAACTTTCACTTTGATTGATTAATCGAACTTGCGTACAATGAAAGTGTAAAACATATGTTGAACTAAAACCTAAAGGCCTCCTTTTATAGATTAAGGAACCTTGTACAAGTGTCTACGTATCAGCTATTTTAGGTAAAGATAAACATAAGAAATACATTGTTGAACATATCTTTACTAGAAACATAAAATGTGTAGACTAAGTATCCTATCAGTGCTTGACTTCATCTCATAAACGCTTGACTTCTTCTTGTCAACGCTTGATCTGACAACGCTTGATTTCTTCCTATCAACGTCCAATTTCCTCTAGTGAGCGTCTAAGTGTCTTGGCCTCATTTTATTCCCAACAATCCTCCCCTAAACTTGATATCTACTCTAGTAATCAAGTTTCTGAATAAAAACTAATTACAAGGAGGATTCTTACAAATACAAATTACTTGTTCATCTAGAAATAAATAAATCTAACAAATCTTTGCCAACATCACTTGTGTAATCCATCTCCAGCTGTGTTGACACCATTTTCATCAAAACTTCCTTGGACATAGGATATTCAACATCCACAAGAAGATATTCAGAAAACTTTGTAGTACTCAAATGATACACACCAGCTGCTGAATGTAAACGCCATTGAAGTCCACTGACATCATCAAGATCCTTCCATACTAGATCTTCATCATCTGGCTCACTCATTCTCTTGAATGTTGACCAAATCTTTATTCCATTGACTGAAGTAGGTGCTTCAGTCTCATACTTGGCCTTCATCAATCTCCAAAGATCTGCCAAGTCTTCCCTATCCAGGCTTGCAAACAAAGACATAAGAGTAGTAAAAGTATGTACCTTTTCCCCATATTTGCCAATCATCCAAAACCCACTTGCATCTTCCTCATAGTGAACTATAGGGTTTCTGGAATCATGAGGTAACACTTCTACCATATGTGAAGCTTCCAAGGGTGAGAGCTTAATACTCCTTCTAATAACTGCTTCACTAGGATTTACTCGATCTAAATTTTCTGGGAACTCAAGTGGAACTCCCTTCTTCAAAGGTCTTGGTTCAATTAAAGCCTGTTGGATCTGCATCTCTTCTGCAAGTTCTTCCTTTCTTTCATCTGAAAGAAGTCTGATAGTGTTCTACTCTTAAACACTTGCCCATATACGATAAGCTTTATATTCCAACTCATCAAAGGACAAACCCTGCAACTTCTTAAACGTCCAACCTCCTTGATGACATCTAAGAAGCATGTAGTAGAGCTCGCTTCTATTCTTCTTAGACTGTGAAAGAACTTTGCTAGCTTTATACTTCAAGATTACCTTGCAATCCCTTTAAACTCTTAAGAGAATCTCCAAAACCCAAATTTGATCTGAAAGTGTCATGTCTGGATTCTCCATTACCTTACTATCTCATGCAAAGTACATCTGAGCTACTTCAGGCATCTCATAATCCACCTGATTTTTCAACTCTGCAATCCTTTCCTTTGCCAACTCATCACCATATTCAAGTCTCTCTGGCTCTTCAATGATCATCACACTTGAATCTGTACTCTCATCATCACTACCTCCTTTATTGCTCTCATAAGTAGACACAAATGGTAACTCAATAGCAGCAATCTTCTTCTTCTCTTTTTCCTCAAGTTGTGCAACAAACATAGAATCAAACTTTACTTTGCTTCATCCTTGGGAACTATTGTTTCTACCATAATCCCTTTACCTTTATCTAATACATCAATGGTGGGTAAAGAAATTGATGGTACATGTGTAGACACATCCTTGATGATAGTTGATGACTGGGATACATCAACCACACCTACAAGTTTATCAGCATCCAAAATCTGCTTGTCAACGCCTAACTTACTCCTATCAGCGCTCAACTTACTCTTGTCAGCGCTTGGCTTAGAAACCTGTTCCAGCATCTCCATGAATGATATTTTCATTGGAGTTGCCAGTGAAACATCAATAACTGGCCTCCTATTCAAATTGGTCAAAGCTTTAGCCATCTCCACACTTGTAGAACCACCTGAGCTTTTTTCACTTAAATTAAATGGCTCACTAGCAGCTTCCTCCCCTTTATAAGAATCCTTCCCTAAATAAAGGACTCTTGTCTACCTTCTCCTAGCGTCAACAGTTTCCAAAACAACAATCCTCTCCCTCAATTGCTTGAGTTCAAGGCCTTGTGTAGAGACAGTATGTACAAGGTCTGCATTTTTCCTTTGCAAGCTAATGTAAGCAGCCGTCAATTCCAACAATGTTTAAGGTTCCAATCTCTCCTCCTCTAGAATGGGAATTTTACCTCCCAAAGTAGAGTCATGGGGCATGGATGGGGTCTTAATGATGTTAGGACTGGCTTGGCCTGCATCTAAGCTAGAACCAATAGTCCTAGCCCCACCCATGTCACCAACCACACTTGTGGTGGTGGTTCTCTCTGCAACATGGCTAGGACCACTAGAGGAGAACACTCCAGTAGTCCTTTGGCGTTTTTCCATCCTAAAATTAGGCGGTGTAGAAGATGATGTGGATTGGGTGTCTGTTTGAAGGTTAAGGGGTGTTTGGGTTTGTTGTAAATGGGTGTCAGTGTTTGGATTTAGAGTGTCAACGCCAACATTTAACGTGTCAGCGTTGAAGGGTTATTGGTGAATTTACATATGCTGGGGTGATGGTTGTTGTTCAGGCAATGGGTCTGGTTGTGGTTGAGGGTATTGTTGTGGTTGTGCTGCTGCAATAACAACAAGCATGGCTTGGGTAAGGGGTAAGTCTTTATGAGGTGGTGAATCCATCTTCCCAAAAAGTGCTTTTTTTGAACAGTGATCGTATAAAAATCATTGTGATCCCTATTGCAGTATCTTTGTTCATCAAACACCATTTGTAAAAACCTTGGGTAAGCAAGAGTCATCTTGCTACCCTTGTTATGACACATGCCATCAAAAATCATTTTTGAAAAATCATATTTTTGCCCAGTAGCAATACACACAATGGCACTCCCAATTGAACGGTTAATTTCATTGTGTGCAGTACATTTGGGACTCAAACAATGAAGAATGACATGCATCAAGTACTTCCAAGGTGGGGGAAATTCCTGTTTTGTATATTTGTCTAAATAGCCATCTTCTGGCAAAGGATAACCCAAATCTTGGAGTCCTTCTTCTAGCCCACCAATGGGTAGGATAGTTATACCATCTACATCATTAAGATACAAAGCTTGGCGAACCAAAGCTTCAGTAACCACCCATGGAAGCCCATGGACAATAGCAGTCAATGTAGTCACATTATTAACTGTTGGGGAAGTGACATTATTCCAAAACTGTTTAATATGTGTGACAAGGTTAAGAGGAGCATGAGAAAGTGCATACCTTATGGGGGATGCATTTAAATACTCCACCATCTGAGTATATTGGGGAAACAGAGCATCATCAGCTTCTAAATAAGCAACCATGTTATGCTGACTTCTAAATTCCAATTCCAGATCTCTTGGTTTAAACTTATGCGCCATTGATGTAGAAAGCTGTTATAAATGTTTATGAAAGAAGAAGGTTTGTAAAAGTTTAGTTAGACAAGAATAAGCAGTTTCCCTGTTTCAAAGGAATGAGCCAAATATATAGGAGAGGTGAAAACATATGATTGGTCAAAGATGAGGCAGTTATATTCAAAATATAATGATTAAAATCTTGAAAATATATAACTTATCTTTTGCATTAGTAAAAAGTTACCAACTCCTAAAATTACGGCCCAAATTTTCGTCAAAAATAACAACTGGGTAGAACCCAATGTTTATCAACGGTAAAAAATAACTTATCAACGCCCAACGACTATATTCTTGTCAACGTTGGATTTTGCCATGTCAACATCAAAATTGGTCCTAACAACGTTTGGAAATAAAACTATCAGCGTCCAAAAATAAAAATAATATAAAAGAAAAAGGACCTTAACAAAGTAATTTATCCTAGTGAAGATAACTTATAGACTGAATATCACCATAGGGTGGCAAGCACTGTCCAATCATGCACACTTGCTTAAGCAAGATAGACATAATTGTCCTCAAGTGTCCCTTGCTAACCAAAGTTATTAACAATGAAGTTATCTTATAAAATCCTTTGTAACTTCCCAGGTAAGCCCAATAAAAATCATACCCAAGTCTCCCAACAGACCACATCCAATTATAGGTCAAAAGTCTTGGCAGCGTGCAAAGTATATCAACTTTGCATGCTATAGTGCCTCATGATTTAGTAAACTAACTCGTACTCACCAGCGGACACAATCTAGAATTGTGATAAGAGTATTATATGAATACCCAAAAAGTCCTAAAGGTTTCTAAAACTCCCTGTAAAATATGATATACAAGTTGCCAAATAAAATACATGCAATAAAAATTTATGTCAAGATAGGAATATAAATATTTCAACCATCATCCATAAACTTGAACATGTTCCAAGTAAGCTCCAAAGATCCATAAGCAACTCTTTATCCATTTGTACAATTGTAACACCCCCAAATTTATACAACTCAATACAGCGGAAGACTAGTTGGTGCTACGGGATAGCACATTACTCACATCATAGACAACGCATAAAAATCGCGTCGTTTATTAATAAAGCATTTCCATTCATAAATATCAAAGTTACATAGGTCCCAAGTCATATTATTTCATACAAAGTTTTACAAAGAATTTGAATGGAATTATTGTTTAAGTACGGGCCATGAATTCTTGTCGTCTTCCCGAGAATTACCTTTAAGTACCTGAGACAAAACATGTTAAAAGAAAAGGTCAGCGATAACGCCGAGTGAATTCATAGAGTTTAATAAACCATCAATATAATATCGGTATAAAATTATTACCGAAAATCATTTTGTACAAATCATTTTAATAGGCCATAAAATAGCCAAAGTCATTTTATACAAATCTTTATCGAAAATCATAATATAGGCATTTGCCTTAAAAATCATTATACGAGCCAATGTCGTAAAAACATCATACAATACGTCTTATGACGTTGTATGAAAATAAAAACCGTTATATGAATATGGTTATGAAAACCAAAACACAAACATAATATCAATAGTATGACCCAGTATTGCTAGTCAGGCAATACATCGTAATTCGAAGCGTCTAGTAGTATTTCGTTAGTTTGGATTATTATAAGCCGCATTACATTGTTACCTTACTAAACCAACAACGGGTAGCTAACCCGATACTCAATATGCCCATCTAAAGTAGCGTGTCGTCACAAAGGTCACGCTATGGAAATCTTCTCATACATAAATTCGCTTACCAATCAATGTGGCACGACGGGGATCAACCGTCAAGGCGCGAATTGGGGTGATCGTCCCCAAATAGTACTATTATATGCACAAGCGTCTAGCAAATCCCAGTAGTTCACAATTCATGCTAATGGGACTTTTAGTGACATAACCTAACTTTAATAATCCATTTTATTTCATCTATCGGGTCCTTTAATCATTTATCGGGTCATACAATCTTTCGGGTCCAAATCAATAAACAAACAATCAGGACAAATGGTGTCCTATTTTATAAACACTAACATGTTATCTCCCTCGCGGGTTTATAAAACATTTATAAAACATTTAAAAGAGTGCGAGGCTATGAACTCACGTTGATATGGGAAGGCGGGTTATCGGCAATTCGAACGTACGGTACGTGCTTCAATCACGGAAACCTAGACAAATAATACTCGTCTTAGACTCATGTCCAATAACTTTATAAAAATAACAATTATGTATACATATGATGATTATATATATATATATGATGATCAAGTGGGTTTACATATTATCGTTTACTCATTTTAGTGTTATATGTCGGTAACTTTTATACTAGTTTACTAGTTTTACCTATTTACACGTTTTAAGTCCAATAAGCTTATTATAAGTTATTTAACTTGTTTTAATCCATTTTATACTTATATTATCAGTATTTAAACTTTACAAGTTGGGCCCAAATGGGTTAAGCCCAATAAGTTCTTTTTATAAGAGTTTAACGTATTTAGTCCAATTATTAGTCCAATATGTTTAGTTAGCTCGTTAATGTCCGTATGTCCTATAGTTCGGGTTTTATAACAAAAAAAGGAAGTGAGTTAGACAAAAAAAGAAGCAACTTGGACAAAAAGAAACGAAGTGGCTTAGACAAATCTTATCGGTTTTTACTTGTATTAGTTACTTATATATCAGTATATGACTTTTAAAAACTTTACATTAGACGGGTTTGATCGTCTAAGTTTTAATTGGCGAAAAATGTTAATTTTACGGTATTAGCCGAAAAAGTCGTAAAAATCATGTTTATAGTATATAACTTATAAAACTTAACAAGTTACCATTTTTATAAAATGTCCACTTATTTACCATTGTACATATTTATATATATGTATTATATAAGCTAGTGGGTTTTAATTTATATTTTATACTATTAAATTTTGAGTGCTTATATAATAGTATTATACTTTAATTTCCAAAATATGATGTTTATCTTCATCTTCACCAAAACTGCCATATCTAGAGTTCTATATGGAGATAGAAGCTCAAATTTTTATCACATAAACTAAATGATGTGTGCTCCATTTAACTCTTCTATAGCTACTGTTGAACCATCCTCTAAGTATTTTCTAAAAATCGTCCAAAACAGTAAACTCAGATTTGTACCCTAAACTTGTTTTGATCATATCTCACTCATTACAATGATTCCATTGCATGGCCAACTCTCACATGTGTGCAAGACCCATAGCTTACTGTAAATCCATTAATATATGCCATTTTTATCAGTTCATCATTTGATTCTTTACTGTTTTATACAGCCAACAAATTTAAACAAGATTTTAACCTTGTTTCTTATAGTCTTTCATCTTTTTAAGCATGTTTATCAACAACAAATCCCCACACAACACTTTTAATCATCATTCATCATCATATACATATACATAAGTAAAATGAATACAAGATTACATATTCATAAATAATAAGAGGATGAGGAGAACAATCTTTATACCACCATGATGATGTAGGTTGTGATCAAAACATGGATTTTGATGGAGAAACTTGTGCATAGCCAAGACCATCTTCAAGACCACCAATCTTCATAATCTCCTTGTGGAAAATCAGCCCTAATACTCCATGGAAACTCCTCCTTGGATGTTATAACTTGCACCAATCAATAGGGTTTCAAAATGGCTTCAACATGTGTGTAAATAACATGAGATTTTATGGTAGAATCAAGATCAAGTGAGGGTGTTTTGGGGGGTAAAGTGGACGGCGAAGAGAGAGTAGAGAGGAAATTGTGAAGTTTTGCATGTGTGAAATGAAGCTAATGGTAATGGTGGAGTGGTTTAGCTAGTTTTGGTGGGTGGAAAGCTTCATTGTGAAGCTAAGTTAGACAAGTGTTGTTAACCTGTTAATGTTTTGACACCTAAGGTGTTGGTTAGCTTGTTATGGCCGGTTTGAGTGGGGGTGGGACAAGTGTCTCACTTGTCTCATCCCCATTTATTTATGGGTATTCCTCGATTCTAGTTTTCTCGATTTGCGTGCCCTCGGGTCGTTTTACGAAAAACGTTTTTATAAATTATAACTCAACGGCACAAAACGAATCTAATAAAAATTGTCTCATCAAAAGCGAAGTTCGAAAACGTAAATACGTAATCCTAAGGTTTCCGGTTTAGTCGTAAAGGACGTTAAAATAAAATCGTAAGTCCTAATCTCTTCTCGTAAATTTGTGAGTTTATGAACCAACACAAATTTAAAACTCCAAAATAATATTCACGGATAAATTTATTTTCTGAAATGTCGGACTGTCACCAAAGACGGTGTATGTAAACGTAAGCACGTAACGTAGAATCCTCCGGTTTAAACGTAGTCGATGCTACTTCAAGACGTAAATCCAAATTTCTTCCAAAAAATATGTGAGTTCATATTGTAACATTAAAATAATGTTTTCAAATAAATATTGAGAATAAAATACCAACCATAAATTGACGGATTGTCACAGTATTTACCCCTAAACAGGATCTTTGTCCTCAAAGATCATCTTACTTTACTACTCGCTTCTTATAGAGTTAAAGCCATGTGGGTATTTCCTCCACATTCGGTCTTTTCTCACAAGTGCAATTCATTACAATAAGCGAGTTTCACCAAACATAATTACGGGAATAAGATCAGGCTAAATGTTGACTTACTTTCTCTATCCATGATGTTCACGGGTTTATGATGAATGCAACTTTTCGCCGATCTAAGCTTTACTAAGAACAATCAGATTTTCACTTGATAGATATTCCATCAAGTTCGATTTACAAAACATAATTCACGCAGCTCTTGAAGTCCTAGGGTAGATCCAGCTTGTATGCCTTTCCAAACCAATCTTTTTACATCATCTCTATGGTCCCATACAACGGGGACTTATATCCCATGATTTGTCAGATCATGAATTCATTTTTCCAAGGTTAAAAATTGTGGCATAACTTCGCTACCCATTTGGAACTTCAAGATCTACATTTCATATTCACATAACCTCTTGCCCACTACCGACTGTCAATAATCAGATCCTAATTTCAATAATCATTTCAGATCTCGCGGGTCGGGTATTTTGTAAGGTTAGGTTTGCCATCATAGGAAACCTTAAACCTAAAAGACATGTCCAACTCACAATGGGTGTATGTCGGGTGTCTTCATCTCAACTCTTGCTTACAGATGCTCTAAGATTTGGATCCTAACAAGATTCGATCTCGATCCTAATACGAAAATTTTCAATGATAATCTCTCCAATGGAAAACGATTATACGGTCTATTACCAAATGTGAATCATTCAAGGATAAAACAACACTTCTAGTATTTTGTATCATTACTTTACCTCGTCCCTTCGATTGGGGTGGTACACAGTACTCTCATCAAGATTCGTTATTAATGACTTCTGAGCAAATCTCTAGAAATTCAATGCGAAGCGAGGATCTGATAGAGATGATCGATACATGCACACTATGTTTACACAACTCCTTTAAATACAAAAGAGTCAATTTCTTCATCAAGAATCAAACATTAACAGGAAATGATATTAGCAGATTTGGTTAAGTCTGTCGACGATGACCCAAATCGAATCAAATTCAGATGATGACCTTTGCAATAGTTAGACGTTTACTAATGTATGAGGCGATCTCTGCCTTCATAACTTGCCATTAGTACAACTTCTTCATATGAGATACACTTAATCAGAAATGACATGAATAGAATACTTAATCTTACGAGATTCCAACATAACTATATCTCACAATCCTCCATATTTAGGCAACCATAAACGGCCTTTTAAAACATTTAACGCCATTGGCTTCTCAATTCTAATGGTTCACATTAGCCGCGAACCGCCTTTTATTACTTATATTATCCTTCTTATAAGCATCAGATATATTTTAAATTACTCGGTAATTTATTTTGCACATTCATTATTAAGGAACATATCCTAATTGATTCTTTATTTATTTTTTTTCTATATAATGTGTCAGTATCTATATTCACCTTTCCTGGTGAAATATTTATCATAACCAAAAATTCACTCAAAATTTCTTTCTTCATATTTTCTAAGTTTTAGTTTCATTTCAGCTATCATTTTTAGAAGTTTTGCTTAATCCGACGTTTAAAGCGTCGATAATTATCACAACTAATTAAATTATAAATATTTAATTTTTATGAAACGTAACGTAAAAAAAAGTTTTAATTTTCTTAGTTCGACCAATTATAAAAATGTTCAAAATAAAATTGAATTTAATTAACAAGATTTTTGTTGATTTATCGAAAAATAATTAATAAGATTCGTAAATGTTCGAAAAAAAAATCTTTGGTTACACTTTGGTCAAAATTTTCTTATTTGAAAAGCAAAAATTGTCGTTTCAAATTTTAAATGGTTTCCTAAATCCTTCTTAGGTTGTCTTAAGGTATACACAAACATTTACCCCTAAACAGAAGTTTAGTTAAATGGTTTGTGTATAAGGGAATAATCCCTTAAAATCCTTTGTTAAAACATTTGTCAAAATATATTTCCATTTTTTTTAGTATAACTCAAAGTCTTAAATGACTTCTAAATTCTGAAGAGTCAATTTATATTCCATTATCTATTAATCACACGGTTAAATCATGTAAAGGATTAAGTCTTTAATCACATATTATTTATTCAAGGTACAGGTTTTTATTATTTGGTCAATTCAGGGCAATCTATAAATAATTATTAACTCCTTCTTATACTTACAAACAAGCAAATGGTCCTTAATGATCACAAGCACGAATTTATCAAATTACAGCTTACACACGAGATTCACCAAATTTATGAATACTACATGTGCATCGGTCAATCCAAATGACATCACGTGAAACTCATAAAGTTCATTACAAGTACCGGATGTAATGATTGGAATAGATAATCTTCTTCGCGGACGCGAAGTTGATGATAACCATGCCGTGAATCAAATCTTTAAAACATACGCTAGAACCTTGTAAATGATCGAACAAATCTTCCATTTCGAGTTATGGATTTCGTTTTCGATTGTCAATTTACTCAGTTCACAGTAATCTATAAATATAAGGAATGATAACACCATATCTCTTCATGATGACGAGCTCGGTAGAATAAAATCTTTCTCCGACAACTCTCTCAGTTGTACGGTAATTCCTTAAATTCAGATGGTGCTGACGTACAGTGCACAAGCCACAGGTGCATTACCGAGAATATAATCAAATACCAAATTCTACTTGCCTTAATGGCGAAAGTCTAGGTAATTCACCAACAAATACCTCCTAAAGTTTCAGATAACAGCAACATCTTTTAATAATTTCATATTAGGTTCTTTCTAGATTATAATATCTATGACTAATTCACAATCATTCACGATATAATTTCAAGTCTAAATCCAGGATATGGTCATCCATCAAGAATTATTTAGATCACTTTTGATAATCAACATCTTATCATTTAGGGGAATTCTATTCGAGTTCCCATCAATTAAGACAATGTCGTTATGTCATAATCAATCAATCCATTCCATTGGCACTATCAACTTTCCAGTTTTATTGCCGTCGATAAGATGTGAACTTCTCAAAAGTCTAATAATAACTCATATTCCTTCACAAATCAAGGATATCTGGAGACACAACTACTATTAAAAGAGTAAGTTCAACGCATAATCTATGCGAGAGAATTTCAAATCAGATACAGACGAAAACATTTAAAGAATATGAATATATCCCATGTTTTCATAATTTGAGTACGCATTCGAAAGCTCCTCGGATCGTTACCCAGGTCATTCAAATGAAATCAGATCAAAAGAAATGATATGAACGTCGATACATCCAGTTGGGTATCAACACTCAGCAATCAGATACTTTTCCTAAGAATCTCACTACGAGAGAATTGGACAAGAAGGGAATATCAATTGTCAAATAAGACAAATTCCACAGATGAGTAAATTCGACTCAGAAGAATAAATAGTACGGGCACATATGTAGGTGTCCCTATCAATATGTCCCTATTTTTCACTTCTTGCAGATCTCATAAAATTTAATCTTTCACAATCTTCAAAGAAAATTTAGTGTTTATTTATATTTTCATGGTGACTAATAATCAGTCTTGCATGGTCACTTCCAAATTGTATGTAGGCGCGCAACTATATACAATTTCAAGATTAACGATGCAATACTCAGTTCGTCAAAATTTTATCATCATGTTTATAATAAAAACATTTTCATGCTTAATTCTTAAATAAGAATCAAAAATGAATTTACAAAGATTTTCCTTGTTATGAAAACAATTAAGTTTTCCAAGGTGTTTTATAAACAACTTCATTTTGATAACAATCACTTATAAATCTTATTTCGAATAATCCTTATAGTGATGAAAATTCAATTTTCTCAAGGGATACTGTTTTAGCTTATAAAAACAATGAGTGATCTGCAAAAGAGTGATGAAAGCTTGTTTACCAAGAATTAACTACGATATGATAGGAAATAAGCTTAGCCAATTAATCACGAGGTTCATGACCTCGATGGCACTCAAAAGAGAATAATTCACAACGTAACTCAAATCGAGATGAGTACTTGTTCAATGGTTGCATCACTAATGCGAACATTAGGATGAAGTAATAAAGGATAGATAATATCGATACATGTAGAATTTAGCAATCAAAGGTAGTCTTTTTATTAATCACAAACAAGTTAAAATTGTACCGTAACACATTATGTGTCACTATGTCATACAATTCCAAGATCTCATCCTACCAACTGATGTCTCAGTTAAGTTGGGGATTATTTTTAAAAGATACCACAATGAATACTAATCTACAAGAGTCATTAGGTGTCCCACCTGTCCCGGAAGATCCATCGGTCCCAATTTAGAAGAAGATTTCTTCAATTTATTTCTTGGACACTGGGCATCCTCGTCAGTGGACAATGGCCTAGGAACAACCCTTAACACAAACTAACAATCATTTAAAATCTTATAATTCAATCACAGGACTTAATGACTTCCTTTTAACAATCTCATATTCCATACGGGTTAAATTTTACTTCATTCAAGTTTCAATCAACTTACACTCAATTTGATATCCTACATCATTCTCCAACACTTTCAACCTTATTCATAAACCTTAATAGGGCAATAAAAGCTCGATATGATCAACACTTAATTTCCAATCCTATAGCTCTTACAAAAACAATTATCAAATGAGTCACTAGTATTAAATGACTCACACATTCAATTAGAGTTCTCGGAAAATTATTAGTGGCATGAGGCTTTTGGGTAATGGTTCCAATGACAGCCTCAAGTGCAACATTCACCCTTTCGGTTTCAATTTAAGAATTGGATGACAACGAATCAGATGACATCTTTCCAGGTGATAACGTTTTGTCAAACTCCACTCTATAAGGAAAGATCGTCATGACATCGATATCAGATTTAATCTCGCCAATTCTTCTTCAATTTCACAATCAACTAATATCTACATTTCTACGAATATCAACCATTTGTTGGGATCATAGATATCCACAACTTCGTTTAGATCAAGGATAGCTAGAATTCCTACGAGAATAGCTTCGATTAATTTACTAGGGAAGTTAGGGTTTCTTGTGACAATCTACGCGTATAAATATCTCGTATAAATATCAAAATAATCATCAAACAATCATGTAATAAAATTACATCATACATATATAATCCAAGTTATATATATATATATTAAAATAACACTTCTCAGTCTGGCCTTTTCGGTAACTCGGGAATTCTTCGGCACCGTTATAGTCAAAGGATTTTTAGACATTTTTTAGAAAAATGTTTTTAGTTAAAAGATTTCGAAATGTTTTATTCAAAACCTTTGGTTTTAAAAATCTTTCGTTCTCTATAACGAGAGCTCTGATGCCAAACTATAACACCCCCAAATTTATACAACTCAATACAGCGAAGACTAGTTGGTGTTACGGGATAGCACATTACTAACATCATAGACAACGCATAAAAATCGTGTCGTTTATTAATAAAGCATTTCCATTCATAAATATCAAAGTTACATAGGTCCCAAGTCATATTATTTCATACAAAGTTTTACAAAGAATTTGAATGGAAATTATTGTTTAAGTGCGGGCCATGAATTCTTGTCGTCTTCCCGAGAATTACCTTCAAGTACCTGAGACAAAACATGTTAAAAGAAAAGGTCAGCGATAACGCCGAGTGAATTCATAGAGTTTAATAAACCATCAATATAATATCGGTATAAAATTATTACCGAAAAT
Source organism: Glebionis coronaria (assembly GCA_025667525.1). Taxonomy (NCBI): domain Eukaryota; kingdom Viridiplantae; phylum Streptophyta; class Magnoliopsida; order Asterales; family Asteraceae; genus Glebionis; species Glebionis coronaria. Next base: position 550,511,298 of record CM046874.1, read on the forward strand.
CATTTTGTACAAATCATTTTAATAGGCCATAAAATAGCCAAAGTCATTTTATACAAATATTTATCGAAAATCATAATATAGGCATTTGCCTTAAAAATCATTATACGAGCCAATGTTGTAAACACATCATACAATACGTCTTATGACGTTGTATGAAAATAAAAACCGTTATATGAATATGGTTATGAAAACCAAAACACAAACATAATATCAATAGTATGACCCAGTATTGCTAGTCAGGCAATACATCGTAATTCGAAGCGTCTAGTAGTATTTCGTTAGTTTGGATTATTATAAGCCGCATGACATTGTTACCTTACTAAACCAACAACGGGTAGCTAACCCGATACTCAATTTGCCCATCTAAAGTAGCGTGTCGTCATAAAGGTCACGCTATGGAAATCTTCTCATACATAAATTCGCTTACCAATCAATGTGGCACGACGGGGATCAACCGTCAAGGCGCGAACTGGGGTGATCGTCCCCAAATAGTACTATTATATGCACAAGCGTCTACCAAATCCCGGTAGTTCACAATTCATTCTAATGGGACTTTTAGTGACATAACGTAACTTTAATAATCCATTTTATTTCATCTATCGGGTCCTTTAATCATTTATCGGGTCATACAATCGGGTCATACAATCTTTCGGGTCCAAATCAATAAACAAACAATCAGGACAAATGGTGTCCTATTTTATAAAGACTAACATGTTATCTCCCTCGCGGGTTTATAAAACATTTATAAAACATTTAAAAGAGTGCGAGGCTATGAACTCACGTTGATATGGGAAGGCGGGTTATCGGCAATTCGGACGTACGGTACGTGCTTCAATCACGGAAACCTAGACAAATAATACTCGTCTTAGACTCATGTCCAATGACTTTATAAAAATAACAATTATGTATACATATGATGATTATATATATATATATGATCAAGTGGGTTTACATATTCTCGTTTACTCATTTTAGTGTTATATGTCGGTAACTTTTATACTAGTTTACTAGTTTTACCTATTTACACGTTTTAAGTCCAATAAGCTTATTATAAGTTATTTAACTTGTTTTAATCCATTTTATACTTATATTATCAGTATTTAAACTTTACAGGTTTGGCCCAAATGGGTTAAGCCCAATAAGTTCTTTTTATAAGAGTTTAACTTATTTAGTCCAATTATTATTCCAATATGTTTAGTTAGCTCGTTAATGTCCGTATGTCCTATAGTTCGGGTTTTATTGGTTTTTACTTGTATTAGTTACTTATATATCAGTATATGACTTTTAAAAACTTTACATTAGACGGGTTTGATCATCTAAGTTTTAATTGACGAAAAATGTTAATTTTACGGTATTAGCCGAAAAAGTCGTAAAAATCATGTTTATAGTTTTATAACTTATAAAACTTAACAAGTTACCATTTTTATAAAATTTCCACTTATTTACCATTGTACATATTTATATGAATGTATTATATAAGCTAGTGGGTTTTAATTTATATTTTATACTATTAAATTTTGAGTGCTTATATAATAGTATTATACTTTAATTTCCAAAATCTGATTTTTATCTTCATCTTCACCAAAACTGCCATATCTAGAGTTCTATATGGAGATAGAAGCTCAAATTTTTATCACATAAACTACATGATATGTGCTCCATTTAACCCTTCTATAGATACTGTTGAATCATCGTCTAAGTATTTTCTAAAAATCGTCCAAAACAGTAAACTCAGATTTGTACCCTAAACTTGTTTTGATCATATCTCACTCATTACAATGATTCCATTGCATGGCCAACTCTCACATGTGTACAAGACCCATAGCTTACTGTAAATCCATTAATCTATGCCATTTTTATCAGTTCATCATTTGATTCTTTACTGTTTTATACAGCCAACAAATTTAAACAAGATTTTAACCTTGTTTCTTATAGTCTTTCATCTTTTTAAGCATGTTTATCAACAACAAATCCCCACACAACACTTTTAATCATCATTCATCATCATATACATATACATAAGTAAAATAAATACAAGATTACATAATCAAAAATAATAAGAGGATGAGGAGGACAATCTTTATACCACCATGATGATGTAGGTTGTGATCAAAACATGGATTTTGATGGAGAAACTTGTGCATAGCCAAGACCATCTTCAAGACCACCAATCTTCATAATCTCCTTGTGGAAAATCAGCCCTAATACTCCATGGAAACTCCTCCTTGGATGTTATAACTTGCACCAATCAATAGGGTTTCAAAAGGGCTTCAACATGTGTGTAAATAACATGAGATTTTATGGTAGAATCAAGATCAAGTGAGGGTGTTTTTGGGGGTAAAGTGGACGGCAAAGAGAGAGTAGAGAGGAAATTGTGAAGTTTTGCATGTGTGAAATGAAGCTAATGGTAATGGTGGAGTGGTTTAGCTAGTTTTGGTGGGTGGAAAGCTTCATCGTGAAGCTAAGTTAGACAAGTGTTGTTAACTTGTTAATGTTTTGACACCTAAGGTGTTGGTTAGCTTATTATGGCCGGTTTGAGTGGGGGTGGGACAAGTGTCCCACTTGTCTCATCCCCATTTATTTATGGGTAATCCTCGATTCTAGTTTCCTCGATTTGCATGCCCTCGGGTCGTTTTACGAAAAACGTTTTTATAAATTATAAATCAACGGCACAAAACGAATCTAATAAAAATTGTCTCATCAAAAACGGAGTTCGAAAACGTAAATACGTAATCCTAAGGTTTCCGGTTTAGTCGTAAAGGACGTTAAAATAAAATCGTAAGTCCTAATCTCTTCTCGTAAATTTGTGAGTTTATGAACCAACACAAATTTAAAACTCCAAAATAATATTCACGGATAAATTTATTTTCTGAAATGTCGGACTGTCACCAAAGACGGTGTATGTAAACGTAAGCACGTAACGTAGAATCCTCCGGTTTAAACGTAGTCGATGCTACTTCAAGACGTAAATCCAAATTTCTTCCCAAAAATATGTGAGTTCATATTGTAACATTAAAATAATGTTTTCAAATAAATATTAAGAATAAAATACCAACCATAAATTGACGGATTGTCACAACAATGCTCATAGTGCCTGTATAAGTAGATCAAAAACCACAAAACTAACATGTTGCTGTCAACGTCCATTTTAACCCTTGTCAGCGTTAAAATAAACTTTGTCAGCGTTAGACAAATAAAGTGGAAAACCTAATTTTGTACAAATAATAATAACAATGCATATCCTATACATACTTTTACAATAAGTTCAAAAAACATATATTAGGTAAGTTTGATCATTCCAATACTTGTTACCAAGTATTGAAATCTCCTAGTATCAAAAGGTTTAGTGAATAAATCTGCCACATTTTCTTCTGTGTCAACCCTATCTGGTTGTATTAAACCTTTTCCAAAACAATCTCTTATAAAATGATGTATAATTTCTATGTGTTTTGTTTTAGAATGATGTATAGGATTTTTAATAATGCATAAAGTACTGTTATTTTCTACTAAAATCTTGGTATGCATAAAATTATACCCATAATCCAACAGCTGGTTCTGAATCCATAAGACTTGTCTACAACAAGCAGCTGCAGCTACATATTCTGCTTAAGTTTTAGAGTTGGCCACCACTGTTTGTTTCTTGCACTACCAAGATATCAACCTACTCCCAAAAAATTGGCATCCACTAGTTGTGGATTTTTTTATCAAACTTGTCACCTCCATAATCACTGTCTGAATAAGCAATAAGCTCTAATGGAGAATCCTTTAGATACCATAATCCCAAAGTGGGATAGCACCTAAGGTATCTAAAAATCCTCTTGACAGCTGGAAGGTGACACTCTTTAGGAGTCACTTGATGGCGTGCACATGCACACACAACAAACATAATGTCACGTCTAGAAGCTGTAAGATACATCAATGATCCAATCATTGACCTATGATGCCTAACATCCACCTCTTTTCCATTTCCAACCTTTCCCAAAGGGTGTTCCCTATCCATGGGTGTGCTAGCCCGTTTTTCATGTGGAGAAAAGCCAAACTTCTTCAAGATCTCTGCTACATATTTGTCTTGTGAGATGAAGATACCATCTTCTTTCTGCTGAACTTGTAACCCTAGAAAGAAGTTCATCTCTCCTATTGCACTCACCTTGAATTTGTCTGTCATGAGCTTGAAAAAGTCTTCACTCATCTTTGGACTTGAAGAGCCAAAAATGATATCATCCACATAGACCTGAATAAGTAAAAAGTCCTTACCAGTCTTCTTGGTAAACAAAGTCTGATCTATGGTGCCCCTCTTAAATACATTTTCCACCAGATAGGTGGGCAATGTGCCATACCATGCTCTTGGGGCTTGATGAAGTCCATACATTGCTTTCTTCACTCTATACACCTTGTCTGGATGTTCTGAATCTTCAAAATCAGGAGGCTACTGATAGGTGTGAAAACACCCATCCTTTTACCACTTAATTACAATAATAACCAGGCCAAAACGTGTATTTTATGTCGTAAATGTCGGAGTTATGCGTGGTTTGTGTTTTTGTTGTGATTTTAGGATCAAAATGTTAAAAGGGAAGAAAACACGGCTTTCACGGGCTTTTATCGAAGAAAAAGACAAAATACGAAGTCGAAAGATCAAGAGTGCTAAAAGAACGGAAGTCCAAGTCCTATTCTAAAGATTTATCGAAGGAAAAGTCGAAAGACGGAAGTTTAATAAAATCCGAAGAACATAAGTCTAAATTAATGAAGAAATTACAAGCCGAGTTTATTAATCCTGAGACAAAAGTCGAAGAATTAAGAAGACGAGGACTAAATGATAATTAAAGAAAAAAGAAAGAAAGGAGGAAGCTTCCACTAATCACCTCCCTAATATCCTATAAATAGCATCCATTTCATTTCATTTGTTTTTGTTGGCTAGAGTGACACTAGTTCTTCCATCTTTAAATTTGGCACATTTAATTTTCATGTCATTTTAAATACTTGTCTTGCACCTTAATTTCTTTAAATTCAAGTAAGTTTCCTTTTTATGTTATTGAATCTTTACTTTTCTTGTTAATCTCCTATCTACCTTTCTTGTTTAATCTTTAATCTTTAATCTTTATTGTTTATGTTCATGTTCTTGAAGTTTTTATTGATTTAATCAAGTGGGTTTTGATTATTGTGGTGTTTATTGTTAGTTTTATTGATTTGGTTTGTTTGATTATCATTAGTTGATTACTTGTGGTTAGTCTTGCTTAATCTTTTGGTTTGATTTGATTAGTTCTGGTTAGATTCGTGGTATTTTTCTTCCCCGTGTTCTTCGCTACTATTTGTTTTCCCAGGTTATTCCGAACCAAGCAAAGTTATTTCGGATGAAGGCTGTGTTGTGATTATTCCGAATAAAGGACTTATTCTGGATAAGTGACATATTCCGGATCAGTTTGTTATTCCAGATCAGAGCAATATTCTGAATCAAGTGTATATTCCGGATAAAGCAAGTATTCCGGATAAACCAATTATTCCGAATAAAGGAGTTATTCCGAACGAAGGGCATATTCCGAATAAACCATCATTCTGGATGAAGCGTTATTCCGGATGAACCCCTTATTCCGAATGAGCAATCTTTCCGAATTAACCTGTTATTCCGAATGAACCAGATTTATTCCGAATAAGTTTATTCCGGATCAACAGTTATTCCGAACGAAGTGTTTATTCCGGATAAAGGAATTATTCCGGATCAACGTTTATTCCGAGTGAAAGGTATATTCTGGATGAACCCATATTCCGGATGAGTCTTTTATTCCGGATGAAGAGTTATTCCGGATGAACGTTTTATTCCGGATGAAGCATCTTTTCCGCATGAGTATTTTTATTCCGGATCAAGGGTTTTGTTAAGATATTCCGAACGAAGAAGAATTATTCCGAGTGAAGGTGACATTCCGAACGAGTAATTATTCCGAGTGAGGTATTTTTAGTTTATTTTAAGTTTTAGCTTAATTTAGGTTTTCAGCTTTATTTTTCCCGCTTTTTTTACTTAGTCGCACTTTTAGTTAACTTGCCTTAGTTTATTTTAAGATTGCCTTTAGTTTAAGTTGCCTTTAGTTGCGTTTTAAGTTCGCGTTATTTACTTTAATTTCCTTTTAATTTCTCGTCACGTTTTAATTTCTCGCCATTTATTTTCAACTAGTTTTAGCTTTATTTTACTGCCATTTACTTTAAAGTTTTTGCACTTTATTTTCACTACAACGACATATATTTTTCTTAAACAAAAACAACTGAGTCGCATTTTAAACCAGTAATCAATTCGATTAGACCACGACAAAGAACAATTTTTTTAACTAAAATATTAGTTATTAAATGGCGCCGCTGCCGGCTCTTTTCGTAAAGATTAACGGTTTTCTGTGAGAGACGCGTTTCTTTTTGGGATCCGTTCATTCGTGAGCGTTATTTTTCTTGCTTAAAAATTTCAAAAAACCAAAAAAATTAAAAATTGTTAAAAATCCATAAAAATTAAAAATTTTCAAAAATCCAAAAAGATTTTATTTTTATAGTGTATATATTGTCTATTTATTTGGTATTTTTTTCTTTTGCTTTTGCAGGTGTATGCGTACTAGATCTTCAACTTATCCAGAGCCCGAGACTCGTGAAGATTTAGCTATGGCAGGTGTGAACAAAAACAATAATCCACCGCACCTCAGCAATAACAACAACAATGTTCTTCTACAGCCCGATCTTCGGACAATGGAGGAGCTTTGTCAACCACAATATTTGGACGAGGAGGACCGATTGCGCCGATGCAAATCACGTCTCCGGAGTTTTCGTTCAGGCATCACATGATCCAACAAGTGCAAACTAATCCATTCCGCGGATTGCCTGATGATGATGCCAACAAACACCTCGACAAATTCATTACTATCACTCAAAGCATGAAGTTGCCCGGTGCTACTATGGATGTTCTTCGCCTTCAACCCTTCCCACATACTCTATCACACCATGCCGAAAAATGGTTTGATCATCTCCCGAAGAATTCCATTCATACTTGGGATGACATGACTCAACGCTTTTTGTCGCGCTACTTTCCACCATCCATGGTCACGAGCCTTCGAAATCAAATCAGCGGTTTCATGCAAGAACCCGGTGAATCTCTCTTTGATGCTTGGGAAAGATATAATGTTTTGATCGATCGATGTCCAAACCACAACATGCTCCCCGTTACCTTAATTGATACTTTCTACAATGGTTTGACTTTTCGTGATCCTGATACGATTAATGCTGCCGCGATGGCACATTTATGAAAAGGAGACCTGAGGAGTGTAGAGAGCTTATTGATAACATGAATACTCATCACAAAAATTGGGATTCCTCCGCTTCTTCAAGGAACAACCCGAGAGTCAATGTTTCTTCTACTTCAGCAAACCCCGATATGACCGAATTCACCCGTATGATGGCCGAAACGAACAAAAATATCTTGCTCATCGCTTCAAACCAACAACAACAAGTTAAAGCGATAGCCAATCCTTGTGAGACATGCGGCGGTCCTCACTCATACACTGATTGTCCTTCTACTCAAGGCAATCCAGAAAACGTGTATGCGGCTTATGGTAATTATTCACCGGAAAATTACCAAGCCCGACCTCAAGGGGATCGAAATTTGCTAAGTTACCGGTCCAACAACTATCTTTCACCCGGTTTTTCTCCTCAAAACCACAACCACAACAACAATTACAATAGAAGCAACCAAATTCCACCTCGAGCTTCTAATCCTTATCACCCACCCGCTCAACAAGCCCCACCCATTAATCAAGATGTTGAATCTTTAATGAGAACCCAAGGAGAGCAAATCAAGAATCTGCAAAGCCAAATTATCAATTTGAAAGGGGATATCACTAAGCAAGGGAATGACATTAGATCCGAGCTTCGAAATGATATACAATCCTCCTTCAGCAATCAAATGAATGATTTGAAGAATATGCTGGCTAGTTTCTTACCCACCACTCAGCTCTCTACTTCGGGCTCTCTACCTTCAAACACCGTCACCAACCCGAGAGCGAATGTGAGTGCTATTACTACCCGTAGTGGAGCAATTTTAGTAGGACCATCTATCCCACCCCCAGTTAATCCATCTACACCTCCTCCACCACCATTTATCCCTACTACTCCCACACCTAGTATTAGTGCACCATTACCGTCTCCGCCTCGTCATGAAGAAGTACCCAAGAAGAATCCTCCACCGACCCCACCTTCCACTTTTAACCCTTCAACATCTCAACCTTCACCTTCTACACCACCACCACCGAACACCAGCATTCCTTACCCTTCTCGACTCAACAAGGCTCGAATTTTGACTAAGAATGACATTCTAGTCGCTAACTTTTTGGAAAAGATTGCTGGCATGAAAGTCACCTTTACCCTTGTTGAAGCTCTTGCCCAAATGCCACAATTTGTCAAGATGTTTAAGGAATTGCTTAGTAAGAAGGAGAAGATGGTCGAGTTTTTTAATACTCGCTTCAATGAAAATTGCTCTGCAATCCTTCTTAAAGAACTTCAGGAAAAACTTGGAGATCCCGGTCGTTTTGTGCTACCTTGTACTTTTAACCAAACCGACAAATTTACTGCCTTAGCCGATCTCGGGGCCACTATAAATTTGATTCCTTTAAGTGTTTGGAAAAAGTTATCATTGCCCGACCTTACACCAACGAAGATGACTCTTGAGCTTGTAAATCGCACTCTCGCTTACCCCGTTGGTATTGCCGAAGATGTGTTCATTAAAGTTGGCACATTCACTTTTCCGGTCGACTTCGTCGTTGTTGATTATGAAATGGACCCTCTTATTCCGTTAATACTTGGACGCCCATTTTTGAGAACCGGTAGAGCTTTAATAGATGTAGATAAATGTGAACTCATCTTAAGAGTCGGGGATGATGCACAAGTTTTTGAAATAGGGAAGCTTACAAGCAAATCCCATGGAAGAGAATCGGCGAATATGATTAATGTGCTTGATGATTTTGTCGTCTACAACAATCCTCTATTCGATTCTTACAATGATAATCCACTGTTTCAAGATGATGTGGATGATTCTCTCTCCAATTTGGAACCTCCACCCATATATGATTCTCCATCGATTTATGATGCTTATGATAATGATTCTGGCTCCGATGGAGATGATTATGATGATTTTACTTCCGAGTATCCCGACATGCCCACTTATGATGATTTTGATGAGGCCGATACTCGTTTGAGTGATTCTTCTCATGATGAAGATCCTCCGCCATCAATGCTTAATCCTACTTTGGACGACTACTCATTTGAGGAAGACTTTTCTACTTTTCTCAATACATACTTCCCTCATGAGAGTGATGCTCCTCCTTTAGACTTTGATGATTATGGTCTTCACCCTTCTACGGATTTGAAGAAAATTCTTTCAAAGGAGACAACACCGGATGACAACAACATTCGCAGCACGTATGTTTTGACACCTCTTTGTCCACCTTCTGAGGACGAGGTTTTGCATTTTCTTAGCGGATGTTCTTCAAACTCTGCTGAGCCTGAGTGCTATTTTCCCCTAAAGGAAAAGGTGTTCGTCCCCGGTATCGATATTCTTCAGCCATCTCAGTATCCATCTGATGAAATAAAAGGAAAGGTTTTTGGAACTACTGGAGATATGCTTGCACCTCATCTCCCTTGCTACCACCGTGCTCCATCTTTGCTTAAGGGAACATTGCCTACTCTTCTTTGGCTTGCCTTGTTCGCCTTAAGCTTGTGCTATTTGATGGACGAAAACTATGTTTTTGATCCCGGTGGATGTGTTTCATGCTTCTTCCTATGCTAATAAAGGTCGAGTCAGGCTCACGACTCGGTAAACAAAAATCAAGCGCTTCTTGGGAGGCAACCCATGTATCTATCTTTTAGCTATATTTATCCTAAGTGTAGGGGGGACCCGTTGGTGTTTGCTACTTCCTCTCTTCTCATATTCAGGGATTCGTGCGCTCAATGATCCACTCTTGATGATTTTTGACGACCCGTGATTTCGTGTTTCCGTCTTCCCGGTTCTATCCTAAACTCTTTTCGATTCACTATTTTATATTTCTCAATATTAAAATAGGAATCTCTTTAATTGTCTCTTCCTTAGCAAGATTTAATCAACGTGCACAATGTCCTAAGTGTAGGGGAGTTTACTCCCACATGCTTAAACATTGAGGACAATGTTTATATCAAGTGTAGGGGGACTTCTATCGAAGTTAAGTGGTCTTTTCCTTGTATTTGACCTCAATTTAACCGGAAAATCATTTTTTCGACATTTTTCAAAATTTTTGATCTATTTTGGCCTATTAGTTTTCCCTTTGTATAGTTATTTTATTCTTTTCTAGAATAAATTTTAATAAAGTGGTTTTTATTTTCAAACGTTGTGAATCTTTTGACTCAACCCGAGTTTACTTATCTAAGTTTACTCTAACTAGTATCCTTAACGTGTTTAAGTCAAGTTTTGCTAGGCTTTTATATAGGGAGCTTTAAAACGCGAAAGTCTTAACTCTCACGGGTGAAGAACAAGAACTTTTCGCAAGTTCCTATAATTGAACCTAGAGAGTTGTTTATCAAGGGAACTTTAAAATGCGATTTCTAAACTTGAAAAAGTCTAAGAATTTGCAAGATCCTATAGCAGACTCGAAAACCCAAAACTTTGATTTAATAGGCTAAGCATCCACGAGTCTCATTCCTTGAGATTTTAAATTGTGGAGAACGAGAGATGATAGAGTCAATTATAAGTTTGGTATTCTTTCATGAATTTATGTGAGTTAATTATAAGCCTATTCTCCCATCGCTTGCTAATAAATTTATCTGCAATAAATAAGGTTGTACGATTTGAAAAGTTACTTAGCTTCTAGCCCAAGATCGTTTAAAAGTTGCTCGGTAATGATTAGAGTTCACAGCCAAGGCATAACTTATTGAAGCGGGATGCGAAGATTGGCGAGTCCGTAAAGGCCCTAACAAGGCATGAGGGCTACATTTTGTTGCTAAAGATCCCAAGTGATGTGAAGAATCATTTATCAAAAATCAATACGAAGGATCAAGACACACGACGAAAAGCAAATACTCTCGTAAAGATCATGGAGAAATCTATCCAAAAAGGCCCTAACAAGGTATGAGGATAAATAGATCCAAGTCCTAAAAGGAGGCGGATCGTTGTATATCAAAGTCCAAAATAAAGATTGGAGAAATATGAAGAAGTCGTGGTCCAAATATGAAGAATCTCTCAAAACTTCAAGTGAAGAAATTCCTATTATGAAGAGAAGACCATTATTTCATGAACGTCTCTCAAGATTTGAAGTATGAAGTCGCTGCCAAATATCGGTCCGAGAAAGGTCTCAAATCGCGAAGTGAGTTATGCCAAGATATGAACTTTATGAGGTCCCGAGAAGCAGTTTTAAAAGATTTTGTCCTTTAGCTAACTATTGATTAAATCGTCCCACTTTATTTTCAGCCTAAATAACTATCGAAATAAGTTAACAATGCATCCTCGTGATCATTCAAGACAACAATAAAATATAAGAGATACACCTAGGAATAAGGGAGTCTAAGTATATAATTGGCCCACATGAGTTCGTGTTAGTTTGCTAACTTATAATAACAATGATCTCGTTTTTAAGCTTGGTTTGGAGAATGTGAAAACTTAAGGATGATGATCATTCATGACATTTCAAAAACCCTATGGTATGTCTTTGATTTCTTTACTTACTTTCTTCCTTTGAATGTTTATAATTTTCTATCTCTTTAATAAAGGCCAATATGGATTGATTATGATGGAAAATGTAACGCTTTGTAACTAATGTATTGCATGAGGACATTGCAATGGTCAAGTGTAGGGGATTTGATAGGTGTGAAAACACCCATCCTTTTACCACTTAATTACAATAATAACCAGGCCAAAACGTGTATTTTATGTCGTAAATGTCGGAATTATGCGTGGTTTGTGTTTTTATTGTGATTTTAGGATCACAATGTTAAAATGGAAGAAAACACAACTTTCACGTGCTTTTATCGAAGAAAAAGACAAAAGACGAAGTCGAAAGATCAAGAGTGCTAAAAGAACGGAAGTCTAAGACCTATTCTAAAGATTTATCGAAGAAAAAGTTCAAAGACGGAAGTTTAATAAAAGCCGAAGAACTCAAGTCTTAATTAATGAAGAAATTACAAGCCGAGTTTATTAATCCCGAGACAAAAGTTGAAGAATTAAGAAGACGAGGACTAAATGATAATTAAAGAAAGAAGAAAGAGAGGAGGAAGTTTCCACTAATCACCTCCCTAATCTCCTATAAATAGCATCCATTTCATTTCATTTGTTTTTGTTGGCTAGAGTGACACTAGTTCTTCCATCTTTAAATTTTGCACATTTAATTTTCATGTCATTTTAAATACTTGTCTTGCACCTTAATTTCTTTAAATTCAAGTAAGTTTCCTTTTTATGTTATTGAATCTTTACTTTTCTTGTTAATCTCCTATCTACCTTTCTTGTTTAATATTTAATCTTTATGCTTTATTGTTTATGTTCATGTTCTTGAAGTTTTTATTGATTTAATCAAGTGGGTTTTGATTATTGTGGTGTTTATTGTTAGTTTTATTGATTTGGTTTGTTTGATTATCATTAGTTGATTACTCGTGGTTAGTCTTGCTTAATCTTTTGGTTTGATTTGATTAGTTTTGGTTAGATTCGTGGTATTTTTCTTCCCAGTGTTCTTCGCTACTGTTTGTTTTCCCAGGTTATTCCGAACCAAGCAAAGTTATTCCGGATGAAGGCTGTGTTGTGATTATTCCGAATAAATGACTTATTCCGGATAAGTGACATATTCCGGATCAGTTTGTTATTCCGGATCAGAGCAATATTCCGAATCAAGTGTATATTCCGGATAAAGCAAGTATTCCGGATAAACCAATTATTCCGAATAAAGGAGTTATTCCGAACGAAGGGCATATTCCGAATAAAACATCATTCCGGATGAAGCGTTATTCCGGATTAACCCCTTATTCCGAATGAGCAATCTTTCCAAATCAACCTGTTATTCCGAATGAACCGGATTTATTCCGAATAAATTTATACCGGATCAACAGTTATTCCGAACGAAGTTTTTATTCCGGATAAAGAAATTATTCTGGATCAACGTTTATTCCGAGTGAAAGGTATATTCCGGATGAACCCATATTCCGGATGAGTCTTTTATTCTGGATGAAGAGTTATTCCGGATGAACGTTTTATTCCGGATGAAGCATTTTTTCCGCATGAGTATTTTTATTCCGGATCAAGGGTTTTGTTAAGATATTCCGAACGAAGAAGAATTATTCCGAGTGAAGGTGACATTCCGAACGAGTAATTATTCTGAGTGAGGTATTTTTAGTTTATTTTTAAGTTTTAGCTTAATTTAGGTTTTCAGCTTTATTTTTCCCGCTTTTTTTACTTAGTCGCACTTTTAGTTAACTTGCCTTAGTTTATTTTAAGCTTGCCTTTAGTTTAAGTTATCGTTAGTTGCGTTTTAAGTTTACGTTATTTACTTTAAATGCCTTTTAATTTCTCGTCACGTTTTAATTTCTCGCCATTTATTTTCAACTAGTTTTAGCTTTATTTTACTACCATTTACTTTAAAGTTTTTGCACTTTATTTTCACTACAACGACAAATATTTTTCTTAACAAAAAACAACTGAGTCGCATTTTAAACCAGTAATCAATTCGATTAGACCACGACAAAGAACAATTTTTATAACTAATATATTAGTTATTAGCTGCATTACATAAACCTCCTCTACAATTGTGCCATAAAGAAAAGCACTCTTCACATCCATTTGATAAACTCTGAAGCCCATGCAAGAAGCATAGGCTAGGAAAATCTTTATTGCTTCAATCCTTACAACAGGTTCAAAAACCTCTTCATAGTCTATCCCTTCCTCTTGTGTATAGCCTTGAGCAACTAAACGTGCCTTGTTTCTGACCACAATTCCTCTCTCATCCGTTTTGTTTCTAAGAACCCATCTTGTGCCTATAGGTCTGGCATATCTGGGACAGTCACTAACTCCCAAACATCTTGAATAGCAAATTGGTGAAGCTCATCCTGCATTGCTTCCACCCAACTTGGTTCTTTGAGCGCAACAAATATCTTCTTAGGTTCCTGTTGTGACAGAAAACAAGCAAACAAACATCCCTGAACAAGAGGGGTATCAACCTTCTTGTGGATATTGGCAATAAATCCTCCTTGATTCTGATGAGACCTTCTATTTGAACAAGAGACATCACATCACCAATGATTAGAAAAGAAGGATGATTCTTGATAGTAGATGTAAGTACTCCTCCTTCAATAATTGTGTTGTCTTCAATTTCAGTCTCCAAGTTTCCAATATCATCTTCAAATTCTCCTCCCTCATCACCTGAATGAACCTCTTTATGAACTGTTGAAGGCTCACCTTGTTCAAAAACACTGGAAGAGAATAAATGGTCAAAAGAGTTGTTAACGCCTGAACTAGGGCTGTCAACGATTGAGCCATCAACGCCTGAATTTGGCCTGTCAGTGCTAGATTTTCCTTTGTCAGCGCTTGAAGATTCATGCATGTTTTCATCAACTGGTTTTTCTTGTGGACCATCTTTTTCCTTTCCAGCAGCAGCAACAGCAGCAAATCCATCTGTTCATATAGGAATGGTGACATACTCAAGTATGGGAGCTGATTTGTCTACATGTGATCCTACCTCCTTATCAACCTGTATACCTGAAATTTCAACAACTGGTTCTTCCACAACATTTGAATTCACCTTCACAATGTCTGGATTAGTAACAGGCATATAATGCAAGGTTCTAGATAAAGGTTCCAAATCAAAGAGCCAATTTGGTCCACTCTCAGGATCACTAGGTTTACTTTCTAAAAACCTAACATGTACCTTTTCAAGTATACGTTTTTCCTTCTTAATGTAAACCCTATATCCTCTACTCTACACTGAATAACCCATAAAATAGCCTTCATCACCTTTAACACTAAACTTTCCTAAGGCATCACTAGTATCCAGTACAACTACATGACATCCAAAAGGTTTAAGAAAACCAGTATTAGGTTTCCTACTCTAAAATAGCTCATAAGGTGTCTTATTGTGGATTTTTTTGATCAATGCTCTATTTTGAACATAACAGGCTGTATTCACAGCCTCAGCCCAAAATGCAATGGGAAAGTGAGCATCAACCAACATTGTCCTAGATGCTTCTATGAGTGTTCTATTCTTCCTTTCAGCCACCCCATTTTGTTGTGGGGTTCTACCAACACTAAACTGCCTAGTAATCCATTTCTTGACACAAAAGTCATCAAAGAGGTTATTTCTAAACTCACCACCATTATCACTTCTAAGAATCTTAACCTCACTCCCATTTTTCTTTTCAATTTGGGTAATAAAGTTAATCAAAACAGTGGCATTTCACTTTTCAAAGCCAAAAATAAAGTCCAAGTAAATCTAGAAAAATCATCAATTATGACAAAACAAAAAGATTTACCATTTAAGCTTTCTATATTAGTTGGATCAAACAAGTCCAAATGCAGCAAGTGAAGTGGTTTAGTGCTAGAACGCACCAGTTTAGACTTAAAGCAGACTTTGTGCTGCTTGCCTTTAAGGCATGCAACATAAGAGTGGTCATTGTGGAAAGTCTTTTTAGGCACACCATCAACTAAACCATGTCTCACAAGTCTGTTTATGTTTTTAAAATTTATGTGCCCTAACCTTCTATGCCAAAGATTACTCTCATCAACTAAAGCCTTAACATATAGACATGAAAAATTATTATTCATCCTAATTCCATTAAGATTCACATTATAAATGTCCTTATACCTAGGTGTTCTATAATTAATGAACTTCTCATCAGGTATTTTAAAATCTTTGCTTAACACCAAACATTCATTATCAGTGAAAACAACCATATTTTTGTTATCACAAACTTGTGATACACTAAACAAATTATAATCAAGTTCTTTTACCAGAAATAAATTTTCAAAACGCAAATTGTTGGTGATAAGAGTGCCTTTGCCAGTAATAGTTCCATATCCTCCTCCAAAGTACACTTTTTCACCATCTTTAAGGGGGTAAAGTTTGTCAAATAAGCTTCATTCCCCGTCATGTGCCCAGAGCATCCACTATCCCAATAGCCATGATCATTTACCTGCTTTTAAATGCCCTGCACATAAAGAAAACAAATTAGTTTTCTTTGGGAACCCAAGCCTGAGCAGACCTGGATTCATTTTGTTGTTAAAAAAGAACAGACTTAGTCTTTATAACAACCCCTTGTTCATCCCTTTTTAGATTAAACACCCAGTTAACCCCAATTGGTTTAGTTATGACCTTTGAAATATAATGAAATCTGTTACAGGTCATAGAAATCCCATCTGAATTAGGGTTTTGGTCTTGTTTGGGTCTCCAAGTTAAGCTAGAAGAATCTTTAGACCCATTTCCCTTTGGTTGTAAGTATTTGTTATTACTTGGTCTAACAGCGTTGGAAACATTCCTGTCAACGTTAAAATTGTTCTTGACAGCGCTGAAATTACCCTTATCAGCGTCAAACCTAGGGTTTGCTACAAGAACCCATTGTTTGTTAGACCATGTATTTGTCTTTTCAAAAGTCCTTTGTCCATAAGTATTAGACCCTCTAATAAAGAATGGAGCTGGTCTAATGACTTGTGGACTTGGTTGGGTAAAAGGTCTGGGTTTGAGCATGGTTGACTTTCTATCAGCGTTGACTTTTGAAGCATTGACACACTTATAAGACAAATGTGAAAAACTCCCACAAGTATAACAAGCTTTTCTAGACATAACTCTAGGTCTAGATGAAAAGAAACCTGTCCCATTATCAATAACTTGACTTTTTGGTGACCTAGGTTCTCTATACATTTCTGCATATTTAATACTAGGTTTTCTATCAACGTTTAAGCCAAGGTGAACAGTCTTTCCAGTAGAAGGGTTGGTCACTTTTATAGGTGTAGACTAATTTGGGCTTTCACTAAGCATGCCACCTTTAATAAACAAAGTAGGATTGGCTTTCTTCCATTGGTCCAAATCAGTCAATTTCTGCTTATATTCCTCTACTGGAGTAAGAACTCTTGGTGGAGGAATAAATTCCTTTTCTTGGAGTTCCAGTATACCAGTCCAAGACAAACCCTTTCTAAGGACACCATAGAAGTTCCCAACAGGTGGTGGAACACCAGCATACTATTTCGTTCCAATCACAGTCATATCCCTACAATCTCTTTGTTCACTAACACATTTTTCTAGGGTTTGAGAAGCTTTATCAAATCTTTGAATTTTAAGATCTACATTATCTTTGTTTTTAATGGCCTCATCTAACTTAGCTTGTATAAAACCTTTGGATCTCTCCAAGATGTCCCTAATGTCAATACTAGCATTGAGGTCATGAGTCAAAACATTGTTTTGATCTTTTAGGTCAAGCACCATTTTCTTATATTCAGCCACAGTCTTTTCAGTTTGAACAAGTGCAAGATGATAATTAGATAACTTGCATTTTTCATCAAAAACATCTGATTTTAACTTTAAAATTTCTTTGTTAAGTTTTTCAGTGTTTAAACGACATCCTTTACTACAAAATTCATCATCATATACCTCATTACTTGATGAAGATGAAGAATGTGCCATGAGAGCATAGTGAACATGCTCCTCTTCCTACTTTTCTGCAATCAAGGCCTTGTTCTCTTCCATATCTTTGGCCAGAAATCTCCAGTCCCATCCAACACCATCAATTTCTTACATGGCAACCATAGCTTTTGTATCTTCAACCTTGATGATTTGGCTTGAAGGCTTTCCAGCATCAGATCTTCTTGGAGATATGCATTCTCTCATAAAATGACCCATTCTATGGCAATTGTAACACTCAACCTTGGATCTATCAAACCCGGTAGTGTTTTTAGCATTAAAGGTCATCTTCTTCCTGAACCTCCTATTCCATCTATTGGCCCTTATGCATGCAAGTTCCATATTCCACTTTATGTCCATCTCCTCCAAATGCTCATCACTAATTTGCTCAAGGTCCTCATATGTAATCACTGAACCATTGGGCAATGAAGCAATGTATGCACACACTATATCTAGATCAATACCAGAAGGCTGTGATTCAACATTGTATGTGTCAACGTCTGAATGTGAGGCGCTGACAAACTTGATCCAACGTTGACATAAGGTGATCCAATAACGGGGTATACCTATGACTCCCTTTGATCAAATTGACCTTCACTATGTGAGAAGAAGGCCATGTTTTCATTGGTATATTTGCTTCCTTGATCCAAAAGGATTTCATTCTCTACAATCTTCAGTTTATTGTAGACGTCATCAAAAGTGGAACTTTTGTGAGCATTAGTTGCAATTATTGACCTTGCTTCAATCTTCCATGCATCACCAAGAATTTTAAGGAAAGTGCTAATGATATCAACATCATCATGCACTATTCCCATAAATGACAATTTTCTTGTGATGTCAAGAAGTTTGCTTCTCACCCCACTTAGATTTTCATTGGGAAGAGCTTTGAACACAGCATACTCATGCAAGAGTTTCTTCTTTTTCTTTGAGGAAGTATCATCATTACCACCATATGTGACTTGAAGGGCTGCCCAAAGCTCTTTGGCAGACTCAAAACCACTATACTTGTAATGATTGGCTGGTCCCAAAGAAAGTTTGAGAATGCTTAGAGTTTTCATGTCGTTCCTTCTCTTTGCAATGTCCTCAGTTGAGACAACTCTCCCATCTGTAGGTTGTTCTTTTCGATCCGCTTCACTTGAGCCTGGAGTTGATCTTAAAGTAATAGCAGCTTGAATCTTGGCAGCCTATCAAATGTGTTTCCATATTCAATAATTTCCCATAGGGTGTGGTCATGGATTTGAAGGTACTGCTCAAAATTGAACTTCCATAGCTCAAAGTTGTTTGGGTCTAGCATGGGGATTTTTAGGTTATGGCTTGAGGAGGAGGTCAACTATGGAGTAGACATGTTGTCTGGTTTTTAGGGTTTCTTAAAAAATTAGGGTTTTTGGCGATTTAGGGTATTTAGGGTTTTGTGTTCTTTAGATCAAAGTTCCTCAACAATCTCTGATACCACTTGTTGATCCCAAACTTAGATCGATTTAGCTTTGTGTAAACGAGAATAAATAAAGTTAAACACTTAGAGAAACTTTGTTATATATGAAACAATCTAAGTATTATGCGGAATTAATACTTAGAACAAGAACACACAAACAGAATAAACCAAACTTTCACTTTGATTGATTAATCGAACTTACGTACAATGAAAGTGTAAAACATATGTTGAACTAAAACCTAAAGGCCTCCTTTTATAGATTAAGAAACCTTGTACAAGAGTCTACGTATCAGCTATTTTAGGTAAAGATAAACATAAGAAATACATTGTCGAACATATCTTTACTAGAAACATAAAACGTGTAGACTAAGTATCCTATCAGTGCTTGACTTCATCTCATCAACGCTTGACTTCTTATTGTCAACGCTTGATCTGGCAACGCTTGATTCCTTCCTATCAACGTCCAATTTCATCTTGTCAGCGTCTAAGTGTCTTGGCCTCATTTTATTCCCAACATAATACTGCCCCACAGTCCGACTTGGGAAATCGCAAAAGCTCGGACTCAAGAAGTAAACTAGAAAAGAAAAACAAAACATAAGAAAAACATATTTTAGAAGCGGATCTTGAGATGTAGCGGATATTGAGAAGCAGCGGATCTTGAGAAGCAGCGAGTCTTGAGAAGCAGGGGGTCTTGAGAAGCATCGGATCTTGAGAAGCAGCGGGTCTTGAGAAGCAGCGGGTCTTGAGAAGCAGCGGGTCTTGCGAAGTAGCGGATCTTGAGAAGCAGCGATCTTTAGAAGCATAGATCTTTAGAAGCAGTATATGCAAGCGAAGCAAACATGCATGATAACAATAAACGTAAGACAGCGGTCTTGAAACACAAGTCGTCTTGGGGATACGTACCCAAGATGCGACGGGAAAAAAACACAAGACAATGGTCTTCAAACACGCGCCGTCTTGGCGTACGTACCCAAGATGCGACGAAAAAAACAACGCAAGACAATGGTCTTGAAACACACGTCGTCTTGGGGATACGCACCCAAGATGCGACGAAACATAAAAAACAATGCAAGACAACGGTCGTGAAACACAAGTCGTCACGGCGCTTAATATCCTAGATTCGACATTAAAAAAACAATAAAAATAATAAAAACCTTTTTTAATATATGTCGATTCACATATGTCGACTCACAATAGAGCACCATTAATTCTCGTAGATCAACATGATTGATGTTTTTCTATCAAAATGATGAAAAAAACAATAGTTATGGAAGAAACCAAGTAGACACCAAATAATTGAATGATTATGAAAGTTTGAAACATATTTGTTGTCCTGATATTGGAGCAGCGGAAGTTGGGGTTTAAGAGATCGTGTTTAGGTATCAGGTGGGTGAGATTTGTGGATCGGGTTATGGCCGTGGATCTTCATGATAACATTGTATTGTCTTGGATCTATACTAAAATTTCTCAGTCTCTTCAAGGTCGTATGGTCGATGAACGCCCACAAACAGCCAAAGAAGCGTGGACTATCCTGGCGAACATATTCCAAGACAATAAGCGGGCTCGCTCTCTTGCTTTGGAGGCTGAACTTCGTTCTTTGAAGTTAGGCGATTTTACAATTGACGGTTACTTCAAGAAGATTGAATCTATCACATCTGTTCTCAAAGGGATTGGGTCCTCAATTACCAATTAAACTGTGGTTAACATTGTCTTGGCGGGTTTTCCCCCAAAGTATGCTATGGTTTATGGTATTATCGTGCACCAGGAAGTCTTTTCGGATCTCAAGACCGTACGATCTATGCTAACCATGGAGGAGATGTGTCTCAAGTCACTTGCTCAGGACCCCTATGTTGACTCCTCTTCCTTATCACCTACGTTTTTGTTGGCCAATAATGCTGCTAATCCTCGCCGCCCTCAGAATTCTATAGAGAAGGTTTTTCGACCGTGCAACAAATTTCTTCGCAATATGTGTCATTGGGGAGAAAATTGTAGGTATTTGCACAATGGAGTACATGGTTCCGGTTTACCCTCTCGAGGTCCACAACACCCTAGTGTTTTTCTCTCTAATGACATGGACACTTTGAAAGCATTAATGGCGAAACTTGGTTTTGATGAAAAAGTTTTGTGCGTGGGCACCATTATCAAGTCTGGTGAATCTAATGTACATGAGACTGCTACACCCGTTGTGTATGCCACCTATAATTCTCCACCAGGGTTCTCTACTCCCGCGACACCACAATATGTTCTTCCACTGGCCCATCAGTTTGCACCTCAACCGACGCACGAGTACCTGACTCAGCCGACCCAAAATTATGTTCCTTACCCGCTTCCACCGGTTGCTGTTCAGCCCGCCCATTTGTCTCATCAACCAGGCTACTTTTCAGTTTCGACAGCTCCGTAGGCTCACTGAAATTGAGTATTTTGAAGTTCTTTTTCTCTCGATTATTGACAAATTGAAAGTCCTAAAAATATCAAGTTTTTAATTGTTCTTGGTTGTTAGGGTATTTGGAAGTCTATGTCTATTTCAATCAACACGTAAAAAGAATAAAAATATTAAGCTACGTATCCATAAAACACTTTGCAAATACCAAGTAATATTCACAAAAATACAAAATTAAAATGCAAGAGAGTAATAGTGCTAAAAATGTAAGCTAAATGAATGTTCAAGGGTTGGAATGTAAATTTCAGAAACTTAAAGGACCAAAAGTGTAAAATTCTAACAAACTTGTAACTACTTTTAACCAACTAACAAACTATCTAACTGAATTTTACAACAAACTGAAAGTTTAGGGACCGAAATCTTGCAAACCCTAAAAACAAGAAAGATTAGCCATTAATGAAAACAATTACACACTATAAGGACCAAAATGCAATTAACTAGGAATTTTTAACAAAAATGGGCTAAGCAAATGAATAAGCTCGTGTGAGCTTAATAATGGACCAAATAATCTCTAATTTGTTTCAAAGAGCTTAAAATTGAATTTTAGCTAGACAAGCACAAGGAAACAGCTTAAAAGCTCAAAAATCACAAGATAGCTTATTCTCATAAGCCAAGAATAAGAAAACAAGTAATCTAGACATCCACAACTTGATTTTAATGCTCAGTCTTGTGAAACAGCTTACAAGGAGTATGGAATGTCTTTCCAAATTGAAAATGATTAACTAGATAAGCTGGAATCTAAGTTTAAGCTGCAAAGTGCTTATTTGACCAAACGTTGACCAGATTTTTCAAAAAGCTAAAAACTTCAAAACTCACTCAAGACATGTTTTTAACAAGATTTGTGAAAGAAAATTGGCACATTTGTGAAGTGGAAATGCAGTTACAAGAAAACAATAAGGCTCATATTACAGAAACATGCATTTGGTCATAGGCTTATTAAAAAGCTGATTTCTAATTCAAAGTAGCAAACTGTAGAATTTTCTTGTACAAACTAATTCTTTGGATGTTAAACTTCAACTAGAAACTGATTTCAGGCAAAATGATCAAGTAATGAAAGAATGCAAGTGATTTGAATAGAGCAAGTTTTCTGAATAAACTAACTAAAACACTTGACCCATACTTTTCTAATGCCAATTTCCTTTTTGACTAATGTTTTGACTTCAAAACTGAGCAAAATTGTTACCACTAGTTTACCAAGTTTAAATGAACAAATTTCAACTGATTAAACAAACCTTAATCACAAGTGCTATGTAAATCCAAACACCATTTAGGAAGCTGTGAAAGACTTTTTCAAATGAAATCTGATCTCAAGTGTGAAACATGTTAAGACTTCTATCAAGACTTGTTTGGTTAATGAAATGAGAGTAAATTTGACTGAATTCAAACTTGCTAACTCACTAGACCACAAAATGAACTCAAAGGCTTATTACTGATGAAAATGAAGACTGAAATCAAGTAAATTCAGACTTAAGGTACAAAATCACTCAAATTCTATCAATCTAACACAATTACACTAGCATCAAACTAAACACATGATCATATCAGCAAGAAAGTTTTACACTAGGAATTTTAGCATGCATAACAATTCAGGGGAACCAAAAACAGATTTATGACACCTGCTAGCTTGAAGCCTCCATTGATGGAGTAGAAGAGTGCTGAACTCTCTATAACTACTTCCTTCAAACCCAATTCAACTACAATCATCAACCATATCACCTCCAAAAGCTATTTCTTAATCAAATCAACTCAATCTGCTTCTACTACTTCAACATGTATTGGAATGATCTGGCTAAATAGAATCAAACTGGATAAGCTTCCAAAACGTCTCAAACAAAACTTCACTAATCAATTATGATCAACAGTAACACAAGGTTTTAACAGTAATGAAGATTTGAGTAAGGTAAATGAAGATAAGAGTATGAGATGTGTATTTTTGTGTTTTATTTATTTGGAGGGAAAAGAGGTTACAAATTCTAACTGAATAACTACCTCTCAAGTGTGTGTCAAACACTTGAGAGAAGCTAGCTATGAAATATGAACTAGAAAAATGGGAGAGAAATTACAAGTGTGTGTTTTTCACACCTTAACTACACACTACAAATGAGGGTACTAGCTGCTATTTATAGAGTCTTGATGATGAAATGTTGGGGTGGTCGACGTGTCTTGACCAATAGGAGAACGCCAGGTGGCTTCTTCTGGTGAATTGTAGATTTGTCTTCAAGAAGACCAAAGGGGATTTTTGATTCCTCCAATTTCAGTCTAATTAACCAATAGGGTTGGATTCGTCTTCTCATTTAGAGTAAATTTCAGGTAGGAAACTCTTCCTGAAATGCCTTGTAGCTCAAATTCGATCATGGGTTTATTGCTCGTTGAAGATGACACGTGTCATCATGTTGTTGGGTTATGGCTTCTCACACGGACATTATCCGTTTTTGGATAAATGATTATTGCATGTTGCTTTCTGATTGGTGGAAAGGGAAATAAATGCGCCCACTTTCTGATTTGTTTATTAAATGTTAGTGGCCACCTGGATGCTTGTTTGGCAATCCAAAACACTTCTTTCTTGCATTCTGATTGGTCCACAAGGTAGTGACACGGATTGATCCAAAGTTAATGCAAATTTTGACACTTTCAGTCCCTATCTTTAGCAGATTATTCAATTGAGCTCCTTTCTTTATTTCAATGGCAATTTCAGTCCTTTGACTTGGAATCTTGCTTATTTAAGTCCCTTGACTTGGTTGACTTGAAGGTTGACCAAGTTTGACTTTAATCTTGACTTTTTCCAAACTTTGCATTTAAGTCCTTCAACTTTTGAATATTGTCAAGATAGGTCCTTCATCTTCAAATGGCTTGTCATCTTTGATCCTTCTCTTGTCTTTTCATCATAAATGAGCTTGATTTCCACTTGTTTGCTTGAAATTGTATCATTGTTACCTATTAAAGCACAAACACAAAACATACCACATAATACTGCTTTATAGCACAAAAGTTAGGTATTTTCTATGTGTTTTAGGGTGATTTGTTGATTAATTGATATGAGATTTTGCTCATATCAAATCCCCTACACTTGATCATTTCCATGACCTCATGCAATGATATGTTTTAAAGCACGATTTTACATTTTTCTCATAATTAACCTACCTTGGCCATTATGGAATGCTTTTACACTTCTCTACACTATATGATGCATGATTTTGATTTTGTACAATGCAATGTAAAGAAAAACAATTCTATTTATATATTTTTGATTTTTCATAAATGGTTTTGATGGAAAAACTCATAAAAAAATCAATGACTTGAATTAGGGCTTTGGTACCATGGACACTTATCACCCTCAAAAGTTTCACTTTCCCCATACCAAGCTTAAAAATAGGATCATTATATTCACAAGTAAAAAGTGCATCAACTTATTCATGACAACTAAATGTGGAACCGGTTATTATTTGAGCAAATTGCTTTTGGGCAAATTTGTCATTATTTGAAGCGTGAAATATAAGAAATGTAAAATCCAAAAATAAGGAAGCACGGTTTTAATCATCAGTAATCCTCTCATCCATTACTTGAAAAACCGCTCACAATTAATATAAGTCCGTTTCAAGAGTAATAAGTCATTCGACTTATGTGTAAAATCCTCATGTCATGCATTAATAAGTAGCTACACACTCGCTAAGGAAAGATAAATTAAACTCACACAATAATTTACATCCGCCGCCTTTTTGAGACTTTGGATCTTCAATCCTGTAACCCGTCAAGGTAATATTCGATTAGAGAAACTATTAAATCCCCGCAACCAGTCAAGGTAATATTGGAATCTAATAGTTACTATAATTAACACTTCACTGCCCCTCTTGGGAGTCTTGTATAAAATTTTTTTTTCTTTTTTTTTCTAGCCACTCATTTTTTTTGTAAGCCGCTCTTATTTTTCTTATTCCTCACAAAGAAAGTTGAAAAGAATAAAAGAAAAAACACCCGCTAAGTATTAAGCATGACATAAGTCTAGTACACATAAAAAGTTCTAACTTAGAATCTTAAGACATACTTATACCAACCATGAATGATTAGTCAAAAATGCATAAGAGACTACAAACCGATTAAAACCGTTCTTGATTATTTATTAACATATACACATGCGAAGAAATTAGAGTCAAAGAAAGAGAAGGGTTTAGCCACAAGTAATTATCATGAAGTTTATCTAGCCCTTTTATACTTGCTTCAACTCTATCATCTCCCATTCTCCACAAATTTAGAATCTCAAATAATGAGACTCGTGGATGCTTAGCCTAATAGACCAATGAAGGACTACATGGTTAAGGATACTAGCTAGAGAATGCTTGGATAAGCAAACTCGGGTTGAGTCAAAGTATCCATGGCAGGCCTAACATGTCAAAGAAGTCTAAATTTGTTAAACCATGTCCTTTATTATATTTTTTCTTTTTCAATTTTTCATAAAGAACAAAAGAAGAAATATATACAATGCAAATGAAAAATGATTGATGCAAAAATCATGAATGCATATTTTTGGTGGCCAAAGTAGATCACAAATTTGAAAAATGTTCGAAAAATTAATTTCCAAGTTATCATGAAGGTCAATGACAATGTCTAGGTAAGGTCACTTCGATAGAAGACCCCTTACACTTAAGCTAAAAATTGTCCTCAATGTTTAAGAGCATGGAAGTATAAACTTCCCCTACACTTATGACAATGAATAGACTTTGCTTACCCCAAGCAAAGGAAAGATCAACTATAGTGAATTCATTTTTAAACACAATGTGTCTTTAAAGAATCACAATAGTAACAAAGTGAACCGGATACAAGGGCCTCATCCATAAGCTCCAAAGCACGTGATGTGTGAGCAACCCTAGAAACAACATGAAGACAAAAGGAAGGTCTCCCCTACCCTTCTCATCAACTCTATATCCTTATTTCTAACCTACAACACTTTAAGTCTAAAAACTCTAAACCTAGTTATTCATGCTTGATTTTAGGAATCTCTAGCACGACTCTTACCATAATGAATTAATTCATGGGGAAAATGGGGATCTCTTATACCATTTCCACGGAAATGTCCTCCCCTAAATAGTGCTTAACACGGTGACCATTCACTTTGAAATTTGGACCATCGGGTTGTGATAACTCAATAGTTCCATATGGAAATACTTGAGCAATAGTGAATGGACCAGACCATCTCGACTTAAGCTTGCCCGTAAAGAGTTTCAACCTTGAGTTAAAGAGGAGAACCGACTCTCTAACTTTGAACTCACGGTTCTTGATCTTAGCATCATGAAATTGCTTAGTCTTTTCCTTATAAAGCAATGACTTCTCATAAGTTTGGCTCTCAATTCATCCATTTCATTGAGTTGGTCCTTTCTATGTGAGCCGGCTTGATTTAAATCAAAGTTAGCCCACTTGAGAGCCCAAGAAGCCTTATGCTCTAACTCGAATGGGAGGTGGCATGCTTTTCCATAGACAAGCCTATATGGAGTACAACCAATAGGTGTCTTAAAAGACGTCCTAAAATCCCATAAAGCATCATCAAGCTTATCCGACCAAGAAGCTCGATGCGCTCCCACCGTTCTTTCCAAAATTCTCTTTAAACCACTGTGACAATCCGTCAATTTACGATTGATATTTTATTCTCAAATATTCTTTGAAAACATTATTTTAATGTTATATTATGAACTCACTTATTTTTGGGAAGAAATTTGGATTTACGTCTTGAAGTAGCATCGACTACGTCTAAACCGGAGGATTCAACGTTACGTGCTTACGTTTACATACACCGTTTTGGTAACAGGCCGACATTTCAGAAAATAAATTTATCCGTAAATATTATTTTGGAGTTTTAAATTTGAGTTAGTTCATAAACTCACAAATTTATGAGAAGAGATTAGGACTTACGATTTAAATTTAACGTCCTTTACGACTAAACCGGAAACCTTAGGATTACGTATTTACGCTTTCGAACTCCGTTTTTGATGAGACAATTTTTATTGGATTCGCTTTGTGCCGTTGATTCATAATTTATAAAAACGTTTTTCGTAAAACAACCCGAGGGCACGTAAATCGAGGAAACTAGAATCGAGGAGTACCCGTAAATAAATGGGGATGAGACAAGTGGGACACTTGCCCCACCCCCACTCAAAACCGGCTACAAAACCACACTTCAACAACTTGGTTTCAAGTGTAAGCTAAGTTGCTTAACACTTGTCACCTTAGCTTCACAATGAAGCCACATTACCTCAAAACCACTAGCCAAACCACTTCCTCACATTTCCACTCATGCAAACAAATCAAAATCTCTCTCTTGGCTCTCATCTTGCCGTCCCACTCTCTCCCACAAACACCCTATTTTGATCAAAATTAACCACAAAATCCTATGTTATTCATACATATGATGATGCCCTCTTGAAGCTCTCTTGAATGGTGGTGATTATAACATCCAAGGAGGAGTTCCATGGAGTCTTGGGGCTGATTTTCCACAAGGTTTTCATGAAGAATGGTGGTCTTGAAGATGGTCTTGGTTATTCACAAGTTTCTCCATCAAAATCCATGTCCAAATCACAACCTACATCAACTTGGTGGTATAAAGATTATCCTCCTCATCCTCTTGTTATTATTGATTATGTAATCTTGTATTTCTTTTACTTATGTATATGTATATGATGATGAATGATGATTAAAATATTGTGTGGGGATTTGGTGTTGATAAACATGCTTAAAAAGATGAAAAACTATATGTAAAAAGGTTAAAATCTTGCTTAATTTAGATGGCTGTATAAAACAGTAAAGAATCATATGGTAAAATGGTAAAATGACGTGAATAAATTTATATACAGTAAGCTATGGGTCTTGTACACATGTGAGAGTTGGCCATGCAATGGAATCATTGTAATGAGTGAGATATGATCAAAACAAGTTTAAGGTACAAATCTGAGTTCACTGTTTTGGACGATTTTTAGAAAATACTTGGAGGATGATTCAACAGTAGCTATAGGAGAGTTAAATGGAGAAAATATCATGTAGTTTATGTCATAAAAATTTGAGCTTCTATCTCCATATAGAACTCTAGATATGGCAGTTTTGGTGAAGATGAAAATAAAAATCAGATTTTGGAAATTAAAGTATAATAATATTATATAAGCACTCAAATAAAAATAGTATAAAATGTAAATTAAAACCCACTAACTTATATAATACATTTATATAAATATGTACAAGGGTAAATAAGTGGACATTTTATAAAAATGGTAACTTGTTAAGTTTTATAAGTTATAAAACTATAAACATGATTTTTACGACTTTTTCGGCTATTACCGTAAAATTAACGTTTTTGTTAAATAAAACTTAGACGGTTGGACCCGTCTAATGTAAACTTTTATAAACTCATATACTGTTATATAGACATATATAACAAGTAAAACTGATAAAACCCGAACTATATAACATACGGACGTTAACGGGCTATGTTAACGTTATTGGACTAATAATACAACAAAATGGACTAAAACACTTATAAACTTATTTATTGGGCTTAACCCATTTAGGCCCAACTTGTAAAGTATAGATACTGATAATATAAGTATAACATGGATTAATACAAGTTAAAGAACTTATAATAAGTTTATTGGACTTAAAACACGTAAATAAGTAAAACTAGTAAACTAGTAAGAAGATACCAATACGTAAACACTAAAATGAGTAAAAGAGAACACGTAAACCCACTGGATCATCATATATATATAATCATCATATGTATACATAATTGTTATTTTTATAAAGTCATTGGACAAGAGTCTAAGACGAGTATTATTTGTCTAGGTTTCCGTGATTGAAGCACGTACCGTACGTCCGAATTGCCGGTAACCCGCCTTCCCACATCAACGTGAGTTCATAGCCTCGCACTCTTTTAAATGTTTTTATAAAATGTTTTATAAACCCGCGAGGGAGATAACATGTTAGTTTTTATAAAATAGGACACCATTCGTCCCGATTGTTTGTTTATTGATTTGGACCCGAATGATTGTATGACCCGATTGTATGACCCGATAAATGATTAAAGGACCCGATAGATGAAATTAAATGGATTATTAAAGTTAGGTTATGTCACTAAAAGTCCCATTAGCATGAATTGTGAACTACCGGGATTTGGTAGACGCTTATGCATTTAATAGTACTATTTGGGGACGATCACCCCAGTTCGCGCCTTGACGGTTGATCCCCGTCGTGCCACATTGATTGGTAATCGAATTTATGTATGAGAAGATTTCCATAGCGTGACCTTTGTGACGACACGCTACTTTAGATGGGCAAATTGAGTATCGGGTTAGCTACCCGTTGTTTGGTTTAGTAAGGTAACAATGTCATGCGGCTTATAATAATCCAGTTAACAAAATACTACTAGACGCACCGAATTACGACATATTGCCTGACTAGCAATACGGGGACATACTATTGATATTATGTTCGTGTTTTGGTTTTCATAACCATATCCATATAACGGTTTTTATTTAACTTTATACAACGTCGTAAGACGTATTGTATGATGTTTTTACGACATTGGCTCGTATAATGATTTTTAAGGCAAATGCCTATATTATGATTTTCGATAAGGATTTGTATAAAAATGAATTTGGCTATTTTATGGCCTATTAAAATGATTTGTACAAAATGATTTTCAGTAATAATTTTATACTGATATTATATTGATGGATTTTATTAAACTTTATGAATTCACTCGGCGTTATCGCTGACCTTTTCTTTTAACATGTTTTATCTCAGGTACTTGAAGGTAATTCTCGGGAAGACGACAAGAATTCATGGCCCGCACTTAAACAATATTTTCCATTCAAATACTTTGTAAAACTTTGTATGAAATAATATGACTTGGGACCTATGTAAATTTGATATTTATAAATGGAAATGCTTTATTATTAAACGACGTGATTTTTATGCGTTGTCTATGATGTGAGTAATGTGCTATCCCGTAACACCAACTAGTCTTCCGCTGTATTGAGTTGTATAAATTTGGGGGTGTTACAGTTTGGTACCAGAGGTCTCGTTATAGAGAACGAAAGATTTTTAAAACTAAGGTTTTGAATAAAACTTTTCAAAATCTTTTAACTATAAACATTTTTCTAAAAATGTCTAAAAATCTTTTGACTATAACGGTGTCGAAGAATTCCTGAGTTACCGACAAGGCCAGACTGAGAAGTGTTATTTTAATATATATATAACTTGGATTATATATATATGATGTAATGTTATTACATGATTGTTTGATGATTATTTTGATATTTATACGAGGTATTTATACGACGTAGATTGTCACAAGGAACCCTAAATCCCCTAGTAAATTAATCGAAGCTATTCTCGTAGGAATTCTAGCTATCCTAGATCTAAACCAAGTTATGGATATTTATGATCCTAACAAATGGTTGATACTCGTAGGAATGTAGATATTAGTTGATTGTGATATTGAAAAAGAATTGGCGAGATTAAATCTGATATCGATGTCATGACGATCTTTCCTTATAGAGTGGAGTTTGACAAAACGTTATCACCTGGAAAGATGTCATCTGATTCGTTGTCATCCAATTCTTAAATTGAAATTGAAAGGGTGAATGTTGCACTTGAGGCTGTCATTGGAACCATTACCCAAAAGCCTCATGCCACTAGTACCTTTCCGAGAAGTCTAATTGAATGATCGAGTCATTTTATACTAGTGACTCATTTGATAATTGTTGTTGTAAGAGCTATAGGATTGAAAATTAAGTGTTGTTCTTATCGAGCTTTTATTGCACTTTGAAGGTATAAGAATAAGGCTGAAAGTATTGGAGAATGAGGTAGGATATTGAATTGATTATAAAATTGGTTAAAACTTGAATAAAGTGAAACTTAACCCGTATGGAATATGAGATTGATAAAAGGAAGTCGTTAAGTTCTGTGATTGAATTATAAGGTTTTAAATGATTGTTAGTTCGTGTTAAGTGTTGTTCCTAGGCCATTGTCCAATGATGAGGATGCCTAGTGTCCAATAAATAAATTGAACAAGTCTTCTTCTGAATTGGGACCGATGGATCTTCCGGGATAGGTGGGGCACCTAATGACTCTTGTAGATTAGTATTCACTGTGGTATCTTTTAAAAATAATCCCTAACTTAACTGAGATATCAGTTGGTAGGATGAGTTCTGAGAATTGTATGACATAGTGACACGTAATGTGTTACGGTACAATTTTGACTTGTTTGTGATTAATGAAAAGACTACCATTGATTGCTAAATTCTACATGTATCGATGTTATCTATCCTTTATTGCTTCATCCTAATGTTCGCATTAGAGATGCAACCATTGAACAAGTACTCATCTTGATTTGAATTACGTTATGAATCATTCTTCGTGAGTGCCATCGAGGTCATGAACCTCATGATTATTTGGCTAAAGCTCATTTCCTATCATATTGTAGTTAAGATGTTGGTGAACAACTCTTCATCACTCTTTTGCAGATCACACATTATTTTTATAAAGTTAAAACATTATCCTTTGAGAAAATTTAATTTTCATCACTATAAGGATTATAAAAAGTGAGACTTGTAAGTAATCGTTATCGAAATGAAGTTGTTTATAAAACACCTTGGAAAACTTAATTATTTTCATAACAAAGAAAATCTTTGTAAATTTATTTTTGATTCTTATTTAAGAATTAAGCATGAAAATATTTTTATTATAAACATGATGATAAAATTTTGACGAACTGAGTATTGCATCGTTAATCTTGAAATTGTATATAGTTGCGCGCCTACATATAATTTGGAATGGACCATGCAAGGCTGATTAGTAGTCACCATAAAACTAATGAATAAAAACTACATTTTCTTTGAAGATTGTGAAAGATTAAATTTTATGAGATCTGCAAGAAGTGAAAAATAGGGACATAGTGTTAGGGACACCTACATATGTGCCTGTTGCATCTATTCTTCCAAGTCGAATTTACTCATCTGTGGAAATTGTCTTATTTGACAATTGACAATTCTTTCTTGTCCAATTCTCCTGTAGTGAGATTCTTAGGAAAAGTATATGATTATCGAGTGTTGATACCCGACTGGATGTATTGACGTTCTTATCATTTCTTATGATTTGATTTCATTTGAATGACCTGGGTAACGATCCGAGGAGCTTTCGAATGCGTACTCAAATTATGAAAACATGGGATATATTCATATTCGTTAAATGTTTTCGTCTGTATCTGATTTGAAATTCTCTCGCATAGATTATGCGTTGACCTTACTCTTTTAATAGTAGTTGTGTCTCCATATATCCATGAACTTGTGAAGGATTATGAGTTATTGTTAGTCTTTTGAGAAGTTCACATCTTATCGACGGCAATAAAACTGGAAAGTTGATAGTGCCAGTAGAATGGATTGATTGATTATGACATGACGACATCGTCTTAATCGATGGGAACTCGAATAGAATTCCCCTAAATGATAAGATGTTGATTATCAAAAGTGATCTAAATAATTCTTGATGGATGTCCATATCCTGCATTTAGACGTGAAATTATACCATGAATGGTTGTGAATTAGTCATAGATAGTATAATCTAGAAAGAACCTAATATGAATTTATTAAAAGATGTTTCTGTTATCTGAAATTTTAGAAGGTATTTGTTGGTAAATTACCTAGACTTTTGCCATTAAGGCAAGTTGAAATTGGTATTGATTATATTTTCGGTGCTGCACCTGTGGCTTGTGCACTGTACGTCAGCACCATCTGAATTAAAGGAATTACCGTACAACTGAGAGAGTTGTCGGAGAAGATTTTATTCCACCAAGCTCGTCATCATGAAGAGCTATGGTGTTATCATTCCTTATATTTATAGATTACTGTGAACTGAGTAAATTGACAATCGAAAGCGATATCTATGACTCAAAATAGAAGATTTGTTCGATCATTTACAAGGTTCTAGCGTATGTTTTAAAGGTTTGATCCACGGCATGGTTATTATCAACTTCGCGTCCGCGAAGAAGATTATCTATTCCAACCACTATATCCAGAACTTGTAATGAACATTATGAGTTCCACGTGATGTCGTTTGGATTGACTATACACATGTAGCATTCACAAATTTGGTGAACTACGTGTGTAGGCTGTAATTTGACAAATTCATGCTCGTGATCATTAAGGACCATTTGTTTATTTATAAGAATAAGAATGAGTTAATAATTATTTATAAATTGACCTGAATTGGCTGAACCATAAAAACCTGTACCTTGAATAATTGATATGTGATTAAAGACTTAAACCTTTACATTATTTGACTATGTGATTAATAGATAATGGAATCTATATTGACTTTTCAAAGATTAGAGCCATTTAGGCTTAGGGTTATAACAAAAAGAAAATGGAAATATGTTTTGACAAATGTTTTAACAAAGGATTTTAAGGGATCATTCCCTTATAACCAAAACATTTAACTAAACTCTTGTTTAGGGGTAAATGTTTTTGCATACCTTAAGACAACCTAAGAAGGAATGAGAAAAGCATTTAAACCATGACTTAAAATTTGAAACGACACTTTTTGCTTTTCAAATAAGAAAATTTTGACCAAAGTGTAACCAAAGATTTTTCGAATATTTACGAATCTTAATAATCATTTTCGATAAATCAACAAAAATCGTGTTAATTAAATTCAAATTTTATTTTGAAACACCTTTATATAATTGGACAAACTGAGAAAATTAAAAACTTTTTGTGTTTACGTTTCATAAAAATTGAATATTTATTTAATTAGTTGTAATAATTATCGACGCTTTAAAACGTCAGATTAGGCAAAACTGATAAAAATGATAGTTGAGACGAAACTAAAACTTATAAAATATAAAGAAAGAATTTTGAATAAATACGGTTATGATATTTATTTCATCAGGAAAGTGAACGTAATTACTGACACATTATGTATAAAAGATAAAGAACCAATTAGGATGTGTTCCTTAATAATGAATGTGCAAAATAAATTGCCGAACAATTAAAAAAAAATATAGCCGATGATTGTAAAAAGGATAATATAGATAATAAAAAGTGGTTCGCGGCTAATGTGTACCATTAGAATTAAGAAGCCGATAGCGTTAAATGTTTTAAAGGCCACTTGAGGTTGCCTAAATATGGAGATTTTGAAATTTAGTTATATTGAAATTTTGTAAGTATAAGTATTCTATTTATGTCATTTTTGACTAAAAGTATCTTTGTCTAAAGAAGTTGTACTAATGGCAAATTATGAAGGCAGACACCGCATCATACATTAGTTAACGTCTAGCTATTGCAAAGGTCATCATCTGAATTTGATTCGATTTGGGTCATCGTCGACAGACTGACCAAATCTGCTAATATCATTCCCGTTAATGATAAATGCAAAAGAGTTACGTAAACATAGTGTGCCTGTATCAAACATCTTTATCAAGATCCTCGCTTCGCATCGAATTTTTAGAGATTTTCTCAGAAGTCGTTGGGAACGAACCTTGATGAGAGTACTGTTTACCACCCCAAATCGAAGGAACGAGGTAAAGTAACAATACAAAACACTAGAAGTCTTGTTCTATGTTTGAATGGTTGACCTTTGGTAATAAACCGTATAATCGTTTTCCTTTGGAGAGATTATCATTGATAATCATCTTGTTAGGATTGAGATCGAATCTTGTTAGGATCTAAATATTAGAGCATCTGTAAGCAGGAGTTGAGATGAAGACACCCGACATACACCCATTGTGAGTTGGACATGTCTTTTAGGTTTAAGGTTTCCTATGATGGAGAACCTAACCCTACAAAATACTCGACCCGCGAGACCTGAAATGATTGTTGAAATTAGGATTTGATTATTGACTGCCGATAGTGGGCAGGAGGTTATGTGAATATGAAATGTAGATCTTGAAGTGCCAGATGGGTAGCGAAGTTATGCCAAAAATTTTAACCTTGGAAAAATGAATTAATGATCTGACAAATCATGGGATATAAGTCCCTGTTGTATGGGACCATTGAGAGGATGTAAAAGTTGGGATTGAAAGGCATATAAGTTGGATCTACCCTAGGACTTCAAGAGCTGCGTGAATTATGTTTCATATATCGAACTTGATGGAATATCTATCAAGTAAAAATCTGAATTCTTCTTAATAAAGCTTAGATCGGCGAAAAGTTGCATTCATCAGAAACCCATGAACATCATGGATAGAGAAAGTAAGTCAACATTTATCCTGATCTTATTCCCTTAGTTATGTTTGATGAAACTCGCGTATTGTAATAGGATTACACTTGTGAGAAAAGACCGATTGTGGAGGAAATACCCACATGGCTTTAACTCTATAAGAAGCGAGTAGTAAGATGATCTTTGAGGACAAAGATCCTGTTTAGGGGTAAATGCTGTGACAATCCGTCAATTTACGATTGATATTTTTTCTCAAATGTTATTTGAAAACATTATTTTAATGTTATATTATGAACTCACTTATTTTTGGGAAGAAATTTAGATTTATGTCTTGAAGTAGCATCGACTACGTCTAAACCGGAGGATTCAACGTTACGTGCTTACGTTTACATACACTGTTTTGGTAACAGCCCGACATTTCAGAAAATAAATTTATCCGTAAATATTATTTTGGAGTTTTAAATTTGAGTTAGTTCATAAACTCACAAATTTACGAGAAGAGATTAGGACTTACGATTTAAATTTAACGTCCTTTACGACTAAACCGGAAACCTTAGGATTACGTATTTACTCTTTCGAACTCCGTTTTTGATGAGACAATTTTTATTGGATTCGCTTTGTGCCGTTGATTCATAATTTATAAAAACGTTTTTCGTAAAACGACCCGAGGGCACGCAAATCGAGGAAACTAGAATCGAGGAGTACCAGTAAATAAATGGGGATGAGACAAGTGGGACACTTGCCCCACCCCCACTCAAAACCGGCTACAAAACCACACTTCAACAACTTGGTGTCAAGTGTAAGCTAAGTTGCTTAACACTTGTCACCTTAGCTTTACAATGAAGCCACATTACCTCAAAACCACTAGCCAAACCACTTCCTCACATTTCCACTCATGCAAACAACTCAAAATCTCTCTCTTGGCTCTCATCTCGCCGTCCCACTCTCTCCCACAAACACCCTATTTTGATCAAAATTAACCACAAAATCCTATGTTATTCATACATATGATGATGCCCTCTTGAAGCTCTCTTGAATAGTGGTGATTATAACATCCAAGGAGGAGTTCCATGGAGTCTTGGGGCTGATTTTCCACAAGGTTTTCATGAAGAATGGTGGTCTTGAAGATGGTCTTGGTTATTCACAAGTTTCTCCATCAAAATCCATGTCCAAATCACAACCTACATTAACTTGGTGGTATAAAGATTGTCCTCCTCATCCTCTTGTTATTTTTGATTATGTAATCTTGTATTTCTTTTACTTATGTATATGTATATGATGATGAATGATGATTAAAAATATTGTGTGGGGATTTGGTGTTGATAAACATGCTTAAAAAGATGAAAAACTATATCTAAAAAGGTTAAAATCTTGGTTAATTTAGATGGCTGTATAAAACAATAAATAATCATATGGTAAACTGGTAAAATGACTTGAATAAATTTATATACAGTAAGCTATGGGTCTTGTACACATGAGAGAGTTGGCCATGCAATGGAATCATTGTAATGAGTGAGATATGATCAAAACAAGTTTAAGGTACAAATCTGAGTTCACTATTTTGGACGATTTTTAGAAAATACTTGGAGGATAATTCAACAGTTGCTATAGGAGAGTTAAATGGATAAAATATCATGTAGTTTATGTCATAAAAATTTGAGCTTCTATCTCTATATAGAACTCTAGATATGGCAGTTTTGGTGAAGATGAAAATAAAAATCCGATTTTGGAAATTAAAGTATAATAATATTATATAAGCACTCAAATAAAAATAGTTTAAAATGTAAATTAAAACCCACTAACTTATATAATACATTTATATAAATATTTACAAGGGTAAATAAGTGGACATTTTATAAAAATGGTAACTTGTTAAGTTTTATAAGTTATAAAACTATAAACATGATTTTTACGACTTTTTCGGCTATTACCGTAAAATTAACGTTTTTGTTAAATAAAACTTAGACGGTTGGACCCGTCTAATGTAAACTTTTATAAAATCATATACTGATATATAGACATATATAACAAGTAAAAACCGATAAAACCCAAACTATATAACATACGGACGTTAACGGGCTAAGTTAACGTTATTGGACTAATAATACAACAAAATGGACTAAAACACTTATAAACTTATTTATTGGGCTTAACCCATTTAGGACCAATTTGTAAAGTATAGATACTGATAATATAAGTATAACAGGGATTAATACAAGTTAAAGAACTTATAATAAGTTTATTGGACTTAAAACACGTAAATAAGTAAAACTAGTAAACTAGTAAGAAGATACCAATACGTAAACACTAAAATGAGTAAAAGAAAACATGTAAACCCACTGGATCATCATATATATATATAATCATCATATGTATACATAATTTTTATTTTTATAAAGTCATTGGACAAGAGTCTAAGACGAGTATTATTTGTCTAGGTTTCCGTGATTGAAGCACGTACCGTACGTCCGAATTGCCGGTAACCCGCCTTCCCACATCAACGTGAGTTCATAGCCTCACACTCTTTTAAATGTTTTTATAAAATGTTTTATAAACCCGCGAGGGAGATAACATGTTAGTTTTTATAAAATAGGACACCATTCGTCCCGATTGTTTGTTTATTGATTTGGACCCGAATGATTGTATGACCCGATTGTATGACCCGATAAATGATTAAAGGACCCGATAGATGAAATTAAATGGATTATTAAAGTTAGGTTATGTCACTAAAAGTCCCATTAGCATGAATTGTGAACTACCGGGATTTGGTAGACGCTTATGCATTTAATAGTACTATTTGGGGACGATCACCCCAGTTCGCGCCTTGACGGTTGATCCCCGTCGTGCCACATTGATTGGTAATCGAATTTATGTATGAGAAGATTTCCATAGCGTGACCTTTGTGACGACACGCTACTTTAGATGGGCAAATTGAGTATCGGGTTAGCTACCCGTTGTTTGGTTTAGTAAGGTAACAATGTCATGCGGCTTATAATAATCCAGTTAACAAAATACTACTAGACGCACCGATTACGACATATTGCCTGACTAGCAATACGGGGACATACTATTGATATTATGTTCGTGTTTTGGTTTTCATAACCATATCCATATAACGGTTTTTATTTAACTTTATACAACGTCGTAAGACGTATTGTATGATGTTTTTACGACATTGGCTCGTATAATGATTTTTAAGGCAAATGCCTATATTATGATTTTCGATAAGGATTTGTATAAAAATGAATTTGGCTATTTTATGGCCTATTAAAATGATTTGTACAAAATGATTTTCAGTAATAATTTTATACTGATATTATATTGATGGATTTTATTAAACTTTATGAATTCACTCGGCGTTATCGCTGACCTTTTCTTTTAACATGTTTTATCTCAGGTACTTGAAGGTAATTCTCGGGAAGACGACAAGAATTCATGGCCCGCACTTAAACAATATTTTCCATTCAAATACTTTGTAAAACTTTGTATGAAATAATATGACTTGGGACCTATGTAAATTTGATATTTATGAATGGAAATGCTTTATTATTAAACGACGTGATTTTTATGCGTTGTCTATGATGTGAGTAATGTGCTATCCCGTAACACCAACTAGTTTCCGCTGTATTGAGTTGTATAAATTTGGGGGTGTTACAACCACCATTTGTGACCTCAGTTTGACCATTGTTTTGAGGGCGATACCCGGTAGAAAGTCTATGATTAACACCATATTTCTTCATAACTCTTGTGAATTGATCATTACAAAAGTGAGTACCAAGATCACTTATAATGGCCCGAGGTACACCAAATCTAGAAAATAATTTCTTCAAAAATTTCATTACAACTAGAGCATCATTAGTAGGTAAGGCTTTGGCCTCAACCCACTTTGACACATAATCCACCGCTATGAGTATGTACTTATTTCCCTTAGAAGATGGAAAAGGTCCCATAAAATCTATTCCCCACACATCAAAAATCTCACATTCTTGTATGAAGTTTTGTGGCATCTCATCTCAATGAGTAATTTTTCCTTGTTGATATGAGCTTAAACTCATATCCTTTTATCAACAAATAACCCTAAAACATGAAGCAAAATACCAATTTATTTGGCAAAAATAGTGTTATGTGGTATGTTTGTGTTTGTGTGCACTTGTGTAGGTAAGAAGATACATTTTCAAGCAAACAAGGAAAAATCAAGCTCAAATGGATGAAAAAGACAAAAGAGGATCAAAAGTGACAAGACCTTGAAGTATAAGGACCTATCTTGACAAGTTATGAAAGTTGAAGGACTAAAAGTGCAAATAATGGAAAGTCAAGATTCAAGTCAAACTTGGTCAACTCTCAAGTCAACTCAGTCAAAGGACCATTTTTGTTCAAGGATGGAAGTTAAAGGACCAAATATGTCAAAAGAATGAAGATCCTAGCTCAAAACAACATTCTGCCAAGTACAAGGACTAGTTCTGCCAATTGTTGAAAGTAATTTGAAGCTTGATCCATGTGAAAGGGAGAGAACCAATAAGATTGCAAGAAAAGTGGGACAAGGATCACCACATAAGCCCACTAGCGCCGTTTTGCATTTAATACAAAATCTGAACAGTAAAGCGCACTTCATTTAAATCAACCAATGAGAATGCGCCACTCCATAATCCTTTTATCCAATTTTGGATATTGATCCGTGTGACCAGATGAGAGCCAACCAGAAGCTTACACGTGTCTTCTTCTTCAAAGTGAAAAATTGCCAGGATCGCGATTTTGATAGAAGCCATTTCATGGGAAGATTAAAACACCAATATTGCTCAATTTTGAGAGACGAGTTCAACGGTGTAAACCAATTAACAAGTCACTCATCCAATCAAAAACACCCAAATCTGTTCATAACCTTCAAAATGCAATTAAGCAGATTTCTCCACGTGGCAAGCTGGGATTGGCCCTGACACGTCACCAACCCCAACTAACTCTCCTCTCATGCCTATAAATAGCCAGATTGTACTTCATTTTCAGATGTAGCTTAAAATTGTAGAAACACCTAGTTAAACTTTCCTTTCCTTTTCCCTCAATTTTACCCTAACTACTTAAGAGTCTGACAAACTCTTGAGTCAGTTAGTTAGTTACTACCTTTGTAACAGATTTGTAACCGTTTTTCAGAAATAAAATTCAAATTCCTTTTTCCCGCCAAATTCTGTTCTTCTCATTCCAGTTTGATTCTTGCTGCTGTTGGATATTATTGTTGCTGTTGAGTGTTTGTTATGATCAATCATTGATCATAACTGACATTTGTGAAGATTGTTAGCTATTTGATCACAATTCAGCCATAGCCTAGTTCTTATGGAGTTTTCAAGCAGTTTGATTGATTCCAGTTGATTTGTGGGTTGATTCTTGTTGATTTCTAGTGATAGGTGGTGGTTATCACTAGGGCAAGAGAGCTCAGCGCTCCTCTTCTTCTCAAAGGCTATCTACATTAGGTTCTATAGTTCTTGTTTTTGTTCCTCTAAACAGTCTATTGCATGCTACTTTTCCTAGTTAAATTTGATGGCTACATGATATACTTGTTAGTAGTTGATGATTGATTGATCTTTGTGTATTTGAAGCTTTATCCTGCCTGATTGTGTTTTGATTTAGATTTAGTTTAAGTTTTCTGCATCATTTCAGTCATTTTAAGCCTTGCTATTCAGTTGAAGTTCTTGTTGTGTTAATTGACTGCATTTAGTTATTATATCTTTCATTTTGTCCATTGAAGTTAGATTGCTATAGCATTTGAATCAGCTTAAGTCAGAACTTAATAAGTCTTTGTAAAATTTTGTTCAAAATCAGTAAAGGAGTGTTTGGTAATAGATCAAAATTAGTTTTCAAGTATTGAGAATTGGAAATTTAGAGTTCATTTACAGTCCTTAAGTGTTGACAAGAAGTTGTAAGCCTTTTACAAGTCAAATAATAGGTCAAACAGGCAAATGGCACTAAAATTGTTTGGGTCAGTTTTCATTCAGCTTTAGATTTAAAAACTTGCCATTTTCAATTGCTAATTTCTCATTCAATACTTGAAGGAATTTCCTCAAATTTGTTTCCAGTCCTAGCCTATATCATATAGTTTTAGATTCCAAAAGGAATTTCTACAGTATTAGCTTTTAAGCTGGGAAATAGCTTTTTGGTCAAAGGCTGAGCAAAGCTCATTCTCTGAGATAAAATTGTTACTGTTTTCTTAGTTCTCCATATCTACTTCACAAATCTTGTGATTTTCTTTCATAAAACCAGTTAGTAAGTGTTCCTAGTCAATTTCTGAAAGTTTGAGCTTTTTGCAAATTTTGGTCAACGCTTGGTCAACATAAGCTCTTTTTAGCTTATTTCAGTTTAAGAGCTTATTACTGGATGAAATTTGTTCTAGTTTGATTTCCCAATCTTCAAATCATTATCTTAATCAGTTTCAAGAGAAAAATCCAGTTGTGGTTGACTAAATTTGGCTAGAGCTTATTTTGTGCTTATCAATAAGCACTCATTTGCTTATTTTTGATTTTTAGTTTAATTCCTTGAACACACGTAGCTTAAATGAGATTTTAAGCATTTTGCAAGTTGTTTCATTGATTTTGGTTGAGTAATAAGCCAGAACGAGCTTATTCTTTCTTGTGTCCCGTTTTTGTTTAAATACTTTCCAAAATTTCTCTTTAGTCCTTCCATTTCTAACAGTGTTGTAAACTTGGCTAAACTTCCAAGAATTTAGGGTTTGCATAATTTTGGTCCCTGGAATTTGAAAGTTGTTTAAATTCAGTTAGTAGTTTGTTGGATTTGTTACATTTTGGCAAGTTTGTTATTGTTTTTGCATTTTTGATCATTTTGGTTAACAGATTTACATCTTTAGTCCTTATAGTTGTTAGAATTTACATTTCAAGCATTTACATTTCAAAGAATTTACAATTTCAGTCCCTTTAGTTTCAAGTTTTGCAATTTTAATTTTTACTTGAATAAAAACGTGGTATTTGCAATTTGTTTTACATATACGTAGGTAATATTTTTCCATTTTGCAAGCTTTTGTTGAATTAGCAATAGAATACCAAGCAAGCTTAACAACCAAGAACAATTAAAAATCTGATATTGGTTGGACTTTCTATTGGTTAAGAATCGAGAGAAAACGAACTGCATTATACTACATTTTAAATGGCGCCGCTGCCGGGGAATTTAATATTTAATATTTTATTAAGTGTAGGGGAATTTGATATGAGCTTAAACTCATATCCTTTTATCAACAAATAACCCTAAAACATGAAGCAAAATACCAATTTATTTGGCAAAAACAGTGTTATGTGGTATGTTTGTGTTTGTGTGCACTTGTGTAGGTAAGAAGAAACATTTTCAAGCAAACAAGGAAAAATCAAGCTCAAATGGATGAAAAAGGCAAAAGAGGATCAAAAGTGACAAGACCTTGAAGTATAAGGACCTATCTTGACAAGTTATGAAAGTTGAAGGACTAAAAGTGCAAATAATGTAAAGTCAAGATTCAAGTCAAACTTGGTCAACTCTCAAGTCAACTCAGTCAAAGGACCATTTTTGTTCAAGGATGGAAGTTAAAGGACGAAATATGTCAAAAGAATGAAGATCCTAGCTCAAAACAACATTCTGCCAAGTACAAGGACTAGTTCTGCCAATTGTTGAAAGTAATTTGAAGCTTGATCCATGTGAAAGGGAGAGAACCAATAAGATTGCAAGAAAAGTGGGACAAGGATCACCACATAAGCCCACTAGCGCCGTTTTGCATTTAATACAAAATCTGAACAGTAAAGCGCACTTCATTTAAATCAACCAATGAGAATGCGCCACTCCATAATCCTTTTATCCAATTTTGGATATTGATCCGTGTGACCAGATGAGAGCCAACCAGAAGCTTACACGTGTCTTCTTCTTCAAAGTGAAAAATTGCCAGGATCGCGATTTTGATAGAAGCCATTTCATGGGAAGATTAAAACACCAATATTGCTCAATTTTGAGAGACGAGTTCAACGGTGTAAACCAATTAACAAGTCACTCATCCAATCAAAAACACCCAAATCTGTTCATAACCTTCAAAATGCAATTAAGCAGATTTCTCCACGTGGCAAGCTGGGATTGGCCCTGACACGTCACCAACCCCAACTAACTCTCCTCTCATGCCTATAAATAGCCAGATTGTACTTCATTTTCAGATGTAGCTTAAAATTGTAGAAACACCTAGTTAAACTTTCCTTTCCTTTTTCCCTCAATTTTACCCTAACTACTCAAGAGTCTGACAAACTCTTGAGTCAGTTAGTTAGTTACTACCTTTGTAACAGATTTGTAA
Organism: Glebionis coronaria; assembly: GCA_025667525.1. Taxonomy (NCBI): domain Eukaryota; kingdom Viridiplantae; phylum Streptophyta; class Magnoliopsida; order Asterales; family Asteraceae; genus Glebionis; species Glebionis coronaria. The sequence goes on from CM046874.1 coordinate 550,555,298, forward strand.
CCGTTTTTCAGAAATAAAATTCAAATTCCTTTTTCCCGCCAAATTCTGTTCTTCTCATTCCAGTTTGATTCTTGCTGCTGTTGGATATTATTGTTGTTGTTGAGTGTTTGTTATGATCAATCATTGATCATAACTGATATTTGTGAAGATTGTTAGCTGTTTGATCACAATTCAGCCATAGCCTAGTTCTTATGGAGTTTTCAAGCAGTTTGATTGATTCCAGTTGATTTGTGGGTTGATTCTTGTTGATTTCTAGTGATAGGTGGTGGTTATCACTAGGGCAAGAGAGCTCAGCTCTCCTCTTCTTCTCAAAGGCTATCTACATTAGGTTCTATAGTTCTTGTTTTTGTTCCTCTAAACAGTCTATTGCATGCTACTTTTCCTAGTTAAATTTGATGGCTAAATGATATACTTGTTAGTAGTTGATGATTGATTGATCTTTGTGTATTTGAAGCTTTATCCTGCCTGATTGTGTTTTGATTTAGATTTAGTTTAACTTTTCTGCATCATTTCAGTCATTTTAAGCCTTGCTATTCAGTTGAAGTTCTTGTTGTGTTAATTGACTGCATTTAGTTATTATATCTTTCATTTTGTCCATTGAAGTTAGATTGCTATAGCATTTGAATCAGCTTAAGTCAGAACTTAATAAGTCTTTGTAAAATTTTGTTCAAAATCAGTAAAGGAGTGTTTGGTAATAGATCAAAATTAGTTTTCAAGTATTGAGAATTGGAAATTTAGAGTTCATTTACAGTCCTTAAGTGTTGACAAGAAGTTGTAAGCCTTTTACAAGTCAAATAATAGGTCAAACAGGCAAATGGCACTAAAATTGTTTGGGTCAGTTTTCATTCAGCTTTAGATTTAAAAACTTGCCATTTTCAATTGCTAATTTCTCATTCAATACTTGAAGGAATTTCCTCAAATTTGTTTCCAGTCCTAGCCTATATCATATAGTTTTAGATTCCAAAAGGAATTTCTACAGTATTAGCTTTTAAGCTGGGAAATAGCTTTTTGGTCAAAGGCTGAGCAAAGCTCATTCTCTGAGATAAAATTGTTACTGTTTTCTTAGTTCTCCATATCTACTTCACAAATCTTGTGATTTTCTTTCATAAAACCAGTTAGTAAGTGTTCCTAGTCAATTTCTGAAAGTTTGAGCTTTTTGCAAATTTTGGTCAACGCTTGGTCAACATAAGCTCTTTTTAGCTTATTTCAGTTTAAGAGCTTATTACTGGATGAAATTTGTTCTAGTTTGATTTCCCAATCTTCAAATAATTAGCTTAATCAGTTTCAAGAGAAAAATCCAGTTGTGGTTGACTAAATTTGGCTAGAGCTTATTTTGTGCTTATCAATAAGCACTCATTTGCTTATTTTTGATTTTTAGTTTAATTCCTTGAACACACGTAGCTTAAATGAGATTTTAAGCATTTTGCAAGTTGTTTCATTGATTTTGGTTGAGTAATAAGCCAGAACGAGCTTATTCTTTCTTGTGTCCCGTTTTTGTTTAAATACTTTCCAAAATTTCTCTTTAGTCCTTCCATTTCTAACAGTGTTGTAAACTTGGCTAAACTTCCAAGAATTTAGGGTTTGCATAATTTTGGTCCCTGGAATTTGAAAGTTGTTTAAATTCAGTTAGTAGTTTGTTGGATTTGTTACATTTTGGCAAGTTTGTTATTGTTTTTGCATTTTTGATCCTTTTGGTTAACAGATTTACATCTTTAGTCCTTATAGTTGTTAGAATTTACATTTCAAGCATTTACATTTCAAATAATTTACAATTTCAGTCCCTTTAGTTTCAAGTTTTGCAATTTTAATTTTTACTTGAATAAAAACGTGGTATTTGCAATTTGTTTTACATATACGTAGGTAATATTTTTCCATTTTGCAAGCTTTTGTTGAATTAGCAATAGAATACCAAGCAAGCTTAACAACCAAGAACAATTAAAAATCTGATATTGGTTGGACTTTCTATTGGTTAAGAATCGAGAGAAAACGAACTGCATTATACTACATTTTAAATGGCGCCGCTGCCGGTTCTTTGACTACACGAGAGACTATCGATTGACAGTTTTCATTGGCTTTTGGGATCCGTTCACTTTGTGAACGTTATTTTTACGTATCATAAATCAAAAACAAATAAAAAAATCAAAAATATAAAAATATATAAAAACTAAAAAATTAACAAAACAATTCTTTTCCTAAAGAATTGACCAAAAAAATTAAAAAATCCAAAAAGCAATCTTTTTCCTAAGAGATTGCACCCAAAAATATATATTATTGGATTCTCTCGGTTTTTATGTACATATAGTATTTTCCCTTAAAAAACTCATAAATACAAAAATATTTTCCATATATTATTATAAGTAAATACGTATACGTATAAGAACAATCAATCTACATATCTTCCATAAGTATTGCCGAGGCAATACACCATGTTGAGGGGCGCTCCGGTCCTTGACACGTGTATCGATCAAACAAAATAAAGCAAGAATAGATAAATACTCTCAATAAGCAACAATTCGAAGAATACGAACATTTAAGTGAATAGAAAGGCGATGTGCTATAAAATGCCATCTAAGGGTCAATAGGTACTTAAGTGCTTCGCGCCACCTAACCCCCCGTTCACTTGGAGTATTCTAAGAAGGAAGGCTTCATTGAGGGTCTTGCACCCAAAGTAGTAAATACATATATTGTTATTTTCTTGTGGATATTTAATATTGAAACTCGAAGAGGATAATCCATTTCTCTTCAAAGTCACACGAGAGCTTCTCTCTCATTCCTCGTATTGAGTTGCATGCTCACTCGCGGGCGTGCACAAATACCGATTGGTGTACAACCTCTTCCTCCGAAAAGGAAGAAAAAGAGAAAGAGTAAGACCACCACCGTCCACCAAGCCGATCACGAGAATCGTGCTTTGTCACCACCACAAGAAGCCATGGCTATTGATAATCGTACTTTGTATGAACGTATGCAATCCAACATTCATGGATATTCTAGTGCCATTAAGATTCCCGACTTTCCCGCTAACACATTTGAGCTACATACATCTATGATCAATATGGTTGCTTTATCACCTTTCTTGGGAAAACAAAATGAGGATCCCCATGCTCACCTAAAGAGATTCCTTTCACTTTGCAATACCATTAAGCATAATGGGGTTCCACATGAGGTCATTAGATTGATGTTAGTGTCATTTTCTTTAGATGGGAGTGCTAAGCATTGGTTAGACACCCAACCACCCGATAGTATCACCACATGGGACGGTTTTACCACTAAGTTTTTGAACAAATTCTTTCCTCCACAAAAGACTATGGCTTTGAGGAATTTAATTATGGGCTTTACACAAAAACCTAGTCAATCCTTTAGTGATGCTTGGGAAGAGTATAGTGGGTTGTTGAGGCGATGCCCTAACCATGGATTGGATGATGTAAACCAAATCAATACCTTCTATAATGGCCTTAAACCTCACCACCAAGATTCACTAAATGCTTCCGCGGGAGGGAGTATTCTTCTTAAAACAGACCACGAGGCTTTGAACATTATTGAGACTAAGGCAATGGTTCAAACAAACAATCCATTTGAAGAAAGGGTTCATGTGATCCAAAACACTTCTCAAACTCCTTGTGACATCCAACTTCTTAAAGAGATCCTTCAACAAGTCAAACAAGGACAAGAAATGACTCAAGACATGGTTCAAAATTTTAAGAGCATGACATTGAACAATTCCTCAAATAATGTGAATGCCGTCACCATTTCTTGTGTTACTTGTGGAGGCCCCCACTCTTATGAACAATGTGATAAGGTGCAAGGGTATCAAGGGGAATGCTATGCTTACCAAGAGGAACATCGTGAACACTTCAAGCCTAACATCAATCCAAATAACCTTTCTTACAAATCCCAAAATTACCTTACTCCCCCCGGCTTCCCACCCCAACCACCCACCCAAATTCCACAAAATCCTCCTCAAATTTTAGCAAGGAACCAAGGGCAAAGACAACCATACCAAGGAAATAACTACAAGGCACCCAATCAATTTCAACCTCAAGCAAATACCTTTTATCCACCACAACAAGGATTTAATCAACCACTTCCATTTATTCCCAATCAAGCATATGCTCCAATACCAAATCAAGCTTACCATCAAAATCCAACTCAAGGATATGGGATGCAAGAGACTCAAGAGTATGTTGACAAGAAAATGCGTGAAATTGAGAAGAGAATGAATGACCAAGTGAAACGTACAATGGAGGAACAAATCAATAGGGTTTTAGTGGCGGTAACTCAAAGACCACAAGGGGCTTTACCTTCCAACACACAAACAAACCCTAGGGCCAATGTCAATGCTATTACAACAAGGAGTGGAACAACAACAAAGGATCCTTCACCTCCTAAGCCTACTATTGTTCAACCCACTTGTGCTCCTACTTGTGACAAGCCTTCTACTTCTACTCCACCTCCTCAAAATGCTCCTATTCACTCAAACACACCTTCTCAACCACCTCATACTTCTCCTTTACCTTCTACACTTCCCAATGAAGAAGCTAACAAAGACAAATCTTCCACCACAACACCTATTCCACCTACACCAAAACCTACTCTTCCATACCCTTCAAGGTTGAAAAAGGACAAGTTAAAGAACAAAGATGACATCCAAGTCTCCAATTTCTTAAGGATGTTCAAGCAACTCAATATCAACATATCCTTTGCGGAAGCTCTTGCTTATATGCCAAAGTTTGCTAAGATGTTCAAGGATTTGCTCTCAAACAAAGAAAAATTGGTTGATTTGCCCAACACATCACTTAATGAAAATTGTTCCGCGGTGTTACTTAAAACCTTACCAACAAAACTTGGAGATCCGGGGCGCTTCTTGATACCTTGTAATTTTCCCGGTGTTGAAAATTGCATGGCTTTGGCGGATTTAGGGGCAAGCATAAATCTCATGCCTTTATCGGTTTGGAAACAACTATCTCTTCCCGAGCTCACTCCCACTAGGATGACTCTTGAACTAGCCAACCGAACCATAGCTCACCCCGTAGGTATAGCGGAAGATGTGTTTGTAGGTGTGGATAAGTTTACCTTTCCGGCCGACTTTGTAGTGGTCGATTATGACATGGATCCTAGAGTGCCTTTGATTGTTAGTAGACCGTTTTTGAGAACGGGTCGTACCTTGATAGATGTGGCGGAAGGAGAATTAATTATGAGAGTAGAAGATGAGAGAGTGGTGTTTAAGTTAGGGAAAGTTTGTGATAGAAAAGAGGTTAAGGAGTCTAGACCTTGTGAGACTATTAACATTGTGGATGTGCTAGATGAAGTGTGTAATGAACACTTTCATGATGCTTGTAAGAATGCTAGTGATGAGATTCCACATGTTGAAACCGTGGCCTCAATTGCTCCCTCTTTAACACCTTTTGGAGAGAGTGATTTCCTCTTGGAGGAATTTGAGTCTAACTTTCTTGGTGATGATGATTCTCCTATTAATTGGGAAGAAGATATTCTTACAATCCAAAAGTTGCTCAATGAGGACCCTATTCCTTCCCCTATTCCACAAGAGATTACCATTGAGGAACCTTCCATAGTAAAACCTTCCATAGAGAGTCCACCTCCCATTGAACTTAAGGAACTCCCATCCCACTTAGAATATGCTTTCTTAGAAGGAAAAGACCAATTACCGGTGATTATTGCCAAAGAGTTGAAAGAGGATGAGAAGGAGCAACTTATTGAAGTCCTTAAGAAACACAAGAAAGCCTTAGCATGGAAAATATCCGACATAAGGGGAATTGATCCACATTTTTGTACTCACAAAATCCTTATGGAGGATGATTATAAACCCGCCATTCAAAACCAAAGGAGAGTTAACCCAAAAATCCATGAGGTTATTAAGAAGGAAGTGATTAAACTCTTAGATGCGGGTATGATTTACCCCATTTCCGACTCTCCATGGGTTAGCCCGGTTCATTGTGTTCCAAAGAAGGGTGGAATCACCGTGGTGCCTAATGAGAACAATGAGCTTATTCCCACGAGACTTGTAACCGGTTGGAGAGTTTGCATTGATTATAGAAAACTCAATGAAGCAACTAGGAAAGACCATTTCCCGCTTCCTTTTATGGATCAAATGCTTGAACGCTTAGCGGGAAATGAGTACTATTGTTTTCTTGATGGCTTTTCGGGTTATTTTCAAATACCCATTGACCCTAAGGATCAAGAAAAGACCACATTCACTTGTCCCTATGGTACATTTGCTTACAAGAGGATGCCTTTTGGCCTATGTAATGCACCGGGGACGTTTCAAAGGTGCATGATGGCGATTTTCCATGACATGATAGAGCAAACCATAGAGGTTTTTATGGATGACTTTTCCGTATTTGGAAGCTCCTTTAGCTCATGTCTCACTAATCTTGAGAGAATGCTTAAGCGTTGTGAGGAAACACGTTTGGTGCTTAATTGGGAGAAATGTCACTTTATGGTGAAAGAGGGGATTGTTTTAGGACACAAGATATCCAATAAGGGATTAGAAGTTGATCGAGCTAAAATTGATGTGATTGCTAAGCTTCCCCCACCCACCTCGGTTAAAGGTGTGAGGAGTTTCTTAGGTCATGCGGGATTTTATAGGCGCTTTATACAAGATTTCTCTAAGATAGCTAGACCGATGACTCATCTCTTGGAGAAAGAGGCTCCTTTCATTTTTGATCAAGCTTGTTTAGAATCTTTTGAGACCCTTAAGGAAAAATTGACTAAGGCTCCCGTTTTGGTTTCTCCAAATTGGGAATTACCTTTTGAGCTTATGTGTGACGCTAGTGATTATGCGGTGGGGGCCGTTTTAGGACAACGAGTTAATAAGCATTTTCAACCTATACACTATGCGAGTAAAACCATGACCGGTGCACAACTTCATTACACTACCACGGAAAAAGAGTTGCTTGCTATAGTATATGCTTTTGAGAAGTTTCGACCATATCTTGTGCTTTCCAAGACCATAGTGTATACGGATCACTCCGCTCTCAAGTATCTTATGACAAAACAAGATGCTAAGCCTAGGCTTTTGAGATGGGTTTTGTTGCTTCAAGAGTTTAAGATAGAGATTCGTGATAAAAAAGGGGCCGAGAATTTAGCGGCGGATCATTTGAGTAGACTTGAGCATCCTTTTCAAGGAGATTTCCCACATCAAGAAATCAATGAATCCTTTCCACTAGAGGAGCTCATGTCTATCTCTTCCCAAGAGGATGCCATACCTTGGTTTGCGGATATAGCAAACTATCTTGTGGGCAATGTGCTTATTGAGGGTCTTACTTATCAACAAAAGAAAAAGTTTCTTAAGGAAGTTAAGTATTACTTTTGGGATGATCCATATCTTTTTAGGCAATGTGCGGACCAAATCATTAGACGGTGTGTAGATGGGCCCGAGGCATTTAAAATCTTAGAGGCATGTCATAAAGGACCTACGGGTGGACATTTTAGGCCTAACTACACCGCCAAGAAAGTCTTTGATTCGGGTTACTATTGGCCTTCCATTTACAAGGATGCCCAAGAGATGGTGAAATTTTGTGATGTTTGTCAAAGACAAGGAAAAATTACACAACGTGATGAGATGCCACAAAATTTTATCCAAGAGTGTGAGATATTTGATGTATGGGGAATAGATTTCATGGGACCTTTTCCATCCTCTAAGGGAAACAAGTATATACTTGTGGCGGTGGATTATGTGTCCAAGTGGGTGGAGGCTAAAGCCTTACCTACTAATGATGCTAGAGTGGTTGTAAAGTTCTTGAAACAATTGTTTGCTAGATTTGGTGTACCTCGGGCCATCATAAGTGATCGTGGTACGCACTTTTGTAATGATCAATTCACGAGAGTTATGAAGAAATATGGAGTGAATCATAGACTTTCTACCGCGTATCACCCTCAAACAAATGGTCAAACTGAGGTCACAAATCGTGGTTTAAAGAGGATTTTAGAAAGAACAGTGGGAGAGCATAGAGCTTCTTGGTCGGATAAGCTCGATGATGCTTTGTGGGCGTTTAGGACGGCCTTTAAAACACCAATCGGTTGTACTCCTTATAGGCTTGTCTATGGAAAAGCGTGCCACCTCCCATTTGAGTTAGAACATAAGGCATCTTGGGCTCTCAAGTGGGCTAACTTTGATTTAAACCAAGCCGGTTCACATAGGAAAGGTCAAATCAATGAGATGGATGAGTTGAGAGCCAATGCCTATGAGAATTCTTTGCTTTACAAGGAAAAGACTAAGAAATTGCATGATGCTAAGATCAAGAATCGTGAGTTCAAAGTTGGAGAGCCGGTTCTCCTCTTTAACTCAAGATTGAAGCTTTTTGCGTGCAAGCTTAAGTCGAGATGGTCCGGTCCATTCACTATTGCTCAAGTGTTTCCATATGGAACTCTTGAGTTGTCCCAACCCGATGGTCCAAATTTTAAAGTGAATGGTCACCGTGTTAAACATTACTTTGGGGAGGACATTTCCGTTGAAATGGTCCAAGAGGTCCCCATTTTCCCCATGAATTAATTCATTGAGGGACGAGTCGAGCTAGAGACTCCTTAACTCAAGCATCGTATAACTAGGTTTAGAGTGTTGTAGGTTAGAAATAAAGGCATAGACTTGGAGATAAGTGTAGGGGAGACCTTCTTTTGTATTCATGCTTGTTTGTAGGGTTGCTCACTCATCTCATGCTTTGGAGCTTATGGAGGAGGCCCTTGTATCCGGTTCACTTCGTTACTTTAAGTGAATTTTCATTGACACTTTGTGCTTAAACATGATTTCACTAATAGTTGTCCTTTCCTTAACTTGGGTTAAGCAAAGTCTATTCATTGTCATAAGTGTAGGGGAAGTTTTATACTTCCATGCTCTTAAACATTGAGGACAATGTTTAGCTTAAGTGTAGGGGGGTCTTCTATCGAAGTGACCTTACCTAGAACTTGTCATTGTCTTGCATGATAACATGGAGAAAAATGAATTTTCAACATTTTTCAAATTTTTGATCTACTTTGGCCACCAAAAATATGCATTCATAATTTTTGCATCAATCATTTTTCATTTGCATAACACATTTGCATTGTATATATATTTCTTCTTTTATTTTTCATCAAAAATATATAAAAAAGGAAAAATATAATAAAACATGGTTTTAACAAGTTTAGATTTCTTTGACATATTAGGCCCGCCATGGATATTTTGACTCAACCCGAGTTTGCTTATTTTAGCACTCTCTAGCTAGTATCCTTAACCATGTAGTCCTTCATTGGTCTATTAGGCTAAGCTTCCACCAATTTCATTCTTTGAAATTTTAAATTTGTGGAGAATGGGAAATGATAGAGTTGAAGCAAGTGTAAAAGGGCTAGATAGACTTCATGGCAATTACCTGTGGCTAAACCCTTCTCTTCTTTATCTCTACTTTCTTCGCATGTATATAATTGTTAATAAATAATCAAGTACGGTTTTAATTGGTTTGTAATCTCTTATGCATTTTTGGCTAATCATTTATGGTTAATATGAGTACGTCTTAAGATTCTAAGTTAGCACGTTTTATGTGTACTAGACTTATGTCATGCTCCATATTTAGCGGGTGTTTTTCCTTTTCTTCTTTTCAAATTTCTTTGTGAGGAATAAAGAAAAATAAGAGCGGCTTATGAAAAAAAAAATGAGTGGCTAGAAAAAAAAGAAAAAGAAAAAAAATAATGCAAGACTCCCAAGAGGGGCAGTGTGGTGTTAATTATAGTGACTATTGAGTTCCAATATTACCTTGACGGGTTGCGGGGATTCAATAGATTGCTCCAATCCAATATTACCTTGACGGGTTGCGGGGTTGAAGATCCAAAATCTCAAAAAGATGCGGATGTAAATTATTGCGTGAGTTTTATTTTTCTTTCCTTAGCGAGTGTGTAGTTACTTATGAAAGCATGACATGAGGATTTTACACATAAGGCGAATGACTTATTACTCTTAATACGGACTTGTATTAATTGTGAGCGGTTTTTCAAGTAATGGATGAGAAGATTACTTAGGATTAAAACCGTGCTTCCTTATTTTTGGATTTTACACTTCTTATACTTCACACTTGAATAATGACAAATTTGCCCACAAGCAATTTGCTCAATTAATAACCGGTTCCACATTTAATTGTCATGAATAAGTTGATGCACTTTTTACTTGTGAATGCAATGATTCCATTTATAAGCTTGGTATGGGGAAAGTGAAACTTGAGGGTGATAAATGTCCATGGTACCAAAGCCCTAATCTAAGTCATTGAATTCTTTATGAGTTATTTCCATCAAAACCATTTCAAGAAAAATCAAAAAGATATAGATAGAATTGTATTTTGATTCATTGCATTATTAAAAGTCAAAATCATGCATCATCTAGTTTAGAGTAGTGTAGATGCATCTCATATGGCCAAGGTGGATTAATTATGAGGGAAATGTAAATTTTTAAGCCTTGAAATATAACATTGCATGAGGACATGACAATGCTCAAGTGTAGGGGAATTTGATATGAGCTTAAACTCATATCCTTTTATCAACAAATAACCCTAAAACATGAAGCAAAATACCAATTTATTTGGCAAAAACAGTGTTATGTGGTATGTTTGTGTTTGTGTGCACTTGTGTAGGTAAGAAGATACATTTTCAAGCAAACAAGGAAAAATCAAGCTCAAATGGATGAAAAAGACAAAAGAGGATCAAAAGTGACAAGACCTTGAAGTATAAGGACCTATCTTGACAAGTTATGAAAGTTGAAGGACTAAAAGTGCAAATAATGTAAAGTCAAGATTCAAGTCAAACTTTGTCAACTCTCAAGTCAACTCAGTCAAAGGACCATTTTTGTTCAAGGATGGAAGTTAAAGGACCAAATATGTCAAAAGAATGAAGATCCTAGCTCAAAACAACATTCTGCCAAGTACAAGGACTAGTTCTGCCAATTGTTGAAAGTAATTTGAAGCTTGATCCATGTGAAAGGGAGAGAACCAATAAGATTGCAAGAAAAGTGGGACAAGGATCACCACATAAGCCCACTAGCGCCGTTTTGCATTTAATACAAAATCTGAACAGTAAAGCGCACTTCATTTAAATCAACCAATGAGAATGCGCCACTCCATAATCCTTTTATCCAATTTTGGATATTGATCCGTGTGACCAGATGAGAGCCAACCAGAAGCTTACACGTGTCTTCTTCTTCAAAGTGAAAAATTGCCAGGATCGCGATTTTGATAGAAGCCATTTCATGGGAAGATTAAAACACCAATATTGCTCAATTTTGAGAGACGAGTTCAACGGTGTAAACCAATTAACAAGTCACTCATCCAATCAAAAACACCCAAATCTGTTCATAACCTTCAAAATGCAATTAAGCAGATTTCTCCACGTGGCAAGCTGGGATTGGCCCTGACACGTCACCAACCCCAACTAACTCTCCTCTCATGCCTATAAATAGCCAGATTGTACTTCATTTTCAGATGTAGCTTAAAATTGTAGAAACACCTAGTTAAACTTTCCTTTCCTTTTTCCCTCAATTTTACCCTAACTACTCAAGAGTCTGACAAACTCTTGAGTCAGTTAGTTAGTTACTACCTTTGTAACAGATTTGTAACCGTTTTTCAGAAATAAAATTCAAATTCCTTTTTCCCGCCAAATTCTGTTCTTCTCATTCCAGTTTGATTCTTGCTGCTGTTGGATATTATTGTTGTTGTTGAGTGTTTGTTATGATCAATCATTGATCATAACTGATATTTGTGAAGATTGTTAGCTGTTTGATCACAATTCAGCCATAGCCTAGTTCTTATGGAGTTTTCAAGCAGTTTGATTGATTCCAGTTGATTTGTGGGTTGATTCTTGTTGATTTCTAGTGATAGGTGGTGGTTATCACTAGGGCAAGAGAGCTCAACGCTCCTCTTCTTCTCAAAGGCTATCTACATTAGGTTCTATAGTTCTTGTTTTTGTTCCTCTAAACAGTCTATTGCATGCTACTTTTCCTAGTTAAATTTGATGGCTACATGATATACTTGTTAGTAGTTGATGATTGATTGATCTTTGTGTATTTGAAGCTTTATCCTGCCTGATTGTGTTTTGATTTAGATTTAGTTTAAGTTTTCTGCATCATTTCAGTCATTTTAAGCCTTGCTATTCAGTTGAAGTTCTTGTTGTGTTAATTGACTGCATTTAGTTCTTATATCTTTCATTTTGTCCATTGAAGTTAGATTGCTATAGCATTTGAATCAGCTTAAGTCAGAACTTAATAAGTCTTTGTAAAATTTTGTTCAAAATCAGTAAAGGAGTGTTTGGTAATAGATAAAAATTAGTTTTCAAGTATTGAGAATTGGAAATTTAGAGTTCATTTACAGTCCTTAAGTGTTGACAAGAAGTTGTAAGCCTTTTACAAGTCAAATAATAGGTCAAACAGGCAAATGGCACTAAAATTGTTTGGGTCAGTTTTCATTCAGCTTTAGATTTAAAAACTTGCCATTTTCAATTGCTAATTTCTCATTCAATACTTGAAGGAATTTCCTCAAATTTGTTTCCAGTCCTAGCCTATATCATATAGTTTTAGATTCCAAAAGGAATTTCTACAGTATTAGCTTTTAAGCTGGGAAATAGCTTTTTGGTCAAAGGCTGAGCAAAGCTCATTCTCTAAGATAAAATTGTTACTGTTTTCTTAGTTCTCCATATCTACTTCACAAATCTTGTGATTTTATTTCATAAAACCAGTTAGTAAGTGTTCCTAGTCAATTTCTGAAAGTTTGAGCTTTTTGCAAATTTTGGTCAACGCTTGGTCAACATAAGCTCTTTTTAGCTTATTTCAGTTTAAGAGCTTATTACTGGATGAAATTTGTTCTAGTTTGATTTCCCAATCTTCAAATCATTAGCTTAATCAGTTTCAAGAGAAAAATCCAGTTGTTGTTGACTAAATTTGGCTAGAGCTTATTTTGTGCTTATCAATAAGCACTCATTTGCTTATTTTTGATTTTTAGTTTAATTCCTTGAACACACGTAGCTTAAATGAGATTTTAAGCATTTTGCAAGTTGTTTCATTGATTTTGGTTGAGTAATAAGCCAGAACGAGCTTATTCTTTCTTGTGTCCCGTTTTTGTTTAAATACTTTCCAAAATTGCTCTTTAGTCCTTCCATTTCTAACAGTGTTGTAAACTTGGCTAAACTTCCAAGAATTTAGGGTTTGCATAATTTTGGTCCCTGGAATTTGAAAGTTGTTTAAATTCAGTTAGTAGTTTGTTGGATTTGTTACATTTTGGCAAGTTTGTTATTGTTTTTGCATTTTTGATCCTTTTGGTTAACAGATTTACATCTTTAGTCCTTATAGTTGTTAGAATTTACATTTCAAGCATTTACATTTCAAAGAATTTACAATTTCTGTCCCTTTAGTTTCAAGTTTTGCAATTTTAATTTTTACTTGAATAAAAACGTGGTATTTGCAATTTGTTTTACATATACGTAGGTAATATTTTTCCATTTTGCAAGCTTTTGTTGAATTAGCAATAGAATACCAAGCAAGCTTAACAACCAAGACGGGAGAAACCAAAACGGGAGCCTTAGTCAACTTTTCCTTAAGTATCTCAAATGATTCCAAACACTCTTGGGTGAAAATGAAAGGAGAATCTTTTTACAAGAGGTGGGTCATCGGTCTTGCTATCTTAGAGAAATCTTGTATGAAACGTCTATAGAACCCCGCATGACCCAAAAAACTTCTAACTCCTTTCACCGTGGTAGGTGGGGGAAGCTTAGCAATCACATCTATCTTAGCACGATCCACTTCTAAACCTTTGTTGGATATCTTATGTCCCAAGACTATCCCCTCTTTAACCATGAAATGGCACTTCTCCCAATTAAGAACAAGACGTGTTTCTTCACACCTCTTAAGCATACATTCTAAATGGGAGAGACAAGAAGTGAATGAATCTCCAAAAACCGAGAAATCATCCATGAAAACTTCCATAGTTTGCTCAATCATGTCATGGAAAATTGCCATCATACACCTTTGAAGTGTCCCCGGTGCATTACACAAGCCAAAAGGCATTCTCTTATAAGCAAATGTACCGTAGGGACAAGTGAGTGTGGTCTTTTCTTGATCCTTAGGGTCAATGGGTATTTGAAAATAACCCGAGAATCCATCTAGAAAGCAATAATACTCATATCTCGCTAAGCGTTCAAGCATTTGGTCTATAAAAGGCAATGGGAAATGATCTTTCCTAGTTGCATCATTGAGCTTCCTATAATCAATACAAACTCTCCACCCTTCTTAGGAACACAATGTACCGGGCTAAACCATGGAGAGTCGGAAATGGGGTAAATCATGCCCACATCAAGGAGTTTGATAACTTCCTTCTTAATGACCACATGGATTTTAGGGTTAACCCTTCTTTGGCTTTGAATAGCGGGTTTGTAATCATCCTCCATAAGGATTTTGTGTGTATAAAAATTTGGATCAATTCCCCTTATGTAGGATATTTTCCATGCTATGGCTTGCTTATGTTTTTTAAGGACTTCTATGAGTTTTTCTTTCTCATCCTCTTTCAAATCTTTAGCAATGATCACGGGTAATTGGTCTTTTCCCTCTAAGAAAGCATATTCTAGGTGGGATGGAAGGTCCTTAAGTTCAAGGGTAGGTGGACTCTCTATAGAAGGTTTAACTATGGATGGATCATCATTAGTAACTTCTTGTGGGATAGGTGAAGGAATGGGATACTCATTAAGCAACTTTTGGATAGTGAGAATGTCTTCTTCCCAATTAATAGGAGAATCATCATTACCAAGGAAGTTGGACTCAAATTCCTCCAAGAGGAAATCACTCTCTCCAAAAGGTGTTAAAGAGGGAGTAATTGAGGCAACGGTCTCTACATGAGGCATATCTTCAGTATTACTTTTACAAGCATCATGGAAATGCTCATCACACAGCTTATCAAGTACATCCACTATGTTGATTGTTTCACAAGCTTGAGATTTCTTAGTCACTTTTCCTAGCTTAAACACCACTTTCTCATACTTAACTCTCATAATTATTCTCCCTCCGCCACGTATATAAGAGTATGACCCGTCCTCAAAAATGGTCTACGAACAATTAGAGGAACTCTCGGGTCCATCAACCACTACAAAGTCGGCCGGAAAGGTAAACTTATCCACACCTACAAACACATCCTCCGCAATACCTACCGGGTAAGCTATGGTACGATTGGCTAACTCAAGGGTCATCCTAGTTGGAGTGAGCTCGGGAAGAGAGAGTTTTTGCCAAACCGATAAAGGCATGAGATTTATGCTTGACCCTAGATCCGCTAGTGCCATGTAGTTTTCCACCCCGGGAAAATTACAAGGGATCAAAAAACGCCCCGGATATCCAAATTTTGTAGGTAAGGTTTTGAGCAACACGACGGAGCAATTCTCATTAAGGGGCGTGTTAGGCAAATCCACCAATTTTTCCTTGTTGGAGAGGAGGTCTTTGAACATCTTAGCAAATTTTGGCATATAAGCAAGAGCTTCCGCAAAGGAGATGTTTATGTTAAGTTGCTTGAACATCCTCAAAAAGTTTGAGACTTGTATATCATCCTTGTTTTTCAATTTCTCCTTTCTCAATCTTGAAGGGTAAGGAAGGTTTGGTTTAGGTGTGTGTTGAGTGGGTGTTGTGGTGGAAGATTTGTCTTTGTTAGCTTCTTCATTGGTAGGTGTGGAAGGTAAAGGAGAAATGAGTATAGGTTGAGAAGGTGTTGGTGTTGAAGTGGTAGAGCTTGGAGGTGGTGAAGAAGATGTAGAAGGCTTATCACAAGTTGGAATCATAGTAGGCTTAACAATAGAAGGTGTAGGAGGTGAAGGATCATTAGTCGTTTTTCCACTTCTTGTTGTGATAGCATTGACATTGGCCCTCGGGTTTGTTTGTGTGTTAGAAGGTAAAGCCCCTTGTGGTCTTTGATTATGCATAATTTGGTTGTGAAGAAGAGAAAATTTCTTGTTGTTTTCCTCTTGAGCCTCTTTCATTTGTCTTTCATAAGAAGTAAGATTTTGAAGAATCAAGTCCATGGGGTTAGGTTGCACATTCCCTTAATAAAAACCTTGGTTTGGATATTGAGGTGGAGGTCGTTGGTGAAAAGCTTGATTGGGTGTATGAAAGGTATTTCCTTGATTCTGAAAGTTGTTAGGTGCTCTATAGTTATTCCCTTGGTATTGTGGCCTTGGTCCTTGGTTCCTTTGTAACAATAGAGGGGGATTGGGTTGAGTATGGGTGAGTGGATGGGGTGATAAACCAGGTGGAGCAAGGTAGTTTTGTGATTTGTAAGAGAGATTGTTTTGATGGATGTTGGGTTTGAAATGTTCTCTATGTTCGTCTTCGTAAGCATAACACTCCACTTGATAACCTTCAACTTTATCACATTGTTGGTAGGAATGGGGACCTCCACAAGTCTCACATGAAAGAGGAATAACATGCACATCATTGGTGGAATTGTTCAAGGAAAGGCTCTTAAGGGTTTGGACTAATTCTTGATTTGACTTAAGATTCATCTCTTGATTCCTTTCCATTATTTTGAGTATCTCTTGGTGACTCTTGAGGAATCAGTTATCACAAGGTGTTTGAGAACTATCTTGCACAACATGAATCCTTTCATCAAATTGTGTGTTAGTTTGCACCATTGATTTGGTCTCAATAATGTCCCATGCTTCTTGAATTGATTTAGAAAGAATATTTCCACCCGCGGAAGAGTTGAGTGAATCTTGGTGATGAGGTCTTAATCCGTTATAGAAAGTATTGATTTGGTGAACTTCATTGAATCCATGATTTAGGCATTTTCTCAGTAACTCCTTGAACTCCTCCCAAGCATCACTAAAGGTTTGACTAGGTTTTTGTTGAAAGCCAATAATTAAGTTTCTCAAAGCCGTGGTCTTAGATGGGGGAAAGAACTTGTTCAAAAACTTCTTAGTGAAATCCCAAGTAGTAATGCTCTCAGGTGGTTGTGTATCTAACCAATACTTGGCATTGCCCTCTAAAGAAAATTGGATCAATATCAACTTAATGGCATCATGGGGAACTCCATTGTATTTAATGGTGTTGCAAAGAGCTAGAAACTTCTTAAGGTGATCATGTGGATTATCATTAGGTCTCCCAAAAAATAGTGTGTTTGAAACTGTAACACCCCCAAATTTATACAATTCAATACAGCGGAAGACTCGTTGGTGTTACGGGATAGCACATTACTCACATCATAGACAACGCTTAAAAATCGCGTCGTTTAATAATAAAGCATTTCCATTCATAAATATCAAATTTACATAGGTCCCAAGCCATATTATTTCATACAAATTTTACAAAGCATTTGAATGGAAATTTTTATTTAAGTGCGGGCCATGAATTCTTGTCGTCTTCCCGAGAATTACCTTCAAGTACCTGAGATAAAACATGTTAAAAGAAAAGGTCAGCGATAACGCCGAGTGAATTCATACAGTTTAATAAAACCATTAATATATCATCGGTATATAATTATTAACGAAAATCATTTTTGTACAAATCATTTTAATAGGCCATAAAATAGCCAAAGTCATTTTATACAAATCCTTATCAAAATCAAATTATAGGCTTTCGCCTTCAAAATCATTACACGAACCATTGTCGTTAAAAACATCATACAATACATTTTAAAACGTTGTATAGATTAAATAAAAACTGTTATATGTATATGGTTATGTAAAACCAAAACACGAACATAAAATCAATAATAAGACCCCGTATTGCTAGTCAGGCAATATATCGTAATTCGGTGCGTATAGCAGTATTTCGTTAATTGGATTATTATAAGCCGCATGACATTGTTACCTTACTAAAACAAATAACGGGTAGCTAACCCGAAACTCATTTGCCCATCTAAATTAGAGTGTCGTCACAATAATCACGCTTGTGTAAATCTTCTCATACATAAATTCGCTTACCAATCAATGTGGCACGACGGGGATCAACCGTCAAGGCGTGAACTGGGGTGATCGTCCCCAAATAGTACTATTATATGCATAAGCGTCTACCAAATCCCGGTAGTTCACAATTCATGCTAATGGGACTTTTAGTGACATAACCTAACTTTAACAACCATTTCTTCATCGGGTCACAATTCATTTATCGGGTCATATATTCATTCATCGGGTCATACAATCATTCGGGTCCAAATCAATAAACAAATAATCGGGACAAATGGTGTCCTATTTTATAAAAATTAACATGTTATCTCCCTCGCGGGTTTATAAAACATTTCATAAAAACATTTAAAAGAGTGTGAGGCTATGAACTCACGTTGATGTGGGAAAGCGGGTTATCAGCAATTCGGATGTACCGTACGTGCCTCAATCATGGAAACCTAGTCAAATAATACTTGTCTTAGACTCTTGTCCAATGAATTTATAAAAATAACAATTATGTATACATATGATGATGATCAAGTGGGATTGTACATTTTTACTTATTCATTATAGTGTTTATGTGTTGGTAACATTTTTATACTAGTTTTACTAGTTTTACCTATTTACATGTTTTAGGTCTAATAAGCCTATTATAAGTTCTTTAACTTGTATTAATACATTTTATACTTGTATTATCAGTATTTATACTTTACATGTTGGGCCCAAATGGGTTAAGCCCAATAAGTAATTTTTATAAGTGTTTAACTTATTTAGTTATATTATTAGTCCAAATATGCTAACTTAGCTCGTTAATGTCCGTATGTCATATAGTTCGGGTTTTATCGGTTTTTACTTGTATTAGGTACTTATATATCATTATATGACTTTTAAAAACTTTACATTAGACGGGTTTGATCGTCTAAGTTTTAATTGGCGAAAAACGTTAATTTTACGATAATAGCCGAAAAGGTCGTAAAAATCATTTTTATAGTTTTTATAACTTATAAATCTTATTCAACTACCATTTTTATAAAGTGTCCATTTATTTAACCTTATACATATTTATATAAATGAAATTTATAAGTTAGTGGGTTTCAAGTCACATTTTATACTATATTAGTTTGAGTGCTTATATAATACTATTAAACATTAATTCTTCAAAATCTGATTTTTAGTTTCATCTTCACCATTTTTATCATATCTTGAGTTCTATAAGGAGAAAGAAGCTCATTTTCAGATGGCATAAACTTCATATTATGTGCTACAAATAAGTTAGTTATAGCTACTGCTCATTCCATGTTTAACTATCCTTAACAGTCCCTACAAAACAGACAATTCAGATTGGTACACTCATCTTGTTTTGATCATATCTCACTCATTTTGATGATTCCATTGCATGGCCAACTCTCACATGTGTATAACACCTAATAATTACTGTATATTGATTCCACTTTACCATTTTATCAGTTTAACATTTGGTTACTTACTGTTTTTATACAGCCATCTTATTAAGTAAGATTTAACCATTTTTACATGTGGTTTTTCCATCTTTTTACCCATGTTTATCAAATCTATCAACACCAAATCCCCACATAATATTTTTAATCATTATTCATCATCATATACATATACATAAATAAAGAAATTACAATATTACATAATCAAAATAACAAGAGGATAGGAAGAACAATCTTTATACCACCATTAGTGATGAAAAGATGAGATTTTTGATGATCAAGACTTGGTTCTTGTTATCAAATCTTCAACTTTAGCAAGAAACTTCTTGGGTCCTTTGGATAGATGAACATCTCCATGAATTCAGCCCTTTAACCTCATGAAAACTCCTTCTCATAGGTTAAGATCACCTCCAATCTGCATATCTTCAAAGGGTTTCCATCATATGTGTGAATAACACAAGTTTTAGTGGTTGAAAATTGATCAAATGGGTGGTTTAAGGTGAGGATGGAACGAATTTTAGAGAGAGGGAGGAGAGTTGTGTGGTTTTTGCATGTAAGAAATGAGTTAGTTGTTTTAGGATTGGTGGTTTTGTGGTTTTGAAAGCTTACAAGTTAAGCTAGCTTACAAGTGTAGCTTGTAAGCTAATAACTTGACAACTCATGGTGTCTGTTGGCTTAGTGTTGCCATCCCATATTAGTGGGGTGGGGCAAAACTTGTTTTGTCCCATCCCGCTAATTTACGGGTATTCCTTGATTCTAGTTTCCTCGATTTGCGTGCCCTCGGGTCGTTTTACGAAATACATTTTTATAAATTTTGAATCAACGGCACAAAACGAATCTAATAAAAATTGTCTCATTAAAAACGGAGTTCAAAAACGTAAATACGTAATCCTAAGGTTTCCGGTTTAGTCGTAAAGGAC
Source organism: Glebionis coronaria (assembly GCA_025667525.1). Taxonomy (NCBI): domain Eukaryota; kingdom Viridiplantae; phylum Streptophyta; class Magnoliopsida; order Asterales; family Asteraceae; genus Glebionis; species Glebionis coronaria. The sequence goes on from CM046874.1 coordinate 550,575,552, forward strand.
GTTAAATTATAATCGTAAGTCCTAATCTCTTCTCGTAAATTTGTGAGTTTATGAACCAACACAAATTTAAAATCCCAAAATAATATTCACGGATAAATTTATTTTCTGAAATGTCGGACTGTCACCAAAAACGGTGTATGTAAATGTAAGCACGTAACGTAGAATCCTCCGGTTTAGACGTAGTCGATGCTACTTCAAGACGAAAAATCTAAATTTCTTCCCAAAAATAAGTGAGTTCATATTATAACATTAAAATAATGTTTTCAAATAAATATTGAGAATAAAATATAAACCATAAATTGATGGATTGTCACAGCATTTACCCCTAAACAGGATCTTTGTCCTCAAATATCATCTTATCTTACTACTCGCTCCTTATAGAGTTAAAGCCATGTGGGTATTTCCTCCACATTTGGTCTTTTCTCACAAGTGTAATCCATTACAATACGCGATTTTCATCAAACATAACTACGGGAATAAGATTAGGCTAAATGTTGACTTACTTTCTCTATCCATGATGTTCACGGGTTTCTGATGAATGCAACTTTTCGCCGATCTAAACTTCATTAAGGAATAATCATATTTTCACTTGATAGACATTTCATCAAGTTAGATATACGAAACATAACTCACGCAGCTCTTGAAGTCCTAGGGTAGATCCAGCTTATATGCCTTTCAAACGAACTTTTACATCATCTCAATGGTCCCATACAACAGGGACTTATATCCCATGATCTTTCAGATCATCAATTCATTTTTCCATAGCTAAAATTTTTGGCATAACTTCGCTACCCATCTGACACTTCAAAATCTATATTTCATATTCACATAACCTCCTGCCTACTACCGGCAGTCAATAATCAAATCCTAATTTCAACAATCATTTCAGGTCTCGCGGGTCGAGTATTTTGTAAGGTTAGGTTCGCCATCATAGGAAACCTTAAACCTAAAAGACATGTCCAACTCACAATAGGTGTATGTCGGGTGTCTTCATCCCAACTCCTGCTTACAGATGCTCTAATATATATCCTCACAAGATTCGATCTCGATCCCTATACGATAGTTATCAATGATAATCTTTCCTAAGGAAAGCGATTATACGGTTTATTACCAAAGGTCAATCCTTCAAGCATAAAACATCAATTGTAGTATTTTGTATCGTTACTTTACCTCGTCCCTTCGATTGGAGTGGTAAACAGTACTCTCATCAAGATTCGTTCTCAATGACTTCTGAGCAAATCTCTAGAAATTCGATGCGAAGCGAGGATCTTGATAGAGATGATCGATACAGGCACACCATGTTTACACAACTCCTTTAAATTCAAAGAGTCAATTTCTTCATCAAGAATCTATCATTAACAAGAATGATATTAGCAGATTTGGTCAGTCTGTCGACGATGACCCAAATCGAATCAAATTCAGATGATGACCTTTGCAATAGCTAGACGTTTACTAATGTATGAGGCAATGTCTGCCTTCATAATTTGCCCTCAGTACAACTTCTTCTGATAATGATACATTAAATCAGAAATAACAGGAATAGAATACTTATACTTACAAGTTTCCAACATAACTATATATCACAATCCTCCATATTTAGACAATCACAAGTGGCCTTTTATACATTTAACGCTATCGGCTTCTCAATTCTAATGATTCATATTAGTCGCGAATCCCTTTTTATCATCTATATTATCCTTCTTACAAGCATCGGCTATATTTTAAATTGATTAGCAAATTTATTTTGCACAATCATTATTAAGAAACACATCCTAATTGATTCTTTATACTTTCTACATAATGTGTCAGTATTTACATTCACCTTTCCTGATGAAATAATTATCATGACCACAATTCAATCAGAAATTCTTTCTTCACATTTTCTAAATTTTAGTTTCGTCACAACAATCATTTTTATCAGTTTTGCTCAATCCGACGTTTTAAAGCGTCGATAATTATTACACGTAAATTAACAATAAATATTAAGTTTTTATGAAACGTAAACGTTAAAAGTTTTAAATTTCTTAGCTCGACCAATTATATAAAGATATTTAAATAAATTTGAATTTTAGTTAACACAATTTTCGGTAGATTTATTGAAAATAATTAATAAGATTTGTAAATGTTCAAAAAATCTTTGGTTGTACTTTGGTCAAAATTTTCTTAGTTGAAAAGCAAAAATTGTTGTTTCAAATTTCAAGTTACGGTTTAAATGGTTTCCTCAATTACTCTTAGGTTGTCTTAAGGTATACACAAACATTTACCCCTAAACAAGAGTTTAGTTAAATGATTTGTGTATAAGGGAATAATCCCTTAAAAATCCTTTGTTAAAACATTTGTCAAAAGATATTTCCATTTTATTTTTGGTAAAACCCAAAGCCTTAATGATTCCAATTTTTGAAGAGTCAATATATTCCATTTTCTATTAATCACACGGTCAAATCATGTAAAGGATTAAGCCGTTAATCACATGTTAAATATTCAAGGTATAGGTTTTCATTGTACGGCCAATTCAGGGCAATCTATAAATAATTATTAACTCCTTCTTATTCTTAGAAACAAACAAATGGTCCTTAATGATCACAAGCATGTATTTATCAAATTACAGCCTACGCACATGATTCACCAATTTTATGGATGCTACATGTGTATTAGTCAATCCAAACGACATCACGTGAAACTATAATGTTCATTACAAGTTCTGGATGTAGTGATTGGAATAGATAGTCTTTTTCGCGGACGCGAAATTGATGATAACCATGCCGTGGATCAATCTCTGAATATACGCTAGAACCTTGTAAATGATCGAACAAATCTATCATCTTGGGTAGTGGATATCGATTTCGATCGTCAATTTACTTAGTTCACGGTAATCAATAAACATAAGGAATGATAACATCATAGCTCTTCATGATGACGAGCTTGGTAGAATAAAAGCTTTCTCTGACAACTCTCTCAGTTGTACGGTAATTCTTTTAATTCAGATGGTGCTGACGTACAGTGCACATGCCACATGTACAGCACCGAGAATATAATCAATACCAAATTCAACTTGCCTTAATGGCGAAAGTCTAGGTAATTCACCAGCAAATACCTCCTAAAGTTTCAGATAACATAAACATCTTTTAATACATTTATTTTAAGTTCTTTCTAGATTATAATATCTATGACTAATTTACACCCATTTATGGTATAATTTCAAGTCTAAATGCAGGATATGGTCATCCATCAAGAATTATTTAAATAACTTTTGATAATCAACATCTTATCTTTTAGGGGATTTCTACTCGAGTTCCCATCAATTAAGACAATGTCGTCATGTCATAATCAATCAATTCCTTCTACTGGCACTATCAACTTTTCAGTTTTATTGTCGTCGATAAGATGTGAACTTCTCAAAAGACTAATAATAACTCATAATCCTTCAAAAATTCAAGGATATATGGAGACATAACTAACCTTAAATGAGTAAGGTCAACACATAATCTACGCGAGAGAATTTCAAATCAGATACAAACGAAAACATTTAATGAATATGAATATATCCCATGTTTTCATAATTTAAGTACGCATTCGAAAGCTCCTCGGATCATTACCCAGGTCATTCAAATGAAATCTAATCAAAAGAAATGATAGGAACGTCGATACATCCAATCGGGTATCAACACTCGGTAATCAGATACTTTTCCTAAGAATCTCACTACGGGAGAATTGGACAAGAAAGAATTGTCAATTGTCAAATAAGACAATTTCCACAGATGAGTAAATTTGACTCAGAAGAATAGATGCTACAGGCACATATGTAGGTGTCCCTAACACTATGTCCCTATTTTTCACTTCTTGCAGATCTCATAAAATTTAATCTTTCACAATCTTCAAAGAAAATGTAGTGTTTATTCATTAGTTTTATGGTGACTACTAATCAGCCTTGCATGGTCCATTCCAAATTGTGTGTAGGCGCGCAACTATATACAATTTCAAGATTAACGACGCAATACTCAGTTCGTCAAAATTTTATCATCATGTTTATAATAAAAACATTTTCATTCTTAAATAAGAATCAAAAATAAATTTACAAAGATTTTCTTTGTTATGAAAACAATTAGGTTTTCCAAGATGTTTTATAAACAACTTCATTTCGATAACGATCACTTATAAATCTCACTTTGAATAATCCTTATAGTGATGAAAATTCAATTTTCTCAAAGGATATTGTTTTAACTTTATAAAAACAAAGTGTGATCTGCAAAAGAATGATGAAGAGTTGTTCATCAAGAACTAACTACAATATAATAGGAAATGAGCTTAGCCAACTAATCATGAGGTTCATGATCTCGATGGCACTCAAAAAGAATAATTCACAACGCAACTTAAATCGAGATGAGTACTTGTTCAATGGTTGCATCACTAATGCGAGCATTAGGATGAAGTAATAAAAGATAGATAACATCGATACATGTAGGATTTAGCAATCAAAGGTAGTATTTTCATTAATCACAAACAAGTCAAAGTTGTACCGTAACACATTATGTGTTACTATGTCATACAATTTCAAGAACTCATCCTACCAATTGATGTCTCAGTTAAGTTAGGGATTATTTTTAAAAGATACCACAATGAATACTAATCTACAAGAGTCATTAGGTGTTCCACATGTCCCGGAAGATCCATTGATCCCAATTCAGAAGAAGATTTCTTCAATTTATTTATTGGACAATGGGCATCCTCATCATTAGACAATGGTCTAGGAACAACCCTTAACACGAATCAACAATCATTTAAAACCTTATAATTCAATCACATGACTTAACGACTTCCTCTTAACAATCACATATTCCATACGGGTTAAATTTTACTTTATTCAAGTTTTCAATCAAATTATACTCAATTTGATATCCTACCTCATTCTCCAGTACTTTCAACCTTATTCTTATACCTTAATAGGGCAATAAAAGCTCGATATGAACAATACTTAATTTCCAATCCTATAGCTCCTTCATCAATAGTTATCAAATGAGTCACTAGTATGAAATGACTCATATATTCAATTAGACTTCTCGGAAAGGTACTAGTGGCATGAGGCTTTTGGGTAATGGTTCCAATGACAGCCTCAATTTAAGAATTGGATGACAATGAATCAGATGACATCTTTCTAGGTGGTAACGTTTTGTCAAACTCCACTCTATAAGGAAAAATCGTCATGACATCGATATCAGTTTAATCTCGCCAATTCTTTCTCAATATCACAATCAACTAATATCTACATTTCTACGAATATCAACCATTTTGTTGGGATCATAAATATCCACAACTTGGTTTACATCTAGGATAGCTAGAATTCCTACGAGAATAGCTTCGATTGATTTACTAGGGGAGTTAGGGTTTCTTGTGACAATCTACGTCGTAATAATAACTCGTATAAATATAGAAATAATCATCAAACAATCATGTAATCATATTACATCATATATATATATATATATATATATATATATATATATATATATATATATATATATATATATATATATATATATATATATATATATATATATATATATATATATATATATATATATATATATATATATATATATATATATATATATATATATATATATATATATATATATATATATATATATATATATATATATATATATATATATATATATATATATATATATATATATATATATATATATATATATATATATATATATATATATATATATATATATATATATATATATATATATATATATAATCAAAGTTATATATATATTAAAATAACACTTCTCAGTCTGGCCTTGTCGGTAACTCGGGAATTCTTCGGCACCGTTATAGTCAAAAGATTTTTAGACATTTTTAGAAAAATGTTTATAGTTAAAAGATTTTGAAATGTTTTATTCAAAACCTTGGTTTTAAAAATCTTTCGTTCTCTATAACGAGAGCTATGGTACCAAACTGTAACACCCCCAAATTTATACAATTCAATACAGCGGAAGACTCGTTGGTGTTACGGGATAGCACATTACTCACATCATAGACAACGCTTAAAAATCGCGTCGTTTAATAATAAAGCGTTTCCATTCATAAATATCAAATTTACATAGGTCCCAAGCCATATTATTTCATACAAATTTTACAAAGCATTTGAATGGAAATTGTTATTTAAGTGCGGGCCATGAATTCTTGTCGTCTTCCCGAGAATTACCTTCAAGTACCTGAGATAAAACATGTTAAAAGAAAAGGTCAGCGATAACGCCGAGTGAATTCATAGAGTTTAATAAAACCATTGATATATCATCGGTATATAATTATTACCGAAAATCATTTTTGTACAAATCATTGTAATAGGCCATAAAATAGCTAAAGTCATTTTATACAAATCCTTATCAAAATCATAATATAGGCTTTCCCCTTCAAAATCATTACACGAACCATTGTCGTTAAAAACATCATACAATACGTTTTAAAACGTTGTATAGATTAAATAAAAACCGTTATATGTATATGTTATGTAAAACCAAAACACGAACATAAAATCAATAATAAGACCCCGTATTGCTAGTCAGGCAATATATCGTAATTCGGTGCGTATAGCAGTATTTCGTTAATTGGATTATTATAAGCCGCATGACATTGTTACCTTACTACAACAAATAACGGGTAGCTAACCCGAAACTCATTTGCCCATCTAAATTAGCGTGTCGTCACAATAATCACGCTTGTGTAAATCTTCTCATACATAAATTCGCTTACCAATCAATGTGGCACGACGGGGATCAACCGTCAAGGCGTGAACTGGGGTGATCGTCCCCAAATAGTACTATTATATGCATAAGCGTCTACCAAATCCCGGTAGTTCACAATTCATGCTAATGGGACTTTTAGTGACATAACCTAACTTTAACAACCATTTCTTCATCGGGTCACAATTCATTTATCGGGTCATATATTCATTCATCGGGTCATACAATCATTCGGGTCCAAATCAATAAACAAATAATCGGGACAAATGGTGTCCTATTTTATAAAAACTAACATGTTATCTCCCTCGCGGGTTTATAAAACATTTCATAAAAACATTTAAAAGAGTGTGAGGCTATGAACTCACGTTGATGTGGGAAAGCGGGTTATCGGCAATTCGGATGTACGGTACGTGCCTCAATCATGGAAACCTAGTCAAATAATACTTGTCTTAGACTCTTGTCCAATGAATTTATAAAAATAACAATTATGTATACATATGATGATGATCAAGTGGGATTTTACATTTTTACTTATTCATTATAGTGTTTATGTGTTGGTAACATTTTTATACTAGTTTTACCTATTTACATGTTTTAGGTCTAATAAGCCTATTATAAGTTCTTTAACTTGTATTAATCCATTTTATACTTGTATTATCAGTATTTATACTTTACATGTTGGGCCCAAATGGGTTAAGCCCAATAAATAATTTTTATAAGTGTTTAACTTATTTAGTTATATTATTAGTCCAAATATGCTAACTTAGCTCGTTAATGTCCGTATGTCATATAAATCGGGTTTTATCGAGTTTTACTTGTATCAGGTACTTATATATCAGTATATGACTTTTAAAAACTTTACATTAGACGGGTTTGATCGTCTAAGTTTTAATTGGCGAAAAACGTTAATTTTACGTTAATAGCCGAAAAAGTCGTAAAAATCATGTTTATAGTATTTATAACTTATAAATCTTATTCAACTACCATTTTTATAAAGTGTCCATTTATTTACCCTTATACATATTTATATAAATGAAATTTATAAGTTAGTGGGTTTCAATTCACATTTTATACTATATTAGTTTGAGTGCTTATATAATACTATTAAACATTAATTCTTCAAATCTAATTTTTAGTTTCATCTTCACCAATTTTATCATATCTTGAGTTCTATAAGGAGAAAGAAGCTCATTTTTGGATGGCATAAACTTCATATTATGTGCTACAAATAAGTTAGTTATAGCTACTGCTCATTACATGTTTAACTATCCTTAACAGTCCCTACAGAACAGACTATTCAGATTGGTACACTCATCTTGTTTTGATCATATCTCACTCATTTTGATGACTCCATTGCATGGCCAACTCTCACATGTGTATAACACCTAATAATTACTGTATATTGATTGCACTTTACCATTTTATCAGTTTAACATTTGGTTACTTACTGTTTTTATACAACCATCACATTTAAGCAAGATTTTAACCATTTTACCTATGGTTTTCCATCTTTTTAACCATGTTTATCAAATCTATCAACACCAAATCCCCACATAATATTTTTAATCCTTATTCATCATCATATACATATACATAAATAAAGAAATTACAATATTACATAATCAAAATAACAAGAGGATAGGAAGAACAATCTTTATACCACCATTAGTGATGAAAAGATGAGATTTTTGATGAACAAGACTTGGTTCTTGTTATCAAATCTTCAACTTTAGCAAGGAAACTTCTTGGGTCCTTTGGATAGATGAACACCTCCATGAATTCAGCCCTTTAACCTCATGAAAACTCCTTTTCATAGGTTAAGATCACCTCCAATCTTCATATCTTCAAAGGGTTTCCATCATATGTGTGAATAACACAAGTTTTAGTGGTTGAAAATTGATCAAATGGGTGGTTTAAGGTGAGGATGGAACGAATTTTAGAGAGAGGGAGGAGAGTTGTGTGGTTTTTGCATGTAAGAAATGAGTTAGTTGTTTTAGGATTGGTGGTTTTGTGGTTTTGAAAGCTTACAAGTTAAGCTAGCTTACAAGTGTAGCTTGTAAGCTAATAACTTGACAACTCATGGTGTGTGTTGGCTTAGTGTTGCCATCCCATATTAGTGGGGTGGGGCAAAACTTGTTTTGTCCCATCCCGCTATTTTACGGGTATTCCTTGATTCTAGTTTCCTCGATTTGCGTGCCCTCGGGTCGTTTTACGAAAAACGTTTTTAAAAATTTTGAATCAACGGCACAAAATGAATCTAATAAAAATTGTCTCATCAAAAACGGAGTTCAAAAACGTAAATACGTAATCCTAAGGTTTCTGGTTTAGTCGTAAAGGACGTTAAATTATAATCGTAAGTCCTAATCTCTTCTCGTAAATTTGTGAGTTTATGAACCAACACAAATTTAAAATCCCAAAATAATATTCACGGATAAATTTATTTTCTGAAATGTCGGACTGTCACCAAAAACGGTGTATGTAAATGTAAGCACGTAACGTAGAATCCTCCGGTTTAGACGTAGTCGATGCTACTTCAAGACGAAAAATCCAAATTTCTTCCCAAAAATAAGTGAGTTCATATTATAACATTAAAATAATGTTTTCAAATAAATATTGAGAATAAAATATAAACCATAAATTGACGGATTGTCACAACATTTACCCCTAAACAGGATCTTTGTCCTCAAATATCATCTTATCTTACTACTCGCTCCTTATAGAGTTAAAGCCATGTGGGTATTTCCTCCACATTCGGTGTTTTCTCACAAGTGTAATCCATTACTGTAACACACGAGAAAGTGCCGTATGATGCTAAGTTATCATCTCAAGAGTTGTTCAGTATGAGCATCTCTCTTAAGTTTCGACTCACTTGTGGATGTGATATCCCGAGCCCAACGTTATTTATTTAATCCTATTTTACGTATATTTTTGAAATTTTTAAGAAATTTCGTTTGCGATATATTTGACGGTTTAAGTTGAAACCAACGTTTACGGTCGTAATTTTAATGTTTGACGATTTAAGAAGAACCGATGACGACTACGATACCGACGGATGCCAAAATTTTATATTTTATTATTTTATTATCGATCGTTTCGATATTTAATATTTTGACGATATCGTTTTAAATTACGTATCGAGTCGTTATATTATTATTTTTCGTGTGCGTTTGAACTTTTTAGTATTTTTACGAAACCCGAGCCTCGTAAATATTTTAAAATTTACAAATTACATTTTCTACCTTGTAAACTATTTACTTGCATTTTAGGACCAAAAGAATGCAAATTGGCAAAAACTACCCTAACCTTACACTATATATATTTTTCCCACTAGCACCACTCATTTAAAAATTCATAAAAACTAGAAAATCATCTCTCTTCTCTCTTTTTCCCTTCCTTTGGCCGTACACCATCAACAACAAAAACCCCCATGAGATTTGATTTTTAGTTTGATTCAAGAGAAAGTAATTAAAGTCCACCTCCTAATTTTTCAAGGGCTACATTTTGGTATGATTTTTACACATATGCATAAACTTTATTTTTCTTTCAAATTTTTGGTGAAGAACATGTGTTTAATCCATTTCTATGGTTATGTATGGTGTTAATATTATTATATTACATAGTGGGGTGTTTGCTAGTTAAAATTTTATTTTTGGGTTTTTGAATTTGAGGATGATATAGGTTAATTAGATGTGTTAGGATGATATTAGGATGATTTTAGGAGTATAGGAATTGTTGGAATGGATTGAAAAATTGATTTGGTATGATTTTTAAGTAGTCATTTTAGACCAGTGGGTAAAACGAATTTTTTGGAAATCTTACTGTTTGAAAATGGGGAAACTAATAGGATGGGCTTATAGAGAATTCTTTTAGCTTCGATTTGCCGCTTGAATGAGCTTCTAACTCAAAACGAGCTAAAAGTTATGAGGTTTTAAAGATCGAGTACCGGGAGACGAGAACTTTCATAATCCGAATTTATGTATAGTTTTAGTCAAATCCCGAGGATCACAAGTATGAATTGGTAAATGGTCAAGGGTCAAATTTTGGTCACAAACCTGTATAAATGAGTCTATAAGTTGACTTAGGAGTCAAAGAAGTCAAAGATACATTTCAAATAGGTCAAAGAGGTCAAAGTTGGTCGAAGTACAATTTCAGCCCGTAAAATGTAGTTTTGGAAAAGCGTTGAGTAACGAGTCGTAGAAGTAAAAACTTTTATTGGGATTAAAAATGTGACATCTACAGGTCTTATAGGATTTTTGAGAATTTTGTCAAATTTTATAAGTATGGTTAAATATGGTAAAACAGCCCATAGTTTTGGTAAGTATCGGCGAAACCGTAAATTGGATAGTAACTTTAATAACATTGATAAATGGTATAAGTCTAGTAACAACTACTTGTTTGACTTTGGCATGAGTTTTCATAAGAATTGAGTGGGTTTGCATTTGCGTGTGTTTAGTACAATTATGTACGCGGTGTATTGATTTGGTTTTCGTACTTTGACTTTTAGGTCAAATGTTTTATTTTCCCGGGCATCCACGTCGTCGGTGACATTTCTCGTTACGTCTTCGCTAGAACTACTACTACTACGCAAGGTGAGTCTATAGCCTCGCTCTTTACTTTATTCAAATGTTTTTAACCCGCGAGGGGGATACATGCTAGTTAAATGAAAATGAACATAAGGCTTGAATGATTGTTGGACCCGAACGTTGCCTCGAAATTGTGTTGAGTACCAAGTTGCCAAAGACCCTAAATTCATGAACTATTAACTATTGTCCTGCCCTCGAGTAGGGGGAAATAGCCGCTTATGCAATTTGTAGTACTACGGGGCTAACGACCCAATGCTAGCCGAGAAGCTGTACGTTGAGTAAGTTCTGCGGTAGATTATCTTGTATGAGAAATAAGGTATAATTGCAACTGATGCCTTTAGAAGGGGCACTGGTTTCATCTGAATCACGCCGGTATTTATTACGCGGGTGATTGAGTTAACGGATTAGTGTCATGAGCTTAAACACAATTGTCATATTCTTGAATAATAGATTGTATGGCCACAATGCTATTGAATGATCATGATTGGTTTTTAACACTTATGTTCAACTGATGTTTTGATAAACCTATAGATTCGCTCAACCTTTGTGTTGACGATTTTAAGCATGTGTTTCAGGTAATCAAGGTTGATAGCAGTGGAGCATGCGAGGATGGAAGTTGTTGTGGCTTGGCGGTCTACTTGTTTTCCTCCCTTTTGTGCACTTAAAACTCTTTTATATTTTGTCGTGAGAATGAAAATGTACTTTTGGTTGAGATTCAGTGGGGACCTAAACGCAAACTCTGTTTTATATTTCTTTTGGGATTTGGAAAACTGTAGACTTGATGTTTTAATAATGTTTGAACTTTTACGTCTCTTTGAGTCGTTTAATATAGCTTATGTGTGATGATAACTACGTAGTACCCAATGTTGTAGTTCCGTTACGCATAGCATTTGTGGGGGTGTTACAGATTGGTATCAGAGCCATGAGTTATAGAGAACTAGGTCATTTTGAAAAATCCTAAACTATAACTTTTGGTGTCGTAAGAAATTGTCCAAGCACACAACTATCCTGCATGGCTCCGGTAAGAATTCTTTAGCATTGCTTTATATTTTAGATGTATCCCTCGAAATTGATATGAATTCCCTAAGTATTTAGTAAGTAAATACTTTGAGATATATATTGAGATATATTGTTTTGTACGTTGAGTACTTATCATCGTAATTTTCAAATTCTTGTAAGATTATCTTATATGTTTTATGTAATTGGCATAACGGGCTACATTGCATTACATGGCAACACCGCGTTGTAATCCTACGTGTATGTAGGAATGGTTGTATGTATAAGTATGTATATACTATGGTGTTTAAAGGCATTGCACGTGAAGCAATGGTCCTTGAGTGATTATCGTACAAGTTATAATGCGGTTTTGTTGAGAATTCGGCCTCACCGCAAATTATCAATCTTGATAATTAATTTATTGTTCGAATAACCGAATATGAACCTCGTTTGATACTCTAGATACGTAAATAATGCTTCGTAACATATTTTATATCGACTAGGTCGATCTCGATTGTCGTTATCGCACCGTGATGTGTCATTTTGGACATTTTCTTTTGAGACGTAATTTACTTACGTATTACTTTATTTCCTTTATTCCTAATGGGTTTGATATGTTAGTTCACGTAACTATAACATAGACGAAGTATAATCGACGATGCGTACATTGGGGCGGCGAATCATGTGTGTATATTATGAAACGTGGTTGAGGCGTGTTGCCATTTAATCGTTGTTTACTATTCTACTTGAATTTTAAAGATGTGTTTTAAAATAGACTGGCGTTGTGATCAAGCGCGATAACTTGGAATTTGGTTGGTTTTTGTGTTAATTTTGTGGAGTACGATTTCGAGACTCATCCGAGGCCGATAACAACATTTAGTTGACATACGTATTCTCGTTCCATTTATTTCATTTTGTTTTGTCGTTTCATTATTTTGAAGTTAATATTTTACATGACGAGTCCGGAATTTGTGCAAGTTAAGTAAGCACTAAACTTTGTTGATTAAATGGGTTAAACATAAAGTGTTTTACATATTTAATATTTGATGAATGAAACTTTCGGATAAAAATGACGTATGATGTGTTTTGTAACAAGTAAAATTCGTGTAGAGAATAAACGGACATTGTGAAATTATTTTCCTTCAACCTTGGTTGGTAAATCGTAATAAGTAATTATTATTACTCGTAAAATCCTTGTTTTCATATATTAAAATTTGATACTAAAAGATTGTGATGGACTTGTTAAGAATTTGTTTAAATTAGTTCGAGAAAGGAGTTATAATAAAATTTGCGAGATGACTATTGAGTATATGTAGCTTCGGATTTAGTATGAATTAATTTTCGGGTCAACGTAGTAAACTTTTGACGTATCTTGTAATAAAACATGAGTAGAAGAATTGGTCACGTATTTTGGAGATAAAAACTTTGTAAAAATTGGTTTAATTTAAACATAAGGTTATGTTTACGTATGCATTGGTGTAAACTAGAAACTCGTCACTCGTTGTAGTAAATAACTGGGATAAAATCGGAATATACACTTTAAGTATGAAATTATAAAGCTTGAAATAAAATTTTAAACATTGATGGAACGTCATTGGAAATCATTTGTTTGTTTAATTGTCGTTATAGAGAATCAATATGTGTAATTTGATGATGCTTGTTTAAAATCGTTTGAAAAATCTTTTGTTTTATTCCGCGACGAGGTGTGTTAATTTTAAAATCATTTGATAATGGGCTAAGGATTAAAAGTTGAATTTTATATATTTTAAAATTATTGAGATAAGCATTTTGATTGTTTATTATATTATTATTATTGAGATTTAAGTCTCGACAAAAATCAGTAAGTATCCGAGATAATACCACGTGAAACCTCTTTATCATTTGAGTCGAATTACGCGAATATGATTTAACAAAACAGTTTTGGGGAAAACATGTGTGTAATAAAAGTCAAAGGTTAAATTTTTAAGAGTTAATGGGACTAGGTTGAGTCGTGTTGGATATGTGTATATATGTGATAATATAAGTCGTAATAATAAAAACGTAAAACTTGGGAAATTCTTACTACGTATGTTTTTGGTACTTAAGATATGAACATTAATGAGGTTTTGACACAAGTATGGAGATTTTCAAACTTAATGATTTGTCAATTATGATAACCGAGTCACCGCGTCTACTAATGTTAATAATTTCCGATAGATTGAAATTTTTCCAGAAATGAAAACTTTGTATAGATTGAGAAATGAAAGGTATAAATTATTTAATGGTGTAACACAAATTAAAAATGTGTAAATGTTCGGTTTTACAATGTATAAGGTAACACTAATTATTATACGCAACTGGATTACACAACACACGCCTACTTGTATATTATTTAATAAAGATGTATATATATAACGTTTTGAGTCACGATGGTTCGATCGTCCGACATCCCTTCTTTGATTTTGTGAGTCTGTATCAAAACATGAGTCGTCATGTAATTGTTTATTTTAATATTGTCTATGGTATGAAACCAATATTATTATATTTATTTTTGTGTCGCTACTTCGCTAGTACTTGATGATGAGGGTATGTCACCCGGTGTATTTTGTCATGATCATGGACGCTGTAATTTTTCTCCTTTCGGTTAATGGAACCAAAAATTCTGTATTTACTTGTATGATGCTATAAATCTTCATTAGAGTGGTTGTTTATTTATATTTAACAAAAGCGAGGAGGCGTAGCCGCTTTACCAAATTGTAGAGGTGAAAGAACTCGATCTTTCTGGTGAAATTGTTTCTATGTAACCAAGTGGTTATTCTTCTCTTCCCGTATACACTTCGTGGAATGTGTGTGCAACTCGAGACGATGGGAATTATGAGCGTTGTTTTATTTTTGACGCTTGTGTGATATTCAATTTTTACTCCATGTATTCGTAGATCGCTGTTGTTATCCTGAGACTTTTGTCATATATTTAAAGTATTTTCATTTCTAATGTAGTAAATTTCTGTTGGCAATTATATTGCTCGTTTACCTCGTTCGATCTCATTGATCTTAATTTTATCACTTGTTGTGCTTGCAATGATCTTTAATCATGAACCACCCTACCGTCATTTTGTGAATAGTCTATTGTGAAAATAGGTATGAGTGTGTCAAATGTTTTGGTGGACCAAATGCAAAGGGTGTCGATTTATTTATTCAATTATTTATTTATTTTCTCATAAAAAAGGCAAAGCAAAGGTATGTTTCCAAAGTGGACGAAAAATGTTTGATGTGTTTCTTAAAACGATGGTAGCAATATTTTCCCATTTCAAATTTCATTTCAAATGATTTAATTATTTTGAAGGGCTAGGTCGAAAACTTCCATAGTCGTGTTTGGTATGTAATAATAATGTTTGTGTTGTCACTCGATCCGCAATTATGCACAGCTTAGCTAACTATGCGTAATTCGGGAAGAGTCCTGTTTTGTTGGTTGTTGTTGCTTGATCCTCAAGTATGCATGATCTGGCTAATTATGCATAGTTTAGGAAGGGCACTAATGTCAAACAAATTGGTCATCTTGAAACTCGTAGTGTTTTGATAAATGTTTGGATGAGAACGTTTTAAAAAATGGTGGATCCTTGTGCAAGTATTCGCATTTTCTTTGATTCCTAAAGACAATTTTTAAATTTTTCTTGTATTCCTTGAAATCTTTTCTTTCGTTTGGTGTTGACTTGGTAAGTCACTGTGACCGAGTAGTTTTTGGAAAATGTTTTTATGAGTTGGGTGTAACGTGAAAATTTCATCGGAATCACGAGGGTGTTGATGAAATACCAAAGGGGCTCGTATCGTCACCGGGAGAAGAGTTTTTAATAAAGATGGAAAAATGCCGAAGTAGAGGAAATCAGAATTCGAATAACTCTAAGGGAAAGGACGAAGACTTCTCCTACGTCGAATGTATCGTACTTTATTTATTATTCTTTTCTTGTTCTTTTGATATGTTTAACGACACGCGATAAATTGTTGAAGTTTACCAACCGTGCATCGGTAATTGGAAGACCATTCCAATTGTCGTCTTCGTTTATTTAAGTGAGGAAACCTCTTTGTTTGACTCAACCATCCTTGATTTTCGATGGTTAAACGATAGATATCCCTAGTTGATGTTTTTGTGGTAAACCCTTGCCTTTTATGTATTTGTGCGGTAAGTAATCTGGTCGAGTGATCGTAAGTTATGAGAACTTGAGACGACATTGTCCAATGAAGTCCGATCATGGAGAACACGTGCCATGTATTTTTTTTTACGGTGAACGATGATATTTATTAAGATTTTGACCACGTTTGGGACGGAAGTAAGATGCTGTTCTTGTAGTATCTTTTGGGTATGGATCCGTGTGTGAGCACCCTACGATGACATATGTATGTATTTTATTTCTTTTGGATATGCATCCATAGCTGGCAAGCTCGTGAATCTTCGTAATATTGCAATTTCCTTTTGACTAGACTCATCCGAGGATCATGTCAAATATTCTTATTTTATCATGGCTTGGCTGATTAGCAAGCGTGGGTTAACTGATTGAACTGATTGGTTTGGCATGGTTTGGCTATGTTGCAAACATGTTGCAAACATGTCGTATTTTGGTGGTATGTGTTTCATAATGGATTTTGTATTTGGTTGGATTGTGACGTTTTCGAGAGAGTTATGTATGCGTCGGATGATTTCCGTATCAATGAATTCGTTTTTGACGAACTAGGGTTGTATGTATGTAATATTGCGATAAGGTGATTTTGTACGACTAGTAATAATTACTCCGTCTCTTATATTTTGAACGTTTTCCGATGGGGTTATGTGTGACCCGTGTGATTTTCTTTATGATTAATTATTTTTATGAGACGATGAACCAAGTGAAAGGACGATTCGAAAGTTGGAAGACGTGCTCCGAGCGTATGTGTTTGATTTTGGTGGAAGTTGAGATCGTGGAAGGGCGTGATTCGTTTTGGAGAATAAGAAAGGTGGGTCCAAAGGTATGTTGGACCAGTTGCCTACTAATTGGAACTGCTGGATGAACTCCATGGAAATGACAATACTCTTCATGTGTCGAATTCGAAGGATTATGGGATAAAAAGGTAGATCACCAGTTGGATAGAATGAAGCAGGAAAAAGTCAGTTGAATGGACTTGAAATGATTCGAGGGGCTACGGAAGAAATGGTGTAGATTAAGAATTATATGCTAACCGCGAGAAGCTGTGGAAAGAGATGTGTTGATACCCGTGGGAAGAATTTTGGGAAATTGAAGTGGAGACCATGGATCGAGATGTTAAGAGACTGAAGCAAGGTATAATGCCCATGGTAAAAATGTGATAGAACCCGAAACGTGAACCGGAGCACGAAACAGAACATGAAGACCTCTTTAGGAAGAAGTACCTTTATCTTCCTAGTAAGTACAAAATGCGAGTATAAGAACCAGAGAGCGCCGGGACGTCGCTCCTTTAAGGGGGGAAGGATGTAACACACGAGAAAGTGCCGTATGATGCTAAGTTATCATCTCAAGAGTTGTTTAGTATGAGCATCTCTCTTAAGTTTCGACTCACTTGTGGATGTGATATCCCGAGCCCAACGTTATTTATTTAATCCTATTTTACGTATATTTTTGAAATTTTTAAGAAATTTCGTTTGCGATATATTTGACGGTTTAAGTTGAAACCAACGTTTACGGTCGTAATTTTAATGTTTGACGATTTAAGAAGAACCGATGACGACTACGATACCGACGGATGCCAAAATTTTATATTTTATTATTTTATTATCGATCGTTTCGATATTTAATATTTTGACGATATCGTTTTAAATTACGTATCGAGTCGTTATATTATTATTTTTCGTGTGCGTTTGAACTTTTTAGTATTTTTACGAAACCCGAGCCTCGTAAATATTTTAAAATTTACAAATTACATTTTCTACCTTGTAAACTATTTACTTGTATTTTAGGACCAAAAGAATGCAAATTGGCAAAAACTACCCTAACCTTACACTATATATATTTTTCCCACTAGCACAACTCATTTAAAAATTCATAAAAACTAGAAAATCATCTCTCTTCTCTCTTTTTCCCTTCCTTTGGCCGTACACCATCAACAACAAAAACCCCCATGAGATTTGATTTTTAGTTTGATTCAAGAGAAAGTAATTAAAGTCCACCTCCTAATTTTTCAAGGGCTACATTTTGGTATGATTTTTATACACATGCATAAACTTTATTTTTCTTTCAAATTTTTGGTGAAGAACATGTGTTTAATCCATTTCTATGGTTATGTATGGTGTTAATATTATTATATTACATAGTGGGGTGTTTGCTAGTTAAAATTTTATTTTTGGGTTTTTGAATTTGAGGATGATATAGGTTAATTAGATGTGTTAGGATGATATTAGGATGATTTTAGGAGTATAGGAATTGTTGGAATGGATTGAAAAATTGATTTGGTATGATTTTTAAGTAGTCATTTTAGACCAGTGGGTAAAACGAATTTTTTGGAAATCTTACTGTTTGAAAATGGGGAAACTAATAGGATGGGCTTATAGAGAATTCTTTTAGCTTCGATTTGCCGCTTGAATGAGCTTCTAACTCAAAACGAGCTAAAAGTTATGAGGTTTTAAAGATCGAGTACCGGGAGACGAGAACTTTCATAATCCGAATTTATGTATAGTTTTAGTCAAATCCCGAGGACCACAAGTATGAATTGGTAAATGGTCAAGGGTCAAATTTTGGTCACAAACCTGTATAAATGAGTCTATAAGTTGACTTAGGAGTCAAAGAAGTCAAAGATACATTTCAAATAGGTCAAAGAGGTCAAAGTTGGTCGAAGTACAATTTCAGCCCGTAAAATGTAGTTTTGGAAAAGCGTTGAGTAACGAGTCGTAGAAGTAAAAACTTTTATTGGGATTAAAAATGTGACATCTACAGGTCTTATAGGATTTTTGAGAATTTTGTCAAATTTTATAAGTATGGTTAAATATGGTAAAACAGCCCATAGTTTTGGTAAGTATCGGCGGAACCGTAAATTGGATAGTAACTTTAATAACATTGATAAATGGTATAAGTCTAGTAACAACTACTTGTTTGACTTTGGCGTGAGTTTTCATAAGCATTGAGTGGGTTTGCATTTGCGTGTGTTTAGTACAATTATGTACGCGGTGTATTGATTTGGTTTTCGTACTTTGACTTTTAGGTCAAATGTTTTATTTTCCCGGGCATCCACGTCGTCGGTGACATTTCTCGTTACGTCTTCGCTAGAACTACTACTACTACGCAAGGTGAGTCTATAGCCTCGCTCTTTACTTTATTCAAATGTTTTTAACCCGCGAGGGGGATACATGCTAGTTAAATGAAAATGAACATAAGGCTTGAATGATTGTTGGACCCGAACGTTGCCTCGAAATTGTGTTGAGTACCAAGTTGCCAAAGACCCTAAATTCATGAACTATTAACTATTGTCCTGCCCTCGAGTAGGGGGAAATAGCCGCTTATGCAATTTGTAGTACTACGGGGCTAACGACCCAATGCTAGCCGAGAAGCTGTACGTTGAGTAAGTTCTGCGGTAGATTATCTTGTATGAGAAATAAGGTATAATTGCAACTGATGCCTTTAGAAGGGGCACTGGTTTCATCTGAATCACGCTGGTATTTATTACGCGGGTGATTGAGTTAACGGATTAGTGTCATGAGCTTAAACACAATTGTCATATTCTTGAATAATAGATTGTATGGCCACAATGCTATTGAATGATCATGATTGGTTTTTAACACTTATGTTCAACTGATGTTTTGATAAACCTATAGATTCGCTCAACCTTTGTGTTGACGATTTTAAGCATGTGTTTCAGGTAATCAAGGTTGATAGCAGTGGAGCATGCGAGGATGGAAGTTGTTGTGGCTTGGCGGTCTACTTGTTTTCCTCCCTTTTGTGCACTTAAAACTCTTTTATATTTTGTCGTGAGAATGAAAATGTACTTTTGGTTGAGATTCAGTGGGGACCTAAACGCAAACTCTGTTTTATATTTCTTTTGGGATTTGGAAAACTGTAGACTTGATGTTTTAATAATGTTTGAACTTTTACGTCTCTTTGAGTCGTTTAATATAGCTTATGTGTGATGATAACTACGTAGCACCCAATGTTGTAGTTCCGCTACGCATAGCATTTGTGGGGGTGTTACAATTACAATACGCGATTTTCATCAAACATAACTACGGGAATAAGATTAGGCTAAATGTTGACTTACTTTCTCTATCCATGATGTTCACGGGTTTCTGATGAATGCAACTTTTCGCCGATCTAAACTTCATTAAGAAATAATCAGATTTTCACTTGATAGACATTTCATCAAGTTAGATATACGAAACATAACTCACGCAGCTCTTGAAGTCCTAGGGTAGATCCAGCTTATATGCCTTTCAAACCAACTTTTACATCATCTCAATGGTCCCATACAACAGGGACTTATATCCCATGATCTTTCAGATCATCAATTCATTTTTCCATAGCTAAAATTTTTGTCATAACTTCGCTACCCATCTGGCACTTCACGATCTACATTTCATATTCACATAACCTCCTGCCCACTACCGGTAGTCAATAATCAAATCCTAATTTCAACAATCATTTCAGGTCTCGCGGGTCGAGTATTTTGTAAGGTTAGGTTCGCCATCATAGGAAACCTTAAACCTAAAAGACATGTCCAACTCACAATAGGTGTATGTCGGGTGTCTTCATCCCAACTCCTGCTTACAGATGCTCTAATATATATCCTCACAAGATTCGATCTCGATCCCTATACGATATTTATCAATGATAATCTTTCCTAAGGAAAGCGATTATACGGTTTATTACCAAAGGTCAATCCTTCAAGCATAAAACATCACTTGTAGTATTTTGTATCGTTACTTTACCTCGTCCCTTCGATTGGAGTGGTAAACAGTACTCTCATCAAGATTCGTTCTCAATGACTTCTGAGCAAATCTCTAGAAATTCGATGCGAAGCGAGGATCTTGATAGAGATGATCGATACAGGCACACCATGTTTACACAACTCCTTTAAATTCAAGGAGTTAATTTTTCATCAAGAATCGATCATTAACAAGAATGATATTAGCAGATTTGATCAGTCTGTCGACGATGACCCAAATCGAATCAAATTCAGATGATGACCTTTGCAATAGCTAGACGTTTACTAATGTATGAGGCAATGTCTGCCTTCATAATTTGCCCTCAGTACAACTTCTTCTGATAATGATACATTAAATCAGAAATAACAGGAATAGAATACTTATACTTACAAATTTCCAACATAACTATATATCACAATCCTCCATATTTAGACAATCACAAGTGGCCTTTTATACATTTAACGCTATCGGCTTCTCAATTCTAATGATTCATATTAGTCGCAAATCCCTTTTTATCATCTATATTATCCTTCTTACAAGCATCGGCTATATTTTAAATTGATTAGCAAATTTATTTTGCACAATCATTATTAAGAAACACATCCTAATTGATTCTTTATACTTTCTACATAATGTGTCAGTATTTACATTCACCTTTCCTGATGAAATAATTATCATGACCACAATTCAATCAGAAATTCTTTCTTCACATTTTCTAAATTTTAGTTTCGTCTCAACTATCATTTTTATCAGTTTTGCTCAATCCGACGTTTTAAAGCGTCGATAATTATTACACGTAAATTAACGATAAATATTAAGTTTTTATGAAACGTAAACGTTAAAAGTTTTAAATTTCTTAGCTCGGCCAATTATATAAAGATATTCAAAATAAATTTGAATTTTAGTTAACACAATTTTCGGTTGATTTATTGAAAATAATTAATAAGATTTGTAAATGTTTGAAAAATCTTTGGTTGTACTTTGGTCAAAATTTTCTTAGTTGAAAAGCAAAAATTGTTGTTTCAAATTTCAAGTTACGGTTTAAATGGTTTCCTCAATTACTCTTAGGTTGTCTTAAGGTATACACAAACATTTACCCTTAAACAGGAGTTTAGTTAAATGATTTGTGTATAAGGGAATAATCCCTTAAAAATCCTTTGTTAAAACATTTTTCAAAACATATTTCCATTTTAATTTGTGTAAAACCCAAAGCCTTAATGATTCCAATTTTTGAAGAGTCAATATATTCCATTTTCTATTAATCACACGGTCAAATCATGTAAAGGATTAAGCCGTTAATCACATGTTAAATATTCAAGGTACAGGTTTTCATTGTTCGGCCAATTCAGGGCAATCTATAAATAATTATTAACTCCTTCTTATTCTTAGAAACAAACAAATGGTCCTTAATGATCACAAGCATGTATTTATCAAATTACAGCCTACGCACATGATTCACCAATTTTATGGATGCTACATGTGTATTAGTCAATCCAAACGACATCACGTGAAACTCATAATGTTCATTACAAGTTCTGGATGTAGTGATTGGAATAGATAGTCTTTTTCACGGACGCGAAATTGATGATAACCATGCCGTGGATCAATCTCTGAATATACGCTAGAACCTTGTAAATGATCGAACAAATCTATCATCTTGGGTAGTGGATATCGATTTCGATCATCAATTTACTTAGTTCACGGTAATCAATAAACATAAGGAATGATAACACCATAGCTCTTCATGATGACGAGCTTGGTAGAATAAAAGCTTTCTCTGACAACTCTCTCAGTTGTACGGTAATTCTTTTAATTCAGATGGTGCTGACGTACAGTGCACATGCCACATGTACAACACCGGGAATATAATCAATACCAAATTCAACTTGCCTTAATGGCGAAAGTCTAGGTAATTCACCAGCAAATACCTCCTAAAGTTTCAGATAACATAAACATCTTTTAATACATTTATTTTAAGTTCTTTCTAGATTATAATATCAATGACTAATTCACAATCATTTATGGTATAATTTCAAGTCTAAATGCAGGATATGGTCATCCATCAAGAATTATTTAAATAACTTTTGATAATCAACATCTTATATTTTAGGGGAATTCTACTCGAGTTCCCAACAATTAAGACAATGTCGTCATGTCATAATCAATCAATTCATTCTACTGGCACTATCAACTTTTCAGTTTTATTGTCGTCGATAAGATGTGAACTTCTCAAAAGACTAATAATAACTCATAATCCTTCAAAAATTCAAGGATATATGGAGACATAACTAACCTTAAATGAGTAAGGTCAACGCATAATCTACGCGAGAGAATTTCAAATCAGATACAGACGAAAACATTTAATGAATATGAATATATCCCATGTTTTCATAATTTGAGTACGCATTCGAAAGCTCCTCGGATCGTTACCCAGGTCATTAAAATGAAATCTAATCAAAAGAAATGATAGGAACGTCGATACGTCCAATCGGGTATCAACACTCGGTAATCAGATACTTTTCCTAAGAATCTCACTACGGGAGAATTGGACAAGAAAGAATTGTCAATTGTCAAATAAGACAATTTCCACAGATGAATAAATTCGACTCAGAAGAATAGATGCTACAGGCACATATGTAGGTGTCCCTAACACTATGTCCCTATTTTTCACTTCTTGCAGATCTCATAAAATTTAATCTTTCAAAATCTTCAAAGAAAATGTAGTGTTTATTCATTAGTTTTATGGTGACTACTAATCAGCCTTGCATGGTCCATTCCAAATTGTATGTAGGCGTGCAACTATATACAATTTCAAGATTAACGACGCAATACTCAGTTCGTCAAAATTTTATCATCATGTTTATAATAAAAACATTTTCATTCTTAAATAAGAATCAAAAATAAATTTACAAAGATTTTCTTTGTTATGAAAGCAATTAGGTTTTCCAAGATGTTTTATAAACAACTTCATCTCGATAACGATCACTTATAAATCTCACTTTGAATAATCCTTATAGTGATGAAAATTCAATTTTCTCAAAGGATATTGTTTTAACTTTATAAAAACAATGTGTGATCTTGATGGACGGTGTTGTTTTTACTCTTTCTCTTTTTCTTCCTCTTGGGAGGAAGGGGTTGTACACCAAATGGTATTTGTGCACGCCCGCGGGTGAGCATGCAACTCAAATCAAGGAGTGAGAGAAAAGCTCTAGTTTGACTTTGAAGAAGAAGGGATTATCCTCTTCGAGATTCAATATGAAATATCCACAAGAAAGTAAAATATACGTAAGTACTACTTGGGTGCAAGACCCCCAATCAAGCCTTCCTTCTTAGAATACGCACTAGTGAACGGGGGGTTAGGTGGCGCGAAGCACTTAAGTACCTATTAACACTTAGACGGCATTTTATAGCACGCCGCCTTTCTATTCACTTTGTAGTTTGTATTCTTCGAATTCTTGCCTATTGGAAGTATTTATCTATTCTTGCTTAATTAAATTTGATCGATACACGGGGCAAGGACCGGAACGCTCCCGAACACGGTGTATTGCAAAAGCAATAGTTATGGAGATATGTGTATTGATTGTTCGTATATGTATACATATCTATAGAAACTAGAAGGGGAGGGGGGTTGAATAGTTTCTAGTTAGTTTTCAAAACATTTCGGCTTAATCCACTGTGCGCGGTTCCTTATGTCTACCCGCGGTTCCTTATCAATAAAGAACCGCCGGTCCACTTATGGAACCGCCGACAGTGGACGATGCCATTTGTTACATGTTAAACATCAACAATCCTTTGTATCAAATTCTCGATCAAGCTTGACTAGATATGAGATGTGTTTGATTGAAAGATAAATACTACAAGTAAGTAAACACACAAACACATCAAATCAAGAGTACATCAAGCAATAGTCTAAACACTAAGCACACACGTACAAAGCATAAGCTTTTCCGCAACTAGGATGTTTAGACTAAGTGATGTGCATTTGACCATAATCTAAACATGAAGCACACACGTACTAAGCCTTAGCTTTTCCGCAACTTAGATGTTTAGATTATGAGATGCACACAACACACAACAACAAGTATGCAACTATAAATATATCTAAAAAGGTAAAGACATAAATGTAAATGAAAGTACTGACACGATGATTTATAGTGGTTCGGTCACGAAGCTCCTCTTCGCCCTACTCCACTCCTCGAGTACACCTTACTCGAGAGTTACTTCACTAGTCAACAAAATCCTTAAGGTGGAGAAACCATACACAGCGTCGCTTATCCAATTTCCGACTCTAAGCTAAAAGTCGAGTCCTAATCTTAGGTAGGACCAATCTACACAACGTCGCCCACTTCACCATTTTACGACACAAGTCTAGATGTCGAGTTCTAATCGAAAGATAGAACCAATCTTCACGACTCTTCACTTTGAAGCTAAGTGAGAACTTCACACAACACAACTACTAATCACTTTAAAGTTTAGTGAGAACTCACAAGACACAACCACATCACTTTAGAGTTTAGTGAGAACTACCAAGACATAACCTAATCTACCCACTAGTTATGTTTTATGGCCCAACATAACAAACCTTGTGTTTTATGGCCTAAACCTATAAACCATATAGATCTAAGCACACAACATTTAGATCTATAACTCTAACACTATATCCAAGTACTAACAAGACTTGGATCTACACAACTAACACCTAATCCAAGGATACCCATCACTTGGATATTATACCCTTACAAACACATCCAAGTGTACCCAACACTTGGATCTTCTACATATACATAGTAGGAAGACTAAAAACATAACTTAGATCTATAGAAGGATAGATCTTCATCAAGTAGTCAACCCAACACTTCATAGTGATGAAAGTGTTCTTCTCTTTGCACTTGAGGAGATTGAGGATAGAATCACATATTAAACAAGATTAATCAAAACTAACTAATCAAGGATCTAAGATGGTTTTTAAAGAAACTGTGCAAAAAGGGTTGAAAGAAAACCTGGAAATGATCCACTATTTATAGGAAAACATTGCAACGGTAAAAAAGACCCGCGGTTCCTTATCTCTACCAGCGCTACCTTATCAATAAGGAACCACGGGTTCCTTTAAGGAACCTCCGTGTCGGAGTCCGTGCAAATTTGTCCTTTAGTGGGGATATGCCGTCTAGGGTAGTTTATACCCTCAAAGGATATTCCTTTGGCATATGGAATATGCCAAATTCAAATTTCCATTTTCTTTTTAATAAAACATTTTCTTAAAAATAAAGTTAATTAAAATCTTTTGTCACATTTGATTAAAATGTGAGTTTTAAGAAAATATTAATCCTTGATCACTTAGTTAGGTTAATGACATGTTTGTACATGCCTTGAGTGATTCATGCCGAATGCGGTCTTGGAGGTGTCGAGAGAAGTATACAAATGTATTCTTGAGTGATTACGAGTACCTTAACATTTTACATAATGTATTGAGAATTATACGTTTGTCATCAACAAAACACAAAGAGATTATATCGACAAAGCATCGTAATGTTTGCACTAACAATCTCCCCCTTTTTGATGATGACAAACAAGTAAATTGCAACACATATTAAAATGCATAAGTTACTCGTTTACACTTACTTCTCCCCCTTTTGTCGAATCAAAAAGGTAGTCAACATCTTGAAGAAGAGAAGAATCAACGTCGAGAGAGCACACATCCAAAGTGGTAGTCATCGATAGCACGTCCTTTGAAGAGGAGAAGAATTAACGTCACACGAGCTTGCATCCAAAAGGTAGATCATCACTAGTGGTCGACGGTTGAGAGGCGAGAATCCAAACCATAAACCCATCATCCAAAGATATTGAGCTTGCATCATCCTAGTGAAGTCTTCAATCACCATAGGTTAACTAACTCCATGCATAATAAAATGCTTATCTTCAAGATTCCAAAATTCATTACTAGCAAGATATTCGATGAATGATCGCAAATGTAATGACTTGAACTCTTTCAAATGCTCCCCCTTGATATGAGCTCCCCCTTGCTTGAGACACCAACAAAGCAAGAATAGTGACGAGCTACAAAAATGGGTTAGAAGTGTCCTACAAAACAAGGTTAGTAGACAAGAGCATATATAAAAAGAGGATGATAAACATGTCGTTTGCACAAACAATGACAAGCATTGAAGAAAGAAGTGTGTACGCGATGATATCAACAAAAAATAAATAAATAAAGGAGAGGATTGTGACAAGATCAATTCACAATTGTTGGAATAGAGATAGAAAAGAAACATCCATACCAGTTGTAATGATAATATGTCAAAGGGTAAAAAGCTTAGAATTTTTGGAATCACCCAAGAAAATTCAAGATTTAACCATCAACTCTAAAAAAAAACAAGGAGAGGATTTTGAGGAAATCAATTCAAAATTGTTGGAATATAGGTAGAAAAGAAACATCCAAGAATTTGAAGATATCATCTCAAGGGGTTAAAAACTTAGAATTGATGGAATCACCCATACTAATTGTAAATTTTAACCGCAATCAACTCTCAAAAATAGGAACAAAAATATCTCAACCTAGAGACATTTTTGACCAAAAAAAAAGGAAAACCAAAAGCGGATAAATCGACGCTTTAATAAAAAAACGGGATATAGGACATTATAGGCAAAAATGCGTATGAATGTCGACACCAAATGGTGTTTAGCATACGATAACTACATGCTCAAAGTTTCGTAGCTCTTCTCAATCATTATGGATGTTCAAAGAACAATTACATGATGAGGAAAGGGTAAGGCTCGACTCAACTTAGTTTAGAAAGACTAGAAGAAAGAGACTCGACTTAGAAGAGCATGATTAAAATGAATTGAGAGAGACTCAACAAAGAAGTTAAGGATAACTTCACAAAATAATTAATGAATACTATACCTTAGAAGGTGATAGCAAAATCTCGAAAGAAAATGAGAGAAGAAACTCAAAAGAAGCTCAAGAAGACATGAAGAGTGATACACGATTTTTATGTGGGTTCTATTTTACTCTCGGAATCCTCTTGAATTGATCTAGGCTTTAAGTGGAATGATTGTTCTTGGTTACTAAATAAAGGGTTTGGTTTTCTAATCTAATAAAAAGTGGAAATGAAAATTTAAATCAAAGATAATTAATTTAATGATGATTAATAAAAACTTGAATTTAAATTAGAATTAAGATTAAAATAAAATTAAAATTAAAATAAGGAAACAGTAAAGAAATAGTAAAGAAACAGTAAAACTTTAAAATACCCAAAAGATAACTGATTCGGAAGTTACTGTTCATTCGGAAGTTGAGCTTCATTCGGAACTTTGTGCTTGGTTCGGAACTTTTGGACTCATCCGGAACTTACTGATTCGGAAGTTCTCTATGTTCCGATTCGGAACTTTTGGCAAAAAATCGGTTCGGAACTTATGCCTTGGTTCGGAACTTATGGATTGGTTCAGAACTTTTAATTTGGTTCGGAAGTTATGGATTGGTTCGGAAGTTATGGATTGGTTCAGAACTCTTAGCTTGGTTCGGAACTTTTAGATTGGTTCGGAACTTTTTATAGGTAAACTCATTCGGAACTTTTAACTGACTCGGAACTTTTGAAAACAAAACTCATTCGGAAGTTACTGTTCATTCATTCGGAACTTCTGGGAAACCCAGATACAGAAACTATACCGAAGAACAAGGAAACACGATTTTGATCCAAAAATCACCAAGTTTTTCACCAAAAACTTAAATAAATCAATCACAAAGCATCTACTAACCATAAACTACTAATCCCATCAACAAAAACACAAATCCCAACAACTTTTGAAGATCAAAGCAAGAAAATAAAAACTTAAAAACTTGAAGATAAAGATGATGATGAACAAGATAAAATGGAAAGATTAAACAAGAACTTTGTATTGAATGATTAATGTTTTGACAAGATAAATCAAAGATTAAAATTACAAGATTGGAAGAACAAAGATTAAAATCACCAATCATCCTAGCGGTGATGGTGATGGAACGAACAAGAAAGGAGAAAAAAGGGAAGGAGAGAAAACTCCAGACTCACTAGCTAAAATGTGTGAGGGGGCTCCTTTTATAGGCTTGTCTTTTGGTTGGTGAGTGGGCTTTCTCCCGTTCTTCTTGTCTTTTCGTCTTTTCAGAAAAGTTTCCGTTTTCGATTCTGATTCGGGATTTGTCGTCGATTAAATTCAACTCGTCTTTAAATTTCTTCGTTTAATAGACTTGAGTTTCTTCGACTTATATAAATCTTCCATCTTTGGTCCTTTTCTTCGATAAATCTTCGAATAGGCCCAGTGACTTCAGTTCTTTTGCATCTCTTGGACAATAGACTTTATCTCGAGTCTTTTTCTTCAGTAAAACCCGTACAATCCCATGTTTTCTTCAATATTCATCCGGTTGGCTCTGAAAACACAATAAACACAAAAACCACGCATAATTCCAAACAAATGATATTAAATACGTGTTTTGGTCTCGTTTTAGCCCGAATTAAGTGGTAAAAGGGTGGGTGTTTACACACCTATCAAATCCCCTACACTTAACCATTGCCATGCCCTCATGCAATGCTTAGTGATAAAGCAATTTTACACTTTTCTCATAATTAATCAACCTTGGCCTTATTTAAATTCTACTAAACAAAAATTAAAGAAATAAAACTTTAAAGGTAACAAAGGGATAGAAAACTATTTTCACTTGAAAATAGCTACATGGAAATAACTTGCAAAGAAATCGATGACTTACATTAGGACTTTGGTGCTGCGAAGATTTATCACCCTCAAGTTTCACGTTCCCCAAACTAAGCTTAAAAACGAGATCATTGTTATTATAAGTTAGCAATTCAGACACTTACACACATGGCTTAATTAAATGCTTAAACTCCTTTATTCCTAGGTGTATCTCTTATATTTTATTTTTGTCTTAGAATGATCATGAAGATGCATTTTTGGACTTATTTCGATAGTTATTTAGGCTGAAAGCAAAGTGGGACGATTTGATCAATAGTTAACTAAAGGACAAAATCTCTTAAAACTGCTTCTCGGGATATCAAAAAGTTCATATCTTGGCATAACTTGGTTCACGATTTGAGACCTTTCTCGGGCCGATATTTGGCATGTACTTCATACTTCATATCTTCGAGAGACGTTCTTGAGGTAATGGTCTTCTCATCATAATAGAGTTTCTTCACTTGGAGACTTTTGAGGGGTACTCCAACTTTGTTGACCACGACTTCATGATTATTTCTTCAATCTCTAATTGGGATTTTGAGATACAACGATCCGCCTCCTTTTCGGACTTGGATCTATTTATCCTCATACCTTGTTAGGGTCTTTTCGGATAGACTTCTCCATGATCTTTATGGGAGTTGATTGCTTTTCATCGTGAGTCTTGATCCTTCATATTGATCTTAGGAATAATGCTTTTCACATCACTTGGATCTTCAGCAATAAAATTGAATCCTCATGCCTTGTTAGGGCCTTTTCGGACTCGCCAATCTTCGCGCCCCGCTTCATAAGTTATGCCTTGGCTATGAACTCTTATCATTACCGAGCAACTTTTAAACGATCTTGGGCTAGAAGCTAAGTAACTTTTCAAATCGTACGACCTTACTTATTGCAGATAAATTATTAACAAGTGATGGGAGAATAGGCAAATAATTACACCAAATGAGCTTGTGCAAGAATACCGACTTATAATTGACTCTATCATTTCTCGTCCTCCACAATTTAAAATCTCAAGTAATGAGACTCGTGGACACTTAGCCTAATAAACCAATTAAGGTCTACATGGTTAAGGATACTAGCTAGAATAAACTTGCATAAGTCTATTCGGGTTGAGTCAAAATAAACGCAACGGGCCTAATATGTCAAAGACTTCTAAACTAGCTACACCACTTTATTGCGGGATATATACATATGAAAGCAACGATAAAAAATTTAAAAATTACGACTAAATGGCCAAAGTTAATAAAAAATTTGAAAAATGTTGAAAAATAGGATTTTCTGGTTAAATGAAGGCATTTTCATGGAAAATTCCACTTAAAACTTCGATAGAAGTCCCCCCTACACTTAAGATAAACATTGTCCTCAATGTTTAAGCATGTGGGAAAAATTTCCCCTACACTTATGACATTGTGCACGTTGGTTAACTCAAGTTAAGGAAGAGACGACTAAAGTGATCAATTTTAAATGTGAGTATGAAGAAAATTGAATCACGATAGTTGAGAGATAGAACCGGATTTCGGATAACACGGGAGCACGGTTCTTCAAAGATTCCAAGAGTGCACTTATCCCTGTAATCACACCACACAAAGACAAACACGTATAGAAGTCCCCCTACACTTAGGGGATTAAAACATAAAAGGATAGATACTCGGGCTGCCTCCCGAGGAGCGCTTGTTTTTTATAACCGAGTCACGAGCCTGACTCGACCCAAAATTAGTTCGTGGGGAACGTGGTGAGGGATGGAATCACCTCCTGAGAGGTGTCCTCACCGAAGTACAACTTCACTCGTTGGCCATTCACCTTAAAATTTGGTCCATCAGGTTGAGCGAGCTCGAGAGTACCATATGGAAAAATTTGGGCAATGGTGAATGGGCCGGACCAACGAGATTTTAGCTTGCCCGAAAAGATTTTCAACCGAGAGTTAAAAAGTAAGACTTTGTCTCCAACATGGAACTCTCAGTTTTTGATCTTGGAGTCGTGAATGAGCTTAGTTCTTTCCTTATAGATTAAAGAATTTTCATAAGCCTCATTCCGAAGTTCATTCAGCTCATTGAGTTGGATCTTGCGTAGGTCACCGGCTTTGTTTATATCAAAATTAGCCCACTTCAAGGCCCAATAAGCCTTGTGCTCCAACTGAATAGGGAGGTGGCACGCTTTCTCGTACACAAGACGATAAGGCGTACAGCCGATCGGGGTCTTGTAAGCAGTTCGGAAAGCCCACAAAGCATCATCAAGTTTATCAGCCCATGAGGCACGATGCTCTCCCACGGTTCTTTCCAGAATTCGCTTAAGACCTCGGTTGGATATTTCAGCCTGGCCATTAGTTTGTGGGTGGTAGGCTGTGGAAAGACGATGGTTTACACCGTACTTAGCCATGACTCTTGCGAATTGGTCATTGCAAAAATGAGTCCCACGATCACTAATAATAGCACGAGGCACACCGAATCTAGCGAAAAGAGCTTTCAGAAAGTTACAAACCACCCTTGCGTCATTAGTAGGTAAAGCTTTGGCTTCAACCCACTTTGAAACGTAGTCAACGGCTACAAGGATGTATTTGTTTCCTTTAGAAGAAGGGAATGGCCCCATAAAGTCGATACCCCAAACATCAAAGATTTCACATTCTTGTATGAAATTTTGAGGCATCTCATCTTTATGTGTGATCTTGCCTTGTTTTTGGCAAACATCACATCTTTTAACCATATCGTGAGCGTCACGATATATGGAGGGCCAATAAAATCCCGAATCAAACACTTTTTTAGCGGTGTAGTTGGGACCAAAGTGACCACCGGTGGGTCCTTTGTGGCAAGCATCAAGAATTTCAGACGCTGCCGGTCCATCAACACATCGGCGAATAATCAGGTCGGCACATTGTTTGAATAGGTAAGGGTCGTCCCAAAAATAAGTCTTGATGTCGGTGAAGAACTTTTTCTTTTGTTGGGACGTGAACCCTTCCTTGAGAATTCCACCCGCCAAGTAGTTTGCAAAGTCCGCAAACCACGGGGTTTCATTCGGCTTCGAGTTTATAGACATTAAGGTCTCCAAGGGAAAAGAATCATTGATTTCTTTGGTCGGATGATCCCCTTGGTAAGGATCCTCAAGTCTGCTGAGATGGTCCGCGGCTAGGTTTTCAGCTCCTTTTTATCGCGAATTTCGATTTTAAATTCCTGGAGCAGTAAAACCCAGCGAAGAAGTCTTGGTTTGGAATCTTGCTTTGTCAATAAGTACTTCAACGCGGAATGATCGGTATACACAATGGTGGTAGAGAGGATAAGATAGGGGCGAAATTTTTCAAAAGCATAGACAACAGCTAAAAGCTCTTTTTCGGTTGTCGTATAATGCAATTGTGCCCCTGTCATTGTCTTGCTAGCGTAATGGATCGGTTGGAAGTGTTTGTTCACTCTTTGTCCAAGAACCGCTCCAATAGCAAAATCGCTAGCATCACACATCAACTCAAAGGGCAGCTCCCAATTAGGGGTAACCAAGACAGGTGCCTTAGTGAGCTTATCCTTAAGCGAGTTGAAGGCTTCAAGACACTCTTTGGAGAAGATAAAAGGCGTATCTTTTTCCAAGAGGTGGGTCATCGGGCGAGCGATTTGAGAAAAATCTTTGATGAATCGACGGTAAAAGCCCGCATGACCCAGGAAACTTCTCACACCCTTCACGGTTGAAGGTGGAGGCAACTTTACGATAACATCGACTTTAGCGCGGTCAACTTCAAGACCGGCTTTCGAGATCTTATGTCCAAGCACGACGCCTTCTTTTACCATAAAATGGCATTTTTCCCAATTCAGAACTAGGCGAGTGTCTTCGCACCGCTTGAGAATACGTTCCAAATTGGCAAGGCAAGAAGAGAAAGAATCCCCGAAGACCGAGAAATCATCCATGAAGACTTCCATGGTTTGTTCAACCATGTCATGGAAGATAACTAACATGCACCTTTGGAAAGTCCCGGGCGCATTACATAAGCCAAAAGGCATTCTTTTGTAAGCAAATGTGCCATAGGGACAAGTGAATGTAGTCTTCTCTTGATCTTGGGGATCGATGGGTATTTGGAAATAACCCGAGAAACCATCAAGAAAGCAGTAATATTCATTACCTGCTAAGCGTTCAAGCATTTGGTCCATAAAAGGTAGAGGGAAATAATCCTTTCTCGTGGCATCATTGAGTTTGCGGTAGTCTATACAAACTCTCCACCCAGTAACGAGACGAGTAGGAATCAACTCGTTGTGTTCATTGGGAACAACGGTTATTCCGCCCTTCTTGGGCACACAATGGATTGGACTAACCCATGGTGAATCCGAAATAGGGTAAATCATACCCGCATCAAGAAGTTTGAGAACCTCTGTTTTGATGACTTCATGGATTTTTGGATTCACCCTTCGTTGGCTTTGAATCGTGGGCTTAAAGTCGTCCTCCATGAGAATTTTGTGTGTGCAGAAGTGAGGATCAATTCCACGAATATCCGAAATCTTCCAAGCAATAGCCTTCTTATGATCTTTCAACACGGCGACAAGTCGGGCTTTCTCTTCATCCTTCAAATCCTTAGCAATGATGACTGGCGACTTCTTCTCTTCTTCGAGGAATACATACTCAAGATGGGGCGGCAACTCCTTAAGTTCCAAATCCGGAGGATTTTCGACGTGAGGCGTATTCGAAGTCGGAGTATCGATAGCAATGACAGTGGGAGATGTAGGAGAAGGATTGTCTTTTTTAAGAAGGTTAGTAATGAAGCTGAGATCTTCATCCCAATTGGTAAAAGAATCGTCATTGTGTAAATTCACATCTCCGATGGTGGCTTCCAAATCTTTCCAAAGGAAATCACTTTCTCCAAATAGAGATAGTGATGAGTCGATAGAGGAAACGGTCTCAACATGGGAAAGAGAGGTAGGAATATTTTTACAAGCATCTTTGAAATGTTCTTCACAAGCCTCATCAAGAACGTCAATACAATTAACACTCTCGTAAGAATAAGGCTGTTTAGAAAGCTTTCCCATGTTGAAGACTACTTTATCGTCACCCACTCTCATGATAAGCTCACCAGCTTCAACATCGATGAGAGTGCGACCGGTCCTCAAGAATGGACGACCAACAATGAGTGGCACACGGGGGTCCATCTCGTAGTCGACGACAACAAAATCAGCAGGGAAGGTGAATTTGTCGACTCCGACAATGACGTCTTTGGCTATCCCCACTGGATAAGCAACCGTACGGTTAGCTAATTCCAAAGTCATTTTGGTGGGGACTAGCTCTGGGAGAGATAATTGCTTCCAAACACTTAGAGGCATGAGATTAATACTGGCACCTAGATCGGCTAGGGCCATGCAATTCTCTACTCCCGGGAAATTGCAAGGGATAAGAAAATGACCCGGATCACCAAGCTTGGTTGGCAATTTCCTTAAGAGTACTGCAGAGCAGTTCTCATTAAGTTGGGTGTTGGCAATATCGAGGAGCTTTTCCTTGTCGCACAGAAGATCTTTAAACATTTTCGCGTACTTTGGCATGTGAGCGAGAGCCTCAGCGAAGGAGATATTGAAATTCAATTGTTTGAACATTTTAAGGAAGTTCGAAACCTGAATATCATCCTTGCTCTTTTGCTTCTCTTTCCTCAACCTAGATGGATAAGGTATATTGGATGAAGAAGAAGGCTTTAGGGGAATAGGATCACTCACAACCACGGGTGGAGGAGGGGTAGAAGGAAGAGGTGGAGAAATTGGGGAAG
This sequence comes from Glebionis coronaria, assembly GCA_025667525.1. Lineage (NCBI taxonomy): Eukaryota > Viridiplantae > Streptophyta > Magnoliopsida > Asterales > Asteraceae > Glebionis > Glebionis coronaria. The sequence goes on from CM046874.1 coordinate 550,611,219, forward strand.
GAGAAGGGTGAGGAATAGGAGCAGGTGACTTGTTCTCCTTAGTCACAACCACCGGTGGAGGTATAGGAAGCTCGGGTTCCTTGGTACCTTTACCACTTCGAGTAGTGATTGCTTTCATCTCCCCTCTTGGGTTCGCAACGGTGTTACTCGGAAGAGTACCCGAAGAAGAGGGTTGATTACCTTGGAAGAAACTAGCCATCATGTTCCTCAGATCATTAGTTTGGGTATCCAACGTGTTTCTCATGTCAGCTCGCAAATCGTTTCCTTGCTTGACCAAGTCTGCTTTTAAATTGCGCACTTCCTCTTGGAGATTTCCCACTATCACATCATTGGTTCTCATGCAGGTTTCAACCTCTTGGTGTAATGCAGTGGTGGTTTGGTTGGGAGGAGCATTGTATGCAGGTGGTTGGTAAGCAGGTTGTTGGTAGACTTGATTGTTACGTTGAGGTGGTTATTGCTGCTTGTGAGGAGGGATGTATGGTTGTCGAGGTTGTTGTTGTTGAGGAGGGCGATTAAGGTTTTGTTGTTGGTTTGGGTTGGTTGGAGGGAAACCAGGTGGTGAAAGATAGTTGTTGGATCGATAGCTAAGCAAGTTACGGTCACCTTGAGGTCTGGCTTGATAAGCAGGTTGAGGATAGGTGCCATATGCCGCATTCACATTCTCAGCAGGGTAATCTTGGGTGGCGGTACAAGTTGTGTAAGAGTGAGGACCACCGCATATCTCACAAGGTTGGTTGACAACGTTCACTTGAGCGTTTTTGGCGTTGTTGCTGTTGTTGTTGCTGACGGTGTGGGTAACAAGCGATTCAAGAAGCGTAGTGATTTTGTCCAATCGCTTGTCGCTGTCATTAGTGCTAGCACTAGCGACATTGGTCCGAACACTCTTGGTTTGCACACGAGATTTATTCTCAATGATGTCCCAAGCAGCATTGGAAGTCTTAGCCAATAGATTACCCCCCGAGGCACTGTTCAGTGAATCTTGGTCACTCATGCTTAAACCATTGTAAAAAGTATTGATTTGATGTACTTTGGTAAAACCATGTTGTGGGCATTTTCTTAAAAGATCTTTAAAGCGATCCCAAGATTCACTGAATGACTCATCGTACTTTTGTTCAAAATTTATGATCTCATTCCGCAAAGCGGTAGTACGAGAGGGTGGGAAAAAGTAATTTATAAACTTTGTTTCCAAATCCGTCCACGAGAGAATACTCTGTGGCGGTTCCTTAGCAAGCCAATGCCGGGCTTGTCCCTCTAAAGAAAAGGGAAAAAGTTGTAACCTTATAACCTCTTGTGGAACACCATTGAACTTGACCGTGTTGGTGAGTTGCAAGAATCTCTTTATATGGTCATGTGGATCATCAATGGTTCGTCCCAAGAACGGTTGAGCGGAGACCATCTGGATAAAGCCTGATTTTAGCTCGAAATTGTTGGCGGAAATTGGAGGTATGACAATTGGATCCGTGTTGCCATCGACATGAGCTTGCAGCAATTCAATCATTGGGCGGTTATCCGGAAGGGGCTCATTGTTGTTGTTATTATTCATGTTGTTGTTGTTATTGTTGTTTGGAGGTGGTACACCGGCCATGTCTAAGTGATCGAGAGGCTCGGGCTCTTGATATGACGTGGATCGAGTGCGCATACACCTGCAAAAGAACGAACAAAGAAAAGCAGAGCAAAAATATTTTTGGTTTTTATGTTTTTTTAATTTTTTTTTAATTTTTTTTTTAAAATTTTATATTTTTTAGTTGTTTTTGAAGATTTTCTTGAAAAAGTAACGTTCACGGGGAACGGATCCCAAAATCCAAGTTCTCACAAAAAACTTTTGATCTTAACGAGAAGAGCCGGCAGCGGCGCCATTTGATACACGATTTTTATGTGGGTTCTATTTTACTCTCGGAATCCTCTCGAATTGATCTAGGCTTTAAGTGGAATGATTGTTCTTGGTTACTAAATAAAGGGTTTGGTTTTCTAATCTAATAAAAAGTGGAAATGAAAATTTAAATCAAAGATAATTAATTTAATGATGATTAATAAAAACTTGAATTTAAATTAGAATTAAGATTAAAATAAAATTAAAATTAAAATAAGGAAACAGTAAAGAAATAGTAAAGAAACAGTAAAACTTTAAAATACCCAAAAGATAACTGATTCGGAAGTTACTGTTCATTCGGAAGTTGAGCTTCATTCGGAACTTTGTGCTTGGTTCGGAACTTTTGGACTCATCCGGAACTTACTGATTCGGAAGTTCTCTATGTTCCGATTCGGAACTTTTGGTAAAAAATCGGTTCGGAACTTATGCCTTGGTTCGGAACTTATGGATTGGTTCGGAACTTTTAATTTGGTTCGGAAGTTATGGATTGGTTCAGAAGTTATGGATTGGTTCGGAACTCTTAGCTTGGTTCGGAACTTTTAGATTGGTTCGGAACTTTTTATAGGTAAACTCATTCGGAACTTTTAACTGACTCGGAACTTTTGAAAACAAAACTCATTCGGAAGTTACTGTTTATTCATTCGGAACTTCTGGGAAACCCAGATACAGAAACTATACCGAAGAACAAGGAAACACGATTTTGATCCAAAAATCACCAAGTTTTTCACCAAAAACTTAAATAAATCAATCACAAAGCATCTACTAACCATAAACTACTAATCCCATCAACAAAAACACAAATCCCAACAACTTTTGAAGATCAAAGCAAGAAAATAAAAACTTAAAAACTTGAAGATAAAGATGATGATGAACAAGATAAAATGGAAAGATTAAACAAGAACTTCGTATTGAATGATTAATGTTTTGACAAGATAAATCAAAGATTAAAATTACAAGATTGGAAGAACAAAGATTAAAATCACCAATCACCCTAGTGGTGATGGTGATGGAACGAACAAGAAAGGAGAAAAAAAGGAAGGAGAGAAAACTCCAGACTCACTAGCTAAAATGTGTGAGGGGGCTCCTTTTATAGGCTTGTCTTTTGGTTGGTGAGTGGGCTTTCTCCCGTTCTTCTTGTCTTTTCGTCTTTTCAGAAAAGTTTCCGTTTTCGATTCTGATTCGGGATTTGTCGTCGATTAAATTCAACTCGTCTTTAAATTTCTTCGTTTAATAGACTTGAGTTTCTTCGACTTATATAAATCTTCCATGTTTGGTCCTTTTCTTCGATAAATCTTCGAATAGGCCTAGTGACTTCAATTCTTTTGCATCTCTTGGACAATAGACTTTATCTCGAGTATTTTTCTTCAGTAAAACCCGTACAATCCCATGTTTTCTTCAATATTCATCCGGTTGGCTCTGAAAACACAATAAACACAAAAACCACGCATAATTCCAAACAAATGATATTAAATACGTGTTTTGGTCTCGTTTTAGCCCGAATTAAGTGGTAAAAGGATGGGTGTTTACACACCTATCAAAGAGTTAGTACAAAATCTAACACATAATCAAGTAAGCACATAGGATAATTCATGCAATGCCTTATGAAGTCTACAATAAGCCAATGTAGAGAAGGTGTGCAATTAACACATATGGCATGCACGAAACCATATTACTTAAAAAGAGAAGACTAAGTAAAACATGTTAGCACGTAGCATTTAAGGACATGCATGAGTTAGACACATCTAAGAGATATTATATCGGAATTGCTTGACAAAGACAAAACCTTTATAATAAGCATGCATTCATTAACTAATCAATTAAGCATATAACAAACGGATAAGTAAGAAGATATATAAGCAAGTAGCATACAAGCAAGTCATCTATCTAGATATCACAAATCAAGCTACATGTAATGTAAATCTCCAAGAAGATTCCTAATTCTTATTAGTTTAAGAAAAGGACTCAAAATAAGAGAAAAGAAAAAACATAATAGCAACAAGATCCAAGACTCAAAGAAAAATCATTTTGAAAAACATGAAAGGAAATACAAGAGAATAAAAATCATACAAAGATGTATAAAAAAATAAACAAGCCTAAAACTTAAGCATAATTTTAATCTTAGTTACACTAGAATCCTAAGATTTGCTTAAATTAGATGTCTTAGCAATAAGCAATCCACATACTTAAATGAAAGACAAGGGTGGTGGCGGAATTTGGTGGGGTGAAAGGTGAAGTCACCAAGGGTTCAACAAAGTCATTCATAATGGGAATGCTTTGGATGGGTGATGGTTGGGTAGTCACATCCAAGGGAGTACTTAGAGTGAAGGGTGAGGTTAGCTCATTCATTCTAGATTGGAATGAAGAGGAGGTAGAACCATGTGAATGGTTGGTACCATGGGTTGAGGTAGTCTTGCATGGAGCAAGAGGTGGTGAGGGTGATGAAGAGATGAAAATTGGAACAATCTCATTCTTGGGTGTGTGAAAGGGTGAAGAGTTAAGTTTTGGTAACTTAATCTTAATTTTGAGGTGCCTCTTTGAAGAGGAGGTTTTGGATGAATTGGAGGTTATTGTAGAACATGTTAGTAATGGGTTTAAAAGGGTGAGTGGATGATCCAAACTAGTAAAGGGTTAAAAAGGGAAAGCCCAAGATATTTTGGGAGTGATCAAAGGTTTGAAACAAAGATTCCAAAGAGTGTTAGAACAATTGGGAAGTTTCAGAAAACCCGAATTTGAGAGCTTCTGCCCGTGGTTCTTTATCTCCACCGGCGGTTCCATATTGATATGGAGCCGCGGTCTATTTAAAGAACCGCCTACAGAGGCTAGGTTTAGGTGGTGAAGGAGGATTTTCCAATTCAGCAAATCCTAATGTTCTAGTCTAACTTATCATAAAGTCATGCTTAAGAGCAATAAAAACTAGAACACACACAAATGTAAGACACATAGGTTCAATTAGCACGTAAGAGGAAAGCTAAGAAAAACCTAATGGCTACAAAAGAAAAAGACTCCTAATGACATACAAAGTTCATCAAAGTAAACTATCATTAGTCATATATAGGAAGAGCCATTTAATCATTTTATAGAATGAGTATGAGACTATCACTAGAGGTGCTCAATTAAGGCTAAACACGACCGTTTTTACGAGTTATACACCAACTCAACTTCCCACATGGAAGTAATTAAACCGTTAGGTCAAGTTAAGATCCTAGTGCATAAATTCTCTAGTAGTCATTCTCAAGTTAGACAAAATATAATTCCAACATTTTCCTAATAAAGTTTAGTAAGGATGAAACTTGCATGGCGACACAATGCATGACCTAATGAGGGTTAAGAATGCACCATTGCATATCTTGACAAAAGAGTCTAGTTAAGGTTAATTACCTTAATATATCTTGAGGCCAATAACATTGAATTGTACAAACCAAGTTTACACAATTTGTTAGAACACTCTTGATTGGTCTTTCGGAAATGACACATTTATAAATTGCATAGCAATGTAAATTACTTGAGTATATCGGATGAAACATCCAAGTTATCAAACCGACTCTATTGTGCATTATAAGTAATTATTAAACAAAATATGTCTAACAATTTGAACAAGTAGATTCAATATAACACCATCAACACAAGTGTGAGTTATGATCTGATGTATATTATTAATAAACCACATTCATGTCTACACTAAAAAACATGTCAATTAGATTCGATAATGATACCAATCATAGTTTGAATAATGCATTGATATTTAATCGAAATCTTTCTTGATTCCCACAAACACTCTTTTAAGAGAAAATAGCTAAGATTTTCAAAGGGTGTTTCATGTTTTATAGTGAGACATTTATCTACTTGAACTAATAACACAATGATCGAGTAAGACTTTAACACCCCCAAATTTACACGCAGCGGAATACATCTTTGGGTGCTAAACAATGATACAACAACACATAATTTATAAAGAACGACTCGAAAAGAGACGTTTCAGATTTATCGTTCCTAAAACATTTGTCAAAGTAGCGTAGTCCCAAGTAATCGTTACCAAAAGATAAGTTAAACCAACATATTGGTTTGTTTTAAAAATGGAACGATAAATAAATCAAAGAGTTTGAACAATAAAAGCAGTGCACAACTTCATTCCCCGTGACCTCCAAGCTTCCACTTCTTGATTACCTGAAATACATGTGAGTAAAACAATCAGCAAAAATGCCGAGTGAATCTATAGGTTTATGTAATCAATTTGAACACAAGCAAAGATTATAAGTTTGTGGCATGCTTATAAGCATCAAATAATAATTTGCATCAACAATGATAATTGTATATATCATAAATTGCAATAAGCTCATGGAACCGATCCCTTAGACACTCCCATATCAGTCAAATAAGACGAGAGATTTATTAATTGTCGGTTACCTCCAGATTATTGGTACATTGCCGTATACCTGACTTCTCAATACAATATGCTCAAACAGTGTGGAGGTCGGGCCTAAGCTTCTATGACAAGTCCACAAAAACTGAACCGAGGCGGCTTCCCCCATAGATCTATTAATTGTACTAGCGGTCAACCCATCATAGGTTAATTAACGGTCCATAATTGAGGTTTTAACAAAGGCAATCACTTAATGCAATTTAAAAGAAACCACGGGTCCATTCATAGAGGGACAAAGCATACCATAAAAATCTTGGTTTCTATGTTTATAAAAACATGTATTCCCCCTCGCGGGTTTAAAATCATTTAATAACTAGTATAAAGCGAGGCTATAGACTCACGTTGATAATGAAAGGCGGATTATCGGCTACGGGCGTGCTTCGGTCACGGAAACCTATATAAATAATAATCGGTCTTAGACTCTTGTCCAATGACTTTTATCAAAATAACAATATACATATGATGATTTTGTACATATGATGATGATCAAGTGGGTTTATATATCCTTGTTTACTCATTTTAGTGTTTACGTTTTGGTAACTTTTTACTAGTTTACTAGTTTTACCTACTTACCTATTTTAAGTCCAATAAGCTTAGTATAAGTTCTTTAACTTGTTTTGATCCATTTTGTACCTATATTATCAGTATCTATACTTTCCATGTTGGGCCCAAATGGGTTAATCCCAATAAGTTCTTTTTATAAGTGTTTATCTTATTTAGTCCAATTATTAGTCCAATATGCTTAGTTAGCTCGTTAATGTCCGTATGTCCTATAGTTCGGGTTTTATTGGTTTTTACTTGTATTAGTTACTTATATATCAGTATATGACTTTTAAAAACTTTACATTAGACGGGTTTTATCGTCTAAGTTTTAATTGGCGAAAAACGTTAATTTTACGGTAATAGCCGAAAAAGTCGTAAAAATCAAGTTTATAGTTTTTATTACTTATAAGTATTATTCCACTACCATTTATATAATTTATCCATTTAATTAAACTTTTACATATTTATATAAATAAGTTTCATAAGTTAGTGGGTTTTTATTTTACATTTATACAATAAAATGTGAGTGCTTATATAATAATAATAAACATTAATTCTTAAAATCTGATTTTTATCTTCATGTTCACCATTTTTACCATATCTAGAGTTCTATAATGAATTTGAAGCTCATTTTTGGGTGACACGTTCTTCATATTATGTGCTACATTTAACTTAGTTATAGCTACTGCTCATTTAAGTTCATCTTGCCTTAACAGTCCCTACAAAACTGCTTATTCAGATTAGAACACCTAACTTGTTTTGATCATATCTCACTCATTATATTGATTCCATTGCATGACCAACTCTCACATGTGTATAACATCTTGTACTTACTGTAAATGGATCATACCATGCAAGTTTATCAGTTCAAGTTTTAGTTATATACTGTTTTTATACAGCCAACTAAATAATCATGATTTTAGCCTTATTTCTCATGGTTATTAACATTTTTAAGCATATTTATCAACACTTGATCCCTACACAACATTTTTATCATCATATATACATCATATACATATAAAAAATAAAGAAAATACATTTGTTATTTACAAAAATAACAAGAGAAAATGGAGAGGATGATCTTCTTTACCAACCAAGTGTATTTCTTGTTTTTGGAAGACAAGAACTAGATGAACACCACAAGTAACTCCAAGATCATCAAACACCAAGAACATAAGTTGGGAAATCAGCCCTAGGACACAAGCAAATCACCTCCAATGTTGTTAATATGGCCACCAAATGATCAAGGCTTCAAGATAACTCTATGATAGAGCTAGTAAACATGTATTTCATGGCTAGAAAAGATCAAAAGGGGTGTTTGTAGCTTGAAAGTGGAAGGCAAGGGTGGAGTATTTGAGAGGATTTGTGTTGGTTTGCATGTAAGTAAAATGGTGTGTGTGAAAGTTGCTAGTGGTTTTGACTAGGTAGTGGAATGAGTAGCTTAAGGTGTAAGCTTGGCTTACACATGTAAACACTTAGCTAACATGATGCCACATAAGGTTGTGGTGTCATGTTGGTGCCATCCAAACTAGCTAGTGGGGTGGGATAATGTATTTTGTCCCACCTCACTAATTTACGGGTATCCCTCGATTCTAGTTTTCTCGATTTGCGTGCCCTCAGGTCGTTTCACGAAAAATGTTTTTATAAATTATGAATCAACGTCACAAAACGAATCCAATAAAAATTGTCTCATCAGAAACGGAGTTCAAAAACGTAAATACGTAATCCTAAGGTTTCCGGTTTAGTCGTAAAGGACGCTAAGTTATGCACGTAAGCCCAAATTTAAATCCGTAAATTGTGAGTTCATCAACCAACACAAAAATAAGTTTCAAAATATTATACGATATAAAATTTTTGGCATCAGTCGGTATCGCGATCACTAGTAGTCCTCGTTGCTCGTCAAAATATTAAAATATAATATTTAATATCAGTTTCAACTTAAACCGTTAAACATAATAATATTTAACGTTTTAAAATACTTCAAAATAATTGAAAATAGAATTAAATTATGACCTTATTTTTACGGGTTTTACATCCTCACCACCTTAAGGGAGCGACGTCCCGGCGCTCAACTCGCCTCACTTTCGCCAACGCGCATTAAAGTCTCAATAAATATCGTCGTTGAAAGTCATAAAGATATTACATAATATGTGTTCTACATGATCGGACGTCATCGGATGATGCCGTCTCAAGTTCTCACAACTTACGATCATTTGACTAGATCACATACCACATAAGTACATAAAAATAAAATGTCGAACAATAACATCAAGTATAGATTTCCATCGTTAATCATCGAGAAAACCTTGAACGAACCCTTGATAATAACCACTTGATCTCCAGAGTCTTTCCACTTGCGGTGTCGGCTTCAACATACTCCTCGAGGTTGTAACGAATTTATTAACTCCATTCATTAAGAGATTCGGTCCTCCATCATTCTACAAGTACACGCATAAATCCTGGTGACACTTATCGTTTCTTCTTATACACTGCTTCCCGAGATTCATTTTAAACTCAGAGTAAAATAGTGATCTTCAATACGAGGAACAGAACGAGATAAAAATGACTTCAATAAACGCATAAACGAACAAGATGTGGTAAAATGATTTAAGATTAACGATCGACGAGGGATCTCGACTCACGTAACCGTAAAACATAATTATTCACAATACTAGAAAAATGAGTGCGAAGAATGAATTATACATTATCATTAAAATAACATTTGTCACAATTATCCGTCCCGGATTTGGTATTACCTTAAAACTCAGTTGAGGTACTTTCTTGATAAAGATGATACATCAAAAATAGAAGTAAAATAGTTTCAAAATTTATTTGGTCGTCTTAAGAAACTTTGAAAGAATGACGTAAATTTATTAATTATACTCATATTGATGGTTACGATTTAGAAAATATAATTTCCAAATTAAATCATTGTTAGGAATATAAATTAAACCGGTAATTTCATTACATTAAAAATAAAGTATGATAAGTTAATTAGTTCAAAAGGTAGAACATAATTTTATTTTTAACATTAGTTTTAGTTATACAAAATATGATGTATAAATTTGACCTTTTTCTTGTAATGGTTATTTCGATAATTGAAAATCATTGGAAAATGTATAAAAGTTCCATAAAATTTTTATAATACTTTGTAGAAATACATAAAGGTGTTTATTATTTCAAAATAAATATGCGATATATTCGGGTTTCAAAATGTGACAAGATAACAAACGAATACGAATGGAAATAATGGTCAACAATTAGTACGAAATCAGCGGTACAAAAGAGGACGAAGCAGATGTCGTATGAATTCTTAAAGAGAATAATAAAATAAAGGCGTCGATGGTAAGACGATAAGAAATAATAGATTAAACAAGTTGTCAATTTTGTTAGTGCGGTCGGTGGTTCACCAACATCAGCTCGTTAACTTAGCGGTGGGCGATACATGATCGGAAATAAGATCCATACAAAAATCTTAATCAAAGAAAATTCCTAATAATCACTTGTAATTAAAACAAATCAAATGAACGATGTTAGTGTTTAAAAAGAGAAGTCAAAGCAAGGTTCACAAGAGTGGATTTCGAGACAAACGAGAGTGACGGACGTCATCCCGGATATACGGAAATCACTCTAGTGATAATTCATTATTCACGTGCGGAGACATTCCAAAGATCTACCCAGTCGCATAAAGAAGATTGGACCAGAAGGAAGGATAAAACATCGAGACTTTCAAGTCATTTATCAACAGTCAGTAATTAAACGAACGGTCAAAAGAAATCAGTTATAAGACAAAATGAAGTAACAAGTGGAAAAACGATTGTCGAGTAAAAACGTATTCGTAAGCGCGTAATTCGTTCAAGAAAAGGTAAGAAAACGTATGCGGATGCATAGAAATTGCGCTACTTACATAAGATATAAAGGTTTTCAAAACTTCTTTTCACTTTATTTCATTTTATTTATCTTTATCATAAATACAAGTAAAAAGTTGATTATTATCAAAATTTTTAAGGTGACTACTATTCAGCCTAGCATGGCTCCTTCTAAATTAGACATAGGTGATCAGGCCATGTATAATTTAGGGCTAGCAATGCAGTGCTTCATTTCGTCGAAAGGTATTACGTTTCTTATGTTTATATAAACCATGCCATTTGTAAAATGGAATTTAAAAATAGTTTATAAATTTATAGGATACAAGTAATTTGTGAGATACTCAATAAGCAACTTTTAATGTTACGAAAAGTATTTTATAAGATCAAAGTAAAAACAATTGGTGAAAATAATCGTAAAATAATATCAGATTTATTAATAAGGTGACAGTATGACAACGTATAAAGTAGCCAAAGTTTTGCAAAAAGTGGCAAATAGTAGCTCAAAAAACAACCAATGAAATGGTTACAAGTTGTTAAGTTTTCAAAGGGTTATAAGGTTTAGACGAAAACGTCATGAGATACGCGATAAGAATGTTAACGAAGAATGTGAAGGCAAAACTTCCAAACTCAACTCAAATCAGTGGAAGGTTAGAAGAAAACGAAAATAAAATAACATCGAATGACAAATGAGTCATATATATGAAAAGAATAAAACAATCCACATGTGTATTCTTTGTAAGATACTCGACACAACTTGCTTTTAAGAAAGTATGCTATTCGTTTTCAAATTACACCATTAATCTGGTAATAGCTAATCCTGTAATGTTTCTATTTTTAAATATTTTCACATGCAACTAGTATTCGTTAGTTGTAAAATAATATTTGTTAAAATTTTACGATCTCAAATGAAATCAAAACAGCTTAGAAACATTTAAAACTCATGTTTTGAATTTTCTATCAGATTTAACTTTTAAATATGAGCCGATTAATTGACCCGATAAACGACATCTCCAAGACTCGGAGTTTAAAGCATTTTGATGCAAAACGACGTTTCAGACGACTTTCTAGTTTTACCCGAGACCTGAAAAACAATGTAAAATGACCAAAATACCCCTGCAAGTTCTGTGCAGGTTTGACTATTTTATTTTAAAACACGTGTTTTACTTTTAAGTCTTGACCTGTTTGTACTGCCCCTACAGTTTCTGCATAAAGTGTATTTTTCAACACTTCTTAACGACTCAAAATATATCATATATACACACATGTCTTGTGGATTTCACAACAACGAAAAATAAATCTCGTAATGAGCATCAAATAAAATATAGCATGATGAATGACAGAAAATGCTTCAAGGTATTCAACATGAAATTTAGGAAGCAAAACGGTGAAAGACGTTCGTAATTTATATTTCAAAATGCAATGTAGGCAAATCTCCTTGGTGCCACGATTGTCAAAAACACAAAAACATAACGAGAAAAGAATGGAACATTCATAGGTTGCGTTCCGAGAGCAAGAAGGTTAATGAAAAACAAATGATACAATTTTATAGAAGTAAAATCGTATTCCAATCTAGCGCCATAATCTAGACGATGATTTATAAAATGACGATGACGTTACCGAGATATAAGTGAACAGTCACTTCGGAGTCGATACATATAAATGTCAACGAATAGCGGTTAGTCTATTCCAAGGACACATTGAGCTACACAATGGTCTGGAGATTACGTTAAAAGACGTCCAAACACAAATAGCCGGAAGACGATTTGAATATCTATATAGATATCACAAAGGGTTAAACAATGAAAGTAACGCGCGTAGATGAAGTTATGTAAGGTCATAATATAAAAATTTTGCAATAAAAGCAATTTAAATAGTTCAAAAATAAATACAGAAAGATCTTGAAAATTCATTGTATTTATTTAAGTTAATCATTAATAAATGATAAACTTTTATCGAAAAGTTTAACGACATAAATGTATATCGATAAAGGATTATAGTATTTGTTTAGAAATACTTAGCAATAAGGCATACATAATAATGTATACTAAAGTTGTAATCCCAGAAGTAGCTTGAACCTGAAGTCACGCGAAATCATGTGCACCGACTCTTTGAAAAATAAAACCGACAGTTATAGTTTAGGTTTTTAGAAAAAGACCTAGTTCTCTATAACTCATGGCTCTGGTACCAATCTTTAACACCCCCAAATTTACACGCAGCGGAATACATCTTTGGGTGCTAAACAATGATACAACAACACATAATTTATAAAGAACGACTCGAAAAGAGACGTTTCAGATTTATCGTTCCTAAAACATTTGTCAGAGTATCGTAGTCCCAAGTAATCGTTACCAAAAGATAAGTTAAAACAACATATTGGTTTGTTTTAAAAATGGAACGATAAATAAATCAAAGAGTTTGAACAATAAAAGCAGTGCATAACTTCATTCCCCGTGACCTCCAAGCTTCCACTTCTTGATTACCTGAAATACATGTGAGTAAAACAATCAGCAAAAATGCCGAGTGAATCTATAGGTTTATGTAATCAATTTGAACACAAGCAAAGATTATAATTTTATGGCATGCTTATAAGCATCAAATAATAATTTGCATCAACAATGATAATTGTATATAGCATAAATTGCAATAAGCTCATGGAACCGATCCCTTAGACACTCCCATATCAGTCTAATAAGACGAGAGATTTATTAATTGTCGGTTACCTCCAGATTATTGGTACATTGCCGTATACCTGACTTCTCAATACAATAAGCTCAAACAGTGTGGAGGTCGGGCCTAAGCTTCTATGACAAGTCCACAAAAACTGAACCGAGGCGGCTTCCCCCATAGATCTATTAATTTTACTAGCGGTTAACCCATCATAGGTTAATTAACGGTCCATAATTGAGGTTTTAACAAAGGCAATCACTTAATGAAATTTAAAGGCAACCACGGGTCCATTCATAGAGGGACAAAGCATACCATAAAAATCTTGGTTTCTATGTTTATAAAAACATGTATTCCCCCTCGCGGGTTTAAAATCATTTAATAACTAGTATAAAGCGAGGCTATAGACTCACGTTGATAATGAAAGGCAGATTATCGGCTACGGGCGTGCTTCGGTCACGGAAACCTATATAAATAATAATCGGTCTTAGACTCTTGTCCAATGACTTTTATCAAAATAACAATACACATATGATGATTTTGTACATATGATGATGATCAAGTGGGTTTATATATCCTTGTTTACTCATTTTAGTGTTTACGTTTTGGTAACTTTTTACTAGTTTACTAGTTTTACCTACTTACCTATTTTAAGTCCAATAAGCTTAGTATAAGTTCTTTAACTTGTTTTGATCCATTTTTTACCTATATTATCAGTATCTATACTTTCCATGTTGGGCCCAAATGGGTTAATCCCAATAAGTTCTTTTTATAAGTGTTTATCTTATTTAGTCCAATTATTAGTCCAATATGCTTAGTTAGCTCGTTAATGTCCGTATGTCCTATAGTTCGGGTTTTATTGGTTTTTACTTGTATTAGTTACTTATATATCAGTATATGACTTTTAAAAACTTTACATTAGACGGGTTTTATCGTCTAAGTTTTAATTGGCGAAAAACGTTAATTTTACGGTAATAGCCGAAAAGGTCGTAAAAATCAAGTTTATAGTTTTTATTACTTACAAGTATTATTCCACTACCATTTATATAATTTATCCATTTAATTAACCTTTTACATATTTATATAAATAAGTTTCATAAGTTAGTGGGTTTTTATTTTACATTTATACAATAAAATGTGAGTGCTTATATAATAATAATAAACATTAATCTTAAAATCTGATTTTTATCTTCATGTTCACCATTTTTACCATATCTAGAGTTCTATAATGAATTAGAAGCTCATTTCTGGGTTACATGTTCTTCATATTATGTGCTACATTTAACTTAGTTATAGCTACTGCTCATTTTAAGTTCATCTTGCCTTAACAGTCCTTACAAAACTGCTTATTCAGATTAGAACACCTAACTTGTTTTGATCATATCTCACTCATTATATTGATTCCATTGCATGGCCAACTCTCACATGTGTATAACATCTTGTACTTACTGTAAATGGATCATACCATGCAAGTTTATCAGTTCAAGTTTTAGTTATATACTGTTTTTATACAGCCAACTAAATAATCATGATTTTATCCTTATTTCTCATGGTTATTAACATTTTTAACCATATTTATCAACACTTGATCCCCACACAACATTTTTATCATCATATATACATCATATACATATACAAAATAAAGAAAATACATTTGTTCTTTACAAAAATAACAAGAGAAAATGGAGAGGATGATCTTCTTTACCAACCAAGTGTATTTCTTGTTTTTGGAAGACAAGAACTAGATGAACACCACAAGTAACTCCAAGATCATCAAACACCAAGAACATAAGTTGGAAAATCAGCCCTAGGACACAAGCAAATCACCTCCAATGTTGTTAATATGGCCACCAAATGATCAAGGCTTCAAGATAACTCTATGATAGAGCTAGTAAACATGTATTTCATGGCTAGAAAAGATCAAAAGGGGTGTTTGTAGCTTGAAAGTGGAAGGCAAGGGTGGAGTATTTGAGAGGATTTGTGTTGGTTTGCATGTAAGTAAAATGGTGTGTGTGAAAGTTGCTAGTGGTTTTGACTAGGTAGTGGAATGAGTAGCTTAAGGTGTAAGCTTGGCTTACACATGTAAACACTTAGCTAACATGATGCCACATAAGGTTGTGGTGTCATGTTGGTGCCATCCAAACTAGCTAGTGGGGTGGGATAATGTATTTTGTCCCACCTCACTAATTTACGGGTATCCCTCGATTCTAGTTTTCTCGATTTGCGTGCCCTCAGGTCGTTTCACGAAAAATGTTTTTATAAATTATGAATCAACGTCACAAAACGAATCCAATAAAAATTGTCTCATCAAAAACGGAGTTCAAAAACGTAAATACGTAATCCTAAGGTTTCTGGTTTAGTCGTAAAGGACGCTAAGTTATGCACGTATGCCCAAATTTAAATCCGTAAATTGTGAGTTCATCAACCAACACAAAAATAAGTTTAAAAATATTATACGATATAAAATTTTTGGCATCAGTCGGTATCGCGATCACTAGTAGTCCTCGTTGCTCGTCAAAATATTAAAATATAATATTTAATATCGGTTTCAACTTAAATTGTTAAACATAATAATATTTAACGTTTTAAAATACTTCAAAATAATTGAAAATAGAATTAAATTATGACCTTATTTTTACGGGTTTTACAAAGACGACCTAAATCAATAGATTTGATAAGCTCCCAAAGCATTCAAACCTAAGAGTGTTAATAAACATAACGAGGTGTACATGATGTTTAAATAACATATATAAACCTAGAGATGTTGATCCTATATGCAATGCACAAATAATGTTGCAACCAAAATGCAAGAAATCTAGCATACATCCTAATTAGGAAGAACTAGATACTAACAAATACCAAGCAAGGCACAAGAGACTAGACATATAAGCAATACTACTACAAATAGCAAGGAACACTTAATAATGTCTACATATAATAATAACACACAAAGAAACACACACAAACAATTAGCTTAACACATAAAAGCATTCGTCCATGTTTTAAGTGTTAGATACAACAAAGTATTCATAGCTTGATTTTTTTTAAAATAGTCTTTGACTCATTTAAATTTAATTAAGTTTAACACTTTGTAAATATATCAATTTTCAAAGATATATCACCAAGAGATGTCCAACTTAATAGAAAAGAGTAAAACACAAGTTTTACGACAAACCGACGCTCAATACTTTGGACAAAGTATGGAACTTAGAAACCATCCAAATTTTAAATTTGAATAAAGGTTTGGAAGCATTTTTAATTGAAAGAAAATTCAATTACGTTCGAAATGACGGGTGGCACGACTTCTACGGACTTACGGTTGATTTTATATGATTTTTTATGATTTTTCAAAGTTTTCAAAAATCTGAGTCAGACTGACTGCGGTTCCTTATTGATAAGGATCCGCGGGGAACAATAAAGAACCGCGGTCAGAGGACAAAAAATGAGTTTTTGGCCAAAATCATTTGGTAACTTTTTGGAAGGACTTAGGACTCTAAAAAATCATTTTAGACACATAGAACTCGTATTTTAGAGTTAATTATGACACAACAGATTTTTCTACTTCCAAACATGAAAAGATTTAATTCAAGCTATTATACAAAGTTTATTTAACACCAAAACTTGTACGAATGAAACAACAAAACACATTTCATAAGTAATCACTCTTCATGAACAATTTGATACAAAGATCGTCTCTATTTTTAAAAACCGTTTTCATTTTTAATAACCATTTGTTTTGAAAAACTAGAGCAAGGATCGATCCAAGCTTTAAAGTACAATATACTTCAAAGATCTTGTGTGACCATCGCTCTGATACCAATTGTAGAAACTAGAAGGGGGGGTTGAATAGTTTCTAGTTAGTTTTCAAAACATTTCGGCTTAATCCACTGTGCACGGTTCCTTATGTCTACCCGCGGTTCCTTATCAATAAAGAACCGCCGGTCCACTTATGGAACCGCCGACAGTGGACGATGCCATTTGTTACATGTTAAACATCAACAATCCTTTGTATCAAATTCTCGATCAAGCTTGACTAGATATGAGATGTGTTTGATTGAAAGATAAATACTACAAGTAAGTAAACACACAAACACATCAAATCAAGAGTACATCAAGCAATAGTCTAAACACTAAGCACACACGTACTAAGCATAAGCTTTTCCGCAACTAGGATGTTTAGACTAAGTGATGTACATTTGACCATAATCTAAACATGAAGCACACACGTACTAAGCCTTAGCTTTTCCGCAACTTAGATGTTTAGATTATGAGATGCACACAACACACAACAACAAGTATGCAACTATAAATATATCTAAAAAGGTAAAGACATAAATGTCAATGAAAGTACCGACACGATGATTTATAGTGGTTCGGTCACGAAGCTCCTCTTCGCCCTACTCCACTCCTCGAGTACACCTTACTCGAGAGTTACTTCACTAGTCAACAAACTCCTTAAGGTGGAGAAACCATACACAACGTCGCTTATCCAATTTCCGACTCTAAGCTAAAAGTCGAGTCCTAATCTTAGGTAGGACCAATCTACACAACGTCGCCCACTTCACCATTTTACGACACAAGGCTAGATGTCGAGTTCTAATCGAAAGATAGAACCAATCTTCACGACTCTTCACTTTGAAGCTAAGTGAGAACTTCACACAACACAACTACTAATCACTTTAAAGTTTAGTGAGAACTCACAAGACACAACCACATCACTTTAGAGTTTAGTGAGAACTACCAAGACACAACCTAATCTACCCACTAGTTATGTTTTATGGCCCAACATAACAAACCTTGTGTTTTATGGCCTAAACCTATAAACCATATAGATCTAAGCACACAACATTTAGATCTATAACTCTAACACTATATCCAAGTACTAACAAGACTTGGATCTACACAACTAACACCTAATCCAAGGATACCCATCACTTGGATATTCTACCCTTACAAACACATCCAAGTGTACCCATCACTTGGATCTTCTACATATACATAGTAGGAAGACTAAAAACATAACTTAGATCTATAGAAGGATAGATCTTCATCATGTAGTGAACCCAACATTTCATAGTGATGAAAGTATTGTTCTCTTTGCACTTGAGGAGATTGAGGATAGAATCACATCTTAAACAAGATTAATCAAAACTAACTAATCAAGGATCTAAGATGGTTTTTAAAGAAACTGTGTAAAAAGGGTTGAAAGAAAACCTGGAAATGATCCACTATTTATAGGACAACATTGCAACGGTCAAAAAGACCCGCGGTTCCTTATCAATAAGGAACCGCGGGTTCCTTTAAGGAACCTCCGCGTCGGAGTCCGTGCAAATTTGTCCTTTAGTGGGGATATGCCATCTGGGGTAGTTTATACCTTCAAAGGATATTCCTTTGGCATATGGAATATGCCAAATTCAAATTTCCATTTTCTTTTTAATAAAACATTTTCTTAAAAATAAAGTTAATTAAAATCTTTTGTCACATTTGACTAAAATGTGAGTTTTAAGAAAATATTAATCCTTGATCACTTAGTTAGGTTAATGACATGTTTGTACATACCTTGAGTGATTCATGCCGAATGCGGTCTTGGAAGTGTCGAGAGAAGTATACAAATGTATTCTTGAGTGATTACAAGTACCTTAACATTTTACATAATGTATTGCGAATTATACATTTGTCATCAACAAAACACAAAGAGATTATATCGACAAAGCATCGTAATGTTTGCACTAACAGTATCTACATATAATAATATAGAGAAAATATTTTTGTATTTATTGGGTTTTTAAAGAAAATACTATATGTACGTAAAAACTGATGAAATCCAATAATATATATTTTGTTGCAATCTCTTAGCAAAAAGATTGCTTTTTGAATTTTTTATTTTTTGGTCAATTCTTTAGAAAAAGAATTGTTTTTGTTATTTTTTAGTTTTTATATTTTTATATTTTTTATTTTTTTTATGTTTTTGATTTATGATACGTAAAAATAACGTTCACGAGGTGAACGGGTCCCAAAAGCCAATGAAAACCGTCAATCAATAGTCTCTCGTAATGTCATGAACCGGCAGCGGCGCCATTTGAAATCGAGTATTTTGAAGTTCGTTTTCTCTCGATTCTTGACAAATTGAAAGTCCTAAAAATCTCAAGTTTTTAATTGTTCTTGGTTGTTAGGGTATTTGGAAGTCTATGTCTATTTCAATCAACACGTAAAAAGAGTGAAAATATTAAGCTACGTATCCGTAAAACACTTTGCAAATACCAAGTAATATTCACAAAAATACAAAATTAAAATGCAAAAGAGTAATAGTGCTAAAAATGTAAGCTAAATGAAAGTTCAAGGGTTGAAATGTAAATTTCAGAAACTTAAAGGACCAAAAGTGTAAAATTCTAACAAACTTGTAACTACTTTTAACCAACTAACAAACTATCTAACTGAATTTGACAACAAACTGAAAGTCTAGGGACTGAAATCTAGCAAACCCTAAAAACAAGAAAGATTAGCCATTAATTAACACAGTTACACACTATAAGGACCAAAATGCAATTAACTAGGAATTTTTAACAAAAACGGGCTAAGCAAATGAATAAGCTCGTGTGAGCTTAATAATGGACCAAATAAGCTCTAATTTGTTTCAAAGAGCTTAAAATTGAATTTTAGCTAGACAAGCACAAGGAAACAGCTTAAAAGCTCAAAAATCAAAAGATAGCTTATTCTTATAATCCAAGAATAAGCAAACAAGTAATCCGGACATCCACAACTTGATTTTAATGCTCAATCTTATTAAACATCTTACAAGGAGTATGGAATGTCTTTCCAAATTGAAAATGATTAACTAGATAAGCTGGAATCTGAATTTAAGCTGAAAAGTGCTTATTTGACCAAACTTTGACCAGATTTTTCAAAAAGCTGAAAACTTCAAAACTCACTCAAGACATGTTTTTAACAAGCTTTGTGAAAGAAAATTGGCACAGTTGTGAAGTGGAAATGTAGTTACAAGGAAACAGTAAGGCTCATATTATAGAAACATGCATTTGGTCATAGGCTTATTAGAAAGCTGATTTCTAATTCAAAGTAGAAAACTGTAGAATTTCCTTGTACAAACTAATTCTTTGGATGTTAAACTTCAACTAGATACTGATTTCAGGCAAAATGATCAAGTAATGAAAGAATGCAAGTGATTTGAATAGAGCAAGTTTTCTTAATAAACTAACTAAAACACTTGACCCATACTTTTCTAATGCCAATTTCCTTTTTTACTAATGTTTTGACTTCAAAACTGAGTAAAACTGTTACCGCTAGTTTACCAAGTGTAAATGAACAAATTTCAACTGATTAAACAGACCTTAATCACAAGTGCTATGTAAATCCAAACGCCATTTTAGGAAGCTGTGAAAGACTTTTTCAAATGAAATCTGATCTCAAGTATGAAACAGGTCACGCCTTCTATCAAGACTTGTTTGGTAAATGAAATGAGAGTAAATTTGACTGAATTCAAACTTGCTAACTCACTAGACCACAAAATGAACTCAAAGGCTTATTACTAATGAAAATGAAGACTGAAATCGAGTAAAATTCAGACTTAAGGTACAAGATCACTCAAATTCTATCAATCTAACACAATTACACTAGCATCAAACTAAACACATGATCATATCAGTAAAAAAGTTTTACACTAGGAATTTTGGCATGCATACCAATTCGGGGGAACCAAAAACAGACTTATGACACCTTCTAGCTTGAAGCCTCCATTGATGGAGTAGAGGAGTGTTGAACTCTCTATAACTACTTCCTTCAAACATAATTTAACTACAATCATCAACCATATCACCTCCAAAAGTTATTTCTGAATCAAATCAACTCAATCTGCTTCTATCTACTTCAATAGGTACTAGAATGATCTGGCTAAACTGAATCAAACTGGATAAGCTTCCAAAACATCTCAAACAAACTTCATTGATCAATTATGATCAACAGGAACACAAGGTTTTAACAGTAATGAAGATTTGAGTAAGGTAAATGAAGATAAGAGTATGCGATGAATATTTTTGTGTTTTATTTATTTGGAGGGAAAAGAGGTTACAAATTCTAACTGAATAACTACCTCTCAAGTGTGTGTCAAACACATGAGAGAAGCTAGCTATGAAATATGAACTAGAAAAATGAGAGAGAAATTACATGTGTGTGTTTTTCACACTTTAACTACACACTACAAATGAGGGTACTACCTGCTATTTATAGAGTCTTGATGATGAAATGTTAGGGTGGCCGACGTGTCTTGACCAATAGGAGAATGCCAGGTGGCTTCTTCTGGTGAATTGTAGATTTGTCTTCAAGAGCACCAAAGGGGGTTTTTGATTCCTCCGATTTCAGTCTAATTGACCAGTAGGGTTGGATTCGCTTTCTCATTTAGAGTAAATTTCATGTAGGAAACTCTTCTTGAAATGCCTTGTAGCTCAAATTCGATCATGGGTTTATTGCTAGTTGAAGATGACACGTTTAATCATGTTATTGGGTTATGGCTTCTCACACGGTTCATTATCCGTTTTTGGATAAATGATTATTGCATGTTGTTTTCTGATTGGTGGAAAGGGATATAAATGCGCACACTTTCTGATTTTTTTATTTAATGTTTGTGGCCAGCTGGATGCTTGTTTGGAAACCCAAAACACTTCTTTCTTGCATTCTGATTGGTCCACAAGGTAGTGACACGGATTAATCCAAAGTTAATGCAAATTTTGACACTTTCAGTCCTTATCTTTAGCAGATTATTCAATTGAGCTCCTTTCTTCATTTCAATGGCAATTTCAGTCCTTTGACTTGGAATCTTGCTTATTTAAGTCCCTTGACTTGGTTGACTTGAAGGTTGACCAAGTTTGACTTTAATCTTGACTTTTTCCAAACTTTACATTTAATTCCTTCAACTTTTAAATATTGTCAAGATAGGTCCTTCATCTTCAAATGGCTTGTCATCTTTGATCCTTCTCTTGTCTTTTCATCATAAATGGGCTTGATTTCAACTCGTTTGCTTGAAGTTGTATCCTTGTTACCTATTAAAGCACAAACACAAAGCATACCACATAATACTGCTTTATAGCACAAAAGTTAGGTATTTTCTATGTGTTTTAGGGTGATTTGTTGATTAATTGATATGAGATTTTGCTCCTATCACTCACCAACCTCAGCAGGTTCATCAAGTTTCTACCAAGAGCTCATAGGCTGCTTCCGGCTCGAGTGGTCTTATGGGTTCCTCTGCTGGTCCAGTTCTTCAGGGGCACGAAACTACTTTACCTGTTGCTTTTACTGCAACTACCATTTAGGAACCCGGTTCGGGAAATTGGAACATAGATACAGCTGCGAGTTCTCATCTTAATAGTTCGGTCACTCTATTCCTATTATCAACTCTGGTCATAGCGTTATACCCACTTCGTATCGCCCTCTTCATTTAAATAATGTTCTCATCACTCCTATATTGTCAAAAACATAATTTATGTGTGTCAGTTTGTTTGTGATAATCATTGTACTATCGAGTTTGAGACTTTTGGTTTTTCTGTAAAGGACTTCAAAAGCCGTCAGGTGATGCTCCGCTGTGATAGCACTGGCGATATTTATCCCATCACGAAGCCCTCCACCATTCTTCATGATTTCCTTACAAGTCATTACATGTGGCATCAACGTTTTGGACATCCTGGAAGTTAAGTGTCACGTCGTGGTTTATCTAGTAATTCAATTTCATGTAATAAAGAGAAACTTCTCGTGCTTTGTCATGCCTGTCAGCTTGGCAAGCACGCGAAGCTTCCATTTGTTCGTTCTAGTACTTTGGTTTCTTCTGCTTTTGACATTTCTCACTTGGATTTTTGGACTTCTCTGGTTCTGATCTTGTCTTGTTTTAAATACTATGTTTTGTGTCTGGATCATTATACGCAATATGTGTGGGTTTATCCTTTGGTTCGCAAGTCTGATGTTATGTCTAAATTTTTGTTGTTTCGTTCGTTTGTTCACACTCAATTTAAGTGTGACATCAAATCTTTTTAGTGTGATCATGGTGGTGAGTTTGACAACCAAGCCTTTCATGAACTGTTTACTACCAATGGCCTTTAGTTTCGTTTTTCATGTCCGTGTACTTCCCAACAAAATGGTAAATCTGAATGCATGATTCGAACCGTCAATAACTTAATCCGCACCTTATTATTTCAAGCACACCTCCCTCCCAACTATTGGGCTTAAGCACTTAACATGGCTGTCTACTTATTAAACATTTTGCCTTCTCGTGTCATAGATAGTGAGGTCCCTTTTATACGCCTTTTTGGTGATACACCCGACTACACTATCTTACGTACTTTTGGGTGCCTTTGTTACCCTCACCGTGATGCTACTCATAAGCTTGGGCCTCGGGCTACCCTGTCCATTTTCTTAGGACATGCCACCAATCACAGTGGGTACCGTTGTCTTGAGTTCCACCACAACACCATTATCATTTCTCGTCATGTCACGTTTGATGAAATGGTTTTCCCATTTGGATCAATGACGCCAACTAATAGCCCATCGTATGACTTTCTAGACTTCCTTCCAACCTTATTACAGATTTAATCTGCTTGGAACCTTTACCCACCTCTTCTACGGTTCCCACTACTACCACTGAACCTACAACGCCCACTACTCCTATCAATCCTCCTCCTGGTTTTGGTTCGCCATCTCCTTCGCCCATTTCCAACTCAACCCCTACTATCATTACTCCAACCGTGAAACTTGCTCCTCCCGACCCAACCCCTACCATTACTCCAGTTGTGACCCCTTTACCTCCTATTTCTCCACCTGACGTTAACCCAAATCCTACCTCCATTAACCCCATGGTCACCCGGTTTCGTGTTGGGACAAATCCTCCTAATCCAAAGTATAATTGGCTTGTTTCCAATATATCACCGTTAGCTAATTCATATAATGATGCGTTTCATGATCCCCATTAGCACTCCGCTATGACAAATGAATATAATGCACTTATTAAAAATAAAACTTGGATTTTGGTACCTCGACCAGCGGGTGTTAATGTCGTTCATTGTTTTTGGTTATATCGTCACAAGTATTTAGCTGATGGATCTCTGAGTCGGTATAAGGCTCGCCTTCTGGCGAATGGTAGTACATAGGTTGAAGGTATTGATGTGGATGAGACTTTTTTTGAACGACATAGATTTTACTAAGAAACTAGCAAGGAGCTAGAAAAAGTTACAAATTAATACTAAAAGGAGCTTTGATCCAAGTAACCCAATCTATCCTAGACTTAGACCGGATATTCATCCAAAGAAAGTAAATTTGAACAATGTAACAACCCACTTTCACAAGGTGGTCGTTATGTCTTAATCATGATGTGTCATCAAAGCATAATAAAGGCATATCGTCATGAAGACATAAAAGACCAACATGAAACCAGAATCAACCATCGGCTCCCAAAATAAGCTCAACATAAATGAAAATAAAGGAAGACTAAAGGACAAAACATATGTCCAACCGAGGCATAAGTATTAAAATGCATAAGGGAAGAAAACTAAGGTAGCTATCATCCTAAGCACATACTCGCGATGCCCAATATCGTCCTTCGGTACCTGCCGTATGGGACATGAAAAAGAAATACGGCTGAGCAATACGCTCAGTGAACGGATATAATGACATGATAAGAATAACTGAAATGAGTAATCAACAATGAAAACAACAGAAAATGTGTATGTCCTGAAAAACCTGGAAGATAGTTTATAAACCAAAAGGATAACTGAAAAGTCTTATGTTTATGCGTGCAATATAATTAAATTCCCACGAGCTCATATAGGTCATAACATATTATCAATGTGCATTAATACATAGAGGGGTGGCCTAGTCATGCTATTAGAGGGGTTACCTTTAATAAATAATAGTCTGGGTGGAGGGATCAGCTTCAATGTGATGGAGTGTAGAGCACACACTAAACCAATCACCCTGTACGTGTAAACCTGCAAAACATGTAACTAGGATGCACCCATGCACCCCATATAATAATAATAATGGTCAACATGTAACGTGGAGGGACGCCGCGGGAAATCACTCTCGTCACGGAAGAGTCATGACACAAGTGCCTCATATGTCATGCTTATGATACCTCCATTACAAGGTGGTCATGTAAATCATGGTCATGCATGTATGTAGCTCGGGCAATTTAAAATGATGGCATGGCAAACATTGAAAAGTTTTTATGGTTTGAAATATGGGGAAAACAGATGGCATAGCAAATGGGGAATCCTAATCATGCATAGAAGAGATGTCCTTACTAAAGGAAGGAATATCCGTACATCATGTCCAGTAATCGGCAAAAGATGAACAACAGAAAAACGTACTACTCCGACTTCACGTAAGCTACATGATAAAGGACGTGTATGGGTTGCTTGTTCTTATATAAATTACTTGTTCGTAGTTTTAGTTACTTTTTCATGGTTTATCGTGTCTTTCTTAATGTTATACGTTTCATGTGTTCTTGATTAATGTATTACATGTTTCTTGTGTTATTATATTTGGTATTTCCATAATTAGTAATTTCCATAAATAGCAGGTTTCTATATATAGCAACTTTCCAAAAATAGCAGCTTTCTATATATAGTAACTTTCCAAAAATAGCAGGTTTTCATATATAGTAAATTTACAAAAATAGCAGGTTTGCATATATAGTAAGTTTCCAAAAAATAGTAAGTTTCCCTAAATAATAAGTTTTCATAAATAGTAAGTTTCCATAAGTAGTAATAAGCTCGTTTAATATACTTAAATAATTTACCTTGCTCATTGAATAAGCTGATTATATAAGTCATTGTTTAATAAGCATATTAAATAAGCATTCTAATAAGTCATGGTTAGTTATAAATATTCTATTAATAAGTCACGGTTTAATAGTTCAAATATTTATTGAGTCCATTTTAATAATAGCTTACATATGTCATGTATTTATAAATAATTATTAATTAATGTATGTCATGGTTTTATAATTAATTATTACATATAATATGTCATGGATTATAATTAATTATATATAATAATATGTCATGGATTTATAATTAATTATATATTAAGCCTTAAAATTGATAATAATTTCTAATTAAGTAATTAAAATAAGCCCATGTTAATTTAGTCCACTTTGAATAAGTCGTAAATAAGCTGTGATTAATTATAAGGATAATTAAACAGGTTAATTGCTCAACAAGTCCGAGATCAAAATAAGCCGAATAATAATACACCAATTTTATATAATAAGCCTTAATTAGTTAAACCGATTTAATAAGCCGAAGTATTAATAAGTTCATGTAATTATGTCGTGATTTATTATGTCCATAATTAAATAAATCCATTTTACAACCAACCCAAAAATAAAATAAGCCGAATGAATAAGTAATCCAAACACCCCTTTTTGTGACTTACGACTGCTAGCATAAAACAGCCACCGGCTGCACATCCTTCCCGCTGACAGCAGCAGCCACACACCGAGACCCCTTGGTCTCAGTTGCCACTGCTGCGCCCAGAACTCCCACTGCACCACTCTTGGGGTTGCAGCTGCTTGATGTTCGTCCCACCGGAAGCATAAGCCAACCACCGTGGCCTGTTGGGGTTGCTACTGGTTAAGCCACAACAGCCACTGTTGCGTCTGTTTTCACCAAAACCCCACCGACACACCACATATGGGGTTCTCGGTTTCCGTGCAACCCAAAACAACCAACCCGATTTATTCTCGTTTTGATTTGCATAAAAACATGTTCATACCTTTTATATAAATTCAATTCGTGATTCTTTAGAAATAAATAAATAAGAAATGGATTGATGATTACCGAATCTAAGCAAAGATTAGAGATGAACAAACACGTGCACTACCCGAATAATCGAAGATCAACCAAGCTTTCTCTCCCTTTTTTTTGTTAAACCGGCAGCCACAAGGATTTCCTTAGGGTTTCCTTTATCTTTTCTAGTGTTTTGATAAAATGGGAAAACGGTAACATACGTATTTTTGTTTTCACTACTTTGGTGGATCGTGCCTTGGGCGTTATTTACTTGTATGGTCTTATTAAAAAGTCTTGTAAGGTTAATTAATAACATGGAGCCCGTTCACTTATAAATCTTGGTTATTTGTAAATTCTTGATTAACACATTCATGTTATATCTTGTCGTATTTAATTAGGTTATTTACTTGTAGTGACTTATTTAATTATACGTAATACTTGTCGTGACTTAATTATATACTTTTCGTGTTGTAACATAAATATACATTATTGCTTGTCGTGAATTCATGATTTTTAATTCCGTGTCGTATTAAATATACGGAAATACTTATCGTGCATTAATCAATTATTAAAAGTTCTTATTTAACGGTATTTTTATGCGGGTTTTACAGCTCTTCCCCTCTAAAAAGCATAATTCATCCTCGAATTAGAAACATGATATTTCTGAGAAGAACATACCCGGATCATGGGAGAAAATGAGGATAAGAAGTCCGGATGGACTCTTCGGTTTCCCAAGTGGCTTCTCGCTCGGGATGATTCCTCCAAAGGATCTTGACGAAAGAAATAGTATTTTCCTCATGACCCGATCTTGACGATTAGAATGGATTCTGGTTACTCAAAAAAAGATAGATCCTCACGAATCTGATCGAGTGGATACGTGGTAACGTGTATAGGATGGTACTTGTATCCTCTGAGCAATTATACGAGAGACATATTGTGAACACGGTATGTGAACAATTGAGAACGTGATACGTGAACAATTGCGAACGTAATACGTGAACGTATGGTGGACGTGATATGTGAAACATATCGTGAACGTGTGATAACTGAGGAGGTAACGCCAAAGGATACGAGATGAGACGTGAAATGTGACGTGAAATGTGACGTGAAATGTGACGTGAAACATTTGTCTAAGGATGGAAAGCTATGCTAAACTTGAGTCTCATCTCCCAAGATTTCGGCAACCCTTTCTAGAACGAGACGTGAAAGTAGATCGTGAGATGAAACAAGAACATGAACACGAACAAGGTCATGAACGCGAACGTGATACATGAATGTGAACGTGCACGTAAACGTGAACGTAAATTTCTATCTAATACGATTGTTGTTGGAATACCGTGAAATCGTACGATCTCTTGTTACAATATCCCTGAAAAATAGTTAACTACATAATTCTTACGGATATGGAGAAAATGTGCAGACTTTTTCAACGATCGACAACAACTCAGATAGCATCACGCATCCTCTGAGTTTTCACAGGACTCGCGGTAGAGATTGTGCCTCAAGTTTTTGCGTGTTAAAACTACGGCCATTGACCCTAAATCATGAGTAGAATAACTCACTTCATAGTGTAGGATATGTAAATCTTACTTATGTTTTAGAGAGAGAAAGAGATAGAGAGATGGTGGATTCCACACAATTCTAGAGAGAGAAAATAAGAAGAACTATGTGTAAAAATGAATAACCACACACCCTCTCCATCTAAGGAGAGGGTTTATATACCCAAGCCCTTGTCATGGGCTTGGGCTTACATTTGGGCCGGCTACACATGTTGTAGGCTAGGCTTGGGTTAGTTTGTTAAATAAAGATAAGTAACTAAACTACGAGCTATTACATGGACTATTGTTGGAGTGACCGATCCTTCTTAATACGTAAAACGTATTTCCAACAATCTCCCCCTAAGGGAGGTCACTCCAAACAAGGGCATTACCTAAGTTACAATAATAAGATAAACCTAGCATACTATGCTTGTCTTGAGCTCGTAGTCTTCGTCTTTCTTTTCTTTTTCATTTCTGGTGAAAATGTTGATGTGATCTTTGATATCAATCTTTAGCATTAATCTCTTGCCTTGATCATGTGAATCCATCACTTGTGATCTTCGCCTCCTCGTGACACCATGTCCCACATACTTATACCTTTGGAATTCTTGAAAGCTTTAGAGTTTGATACAGCGGAAGACTTAAATTTTAGGCTTTCTTGAATTTATTGAAGTATTAAGTGCGAAAAGTATAAGCATGCGGGGACGACTTCTTTTCGGATTCCGCAACGCCACCGTCTTCAAATGCCGCAACATAAGTAGACAGGAACGAAATGGCTTTGAACATTTCATTCTAATTCGGTAGCATTTTACCTCCGGTCAATGAAGACCGTTGGACGATATAAAATATCATACTTGTGGCAGGTAGATTTAATTAAAA
The DNA here is from genome assembly GCA_025667525.1 of Glebionis coronaria. Lineage (NCBI taxonomy): Eukaryota > Viridiplantae > Streptophyta > Magnoliopsida > Asterales > Asteraceae > Glebionis > Glebionis coronaria. The sequence continues at coordinate 550,640,786 of CM046874.1, forward strand.
ATCTCCTTGACAAGATTTCGTGGGTAAACCCGTTCTCTTTACTCGACCGTCCAAAGCTGATTGCGAACGTAAAGAGTGAATCATTTGGATAAAATTTTCCGCATGATTGAAACCGTCAATTCTGATTCCTGGAACAAGTTTAATTCATTAAAGAATCGCATCATCGTTGCTTTCCAGTTGTCACGAGCTTGATTCATATTGAATCTTGCAAGTTACCTACCAAGTGCTGTTTAAGGTTAACACTAGAAGGATTTCCACTCATCACTGTGAACACTAAGGTATCACTCTGAGTGTTCTGGCAAGATCACTTAGATATTGCGTAGAGGCCTGGAACGTCTTTAAGTTCAGCTAAGAATTAAACCGTTGTTGCTTTCCAGTTATCACAAGTTTGATTCATAAAGAATCGCACAAGTCACCTACCATGAGCTTTTTGATATTCGCTGAAGAAGTATTTCCATCTTCATTGTAAATACTTTCGTATTACTCGGATGTTTAGGCAAGATCATGAAGATTTTGCGTAGGACTCTTAAGATCTTTCTTACTTTTCACAGTGTATGAAGAAGCAATGAATTATGAAAGTGTGTCCTAATGAGATATTTGATGATCTCAAATGGCTCTAGACTCAATCGTGCATTTTGGATTTTAGTGATCGGAGGCTGGAGAGGAGTGCCACCATTTCAATACCAATTTATTCGGAGTGAATAAATCAATAGACAATGCGTTGTCTCCGTGTGATTAAAACAAATACCTTTTGAGAGATATATGAGTTAGCTGGGATGGTTTGTGCATTGCATCACTGGGTCCATGATGTCTATCTTCAATATCGAGCATCATTAAAATGATCTCAATAGCATATGTGTTGACCCAGTTTCTGCCTAAGGTTGTAAGGAAGGCTTCTTTCTTTACACCCTTTATCTTTACAATTCTTTTTCATTCTTCAACCCCTTCAATGCTTACCAATACGTCATAACTAGCACCTTGTTGTGATTGTTCATTGCTAACTTAAGTACTTGGTCGGCATTCAACTACATTCACAATCTTTTCTCCATCTTTTCTAAGGACTACTATTTCTAGCTATGGAGTGTCCTTGGGAAGATTCCTCCGGTTCTGGAAGAATCATTGGACTTAACCTATCCTACCATCCTTATGTCACCAAAATCTTCATCGTCGTGAAATAAATGGGTTTTGGGTAAGTATATGTCACAATGAAAATCCATTTTGATATAGTAAATCCATTTTTATCCCCCTTAACATATGCCACGATATTTGAAAACATTTCGCATATGTCGGGATAAGCCAGCACATTAAGTCAAACCATTTGTGATAATTTCCCATATTAAATCAGATTTTCTCCCCCATATTAAAAAAATTAACCCAATCGATGTTTTTAATATCAATTGATTTAATGAAGTTTTAACAACGGTTTTGGGAAGAAAAATGCAAGTTCGTTTTATCTTCATGATACTAAATGTATGAGATATGGTACCGATTTGTAACATGATCACATATTCACCATATTAGAAAAAATTGACAAGGTTGGACCTGATTGATGAGAACATCATATGATAAGATCAAATGGTTCTTGTCGGCATATGTTGGTCGCCTCGTCACGTCTGAAGTCATCTCTTGACACCACATGTACGATTGGTATTGTTGTCTTGACACCAATTTGTGAACTTGGCACTTTCGGCATAAAAGATTCTGAATGCTTGACAATTGCTCCCCCTCAATTGTTGACCCATGTTCTATTGAAAGAGCTGTAGTCATCGGTTGAGTAGTTGCATCGTCGAGTATGTAGAAACCAATTGTAGATTGCTATGGTTGTAGAGATGATAGCTTCATAAAAAACAAGACTTCTCTTGTTTTAACAAATAAATGAACTAAAACGTACATATATTTGTGTTAGACCAAGTTATAAAGTAAACTTGATCCATTATAAGGTTTTAAAATAAACCTTGCCCGAGAAAATTAATTCCCGTTGTGAGCCAAAGCTTTCATAAGAAATACTTGACTTTAATGTGAAAACCGGGTTGCAGTCTGAAATTACTACAAGGAATAAGGGCATGTTTTATGAAATATTTACAACTTTTGTACGAACTCTATTTATGGCGCCGTGTCGATATTAATCAACATTTATAAGGCCGTAAATATTATCTTACCAAAAGACATGCCTTTGAAAAATAAAGTAAAAATATTTTTGGATTTTTATGAATTTTTCAATTTTTATGGTTTTTATATGGTTTTATATTTTTTTATTTTGCTTTTGTGGATAAAAATATAAACAATATATAAAGATGATCACCAAGGATATGGATAATAGTTTACCATCACTATTCTTTCGATTCATCTGCCAATTCCTTAAGTGTCTCGGGCGAGAAGGTTCTCATTCCTAGCTTGTCGGCCAAAAATTCAATTCGAGCGTGATCTAAAGCCTTCGTGAAAATAACCGCCAATTGGTACTCACATCGGACAAAGTAAAGCTCTATTACTCCATTTTACACTTGCTCCTTGATGAAGTGGTAGCGAATGTCAATGTGCTTCGACCGCGAGAATGGAACGTTGTTGTAGCATAAAGCAATTGCACTCTTGTTGTCACAGTACATCCGAATCTTGTTGAAACCTAGACCATAGTCGGTTAATTGCGATCTCATCCAAAGAATTTGAGCACAGCAACCGGACATAGCTATGTTATTCTGCTTCCGTACTTGAGATTGCAGCGCTTTTCTACCTTTTCGATGCCCAACTGATTAGTCGATCTCCTAGTAGTTGCAAAGTTCCACTCGTTCTACGCCTTGTATCTTGACAACCCGCGTGATCCGCATCTGCATATGCCATAAGTTGAATCGAAGAGTCCTTCGAATACCAAAGTCCCCGATTAATGGTTCCTTGAAGATATCGAAAGATCCGTTTCACAATAGCCAAGTGTAACTCAATAGGTCGAGTTTGATACCGAGCGCACATACATATTGCAAACTGAAGATCAGGTCGACTAGCTGTGATATACAGATGGGTACCGACCATTCCACGATAGAGTGTCGGATCAACGGCAACTCCATGTGGATCTGCATCAAGCTTAGTTCGTTTGACCATTAGAGTATCCACGGGGTCGCAAGATTCCATCTTATACTTTTTAAGTGATTCAAGGGCATACTTGGATTGATTGATAAAGATGCCTCTGGGACTCTGAGATATCTGAAGTCCTAAGAAGAATGATACCTTGCCATCATTGACATCTTAAACTTGGAAGACATGAGTTTCCCAAATTCGTCGGATAAATTTTGGGTCGAGGCTGCAAATATAATATCATCAACATATATTTGTACCATAATCATATCTTTACCTGTTTCTGAATGAACAGCGTGGGATCCACCTTGCCTTTAGCGAAGCCTTGCGTAATGAGGAATTGTGACAATAGATCATACCATGCGCGTGGAGCTTGCTTCAACCTATAGAGAGCCTTCTTAGGCTTGTACACATGATTAGGATATTTAGGATTCACAAAACCATCCGGTTGTTGAACATAGACCTCTTCCTTGATTTCACCATTAAGAAATGCCGTCTTCACATCCATCTGATAGACGATCTTATTCATATGGGCAGCATAAGCGGGGAATAGTCTAATAGCTTCCAAACGGGCAACAGGTGCAAAGGATTCCAAAAATTCGATGCCCAATAATTGCTTGTATCCACGAGCTACTAGTCGAGTTTTGTTCTTTAATATTCCGCCTAACTCATCGAGTTTCACCTTGTAAACCCATTTCAAAGTGAGTAATTGCACTTGATCCGGGCATGGGACAAGTTCCCATACTTCAAGACGTATAAATTCGTTAAGTTCTTCTTGCATAGCTTCTATCCAACAGGATTGAGTAAAAGCTTCTTGCCATGTCTTAGGTTCAACTTCAGTGAGAAACGCATCAAAATGACAAAACATTGCATTTTCTTGTAGCTGACTGCGTGTGGTGTGACAATCCGTCAATTTATGGTTGATATTTTATCCTCAATATTTAATTGAAAGTATTATTTTAATGTTACAATATGAACTCACATATTTTTGGGAAGAAATTTGGATTTACGTCTTGAAGTAGCGTCGACTACGTCTAAACCGGAGGATTCAACGTTACATGCTTACGTTTACATACACCGTCTTTGGTGACAGTCCGACATTTCAGAAAATAAATTTGTCCATGAATATTATTTTGGAGTTTTAAATTTGTGTTGGTTCATAAACTCACAAATTTACGAGAAGAGATTAGGACTTACGATTTTATTTTAACGTCCTTTAAGACTAAACCGGAAACCCTAGGATTACGTATTTACTTTTTCGAACTCCGTTTTTGATGAAACAATTTTTATTGGATTCGTTTTGTGACGTTGATTCATAATTTATAAAAACGTTTTTCGTAAAACGACCCGAGGGCACGTAAATCGAGGAAACTAGAATCGAAGAGTACCCGTAAATAAATGGGGATGAGACAAGTGGGACACTTGCCCCACCCCCATCAAAACCGGCCCAAGTAAGCAAACCAACACCTTTAGGTGTCAAATTTTATATAACAAGTTATACACTTGTCATGAAAGCTTACATACTAAGCTACTTTCCCCACTAACTTCACAAAACCACTAGCTACCATTTCATTCTACCATTCCACCATGCAATACCACACACAAACTCTCTCTCTCTAGCTCAAATGTTCCGTCCCATATTCATCATCCAACACCACTTTTGATAAAATTTAACCACAAAATCCTATGTTATTTCTACCTATGTTGAAGCCCTCTTGAAGCTCTCTTGAATGGTGGTGATTATAACATCCAAGGAGGAGTATTCATGGTGTCTTGGGGTTGATTTTCCACAAGGAGTATATGAAGAATGGTGGCCTTGAAGATGGTCATGGTTATTCACAAGCTTCTCCATCAAAAACCATGTCCAAATCATAACCTACATCAACATGGTGGTATAAAGATTGTCCTCCTCATCTTCTTGTTAATTTGATTATGTAAACATGTATTTTATTTCCTATTGTATATGTTTATGATGATTATATGATGATAAAAATGTTATGTGGGGATTTGGTGTTGATAAACATGATTAAAACGGTGAAAAACTATAAGAAACAAGGTTAAAATATTGATTAATTTACATAGCTGTATAAAACAGTAAAGAAACAGGTCATGGACTAATAAAATGATGAAGTAGATTCCATTTACAGTAAGCTTTATGTCTTGTACACATGTGAGAGTTGGCCATGCAATGGAATCAAAATAATGAGTGAGATATGATCAAAACAAGTTTAAGATACAAATCTGAGTTCACTGTTTTGGACGATTTTTAGAAAATACTTAGAAGATTATTCAACAGTAGCTATAGAAGAGTTAAATGTAACACATATCATATAGTTTATGTGATAAAAATTTGAGCTTCTATCTCCATATAGAACTCAAGATATGACAGTTTTGGTGAAAGTGAAGATAAAAATCAGATTTTTGGAAATTAAAGAATAATACTATTATATAAGCACTCAAAATTTAATAGTATAAAATATAAATTAAAACCCACTAACTTATGAATTTTATTTATATAAGTATTTAAAAGGTTAAATAAGTGTACATTTTATAAAAATGGTAACTTGTTATGTTTTATAAGATATAAAACTATAAACATGATTTTTACGACTTTTTCGTTTATTGCCGTAAAATTAACGTTTTTGTTAAGTAAAACTTAGATGGTTTGACCCGTCTAATGAAAACCTTATAAAACTTATATACTGATATATAGACATGTATAACAAGTAAAAACCGATAAAACCCGAACTTTAGGGCATACGGACATTAACGAGCTAAGTAAACATATTGGACTAATACTTGGACTAATAATTGGACTAAATGAGATAAAAACTTGTAAAAAGAACTTATTGGGCTTAACCCATTTGGGCCCAACATGGAAAGTATACATACTGATAAAATAAGTATAACAAGGATTAAAACAAGTTAAGGAACTTATAATAAGTTTATTGGACTTAAAACACGTAAATAGGTAAAACGAGAAAACTAGTGTAAAAGTTATCGACACATAACAGAAAAATGAGTAAATAAGAATATGTAAACCCACTTGATCATCATATATAAATAATCATCATATGTATACATAATTGTTATTTTTATAAAGTCATTGGACATGAGTCTAAGACGAGTATTATTTGTCTAGGTTTCCGTGATTGAAGCACGTACCGTACGTCCGAATTGCCGATAACCCGCCTTCCCACATCAAAGTGAGTTCATAGCCTCGCACACTTTTAATTGTTTTTATGAAATGTTTTATAAACCCGCGAGGGAGATAACATGTTAGTTTTTATAAAATAGGACACCATTTGTCCCGATTGTTTGTTTATTGATTTGGACCCGAATGATTGTATGACCCGATTGTATGACCCGATAAATGATTAAATGACCCGATAGATGAAATTAAATGGATTATTAAAGTTAGGTTATGTCACTAAAAGTCCCATTAGCATGAATTGTGAACTACCGGGATTTGGTAGACGCTTATGCATATAATAGTACTATTTGGGGACGATCACCCCAGTTCGCGCCTTGACGGTTGATCCCCGTCGTGCCACATTGATTGGTAAGCGAATTTATGTATGAGAATATTACATAGCGTGACCTTTGTGACGACACGCAAATTTAGATGGGCAAATTGAGTTTCGGGCTAGCTACCCGTTGTTTGTTGTAGTAAGGTAACAATGTCATGCGGCTTATAATAATCCAAACTAACGAAATACTACTAGACGCTCAGAATTACGATGTATTGCCTGACTAGCAATACTGGGTCATACTATTGGTATTATGTTTGTGTTTTGGTTTTCATAACCATACTCATATAACGGTTTTTATTTTCATACAACGTTATAAGACGTATTGTATGATATTTTTGCGACATTGGCTCGTATAATGATTTTTAAGGTTTTTTTACAACCATATTCATATAATGGTTTTATTTAATCGATACATCGTTGCAAAACGTATTGTATGTTGTTTTTAACGACAATGATTCGTATAATGATTTTTAAGGCAATTGCCTATATTATGATTTTCGATAAAGATTTGTATAAAATGACTTTGGCTATTTTATGGCCTATTAAAATGATTTGTACAAGATGATTTTCAGTAATAATTTTATACTGATATTATATTGATGGATTTTATTAAACTCTATGAATTCACTCGGCGTTATCGCTGACCTTTTCTTTTAACATGTTTTATCTCAAGTACTTGAAGGTAATTCTCGAGAAGACGACAAGAATTCATGGCCCGCACTTAAACAATATTTTCCATTCAAATATTTTGTAAAACTTTGTATGAAATGTAATGACTTGGGACCGATGTAACTTTGATATTTATGAATGGAAATGATTTATTATTAAACGACGCGATTTTTATGCGTTGTCTATGATGTGAGTAATGTGCTATCCCGTAACACCAACGAGTCTTCCGCTGTATTGAGTTGTATAAATTTGGGGGTGTTACAGTTTGGTATCAGAGCTCTCGTTATAGAGAACGAAAGATTTTTAAAACCAAGGTTTTGAATAAAACATTTCAAAATCTTTTAACTATAAACATTTTTCACAAAATGTCTAAAAATCTTTTGACTATAACGGTGCCGAAGAATTCCCGAGTTACCGACAAGGCCAGACTGAGAAGTGTTATTTTAATATATATATAAAACTTGGATTATATATATATATGATGTAATTTTATTACATGATTGTTTGATGATTATTTCAATACATATACGAGATATTTATACGACGTAGATTGTCACAAGGAACCCTAAATCCCCTAGTAAATTAATCGAAGCTATTCTCGTAGGAATTCTAGTTATCCTAGATCTAAACCAAGTTGTGGATATTTATGATCCCAACAAATGGTTGATATTCGTAGAAATGTAGATATTAGTTGATTGTGATATTGAAAAAGAATTGGCGAGATTACATCTGAGATTGATGTCATAACGATCTTTCCTTATAGAGTGGAGTTTGACAAAATGTTACCACCTAGAAAGATGTCATCTGATTCGTTGTCATCCAATTCTTATATTTGAAATCGAAAGGGTGAATGTTGCACTTGAGGCTGTCATTGGAAACATTACCCAAAAGCCTCATGCCACTAATACCTTTCCGAGAAGTCTAATTGAATGTATGAGTCACCTCATACTAGTGACTCATTTGATAATTGTTGTTGTAAGAGCTATAGGATTGGAAATTAAGTATTGATTCATATCAAGCTTTTATTGCCCTTTTAAGGTGTAAGAATAAAGATTGAAAGTATTAGAGAATGAGGTAGGATATCGAATTGAGTATAAAAGTGGTTGAAACTTGAATAAAGAAAAATTTAACTTATATGGAATATGAGATTGTTAATATAAGTCGTTAAGTTCTGTGATTGAATTATAAGGTTTTAAATGATTGTTGATTCGTGTTAAGGGTTGTTCCTATGCCATTGTCCACTGACGAGGATGCCCAGTGTCCAATAAATAAATTGAAGAAATCTTCTTCTGAATTGGGACCGATGGATCTTCCGGGACAGGTGGGACACCTAATGACTCTTGTAGGTTAGTATTCATTGTGGTATCTTTTAAAAATAATCCCTAACTTAACTGAGACATCAGTTGGTAGGATGAGTTCTGAGAATTGTATGACATAGTGACACGTAATGTGTTACGGTACAATTTTGACTTGTTTGTGATTAATGAAAAAGACTACCTTTGATTGCTAAATCCTACATGTATCGATGTTATCTATCCTTTAATGCTTCATCCTAATGTTCGCATTAGTGATGCAACCATTGAACAAGTACTCATCTTGATTTGAGTTACGTTGTGGATTATTCTTTTTGAGCGCCATCGAGATCATGAACCTCATGATTATTTGGCTAAGCTCATTTCCTATTATATTGTAGTTAGTTCTTGGTAAACAACTCTTCATCACTCTTTTGCAGATCACTCATTATTTTTATAAGATAAAACAGTATCCCTTGATAAAGATTGAATTTTAATCCCCATATGGATTATTTAAAGTGAAATTTATAAGTAATCATTATCGAAATAACGTTGTTTATGAAACACCTTGGAAAACTTAATTGTTTCCATAACAAAGAAAATCTTTGTAAATTTATTTTTGATTCTTATTTAAGAAATAAGCATGAAAATGTTTTTATTATAAACATGATGATAAAGTTTTAACGAACTGAGTATTGCATCGTTAATCTTGAAATTGTATATAGTTGCGCGCCTACATACAATTTGGAATGGACCATGCAAGGCTGATTAGTAGTCACCATAAAACTAATGAATAAACACTACATTTTCTTTGAAGATTGTGAAAGATTAAATTTTATGAGATCTGCAAGAAGTGAAAAACAAGGACATAGTGTTAGGGACACCTACATATGTGCCTGTAACATCTATTCTTCTGAGTCGAATTTACTCATCTGTAGAAATTGTCTTATTTGAGAATTGACAATTCTTTCTTGTCCAATTCTCCCGTAGTGAGATTCTTAGGAAAAGTATTTGATTATCGATTGTTGATACCCGACTGGATGCATCGACGTTCCTATCATTTCTTATGATTTGATTTTATTTGAATGACCTGGGTAACGATTCGAGGAGCTTTCGAATGCGTACTCAAAATTATGAAAACATGGAATATATTCATATTCATTAAATGTTTTCGTCTGTATCTGATTTGAAATTCTCTCGCATAGATTATGCGTTGACCTTACTCTTTTAATGGTAGTTATGTCTCCACATATCCCTGAAATTGTGAAGGATTTTGAGTTATTATTAGTCTTTTGAGAATTTCACATCTTATCGACGGCAATAAAACTGGAAAGTTGATAGTGCCAGTAGAATGGATTGATTGATTATGACATAACGACATTTTCTTAATTGATGGGAACTCGAGTAGAATTCCCCTAAAAGATAAGATGTTGATTATCAAAAGTGATCTAAATAAATTCTTGATGGATGACCATATCCTGCATTTAGACTTGAAATTATATTGTGATTGGTTGTGAATTAGTCATAGATATTATAATCTAGAAGAACCTAATATGAATTTATTAAAAGATGTTTATCTTATCTGAAACTATAGGAGGTAATTGTTGGTAAGTTACCTAGACTTTCACCATTAAGGCAAGTTGAAATTGATATTGATTATATTCCCAGTGCTGCACCTGTGGCTTGTGCACTGTACGTCAACACCATCTGAATTTAAGGAATTACCGTACAACTGAGAGAGTTGTCGGAGAAAGATTTTATTCTACCAAGCCTGTCATCATGAAGAGCTAGGGTGCTATCATTCCTTATATTTATAAATTACTGTGAACTGAGTAAATTGACAATCGAAAACGATATCCATAACTCGAAATGGAAGATTTGTTCGATCATTTACAAGGTTTTAGCGTATGTTTTAAAGATTTGATCCACGGCATGGTTATTATCAACTTCGAATCCGCGAAGAAGATTATTTATTCCAATCACTACATCCGGTACTTCTAATGAACATTATGAGTTTCACGCGATGTCGTTTGGATTGACTAATGCACATGTAGCATTCATAAATTTGGTGAATCACGTGTGTAGGCTGTAATTTGATAAATTCATGCTTGAGATCATTAAGGACCAATTGTTTGTATATAAGAATAATAATGAGTTAATAATTAGTTATAAATTGCCCTGAATTGGCTAAACAATGAAAACCTATACCTTAAATATTTAACATGTGATTAAGGACTTAATCCTTTATATGATTTAACCGTGTGATTAATAGATAATGGAAGCTATATTGACTTTTCAAAGACTAGAACCATTAACGCTTAGGGATTAAAAACTTAATCCTTTACATAAAATGACCGTTGGATTAATAATGGTAAGATGTATGCATATAGAGTCTTTAAAAATTAAGAGCCCTTTTAAGACTTTGGATTTTACCAAAAAGAAAATGCAAATATGTTTTGACAAAGGATTTTTAAGGGATTATTCCCTTATACACCAATCATTTAACTAAACTCCTGTTTAGGGGTAAATGATTGTGTATACCTCAAGACAACTTAAGAAGGATTGAGGAAATCATTTAAACCATGACTTGAAATTTGAAACGATACATTTTGCTTTTCGAACTAAGAAAACTTTGACCAAAGTATAAACAAAGGTTTTTCGAACATTTAACGAATCCTATTAATTATTTTCGATAAATCAACAAAAATCGTGTTAATTAAATTCAAATTTATTTTTGAACACTTTATATAATTGGTCGAACTAAGAAAGTTAAAACTTTTACGTTTACGCTTCATAGAAATTAACTAATAATTATTTAATTAATTATAATAATTATCGATGCTTTAGACGACGGATTGAGTAAAACGGATAAAAATGATAGTAAAGACGAAACTAAAACATAGAAGATATGAAGAAAGAATTTTGAATAAATACGGTTGTGATATTTATTTCATCAGGAAGGTGAACGTAATTACCGACGCATAATATAGAAAGAATATCTGAGTGAATTGTGGACATGATAATTACATCATCATGAGAAGTGAATATAGATACTGACATATTATATAAAAAAAGGATAAAGAACCAATTAGGACGTGTTCCTTAATAATGAAGGTACAAAATAATTTGCCGAACAATATAAAAATAAACGATGTTTGTAAGAAGGATAATATAGATAATAAAAGGGGTTCGCGGATAATGTGAACCATTAGAATTGAGAAGCCGATAGCGTTAATTGTATAAAAGTCCACTTGTGATTATCTAAATATGGAGGCTTGTGAGATATAGTTATGATTGGAATCTTGTAAGTATACGTATTATATTCTTGTCATTTATGATTTAATGTATCATTATCAGAAGAAGTTGTAGTGATGGCAAACTATGAAGGAATACATCGCCTCATACATTAGTAAACGTCTAACTATTGCAAAGGTCATCATCTGAATTTGATTTGATTTGGGTCATCGTCGACAGACTGACCAAATCTGCTAATATCATTCCTGTTAATGATAGATTCTTGATGAAGAAATTGACTCTTTTATATTTAAAGGAGTTATGTAAACATAGTGTGCCTGTATCGAACATATTTCTCAAGATCCTCGCTTCACATCGAATTTCTAGAGATTTGCTCAGAAATCATTGAGAACGAACCTTGATGAGAATACTATATACCACCCCAAATCGAAGGGACGAGGTAAAGTAACGATACAAAGTAATATAAGTGATGTTTTATGTTTAAATGATTGACCTTTGGTAATAGACCGTATAATCGTTTTCCTTTAGAGAGATTATCATTGATAATCATCGTATTAGGATTGAGATCGAATCTTGTTAGGATCTGAATCTTAGAGCATCTGTAAGCAGGAGTTGAGATAAAGACATTCGACATACACCCATTGTAAGTTGGACATGTCTTTTAGGTTTAAGGTTTCCTATGATGGCGAACCTAACCTTACAAAATACCCGACCCGCGAGACCTGAAATGATTGGTGAAATTAGGATTTGATTATTGACCGCCGGTAGTGGGCAAGAGGTTATATGAATATGAAATGTAGATCTTGAAGTGCCAAATGGGTAGCGAAGTTATGCCACAATTTTTAACCTTGGAAAAAAATGAATTCATGATCTGACAAATAATGGGATATAAGTCCCCGTTGTATGGGACAATTGAGATGATGTAAAAGTTGGGATTGAAAGGCATATAAGATGGATCTACCCTAGGACTTCAAGGACTGCGTAAATTATGTTTCGTAAATCGAACTTGATGGAATATCTATCAAGTGAGAATCTGATTGTTTCTTAGTAGAGCTTAGATCGGGGAAAAGTTGCATTCATCAAAAACCCGTGAACATCATGGATAGAGAAAGTAAGTCAACATTTAGCCTGATCTTAATTTCGTAGTTATGTCTGATGAAACTCGCGTATTATAATGGATTACACTTGTGAGAAAAGACCGAATGTGGAGGAAATACCCACATGGCTTAAACTCTATAAGAAGCGAGTAGTAAGGTAAGATGATCTTTGAGGACAAAGATCCTGTTTAGGGGTAAATGCTGTGACAATCCGTCAATTTATGGTTGATATTTTATCCTCAATATTTAATTGAAAGTATTATTTTAATGTTACAATATGAACTCACATATTTTTGGGAAGAAATTTGGATTTACGTCTTGAAGTAGCGTCGACTACGTCTAAACCGGAGGATTCAACGTTACATGCTTACGTTTACATACACCGTCTTTGGTGACAGTCCGACATTTCAGAAAATAAATTTGTCCATGAATATTATTTTAGAGTTTTAAATTTGTGTTGGTTCATAAACTCACAAATTTACGAGAAGAGATTAGGACTTACGATTTTATTTTAACGTCCTTTAAGACTAAACCGAAAACCCTAGGATTACGTATTTACGTTTTCGAACTCCGTTTTTGATGAAACAATTTTTATTGGACTCGTTTTGTGACGTTGATTCATAATTTATAAAAACGTTTTTCGTAAAACGACCCGAGGGCACGCAAATCGAGGAAACTAGAATTGAGAATGTAGATTTGTAAATCTACGCTTATGTTTTTAGAGAGAGAAAGAGATAGAGAAATGGTGGATTTCACACTTTAGAGAGAGAAACTAAGAAAGAACTATGTGTAAATTATGAAAAACCACACCCTCTCCATCAAAGGAGAGGGTTTATATACCCAAGCCTTGTAATGGGCTTGGTTTTACACGTTTGGGCCGGCCTACACAAGTTGTAGGCTAGGCTTGAACTTGTTTGTTAAATAACGAAAGTTAACTAAACTACGAGCTATTACATGGACTATCGTTGGAGTGACCGATCCTTCTTAATACGTAAAATGTATTTCCAACAATCTCCCCCTAAGGGAGGTCACTCCAAACAAGGGCGATACCCGAGTTACAATAATGAAATAAACCTAGCATACTATGCTTGTCTTGAGCTCGTAGTCTTCGTCTTTCTTTTTCTTTTTCTTTTCTGGTGAACATGCTGATGTGATCTTTGATATCAATCTTTGAGCATCAATCTCTTGCCTTGATCTCGTGCATCCATTACTTGTGATCTTTGCCTCTTCGTGACCTCACGTCCCACATACTTATACCTTAGTAATTCTTGAAAGCTTCAGAGTTCGATACAGCGGAAGACTTAAATTTTAGGCTTTCTTGAATTAGATGAGGTATTAAGTGCATAAGGTATAAGCATGCGGGGACGACTTCTTCTCGGATTCCGCAACGCCACCGTCTTCAAATGCCGCAACATAAGTAGACACGAACGAAATGGCTTTGAACATTTCATTCTAAATCGGTAGCATTTTACCTCCGGTCGGTGAAGACCGTTGGACGATATTAGATATCGTACCCGTGACAGATAGTTTCAATTAAGTAACTTCCTGACAGGATTTCGCGGGTAAACCCGTTCTCTTTATTCGACCGTCCAAAGCTGACTGCGAACATAAAGAGTGAATCATTTGGATAAAGATATCCGCATGATTTGAAGCCGTCAATTCATGTTCCTGGAACAAGTGAAATTCAATTAAGAACCGCACCATCGTTGCTTTCCAGTTGTCACGAGCTTGATTCGTATAGAATCTTGCAAGTTACCTACCAAGTGCTGTTTGAGGTTAACACTAGAAGGATTTCCACTCATCACCGTGAACACAAAGGTATCACTCTGAGTGTTCTGGCAAGATCACTGAGATATTGCGTAGAGGCCTGGAACGTGTTTAAATTCAGTTAAGAATTAAACAGCTGTTGCTTTCCAGTTATCACAAGTTTGATTCATAAAGAATCGCACAAGTCACCTACCATGAGCTTTTTGATATTCGCTCAAGAAGGATTTCCATCTTCATTGTAAATACTTTCGTATTACTCGAATGTTCAGACAAGATCATGAAGATTTTGCGTAGGACTCTTAAAATCTTTCTTACTTTTCACAGTGTGTGAAGAAGCAAGGAAATATGAAAGTGTGTCCTAATGAGATATTTGATGATCTCAAATGGCTCTAGACTCGATCGTGCATTTTGGATTTTTAGTGATCGGAGGCTGGAGAGGAGTGCCACCATTTCAATACCAATTTATTCGGAGTGAATAAATCGATAGATAACGTGTTGTCTCCGTGTGATTAAAACAAATATCTTTTAAGAGATATCTGAGTTAGCTGGGATGGGTTGTGCATTGCATCACTGGGTCCATGATGTCTGTCTTCAATATCAAGAATCATTAAAATGATCTCAATAGCATATGTGTTGACCCGGTTTCTGCCTAAAGTTGTAAGGAGGGCTTCTTTCTTTACACCCTTTATCTTTACAATTCTTTTTCATTCTTCAACCCCTTCAATGCTTACCAATACGTCATAACTAGCACCTTGTTGTGATTGTTCCAGTGCTAACTTAAGTACTTGGTCGGCATTCAGCTACGTTCACAATCTTTCCCCAACTTTCCTAAGGACTACTATTTCTAGCTATGGAATGTCCTTGGGAAGATTCCTCCGGTTCTGGAAGAATCATAGAACTTAACCTATCCTACCATCCTTATGTCACCACAATCTTCATCGTCGTGAAATAAATGGGTTGTGGGTAAGTATAAATCATCGAAATCCATTTTGCTCCCCCTTAACATATGCCACGATATTCGAAAACATTTCGCACATGTCGGGATGAGCCAGCACATTAAGTCAAATCATTTGTGATAATATCCCATATTAAATCACATTTTCTCCCCCATATTAAAAATATTAACCCAATCGATGTTTTTAATATCAATTGATTTAATGAAGTTTTAACAAAGGTTTTGAGAAGAAAAATACAAGTATGTTTTATCTTCACGGTATCAAATGTATGAGATATGATACCGATTTGTAACATGATCACATATTCACCATATTAGAAAAGAATTGACAAGGTTGGACCTGATAGATGAGAACATCATATGATAAGATCAAATGGTTCTTGTCAGCATATGTTGGTCGCCTCGTCACATCTGAAGTCATCTCTTGACACCACATGTACGATTGGTATTGTTGTCTTGACACCAACTTGTGAACTTGGCACGTTCGGCATCGAAGATTCTGAATGCTAGACAATTGCTCCCCCTCAATTGTTGACCCGTGTTCTATCAAAAGAGCTGTAGTCGTCGGTTGAGTAGTTGCATCGTCGAGTATGTAGATACCAATTGTAGATAGCATGGTTGTAGAGATGATAGCTTCATAAAAACAAGACTTCTCTTGTTTTGACAAATAAATGCACTGAAACGTACATATATTTGTGTTAGACCAAGTTATAAAGTAAACTTGATCCCTTACAAGGTTTTAAAGTAAACCTTGCCCGAGAAAATTAATTCCCGTTGTGAGCCAAAGCTTTCATAAGAAATACTTGGCTTTAATGTGAAAACCGGGTTGCAGTCCGAAATAACTACAAGCCATTTAGGCATGTTTTATGAAATATTTACAACTTTTGTACGAACTCTATTTATGGCGCCGTGTCGATATTAATCAACATTTCTAAGGCCGTAAATATTATCTTACCAAAAGACATGCCTTTGAAAAATAAAGTAAAAATATTTTTGGATTTTTCTGAATTTTTCAATTTTTATGGTTTTTATATGGTTTTATATTTTTGTATTTTGCTTTTGAGGATAAATATATAAACAATATATACAAATGATCACCAAGGATACGGAGAATAGTTTTACCACCACTATTCTTTCGCTTCATCTGCTAGTTCCTTAAGAGTCTCAGGCGAGAAGGTCCTCATTCCTAGCTTGTCGGCCAAAAATTCAATTCGAGCGCGATCTAAAGCCTTCGTGAAAATATCCGCCAATTGATACTCAGATCGGACAAAGTAAAGCTCGATAACTCCATTTTCCACTTGCTCCTTGATGAAGTGGTAGCGAATGTCAATATGCTTCGACCGGGAGAATTGAACGTTGTTGCAGCATAAGGCAATTGCACTCTTGTTGTCACAGTACATCGGAATCTTGTTGAAACCTAGACCATAGTCGGTTAATTGCGATCTCATCCAAAGAATTTGAGCACAGCAACCGGACATAGCTATGTATTCTGCTTCCGTACTTGAAATTGCAACGCTTTTCTGCCTTTTCGATGCCCAACTGATTAGTCGATCTCCTAATAGTTGCAAAGTTCCACTCGTGCTACGCCTTGTATCTTGACAACCCGCGTGATCCGCATCTGCATATGCCATTAGTGCAATAGAAGAGTCCTTCGAATACCAAAGTCCCCGATTAATGGTTCCTTTAAGATATCGAAAGATCCTTTTAACAGTAGCTAAGTGTAACTCAGTAGGCCTAGTTTGATACCTGGCACACATACATATAGCAAACTGAAGATCAGGTCGACTGGCTGTGATATACAGAAGAGTACCGATCATTCCACGATAAAGTGTCGGATCAACGGCAACTCCATGTGGATCTGCATCAAGCTTAGTTCGTTCCACCATTGGAGTATCCACGGGGTCGCAAGATTCCATCTTGTATTTCTTTAGCGATTCAAGGGCATACTTGGATTGATTGATAAAGATGCCTCTGGGAATCTGAGATATCTGAAGACCTAAGAAGAATGATACCTTGCCCATCATTGACATCTTAAACTTGGAAGACATGAGTGTCCCAAATTCGTCGGATAAAGTTTGGTTCGAGGCTGCAAATATAATATCATCAACATATATTTGTACCATAATCATATCTTTACCTCGTTTCTGAATGAATAGCGTGGGATCCACCTTGCCTTTAGCGAAGCCTTGAGTAATGAGGAATTGTGATAATAGATCATACCATGCGCGTGGAGCTTGCTTCAACCCATAGAGAGCCTTCTTAAGCTTGTACACATGATTAGGATAATTATGATTCACAAAACCATCCGGCTGTTGAACATAGACTTCTTCCTTGATTTCACCATTAAGAAATACCGTCTTCACATCCATCTGATAGACGATCATATTCATATGGGCTGCATAGGCGAGGAATAGTCTAATAGCTTCCAAACGGGCAACAGGTGCAAAGGATTCCATAAAGTCGACGCCCAATAATTGCTTGTATCCACGAGCTACTAGTCGAGCTTTGTTTTTCAATATTCCGCCTAACTCATCGAGTTTCACCTTGTAAACCCATTTCAAAGTGAGTAACTGCACTTGATCCGGGCATGGGACAAGTTCCCATACTTCAAGATGTATAAACTCATTAAGTTCTTCTTGCATAGCTTCTATCCAACAGGATTGAGTAAAAGCTTCTTTCCATGTCTTAGGTTCAACTTCAGTGAGAAAAGCATCAAAGTGACAAAACATTACACTTTCTTGTAACTGACTTCGTGTGGACACCGGACGATTAGGGTCACCAATAATAGAATCTATAGGATGATCCTTTGTCCACTTGCTGTCATGTTCACGAATCCGTGGATTGGAGTAAACTGTAGAAGGAGCTTCCTCTGAGGTGGACGACCCGGCTTGATTAGGGTCAGGAATAGATACACCAAAGAATGGAAGTTCACGCATTTGAGCGAATTCCAAATCGTGATCATCATCATCCTCTTCATCATCAATAGGCATGACATGGGTAGTTGAAACATGTGTTGGTTGAGAATTACTATTTGATGGTATATCTTGACCAATTATAGGTGCAGATGTATCTGATTGTGCTTCGGTTGCTGGAGCGACAACTTCGGTTACCGGAGCTATTACCTCAGGTTCTGGAGCAACAATAGTTGGAGGAGTAAAGAATTCATCAAAGAACGGTTGAAACAACGTATCCCATTCATTCCTAGTAGGTGGTGTAAATGATGATGAAGTAGGGTTGTTTGGGACAAGACCAGAGCTAATGTTACTGGGTCCCATTTCATGAAGTGCGGGTTCAGAGCTGCTTTGCTCAGAAGCCATTGCTGTCAGCTCATCAAAATCAACATTCATAGTTTCGAGGATCTTGCGAGAGTTACGGTTGTAGATTCGGTATGCCTTCTTTGCGGGTGCGTAACCAATGAAAATACCAATATCGGCCTTTGGTTGAAGTTTTCCCAAATTGTCACCATCATTATTTGGATAGCAAAGAGAACCAAATACATGAAGATATGATAAATCTGGTACTTTTCCATGGAGAAGCTCATAAGGTGTTTTACCATGGCGTTTACGAATTAGTGACCGGTTTTGGGTGTACACTGCTGTAGATACTGCTTCTGCCCATAAAAACAATGGAGCCTTTGCGTAGATTAACATCGTTCGAGCAGCTTCCATAAGTGTGCGATTTCGCCTTTCAACGACACCGTTTTGTTGTGGAGTGCGTGCAACGGATGTTTCATGAGATATGCCAACTTCTTCATAATAATCACGCAAAATTTGATTCACAAATTCGGTTCCATTATCTGTACGAATGCGTCGGACAGTAGTGTTGAGACGCACTTGAATCATCTTGAGAAATCTGATGATGAATTTAGGTGCCTCATTTTTTGCTTTAAGAAATTTCACCCATGTAAACCGAGAGTAGTCATCGACAATGACGAGGATGTACTTTTTGCCACTAAGACTTTCAACACGCATTGGCCCACAAAGATCCATATGCAAAAGATAAAGTTTCTCTTGGTTGGTGTCTTCAGTCTTGGGTTTGTAAGACTTCTTAGTGCTTTTCCCCATTGTACACGCGGAACACAAATGATCCTTGTGAAATGATAGTTTAGGAAGACCCCGAACAAGTTCGTTTTTCGCCAAGTGATTAATAGCGTCAAAGTTAAGATGAGATAACCGTCGATGCCATAACCATGACTTAGTCTTCGATGCTTTGGAGAGAAGACAGACGGGAGAAGCGGCCATCATGTCTTGTAGAGACAAAGTATACAAATTATTCCCTCGAGTACCTTTCAATAAATCAACCCCGTCCATATTACGAATGAAGCAGGTGTGCTCTCGAAAAGCGACTTCTAGGTTTGCATCACAAAATTGTCCCACAGAAAATAAGTTGTGACCGAGACCTTCCACGTAATACACTCTTGAAATTATAACATTCCCAATATGATATTCACCATAACCCATTATCTTTGCAATATGATCATTTCCAAATCGAACCGTACCAAGAAACTTGCTGACGAAATTTCTGAGCTGAGAGCGATCTCCGGTCATATGCTTGGAGCAACCTGAGTCCAAATACCAAAGAACAATTTGGACCACCTGTTTTCAATAACAACAGTAGACAATGCATTGGAAACTATTGGTTCCGGAGTGTTAGCAGATACAGATATAGAATTATCAGAATTGCTAACATTTTTGAGATCCTTAGATTTCCTGCGTTTTCTAATGTGAGTTTTAGCACTAACAGGTTTTACTGTTCCAACTTTCTTAGGTTTTGGATTATTCGCGGGCACTACAGTGGGAGTAGACCTATTTAAAAGGCACTTGGTTCCTACGGTAGTGTGGGTGTTCCTAGTTAAAGGACACGCTTGTGTTTTGGTAGCCTTGGTACTCCTAGTTAAAGGGCACGCTTTCTTCGCTGTAGTGGGAGTGATCCTAGTCAAAGGGAACATATTTCCTACTATAGTGAAAGTTCTACCAGTGGGGCGCCACATCCAGCCAACTTGGGTTAACACTTTCCCAGTTGGTTTCCATTCTAATCCATTTTTCCGGGCATGCATCTCATTCACATGGTCAATAAGGCAAGAATCATGACGTCTAGAAAACATACATTCATTGCAATTCCAACATTTTAAATTAGAATTCACAGTAGGCATAGAACGCTGCACAACCACAGAGCCTTTAGGTTTAGCTACATGATTCTTTTTATTCAAAACAAAAATAACATTCCTAGGATGGGCTTCTACTTTCTTCTTCACTTGACTACTAGATGGGGGCAAGATCCTATCATTCTTCTTGTTTCTCTTAAGCTTAGATCTTTGAGCCTTAGTAGTGGTGCTTACTCTTGTAGAAGGCAACATGGGAATATTAGAAGCTGGTTTGGATTCCGCCTTATCTTTAGTGACCAAAGTTTGAGATGGTTTAGTCCTAGGGCCCTTGTTAAGTGGCGTGACGGCAATAAGGGTTCTTTTGATTGCACTAGAGGACGATGCTGAGATAGTGGCTGCGTTATCCACAACATTCTTACCTTTGAGAGTACGAAGTGTTTCCTTTAACTCAGCCAAGACCAGATTCTTATCACAAATTTGTTCCCTTAAATCAGATATTTCCATCGACTTTCGATTCAATTGTTCAATCAATGATTGATTCTGTGCAGTGGTATCAACACATGCGGGCTGTACTGAATCGAAGAGTCGTGTATTTTTCTGTTTTAAGTTATCAACTTTGGACAAAATCTTGGAAACTCGATTATCTAGATCAAGTCTAAAATTCTCAGCGGCCTCAAGTACGTTCACACAGTGAAGCTCCTTAGATTTCTCTATGTCTATCAGCAAAGATTTAGCAACTTTGTCACTTGGCTGACGCTTTTTTGATTGTAAATTCAATCGAAAATTCTTTTCAAAATTTGCATCATCGATATTAACACCTTCGAATGACGTTTCAAAGATTTCTTGAATAAATTGTTGCTTGCATTCAAGCGAAATACAATGTGTTTGAATCTCATCAAAACGTTTTGAAAGCGATGAATATGAATCTTGAAGCTTTAAAAAGTTAGCGCCAGATTCGTGACAAGTACTATCTACCACAGTATCCACAGATTCAACATTATGCACAATAGAATCATTATCAACACTTGTATTCACACAGACAGAAACTATATCATGAGACATCACTTGATTCAGAAGCAGATCATTATGGCGTGAAACCCGTTCTATTTCAAGTAAACTGTTTTCATAAGCATCTTCCATTTCATTGAAAACACGTCTAACTTCTTCTATTTCCAAAAACAAATCTTGATCAATATTACGAAGACAAGCTTTAACATTGTTTACAAACGGAACAATTTCATCTCGAAACGCAGCTCTAGTGTGCTCAAAGTTCCATTCACCTTCCGTTATGGCCGTGGCCGTCGTACGTTCCAAAATGACCTTGTCAAAATTGGCTAAGTGTTGGTGAACCGTATTTAAGTTAACGGACGCCTTACTTACCGGTGGAATTAACTTCGTTAAATCCTTTTTGACGAGTGTAGGAGACGTACTAGGAAGGTTTTCACTTGACAAACTTTGGGGCACAAGAACTGTTAATTCTGCTAATTCCTTTTGTAAGCGAATGCGTGTCTTTTTCGAAAATTGATCTTTGTTATGTTGATCATAATCAATTGTATGGAATTTTGAAAGCATTTTAGAATGAGTTTCATCCCCAAGTGATTGTGTCTCCTCAGTACTACGAACAAAAGGTGCTTCTTTCGATTTTCCAATTATGGTCATGTCATAAAGACCGGGAATATATTCCTGAGCTTGTTTTGCATAACCGGGATTAGGTGGTAAATCTTGAAGACGCTTAAGTTCGAATTCTTTAAATGATTTAGTTAAAAGATGAACCTTTTATGTGGAAGCGTATTGTTTTAAAAGCTGTTGTTCTTTGAATTTAAGAAGTTTGGTAGCATTAATTTCCGATTCAACCTTTTTAGACTCGAGAGTTTCGAAATCCATTTTAAGTTTCTGAAAATCATTGACAACCGACTCTTTTTCTTTTAATTCATTGGAAAGATTAGCTTTTAATGATTCTATTTCTTTCAAGTGTTCAATCTTTTCAAAACGAAATTGGTCAAATTCAGAACATGTTATTTTCTCTTCTTGAGGGACCATTTCAAAAGTTTTGACCTTTTCTTTATGCAACGCAAGCTCAGCAGTTAGGGTGGAATTCGTATCTACGGATTGTCTGAGGGCCATATGCATTTGATCAATAATATGTTTAGGCACCATGACCAAATCATGTTGAGCATAAGATTCCATACCCGTCGTAGCATTTGGTTGAGTTTCACTCAAATGTGTAGGATTGGGTACCACATCATTTGAGTCACTAGTTCCCGAATGCTGTTCGAGGTTGTCATTTTCATGCCCAACTTGATGTTGGTTATCATCAATATTATTAGATGTGGTTGGTACCTCACTGATGACATCAGAACCGTAGTGAGAGAGATTAGTAACGAGAGCAGCTTGGGCAGAGTGAATGTCGTCACAATCCGAATCGTATGCATCAAGATCGTCCGCTTGATAAGCTGCATTAGAAGTGGAAACAACTGCAATGCCTTCAGTATCTGCTGCCCCTGGGTCTGCCAGAAATGCCAACTCCTCTGAATCCAAAATCTTCCCCTTAGACTGAGCATCAACCAAATACATCTTCTCACGAAACCATGCATCATCCCTTCTCCTTTTCGGCTGTGTGCATTCCCTAGCCATATGACCTTGTCCTCGGCAATTGTAGCAAGTCACAACCTTTTTAGGACCAATCGGACTCCCATTTCCATTAGCTTGAGAATTCACAGCTTGATTGTTCCCAGTCCTTGTAGGAGGTCCATATGAATTTTGCCTTCCCTGAATAGGTTGCACCGTCACTTGACCATCTTGAACAGTGGCTTGTTGTCGAGGATTTGATGAGGTGCGGAGCTGATTATTTGTTGGTGGAAATCCTCTAGTTGCAACAAGTTTTGACAAGTAAGCGGTGAGATGGTTTAGTACATCAGCCGGCGTATCATTTGGAGTAAAGACCGGTGCTTGGATTGGTGGAAGTTCATTAGAGTAGAAAGCTTGTGCTGGTTGTGTTTCTATTGGAAAATATCCTTGCTGAGGAGTATAGCCCAATGGAGAAGTGTTGGCTTGTGATGGTGATGTTTGATATGGTGGTTGTTGTTGAAAAGATTGTTGATGAACACTTTGTTGATATTCTTGCTGTGGCATCATTGGTGGTTGATAAGATGGTTGCTGTGGTTGCTGATAGATGTGTGGTGGTGGCTACTGCAAGTATGATGGTTGTTGATAAGTATACGCCATGTTTTGTTGAGAAGCATACATTGCAAGTGGATCATGAACTTGAGGTGT
This sequence comes from Glebionis coronaria, assembly GCA_025667525.1. Classification (NCBI taxonomy): domain Eukaryota; kingdom Viridiplantae; phylum Streptophyta; class Magnoliopsida; order Asterales; family Asteraceae; genus Glebionis; species Glebionis coronaria. Next base: position 550,664,794 of record CM046874.1, read on the forward strand.
AGACAACCGAACCTCGATCACATGGCATTCGTGTTGTTGAAGAAAAGCTTGAAGTTGATCCACATTGGTGTTATGCAAGTCCTTAGCCAATTTAACATCCGTCACGTATTTTTTCCATTCTGGAGGAAGAGTGTTCAAATACTTGGTGTTCAATTGAAAGGTAGGAATTGCCATGCCATAGATATTTAGCTCATTCAACAATAGGGTAAATCTCAGATAGTAGTCATTGAGAGTCTCCCCTGGCACATAAGCAAACTTATCAAAAGTATCATAAAGCTTACACTCTCGTTCTTGTTTAGTTAACGAGGTGCGTTGCATGAGAACACGAATTCTATCCCATAACTCTTTGGCAACTTTATGTTTGCTGACAAGTTTGTAGACATCTGGAGGAAGGGCTTGGAGAATGATGTTTGTAGCATACTTATCACATTTATCTTGAATCTTCATATCTCCAGTCAACTCACCCGTTGTGCGAGGACGAGTGGTCGTACCTTCCGTCACAGTACCATAATCTAATGGTCCATTGAGCACCGATGCCCAAATTAGATGTCCATTCTCCTTGTTCAACATATAAAGTTCCATTCGGGAAGCCCATTCCTCATACATAGTCTTCACCAACATTGGTGGACGATTATCCGTATCCGAGAGGATGGACTTATCCGTAAGAGATGTGTACTCTATTTCAATAAGTTAAGATTTACAAAGTTGATCGAACAATGAAATAAGGTTAAGTATTTTTGTGTTGTTGTGAGTTAAAATCAAGAAACAATGTTAAAATCCCCTAAAATATGGAATAATTTTTGGATTGTCGGAATGTCTAGATCGGGATGCCAGATCGGAATGTCAGATCGGAAAGTCCAGATCGCAAAGCAAGGCTGTCGAATTGTTTAGATCGCAAAGTCCAGATCGTAATGTAACTTGGTCGGAATGATGGTGGTATCGGAATGCCTAGATCGAAATGCAATGCTGTCGAAATGTTCAGATCGCAAAGCCCTATCGTAAAGATTCAGATCGCAATGAACTATCGAAATACTCAGATCGCAATATCCAGATCGCAAAGTAGCTGACAAAATTCGAGCAGAGTAACGACTTAAAATACTTCCTTATACCCGTCGGAGTCCCAGATCGCAAAGTACGATCAGAATGTCCAGATCGGAATAAGTAAGAAAATCCAACGATCGCAATGTAGAACCAAACCCTTTCCGATGGTAAGGTTATTGCGATGGAACCCCACGTACAAATTGTACTTTCCGATGGATGTTTCTGCTAGAATTTCGGAATGAAGAACACCAACTTTTTTGCACTTTTGATCCAAGAACGATGATATTTTAACGCAAACCAAGATACCAAGAACAGTTTAACACGAATCCCTATGTTACACTACTTTAAACTTCGATCCAACACAAAAAAATTTTTGAAGATTCGGCTAAAAAACAAACCAACAATCTACGAAATGATTAGAACACAAAAACAAACCTATATTTCATCCCAAGCTCTTGATACCATTTGTAGATTTGTAAATCAACGCTTATGTTTTTAGAGAGAGAAAGAGATAGAGAAATGGTGGATTTCACACTTTAGAGAGAGAAACTAAGAAAGAACTATGTGTGAATTATGAAAAACCACACCCTCTCCATCAAAGGAGATGGTTTATATACCCAAGCCTTGTAATGGGCTTGGGTTTACACGTTTGGGCCGGCCTACACAAGTTGTAGGCTAGGCTTGAACTTGTTTGTTAAATAACGAAAGTTAACTAAACTACGAGCTATTACATGGACTATCGTTGGAGTGACCGATCCTTCTTAATACGTAAAACGTATTTCCAACAGAGGAGTACCCGTAAATAAATAGGGATGAGACAAGTGGGACACTTGCCCCACCCCCATCAAAACCGGCCCAAGTAAGCAAACCAACACCTTTAGGTGTCAAATTTTATATAACAAGTTATACACTTGTCATGAAAGCTTACATACTAAGCTACTTTCCCCACTAACTTCACAAAACAACTAGCTACCATTTCATTCTACCATTCCACCATGCAATACCACACACAAACTCTCTCTCTCTAGCTCAAATGTGCCGTCCCATATTCATCATCCAACACCACTTTTGATAAAATTTAACCACAAAATCCTATGTTATTTCTACCTATGTTGAAGCCCTCTTGAAGCTCTCTTGAATGGTGGTGATTATAACATCCAAGGAGGAGTATTCATGGTGTCTTAGGGATGATTTTCCACAAGGAGTATATGAAGAATGGTGACCTTGAAGATGGTCATGGTTATTCACAAGCTTCTCCATCAAAAACCATGTCCAAATCATAACCTACATCAACATGGTGGTATAAAGATTTTCCTCCTCATCTTCTTGTTAATTTGATTATGTAAACATGTATTTTATTTCCTATTGTATATGTTTATGATGATTATATGATGATAAAAATGTTATGTGGGGATTTGGTGTTGATAAACATGATTAAAAAGGTGAAAAACTATAAGAAACAAGGTTAAAATCTTGATTAATTTACATGGCTGTATAAAACAGTAAAGAAACAGGTCATGGACTAATAAAATGATGAAGTAGAATCCATTTACAGTAAGATATATGTCTTGTACACATGTGAGAGTTGGCCAGGAATCAAAATAATGAGTGAGATATGATCAAAACAAGTTTAAGATACAAATCTGAGTTCACTGTTTTGGACGATTTTTAGAAAATACTTAGAAGATGATTCAACAGTAGCTATAGAAGAGTTAAATGTAGCACATATCATTTAGTTTATGTGATAAAAATTTGAGCTTCTTGCTCCATATAGAACTCAAGATATGGCAGTTTTGGTGAAAGTGAAGATAAAAATCAGATTTTTGGAAATTAAAGAATAATACTATTATATAAGCACTCAAAATTTAATAGTATAAAATATAAATTAAAACCCACTAACTTATGAATTTTATTTATATAAGTATTTAAAAGGTTAAATAAGTGTACATTTTATAAAAATGGTAACTTGTTATGTTTTATAAGATATAAAACTATAAACATGATTTTTACGACTTTTTCGGCTATTGCCGTAAAATTAACGTTTTTGTTAAGTAAAACTTAGATGGTTTGACCCGTCTAATGAAAACTTTATAATACTTATATACTGATATATAGACATGTATAACAAGTAAAAACCGATAAAACCCGAACTTTAGGGCATACGGACATTAACGAGCTAAGTAAACATATTGGACTAATACTTGGACTAATAATTGGACTAAATGAGATAAAAACTTGTAAAAAGAACTTATTGGGCTTAACCCATTTGGGCCCAACATGGAAAGTATACATACTGATAAAATAAGTATAACAAGGATTAAAACAAGTTAAGGAACTTATAATAAGTTTATTGGACTTAAAACACGTAAATAGGTAAAACGAGAAAACTAGTGTAAAAGTTATCGACACATAACACAAAAATGAGTAAATAAGAATATGTAAACCCACTTGATCATCATATATAAATAATAATCATATGTATACATATGTGTTATTTTTATAAAGTCATTGGACATGAGTCTAAGACGAGTATTATTTGTCTAGGTTTCTGTGATTGAAGCACGTACCGTACGTCCGAATTGCCGATAACCCGCCTTCCCACATCAAAGTGAGTTCATAGCCTCACACTCTTTTATATGTTTTTATGAAATGTTTTATAAACCCGCGAGGGAGATAACATGTTAGTTTTTATAAAATAGGACACCATTTGTCCCGATTGTTTGTTTATTGATTTAGACCCGAATGATTGTATGACCCGATTGTATGACCCGATAAATGATTAAATGACCCGATAGATGAAATTAAATGGATTATTAAAGTTAGGTTATGTCACTAAAAGTCCCATTAGTATGAATTATTAACTACCGGGAATTGGTAGACGCTTATGCATATAATAGTACTATTTGGGGACGATCACCCCAGTTCGCGCCTTGACGGTTGATCCACGTCGTGCCACATTGATTGGTAAGCGAATTTATGTATGAGAATATTACATAGCGTGACCTTTGTGACGACACACTAATTTAGATGGGCAAATTGAGTTTCGGGCTAGCTACCCGTTGTTTGTTGTAGTAAGGTAACAATGTCATGCGACTTATAATAATCCAAACTAACGAAATACTACTAGACGCTCAGAATTACGATGTATTGCCTGACTAGCAATACTGGGTCATACTATTGATATTATGTTTGTGTTTTGGTTTTCATAACCATACTCATATAACGGTTTTTATTTTCATACAACGTTATAAGACGTATTGTATGATATTTTTGCGACATTGGCTCGTATAATGATTTTTAAGGCTTTTTTACAACCATATTCATATAATGGTTTTATTTAATCGATACATCGTTGCAAAACGTATTGTATGGTGTTTTTAACGACAATGATTCGTATAATGATTTTTAAGGCAATTTCCTATATTATGATTTCCGATAAAGATTTGTATAAAATGACTTTGGCTATTTTATGGCCTATTAAAATGATTTGTACAAGATGATTTTCAGTAATAATTTTATACTGATATTATATTGATGGATTTTATTAAACTCTATGAATTCACTCGGCGTTATCGCTGACCTTTTCTTTTAACATGTTTTATCTCAGGTACTTGAAGGTAATTCTCGGGAAGACGACAAGAATTCATGGCCCGCACTTAAACAATATTTTCCATTCAAATATTTTGTAAAACTTTGTATGAAATGTAATGACTTGGGACCGATGTAACTTTGATATTTATGAATGGAAATGATTTATTATTAAACGACGCGATTTTTATGCGTTGTCTATGATGTGAGTAATGTGCTATCCCGTAACACCAACGAGTCTTCCGCTGTATTGAGTTGTATAAATTTGGGGGTGTTACATGTGGATACCAGACGATTAGGGTCACCAATAATAGAGTCTATAGGATGATCCTTTGTCCACTTACTGCCATGTACACGAATCCGTGGATTGGAGTAGACTGTAGAAAGAGCTTCCTCTTAGGTGGACGACTCGGCTTGATTAGGGTCGGGAATTGGTACACCAAAGAATGGAAGTTCACGCATTTGAGCGAATTCCAAATCGTGATCATCATCGTCCTCTTCATCATCAATAGGCATGACATGGGTAGTTGGTTCGGGTGTTGGTTAAGAATTACTCGTTAATGGTATATCTTGACCAATTGTAGGTGTAGACGTATCTGATTGTGCTTCGGTTGCTGGAGCGACAACATTGGTTACCGGAGCTATTACCTCAGGTTCTGGTGCAACAATAGTTGGAGAAGTAAAGAATTCATCAAAGAACGGTTGAAACAACGTATCCCATTCAGTCCTAGAAGGTGGTTTAGATGATGATGAAGTAGGGTTGTTTGGGACAAGACCAGAACTAATGTTACTGGGTCCCATTTCATGAAGTGCGGGTTCAGAGCTGCTTTGCTCAGAAGCCAACGCTGTCAGCTCATCAAAATGAACATTCATAGTTTCGAGGATCTTACGAGAGTTACGGTTGTAGATTCGGTATGCCTTCTTTGCGGGTGCGTAACCAATGAAAATACCAATATCAGCCTTTGGTTGAAGTTTTCCCAAATTGTCACCATCATTATTTGGATAGCAAAGAGAACCAAATACATGAAGATATGATGAATTTGGTACTTTTCTGCGGAGAAGCTCATAAGGTGTTTTACCATGGCGTTTACGAATTAGTGACCGGTTTTGGGTGTACACTGCTGTAGATACTGCTTCTGCCCATAAAAACAATGGAGCCTTTGTGTAAATTAACATTGTTCGAGCAGCTTCCATAAGTGTGCGATTTCGCCTTTCAACGACACCGTTTTGTTGTGGAGTGCGAGCAACGGATGTTTCATGAGAAATGCCAACTTCTTCATAATAATCACGCAAAATTTGATTCACAAATTCGGTTCCATTATCTGTACGAATGCGTCGGACAGTAGTGTTGAGACGCACTTGAATCATCTTGAGAAATCGATGATGAATTTAGGTGCCTCTTTTTTTGTTTTAAGAAATTTCACCCATGTAAACCGAGAGTAATCATCGACAATAACGAGGATGTACTTTTTACCACTAAGACTTTCAACACGCATTGGCCCACAAAGATCCATATGCAACAAATAAAGTTTCTCTTGGTTGGTGTCTTCAGTCTTTGGTTTGTATGACTTCTTAGTGCTTTTCCCCATTGTACACGCGGAACACAGATGATCCTTGTGAAATGATAGTTTAGGAAGACCCCGAACAAGTTCGTTTTTCGCCAAGTGATTAATAGCGTCAAAGTTAAGATGAGATAACCGTCGATGCCATAACCATGACTTAGTCTTCGATGCTTTGGAGAGAAGACATACGGGAGAAGCGGCCATCATGTCTTGTAGAGACAAAGTATACAAATTATTCCCTCGAGTACCTTTCAATAAATCAATCCCTTCCAAATTACGAATGAAGTAGGTATGCTCTCAAAAAGCACCTTCTAGGTTTGCATCACAAAATTGTCCCAGAGAAAATAAGTTGTGACCGAGTCCTTCCACATAATACAGTCTTGAAATAATAACATTCCCAATATGATATTCACCATAACCCATTATCTTTGCAATATGATCATTTCTAAATCGAACCGTACCAAGAAACTTGCTGACGAAATTTCTGAGCTGAGAGCGATCTCCGGTCATATGCTTGGAGCAACCAGAGTCGAAATACCAGAGAACAATTTGGACCACCTGTTTTCAACAACAACAGTAGACAATGCATTGGAAACTATTGGTTCCGGAGTGTTAGCAGATACAGATATAAGATTATCAGAACTGCTAACATTTTTGTGACCCTTAGATTTCCTGCGTTTTCTAATGTGATTTTTAGCACTAACAGGTTTTACTGTTCCAATTTTCTTAGTTTTTGGATTATTTGCGGGCACTACAGTGGGACTAGACCTATTGAAAGGGCACTTGGTTCCTATAGTAGTGTCGGTGTTCCTAGTTAAAGGACACGCTTGTGTTTTGGTAGCCTTGGTACTCCTAGTTAAAGGGCACGCTTTCTTCGCTTTAGTGGGAGTGATCCTAGTCAAAGGGCACATATTTCCTACTATAGTGAAAGTTCTACCAGTGGGGCGTCACATCCAACCAACTTGGGTTAACACTTTCCCAGTCGGTTTCCATTCTAATCCATTTTTCCGGGCATACATCTCATTCACATGGTCAATAAGGCAAGATTCATGATGACTAGAAAACATACATTCATTGCAATTCCAACATTTCAAATTAGAATTCACACTAGGCTTATAACGCTGCACAACTGCAGAGCCTTTAGGTTTAGCTACATGATTCTTTTTATTCAAAACATAAATAACATTCCTAGGATGGGCTTCTACTTTCTTCTTCATTTGACTACTAGATGGAGGCAATATCCTATCATGCTTCTTGTTTCTTTTAAACTTAGATCTTTGAGCCTTAGTAGTGATGATTACTCCTGTAGAAGGCAACACGAGAATATTAGAAGCTGGTTTTGATTCCGCCTTATCTTTAGTGACCAAAGTTTGAGATGGTTTAGTCCTAGGGCCCTTATTAAATGGTGTGACGGCTATAAGGTTCCTTTTGATTGCACTAGAGGATGATGCTGAGACAATGGCTGCGTTATCTACAACATTATTACCTTTTAGAGTACGAAGTGTTTCCTTTAACTCAACCAAGACCAATTTTTATCACAAATTTGTTCCCTCAAATCAGATATTTCTACCGACTTTCGATTCAATTGTTCAATCAATGATTGATTCTGTGCAGTGGTTTTAGCACATGCGGGCTTTACTGAATCGAAGAATCGTGTATCTTTCTGTTTTAAGTTATCAACCTTGGACAAAATCTTGGAAACTCGATTATTTAGATCAAGTTTAAAATTCTCAGCGGCCTCAAGTACATTCACACAGTTAAGCTCCTTAGGATTCTCTATGTCTATCAGCAAAGATTTAGCAACTTTGTCACTTGGCTGACGCTGTTTTGATTGTAAATTCAATCGAAAATTCTTTTCAAAGTTTGCATCATCGATATTAACACCTTCGTATGATGTTTCAAAGATTTCTTGAATAAATTGTTGCTTGCATTCAAGCAAAATACAATGTGTTTGAATCTCATCAAAACGTTTTGATAGCGAAGAATATGAATCTTGAAGCTTTAAAATTCAGCGTCAGATTCGTGACAAGTAATATCTCCCACATTATCCATAGATTCAATATTATGCGCAATAGAATCATTATCAACACTTTTATTCACACAGAGGGAGACTATATCATGAGACATCACTTGCTTCAGAAGCTGATCATTCTGGCGTGAAACTCGTTCTATTTCAAGTAAACTGTTTTCATAAGCATCATGCATTTCATTGAAAACACGTTTAACTTCTTCTATTTCCAAATACAAATCTTGATCAAGATTACTAAGACAAGCTTTAACATTCTTTACAAACGGAACAATTTCGTCTCGAAACGCAGCTCTAGTGTGCTCAAAATTCCATTCACCTTCCGTTATGGCCGAAGCCATCATACGTTCCAAAATGACCTTGTCAAAATCGGCTAAGTGTTGGTGTACCGCATTTAAGTTAACGGACGCCTTACTTACCGGTGGAATTAACTTCGTTAAATCCGTTTTGACAAGTGTAGGAGATGTACTAGGAGGGTTTTCGTTTGACAAACTTTGGGGTACAAGAACTGTTAATTCAGCTAATTCCTTTTGTAAGCGAATGCGGGTCTTTTTAGACAGTTGATATTTGTTATACTGATCATAATCAATCGTATGGAATTTTGAAAGAATTTTAGAATGAGTTTCTTCCGCAAGTGACTGTGTCTCCTCAGTACTACGAACAAAAGGTGCTTCTTTCGATTTGCCAATTATGGTCATATCATAAAGACCGGGAATATATTCCTGAGCTTGTTTTGCATAACCGGGATTCGGTGGTAAATCTTGAAGACGCTTAAGTTCGAGTTCTTTAAATGATTTAGTTAAAAGATGAACCTTTTCTGTGGAAGCGTATTGTTTTAAAAGCTGTTGTTCTTTGAATTTAAGAAGTTTGGTAGCGTTAATTTCCGATTCAAACTTTTTAGACTCGAGAGTTTCGAAATCCATTTTAAGTTTCTGAAAATCATTGACAACCGACTCTTTTTCTTTTAATTCATTGGAAAGATTAGCTTTTAATGATTTTATTTCTTTCAAGTGTTCAATCTTTTCAAAACGAAATTGGTCAAATTTAGAATAAGTTATTTTTTCAGCTTGAGGGACCATTTCAAAAGCTTTGACCTTTTCTTTATGCAACGCAAGCTCAGCTGTTAGGGTGGAATTCGTATCTACGGATTATCTGAGAGCCATGTGCATTTGATCAATAATATTTTTAAGCACCATGACCAAATCATATTGAGCATAAGATTCCATACCCGTCGTAGCATTTGGTTGAGGTTCACTCAAATGTGTAGGATTGGACACCACATCATTTGAGTTACTAGTTCCCGAATGCTGTTCGAGGTTGTCATTTTCATGCCCAACTTGATGTTGGTTATCATCAATATTATTAGATGTGGTTGGTACCTCACTGACGACATCAGAACCGTAGTGAGAGAGATTAGCAACGAGAGCAGCTTTGGGCAGAGTGAATATCATCACAATCCGAATCATATGCGTCAAGATCATCTGCTTGATAAGGTGCATTAGAAGTGGAAACGATTGCAATGCCTTCATTGTATGCTGCCCTTGGGTCTGCAAGAAATGCTAACTCCTCTGAATCCAAGATCTTTCCCTTAGACTGAGCATCGACCAAATACATCTTCTCACGAAACCATGCTTCATCCCTTCTCCTTTTCGGCTGAGTGCACTGCCTAGCCATATGACCTTGTCCTCGGCAATTGTAGCTAGTCACAACCTTTTGAGGACCAATGGGACTTCCATTTCCATTAGCTTGTGAATTCACAGCTTGAGCATTCACCGTCCTTGTAGGAGGTCCATATGAATTTTTCCTTCCCTGAATAGGTTGCACTGTTACTTGACCATCTTGAACAGTAGCTTGTTGTCGAGGATTTGAGGAGGTGCGGAGCTGATTGTTTGTTGATGGAAATCCTCTAGTTGCAACAAGTTTTGACAAGTAGGCAGTGAGATGGTTTAGAACATCAGCTGGCGCATCATTTGGAGTAAAGACCGGTGCTTGGATTGGTGGAAGTTCATTAGAGTAGAAAGCTTGTGCTGGTTGTGCTTCTATTGGAAAATATCCTTGCTGAGGAGTATAGCCCATTGGAGAAGTGTTGGCTTGTGATGGTGATGTCTGATATGGTGGTTGTTGTGGAAAAGATTGTTGATGAACACTTTGTTGAAATGCTTGTTGTGGCATCATCGGTGGTTGATAAGATGGTTGCTGATAGGTGTGTGGTGGTGGTTGCTGCAAGTATGATGGTTGTTGATAAGTATAAGCCATGTTTTGTTGAGAAGCATACATTGTAAGTGGATCATGAACTTGAGGTGTACACAACCGAGCCTCGATCACATGGCACTCGTGTTGTTGAAGAAAAGCTTGAAGTTGATCCACATTGGTGTTATGCAAGTCCTTAGCCAATTTAACATCCGTCACGTATTTTTTCCATTCTGAAGGAAGAGTGTTCAAATACTTGGTGTTCAATTGAAAGGTAGGAATTGCCATGCCATAGATATTGAGCTCATTCAACAATAGGGTAAATCTCAGATAGTAATCATTGAGAGTCTCCCCTGGCACATAGGCAAACTTATCAAAAGTATCATAAAGCTTACACTCTCGTTCTTGTTTAGTTAATGAGGTGCCTTGCATGAGAACATGAATTCTATCCCATAACTCTTTGGCAACTTTATGTTTGCTGACGAGTTTGTAGACATCTGGAGGAAGGGCTTGGAGAATGATATTTGTAGCTTGTTTATCACACTTGTCTTGTATCTTAGCATCTCCAGTTAGTTCACCCGTAGTGAGAGGACGAGTAACAACACCTTCCATCACAGTACCATATACCAATGGTCCATTGAGCACCGATGCCCAAATTAGATGTCCATTCTCCTTGTTCAACATATAAAGTTCCATTCGGGAAGCCCATTCCTCATACATAGTCTTCACCAACATTGGTGGACGATTATCCGTACCCGAGAGGATGGACTTATCCGTAAGAGATGTGTACTCCATTTCAATAAGTTAAGATTTACAAATACTGATCGAACAATGAGAGAAAGTAAATGTGTTTGTAGTTGTGAGTTGAAGTCGAGAAACAATGTTAAAATCCCCTAAAATATGTTCTCGATAAACCAAAAATTCCAAGTCAAAATTACACACGATTGTTCGAAATTTTTTAAGGAATAATTTTGGATTGTCGGAATGTTGATCGGAAAGCTGTCGGAATAAGCCTATCGGAATACCCTTGATCGGAATGTCCTATCGGAATACTCTTGTCGAAATGACCAAATTGGAATGTACCAAATCGGAAAGTACCAAATGGGAATTTCCCTTATCGGAATGTACCAAATCGGAATACCAAATCGGAATGTCCCTTATAGGAATGCACCAAATCGGAATACCAAATCGGAATGTCCCTTATTGGAATGCACCAAATCATAATACTAAATCGGAATGACCCTTATAGGAATGCACCAAATCGGAATGTCCCTTATAGGAATGCAATCGGAATCCCTAAACCCTATTCCGATGACACAGATCGGAATAACTATAAACCCTTTTCAGATGACTGATCAGAATAAATCCCACGTTTCTCGGACAAAACTCAACCAATTCGAGATTTTAAGCCAAAAAATGATCAAAACACCCAAAAATTTTGCGTTTTTAACCAAAGAAACAATACCAAATCACTACAACAACTATGTAGATGATTTGTATCAAGAAAAAAACCATAAAAAACACAAAAAAAAATTGGACGTGTGTTTATATAGATCAAAAGGCTAAAAAAATCAAGAACACGAACACATAAACAATACAATCATCCCATGGCTCTTGATATCATTTGTAGGATATGTAAATCTTACTTATGTTTTAGAGAGAGAAAGAGATAGAGAGATGGTGGATTTTACACAATTCTAGAGAGAGAAAATAAGAAGAATTATGTGTAAAAATGAATAACCATACACCCTCTCCATCTAAGGAGAGGGTTTATATACCCAAGCCCTTGTCATGGGCTTGGGCTTATATTTGGGCCGGCCTAAACATGTTGTAGGCTAGGCTTTGGTTAGTTTATTAAATAAAGATAAGTAACTAAACTACGAGCTATTGCATGGACTATTGTTGGAGTGACTGATCCTTCTTAATACGTAAAACATATTTCCAACACATAGGCTTTAGCTGTCGTAAGGCATAAACGATTACCTTCCCATGTTGTATGAGTACATAACCAAACAGATCTGAGAATATTACTGAAATTTAGAACCATCTGTACTAGATGGGAAAGTATGAATAATCGGAGAACTAAACGCTGCTTAAGCTCTTCGAAGCTCATCTCTCGTTTTCCGTTTGAAAAAAATTTCTCACTCTTACGCATGACTTAATCAAGGGTTCGGCCAGTCGTGAGAAGCCTTCAACAAATCTGCGGCAACAACCAGCTAACCCTAGAAAACCAGGTACTTAGTCGCTGACATCGGTTTTGGCCATTTAGTGATAGCCCCAACCTTCACCGGATCTATGGTAATTCCTTCTGGTGAGACAATGTGACCCAGAAATGCCACTTTTGTAACACCCCCAAACTACCACGCAGCGGAATACCTCATTGGGGCGCTACTCATAGTACATCGCACACAATCATAGACAACGACCTCAAAAGAGACGTTAAAATAATATACAACATTGTATAAAAGTTTCCCATCCCAATATTTATAAAATCAGAGTAGCGTTTAGTCCCAAAAACCGTGACCAACACATCACATTCATCAAAGACTTAAAAGTCATTTAGTTCATTTCAAAGGATGGAAAAGTAAACAAAGTTTTAGACAACTAAGCACCAACTCCCTCCTCGCATGCCCCGCTGATATCCATCTTGATTACCTGAAATACATGCTTAAAATCATCAATACCATTGTTGAGCAAGTCTATAGGTTATGCAAATCATCATTTGAACACAAGAATTTTAATCATCTAAATCTTGTCACACAGACAAGTCATATATATATATATATATATATATATATATATATATATATATATATATATATATATATATATATATATATATATATATATATATATATATATATATATATATATATATATATATATATATATATATATATATATATATATATATATATATATATATATATATATATATATATATATATATATATATATATATATATATATATATATATATATATATATATACATACATATATATATATATATATATATATATATATATATATATATATATATATATATATATATATATATATATATATATATATATATATATATATATATATATATATATATATATATTTATATATATATATATATATATATTTATATATATATATATATATTTATATATAAATAAATATATATATATATATATATATATATATATATATATATATATATATATATATATATATATATATATATATACATATATATATATATATATATATATATATATATATATATATATATATATATATATATATATATAAATATATATATATATATATATATATATATATATATATGTATATATATATATATATATATATATATATATATATATATATATATATATATATATATATATATATCGATAAGTACCTTAAGCTCATGCAACTGAACGTTAACCAACGCGTCAAACCGAGTCACTTACGGCGCCCCTACAACAGGTAATATTGTCATATACCAATGACCTCTTATACATAATATCCCTTTCAGGTGATCACAAGGATACATACCCTAGGATAAGGCTGTCAAACAAAATAGATCTATTAAATGTATTAGCGTATACCTCGCAAGGTAATTAACAGTTCATGAAATTCAGGGACTTCATAAGACAATGGTGCTTAGGCATTTATCATCATATTCGGTGTAAAACCCGCATATAAATGCCATGAACAGTACAATACGTAAACATAGGAACCAATTAAAACTTTCTATTTATGTCGTGTATACATGTCACGAACATTAAATTCAGAAACTACGTACATGTTAGTGCACGATAGTTATTAGGTACGTGATAAAACACGATAATTATTAAGTATAATAATTATAATCACAAACATATGATCACGAACATTTACGAACATGATAATTATTACGTATAATAATTATAGTACGACTATTAGAACAAGATATATGTACGTAGTATATATATATAACACGAATAGTTACCACGAACTAGAACGAATAAAAACATGAACGAACACGTAAATAAATTAAACATGGAAAAGCACGGTTTTTCCCTTTGGGCTTATGGTTGCCGGGGATAAGAGACAAGAGGAGGGGGCCCAGCCCAATTTTGATTTTGACTAAAAAGGTAAAAGGAAAACACAGAGTTTTCATAATACAAAATTTTAACAAGAAAATAAAAAACCTAGTCCTCTTTCTCTCTCTCTTGTCTCCGGCTACACAAGAACATAAGGGGTGTTTGGTTGATTTTGATCGTTGATTTTGGGATAATCGTGTTCGTGTTCGTATTCTTAGTTCTTTTCCAATCACGTGTTCGGTATCACCATAACCTTCATCTTTTTATTTTTATTTTTTCTTTTAATTATGTTCATGAGTTTAGAAAATAAAAACATAATTAAACATGTAGATCAATACAAGAAACATGAAAAGTGGGGGTTTAGTTCGACCGACACACAACCGAGAGCCACTGAGCTCTCGGCTTGGTTTGTTTCGCACCAACAGCCGAGACCCTAGGGTCTTGGTGTGGTCTTGGTTTCTCGGCCGCAAGAACAAGGGACCCTGACGCGAGTCGGGGTGACGTTTGGTTTGGGTTTGGGTCTCGGCGCAGCAGCAGCAGCACCACCGGCTTAAGCCGGTGGCTATTTTGGTCGAGCAGTAGGAAATACAGCCCAATCAGGGGGAACCACCGACGTCAACCGGTGTTGATTTTACTCGGACAGTGGCAACCGGCTAGGCCGGGTAGCCACTGTCGGGGTTGTTTTGTTTTAGCTTATATTAAAACACGAAAACGAGCACGGGATTATTTTAATTACAAGTTATATTTTTTCAAGGCTAACTAAATTAATTAAACATGATCAATAATTAATTTAATTTAAACATGGACTTAGGTTATATTATTTTTAATAAATAATACATGTTTTAACCTAAGTATTTTACCACTTAATTTGGACTATAGTTAGAAATTAATTATTAAAACATGGACTTATAATTAATTAATAAATCATGACTTAGGTTATAATTAAAAATTATTAACACATGATTAACCTAAGTATTTTTTATGTCTTAATTTAATTAAATCATGCCTTTATTTAATTAAATCATATAACTAATAAGTGTGAAAACACTTATCCTTTTACCACTTATTTCAAATAATAACAAGACCAAAACGTGTATTTTATGTCGTAAAAGTCGGAATTATGCGTGTTTTGTGTTTTTATTGTGTTTTAGGACCAAATGATGAAAAAGGAAGAAAACACAGGCTTTCACGGACTTTTATCGAAGAAAACGAGAAGACACGAAGTCAAGAGATCAAGAGTGCTTAAAGAACGGATGTCCAAGACCTATTCTGAAGATTTATCGAAGAAATAGTCTAAAGACGGAAGTTTAATGAAGAAGAAAATTATTAAGACAAGTTCAAATCCCGAGACGACGTCAAGAAAAGACAAAGAATTAAATCGAGTCGAGAAGAAAAGAAAGAAGGAAGCACACCACACATGCACTTCCCACTTAGCCTATAAATACCCTCCTAATCACATTAAGAGGGTGGTTAGCTAATTTAGTTTTTCATTTTTTCCTTTCTAGTTTTTAGAGAGAGAAAGTTCCAAACTTTCTCTCACTAAGTTTTTCATCTTTTCTTTCTTTAAATCTTCCAAGTTTAAGCTTTCATTAATCTTTGTATTTGAGTTTCTTTAATCAAAAGTTTAAATTTAAGTTTGTGTTCTTTAATTTCTTTCCACATTTCTTGATTTACTTTTGATTTTGATCCGTAATTCATAATCCACACGGATTGATTTTATTTGATGTTTAAGTGGTTAAAAGGTTAATCTTTTTACTACTTATTAATATTTTATTTGGTTTAGGCTATAAGCTCTTTATGCTTATTGGCTTATTTCATGTTTTAGCTTATTACTTTTCGGATTATTAAAAAGGTTTTGTCTTTTTAAAGCTTCTTTTATAAAGTTTATGATTTCATGTTTTTAAAAGTTGTCAAATTTAAGCTTATTGAGTTGTTTAAGGTCGGTTAAAGTAGCTTATTGTATGTGCTTATTAAGTTTTCAGCTTGCCACCAATTTCGGATTACTTAAGGTTCCATCGCAATATTGGGTATCCTACATTCCGATGGCTGCTCATTTGTATCGCAATAACCATCTTTGGTTCTACTTTGTGATAGCTTGTACCATCCCCCCTTATTCCGATTTGGGATTGCGATCGCTCATTGCGATCGCATATTCCGACGGGGCTTAAGGTCCTTTTAAGTCGAAAATCTGCCCAATTTTAGTTTGATACATTCCGATAGGGTGGACATTATTCTGATAGAACTTTATTGCGACAGAAACATTGCGATAACTGTGCATTCCGACAGCTTTGATGTTGACATTCCAATGGTTACTAACATGAACATTCCGATGGCTTTTCACTCAGATTATTCCGATGACTTGTTTTAGTTATATTCCGATGGTTTTGACTTTGGTGCATTCCGATGGAAAAGACTAGTTACATTCCGATAGACTAAGTTTTAAAGTTTTAAAGTTTTACAAAGCTTTATGTTTTAAGTGTTTTTCCAAATAATTTTCTAGTTAAAAATTAAACACTTTAATTTTACTCAACGACATTTTCATACTTGCTTTTAGTTTAAATTAGATAACCAAACCAAACCATTTTGTTTTCCAAAAGACAATTGAGTCGCACTAATTAACAGTAATCAATTCGAAGAGATTTGGAACAACGAACTTTCATAACTAAGTAAAATCTAGTTATCAAATGGCGCCGCTGCGGGCTCTTTTCGTTAAGATTAACGGTTTTTAGTGAGAGACGCGTTGCATTTTGGAGATCCGTTCTTTTAGGAACTTTGTTTTCTTTGCTATAAATATAAAAAAAAATCCATAAAAATCAAAAAAATTTCAAAAATACAAAAACATTAAAAAATCATAAAAAGCATTTCTTTTCCAAAGGTTTTGCACCAAAAAGTATATATATATATATATATATATATTCTCTGTTTCTTTGGTATCTTTTTCTTCTGCAGGTGTATGCGTACTAGATCTTCAAATTATTCTGAGCCCGAGACTCGTGAAGATTTAGATATGGCTTGTGTTCATAACAACAATAATAACCCACCTCTACCCAACTTGAATAACAATAACAACAACCACAATGCTACCCTACCCGATTTACGAACAATGGAGGAATTGTGTCAACCCACCATGAACGGACGGGGAGGACCGATTGCACCGATGAAAATCATGGCTCAGGAGTTTTCGTTGAAGCATCACATGATCCAACAAGTGCAAACTAATCCATTTCGCGGATTGCCGGATGATGATGCCAACAAGCACCTCGACAAATTCATTACTATTACTCTGCCCGGTGTTTCTATGGATGTACTTCGACTTCAACTATTTCCCCACACGCTTTCACACCATGCCGAAAAATGGTTTGACCGTCTCCCAAAGAATTCTATTCATACTTGGGACGACATGACTCAACGATTTTTGTCGCGCTACTTTCCACCATCCATGGTCACGAGCCTTCGTAACCAAATTAGTGGATTCATGCAAGACAATGATGAATCGTTCTTTCATGCTTGGGAACGCTATAATGATTTGATCGACCGTTGTCCAAATCATAACATGCTCCCCGTCACTCTCATTGATACTTTATACAATGGTCTCACTTTTCGTGATCGTGACACGATCAACGCTGCCGCCGGTGGTACTTTTATGAAAAGGAGACCAGAGGAGTGTAGAGAGTTGATTGAAAACATGACTACTCACCACAAGAATTGGGATTCATCCGCATCCTCAAGATCTAATCCGAGAGTCAATGTTTCATCTACTTCTTCCACCACCGACATGTCCGCCATGGAACGAGCCATTATCGAAATGAGCAAAAATATGAAAATTTTGGCTACTAACCATACTCAACAACCTAAAGCCGTTGCTATTTCTTGTGAAACATGTGGTGGTCCTCATTTTTCATTGATTGTCCTTCTACTCAAGGCAATTTTTGTGAAACCGCTAACGCGGCATACGGTAACTATCCTACGGGAGGCTATCAAGCTCGTCCTCAAGGAGACCGTAACTTGCTAAGTTATCGTTCAAACAACTATCTTTCACCACCCGGTTTTGCTCCTCAACAACAAAACCAACAACAAAGCTATAACCGAAATAACCAAACCCAACCTCGTGCTAACAATCAATATCAATCCCAAAGAAACCCATATCCACCTCAAGGAAATTCTCAAGCTTACCAAGCTCCACCTCTCAATCAACCAACGGCGTTGAATCAAGACATCGAGACGTTCATGAGGACTAATAGAGAGATGGTGACGAATCTTTAGAGTCAATTCATCAACTTGAAGGGCGACATGGCGAAATAAGGGAGTGATATTCGAGCCGAGTTAAGGAATGACATGGCGAAACAAAGCAATGATATTCGCGCAGACATAAGAGACTCTTTCAGCACTCAAGCGGATAATATACGTGATATGATCGGTTCGCTTTTCCAAGGTAATCAACCATCTTCTTCGGGTACTCTTCCGAGTAACACCGTTGCTAATCTACGAGGGGAGATGAAAGCAATCACCACTCGTAGTGGGAAAGGTTATACGGAACCCGAGCTTCCTACACCTCCACCCGTGATTGTGAACAAGGAAAAAGAACAACTTTCTTCACCTCCTTTACCTTCTTACCCCATTCCCCCACCACCCGTGGTTGTGAGTGATCCTACTCCCCTAAAGCCTTCCTCTTCATCCGATATACCTTATCCTTCAAGGTTGAGGAAAGAGAAGCAAAAGAGCAAGGATGATATTCAAGTTTTAAACTTTCTTAAAATGTTTAAACAATTGAATTTTAACATCTCCTTTGCCGAGGCTTTCGCTCACATGCCTAAATATGAGAAGATGTTTAAAGATCTTCTTAGTGACAAGGAAAAGCTTCTTGATATTGCTAATACCCAACTTAACGAGAATTGCTCTGCGGTTCTCTTAAGGAAATTGCCCACCAAACTTGGTTATCCAGGTCGCTTCTTGATTCCTTGCAACTTCCCGGGAGTAGAGAATTGCATGGCCCTAGCCGATCTAGGTGCTAGTATAAACTTAATGCCTTTAAGTGTCTGGAAGCAATTATCTCTCCCTGAGCTAGTCCCCACCAAAATGACTTTGGAATTAGCTAACCGTACGGTTGCTTATCCAGTGGGGATAGCCGAAGACGTCTTCGTTGGCGTTGACAAATTCACCTTCCCGGTGGTTTTTGTTGTCGTTGACTACTAGATGGATCCCCGTGTTCCATTAATCGTTGGACGTCCCTTCTTGAGGACCGGTCGCACTCTCATTGATGTAGCCGTGGGCGAAATAATCATGAGAGTTGGTGACGATAACATTGTCTTCAACATGGGTCGGATTTCTAAGCAACCTTATTCATATGAGAGAGTTAATGCTATTGATGTTCTCGATGAGGCTTGTGAAGAACACCTTAATGATGCTCACAAAAGTAATCTTTCTTCTCTACCCAATGTTGAGACTGTTGCCTCAATCGCTCCGTCATTAACTCCATTCGGAGAAAGTGATTTCCTCTTGAAAGAATTTGAAGCAACTCTGGGAGATGTGGATTTGCAATATGACGATTCTCCCTCCAATTGGGATGAAGACATTCGTACCATTGAGAAACTTGTCAATGAGGACCATATTTCTCCATAGTCTCCTAAGGCTATCTCTACCGATGATCCGAAGTTGACTACGCCATCCATCGAAAATCCTCCAGATTTAGAACTTAAGGATATATCGTCTCATCTCGAGTACGTTTTCCTTGAAGACAACAAGAAGTTACCGGTCACCATCGCAAAGGACCTGAAAGAAGAAGAAAAATCCCGACTTATCGCCATGCTGAGGAATCATAAGAAAGCGATTGCTTGGAAAATCTCTGATATTCGTGGAATTGATCCTCACTTTTGCACACATAAAATTCTCATGGAGGACGACTTTAAACCCACTATTCAAAGCCAAAGAAGGGTGAATCCTAAGATCCATGACGTTATCAAACTTCTTGATGCAGGCATGATCTATCCTATCTCGGATTCCCATGGGTTAGTCCAGTCCATTGTGTGCCTAAGAAAGGCGGAATCACCGTTGTGCCCAACGAACCAACGAGTTGATTCCTACTCGTCTCGCTATAGGGTGGAGAGTTTGTATAGACTATCGCAAACTCAATGATGCTACGAGAAAGGATCATTTCCCCCTTCATTTCATGGAACAAATGCTTGAACGTCTAGCGGGTAATGACTATCACTGCTTCTTAGATGGTTTCTCCGAGTATTTTCAAATACCCATCGATCCCCAAGACCAAGAGAAAACCACATTCACTTGTCCCTACGGCACATTTGGTTATAAAAGAATGCCTTTCGGCTTATGCAATGCTCCTGGGACATTCCAAAGGTGTATGATGGCTATCTTCCATGACATGGTTGAAGAAACCATGGAAATTATCATGGATGACTTCTCGGACTATGGTGATTCTTTCTCTCATTGCCTTGCCAATTTAGAACGCATGCTTAAGCGGTGTGAAGACACTCGCCTTGTTCTGAATTGGGAAAAATGCCATTTCATGGTAAAAGAAGGCATTGTGCTAGGACACAAAATCTCAAAAGCCGGTCTTGAAGTGGACCATGCTAAAGTGGATGTCATAGCCAAATTACCTCCACCTTCAACCGTGAAGGGTGTGAGAAGTTTTCTTGGTCATGCGGGCTTCTATCGTCGATTTATTCAAGACTTCTCTAAAATTGCTCGCCCGATGAACCACCTATTGTAAAAAGATACTCCTTTTATCTTTTCCAAAGAGTGTATTAAAGCCTTCAATCTTCTCAAGGATAAGCTAACTAAGGCACCGGTCTTAGTCACCCCTAATTGGGAGCTACCTTTTGAGTTGATGTGTGATGCTAGCGACTTTGTTATTGGAGCGGTTCTGGGACAAAGAGTGAACAAACACTTCCAACCAATCCACTATGCTAGCAAGACTATGACAGGGGCTCAATTGCATTATACCACTACTGAAAAAGATCTTTTAGCTGTAGTGTATGCTTTTGAAAAATTCCGGCCCTATCTTGTTTTATCCACCACCATTGTATACACGGACCATTCCGCGTTGAAGTACATGATGACTAAGCACGACTCTAAGCCAAGACTTCTTCGCTGGGTTTTACTCCTTCAAGAATTTAACTTTGAAATTCATGACAAGAAGGGAGCCGAAAACCTAGCCGCGGATCATCTAAGTAGACTTGAGGATCCATATCAAGGGGATCATCCGAACAAAGAGATCAATGACTCTTTTCCCCTTGAGACCTTACTGTCTATTAGTGCCAATCTTGATGACACCCCGTGGTTTACCGACATTGCAAACTACTTAGCGGGTGGTATTCTCATCAAAGGGTTAACATCCCAACAAAAGAAGAAGTTCTTTAAAGATGTTAATACTTACTTCTGGGATGACCCTTATCTCTTCAAACAATGTGCTGATCTGATCATTCGTCGATGTGTGGATGGGCCGACAGCTTTACAAATCCTTGATGCTTGCCATAAAGGACCCACCGGTGGTCACTTTGGTCCCAACTACACCGCAAAGAAAGTGTTTGACTCTGGATTCTATTGGCCCACCATTTATCGTGACACTCACGAAATGGTTAAGCATTGTGATGCTTGCCAACGACAAGGCAAGATCACACATAAAGATGAGATGCCTCAAAATTTCATACAAGAATGTGAAATTTTTTATGTATGGGGCATCGACTTTATGGGGCCATTTCCACAATCTAAAGGGAACAAGTACATCCTCGTAGCCGTTGACTACGTTTCTAAATGGGTTGAAGCTAAGGCTCTCCCAACGAATGATGCGAGGGTGGTTGTGAACTTTTTGAAGCAGCTGTTTGCTCGATTCGGTGTTCCTCGTGCTATAATCAGTGACTGCGGGACTCATTTTTGCAATGATCAATTCGCAAGAGTTATGGCTAAGTATGGTGAATCACCGTCTTTCCACCGCCTATCATCCCCAGACCAATGTGCAAGCCGAGATTTCCAACCGTGGATTGAAGCGAATACTGGAACGTACTGTAGGAGAGCATCGTGCCGCGTGGGCCGATAAGTTAGATGATGCTCTGTGGGCTTTCCGTACCGCATATAAGACCCCGATTGGTTGCACACCTTATCGTCTTGTGTACGGGAAAACATGCCACCTCCCTATCGAGCTGGAACACAAGGCATACTGGGCCTTGAAGTGGGCTAACTTCGATATCAACAAAGTCGGTGATCATCGGAAGATTCAACTTAATGAGCTTAATGAACTGAGGAATGAAGCTTACGAGAACTCACTGATCTACAAGGAGAAGACCAAGATCATCCATGATGCAAGGATTAAGAATCGAGAGTTCCACGTTGGTGATCAAGTCTTACTTTTTAACTCTCGGTTGAAGATCTTCTCTGGCAAGTTGAAGAGCCGTTGGTCTGGTCCATTCACCGTCACCAAAGTCTTTCCATATGGCACCATTGAGCTTTCTCAGCCTAATGGGCCCAATTTTAAGGTGAATGGCAAGCGTGTGAAGTTGTACTTTACTGAGGACATCTATCATGAGATGATTCCATCCCTCACCATGTTTCCCATGAACTAGTTTTGGGTCGAGTCAGGCTCGTGACTCGGTGTACAAAAACAAGCGCTTCTCGGGAGGTAACCCGTGATCTATCCTTTACCGTTTTCATAATAAGTGTAGGGGGAGCTCCATATGTGTTGGTTGTCTTGTTTCTTATTTTGTGCAGGGATTCAAGCTTCAAAGAGCACCTCGATGACTTTTGAAGAACCGTGATTCCGTGTTCCCATCTTCCCGGTTCTATCCTAAACTCTCGTGATTCAATATTTCATATCTTATATGTTCACATTGACATCACTATAGTTGCCCTTCCCTTAGCAAGACTTAAACAAAGTGCTCAATGTCGTAAGTGTAGGGGAGTTTACTCCCACATGCTTAAACATTGAGGACAATGTTTATATCAAGTGTAGGGGGACTTCTATCAAAGTTAGTGGTCTTTTCCATGAATTTGCCCTCATTTTAACCGGAAAACTTGATTTTTTTGACATTTTTCAAAAATTTTAATCTATTTTGGCCTAGTAGTATAGTAGTATTCTCCTTTGTTATCATTATTTACTTTCCTTGCTTAAATAAAGTTTAATAAAGTGGTTTTAAATTTTTCAAAGTCGTGAATATTTTGAATCAACCCGAGTTTACTTATCTATGTTTACTCTAGCTAGTATCCTTAACGTGTTTAAGTCAAGTTTTGCTAGGCTTTTATATAGGGAACTTTAAAATGCGAGAGTCTTAACTCTTACGGGTTAAGAGCAAGAACTTTTCGCAAGTTCCTATAAGTGATCCTAGAGATTCGTTTATCAAGGGAACTTTAAAATGCGAATTCTAAACTTGAAAAAGTCTAAGAATTTGCAAGATCCTATAGATGACTCGAAAACCCAAAACTTTGATTTAATAGGCTAAGCATCCACAAGTCTCATTCCTTGAGATTTTAAACTGTGGAGGACGAGAGATGATAGAGTCAATTACAAGTTTGGTATTATTTCGTGAGTTTATGTGAGTCAATTATGAGCCTATTCTCCCATCGATTGTTAATAAATTTATCTGCAATAAATAAGGTTGTACGATTTGAAAAGTTACTTAGCTTCTAGACCAAGATCGTTTAAAAGTTGCTCGGTATTAATTAGAGTTCATAGCCAAGGCATAACTTATTGAAGCGGGATGCGAAGATTGGCGAGTCCGCAAAAGGCCCTAACAAGGCATGAGGGCTACATTTTGTTGCTAAAGATCCAAAGTGATGTGAAGAATCATTTATCGAAAATCAATATGAAGGATCAAGACACACGACGAAAAGCAAATACTCCCCAAAAGATCATGGAGAAGTCTATCCAAAAAGGCCCTAACAAGGTATGAGGATAAATAGATCCAAGTCCTAAAAGGAGGCGGATCGTTGTATATCAAAGTCCAAAATAAAGACTGGAGAAAAATGAGGAAGTCGTGGTCCAAATATAAAGAATCTCTCAAAAAAGTTTAAGTGAAGAAATTCCTATTATGAAGAGAAGACCATTATTTCATGAATGTCTCTCAAGATTCGAAGTATGAAGTTGCTGCCAAATATCAGTCCGAGAAAGGTCTCAAATCGTGAAGCGAGTTATGCCAAGATATGAACTTTATGAGGTCCCGAGAAGCAGTTTTAAAAGATTTTGTCCTTTAGCTAACTATTGATTAAATCGTCCTACTTTATTTTCTGCTTAAATAACTATCGAAATAAGTAAAAAATGCATCCTCGTGATCATTCAAGACAAAAATAAAATATAAGAGATACACCTAGGAATAAGGGAGTCTAAGTGAATAATTGGCCCACATGAATTCGTGTTAGTTTGCTAACTTATAATAACAATGATCTCGTTTTTAAGCTTGGTATGGGGAACGTGAAACTTGAGGATGATAAAAGTTCATGGCAACCTAAAGCCAATGTAAGTCTTTGATTTCTTTACTTGTTTTCTATCTTCTTAATTTCCTTAAATGTTTAGTATTTAATAAAGGCCAAGGTGGGTTATTTATGATAGAAAATGTAAACCATGCTTTAAAATTAATGCATTGCATGAGGGCATTGCAATGGTCAAGTGTAGGGGATTTAATAAGTGTGAAAACACTTATCCTTTTACAACTTATTTCCAATAATAACAAGACCAAAACGTGTATTCTATGTCGTAAAAGTCGGAATTATGCGTGGTTTGTGTTTTTATTGTGTTTTAGGACCAAAAGATGAAAAAGGAAGAAAACACGGGCTTTCACGGGCTTTTATCAAAGAAAACGAGAAGAGACGAAGTCAAGAGATCAAGAGTGCTTAAAGAACGGATGTCCAAGACCTATTCTAAAGATTTATCGAAGAAATAGTCTAAAGACGGAAGTTTAATGAAGAGAAATTATTAAGACAAGTTCAAATCCCGAGACAACGTCAAGAAAAGACAAAGAATTAAATCTAGTCGAGAAGAAAAGAAAGAAGGAAGCACACCACACATGCACTTCCCACTTAGCCTATAAATACCCTCCTAATCACATTAGGAGGGTGGTTAGCTAATTTAGTTTTTCATTTTTTCCTTACTAGATTTTAGAGAGAGAAAGTTCCAAACTTTCTCTCACTAAGTTTTTCATCTTCTCTTTCTTTAAATCTTCCAAGTTTAAGCTTTCATTAATCTTTGTATTTGAGTTTATTTAATCAAAAGTTTAAGTTTAAGTTTGTGTTCTTTAATTTCTTTCCACATTTCTTGATTTACTTTTGATTATGATCCGTAATTCATAATTCACACGGATTGATTTTATTTGATGTTTAAGTGGTTAAAAGGTTATTCTTTTTACTACTTATTACGCTTTTATTTGGTTTAGGTTATAAGCTCTTTATGCTTATTGGCTTATTTCATGTTTTAGCTTATTACTTTTCGGATTATTAAAAAGGTTGTCTTTTTAAAGCTTCTTTTATAAAGTTTATGATTTCATGTTTTTAAAAGTTGTCAAATTTAAGCTTATTGAGTTGTTTAAGGTCGGTTAAAGTAGCTTATTGTATGTGCTTATTGAGTTTTCAGCTTGCCACCAATTTCGGATTACTTAAGGTTCCATCGCAATATTGGGTATCCCACATTCCGACGGCTGCTCATTTGTATCGCAATAACCATCTTTGGTTCTACTTTGCGATAGCTTGTACCATCCCCCTTATTCCGATCTGGGATTGCGATTGCTCATTGCGATCGCATATTCCGACGGGGCTTAAGGTCCTTTTAAGTCGAAACTCTACCCAATTTTAGTTTGATACATTCCGATAGGGTGGACATTATTCCAATAGAATTTTATTGCGACAGAAACATTGCGATAACTGTGCATTCTGATAGCTTTGATGTTGACATTCCGATGGTTACTTACATGAACATTTCGATGGCTTTTCACTCAGATTATTCCGATGACTTGTTTTAGTTATATTCCGATGGTTTTGACTTTGGTGCATTCCGATGGAAAAGACTAGTTACATTCCGATAGACTATGTTTTTATGTTTTAAAGTTTTACAAAGCTTTATGTTTTAAGTGTTTTTCCAAATACATTTCTAGTTTAAAAATTAAACACTTTAATTTTACTCAACGACATTTTCATACTTGCTTTTAGTTTAAATTAGATAAGCAAACCAAACCATTTTGTTTTCCAAAAGACAATTGAGTCGCACTAATTAACGGTAATCAATTCGAAGAGATTTGGAACAACGAACTTTCATAACTAAGTAAAATCTAGTTATCAATAACCTATAGTTTATTAACTTATCATGACATTTATTTAATAAACAATACTATTAATTACATGACTTATGACTTTTAACCAATAAGCTTAAACTTATATTATTAGTGTTGGAAATACGTTTTTCCAAAGAAAGTCTCGGTCACATCATTATTAGCATAGATCACGATCTATAGACTATTTAGGACATTGTAACTTGGAGTGACCTCCCTTAGTGGGAGATTGTTGGAAATACGTTTTTACGTATTTAGAAAGGATCGTTCACTCCAACGATATATTCAAGTATTGGGCTCGTGATCCAATATAACCCATATAGCCCACATGTAGGGTGGGCTATATATACCCCCTCCTAGCATGTTAGGAGGGGTGGAACACTTAATCATTTTATTCATATTCCATCTTTCTTCCATTTTCTCTCCTTTCTCTCTCTACCTTTCTCTCTCTAGTTCTTCCTTCTCCATTCCTTCAATAATAAATCATACACTTGCTAAATCCTAAGAATATATGATTCTACAATATTAGGAAACTTTCTAAATATGGAAACTTTCTATTTCAGGATACTTACTATTTTTGGAACCTTTCTATTTTTAGAAACTGATCTATTTTTGGAAACTTTCTATTTTTGGAAACTTTATATTTTTGGAAACCTTCTATTTTTAGAAAGTTACTTATTATTAAGAATACAAGATAGTACTTAATCAGAATACATGAAATACATGATTAACGCAGTATATCATTTAAAATAGTATACAAGACAAGAACATATCAAACAAGCTAAGAACGTGCTAGAACCAGTAACGTACTCAATAATCAGAAGACTTATACATGTCCCTTATTTATGTAGCATTAGTGAGGTCGGAGTAGGACTATTCATCCTTTCATCTTTCCTTGTTCACTGGACACAAGGTACGGTTTTCTGTCTTTCAGTATAGACATTCTTTCCTTATTAGGATTCCCCGTTTGCAGCAACTGTTTTCCCAAGTATATGTTTTATATGTTTTGATTACTTATTGTTAGCCTCAAAATATTGAGCCAAACAAGAATGCTCGGTCATATGTTTATTATGTATCGTATTTTAGAACGTTGTAATAGGTAGTATATTAGTCGTGTTATACGGGCTTAACTTTAGGCTAAAGTTCATTAATAAGTAACTAAAGCCCAAAAGGAAAGCCCGGCCCAAACCATATAGTCCATAAAGAAGCCCGCATGTGGGTGGACTATATATACTACCCTCCTAGCATGTTAGGAGGGTTGGTGATTCATTCTTTCTCTAATCTAATATTTCACAAGTTCACACACTTCTCTCTCTTTTCTCTCTCTAGTTTCTCTCTCTAAAATTCATCTCATTTCTACCTTTCTTTCTTTATTAATAGTATAGAATTATCACATATTAGGGACAACAATTGGTATCAATCGCCATGGGGTAGTTTTTGTGATTCGTTGTTGAATTACTACTTAATTCGTGTGATTTTACCATAAAATCTACTCGGATTCAAGTGTTTTCTTATGTTTTTCGTACTCTAAATCTTCCTACTTTAATCTCTACATCTTTCATACGTGTGGTAAGATTTTGGTTACTTTGGTTTGGATTGAATCACGAAATCCAAGGTAAAAATCCATTCTTTCTTGTTGCTCTTAAGTCTCGGCTTAAGTTTTGGGGTACGATCTGATTTTGTGATTGCATAAACCCTGGGGGTTTCTACTTGCGATCCATAGTCACGATCTAATACTACGATCACTCACTACGATCCGTGAGTACGATCACTCAGTACGATCGGAGAGTACGATCAAGTGAGTACGATCCAAGAGTACGATCCCTTGTTACGATCCAAGAGTACGATCCCTTGTTACGATCCAAGATTGCGATCCAACTGCGATCAAAGAGTACGATAGGTGAGTACGATCCAACTGCGATAAAAGAGTACGATCAAAGTGCGATCCGACTACGATCTAGGAGTACGATCATAGTGCGATCAAAGTGCGATCAGACTACGATCTAGGAGTACGATCATAGTGCGATCAGAGTGCGATCAGAGTGCGATGGGTCTCATTGCGATGGACATCTAAATTTTGTTCGAGTATTTTTTAGATTTAGCCACTATCTAGACTAGTCTCGGAACGTAGTTTACACGAAGATTAAAAAAAATTAATAAAAAAAGAGTTAAAATTTTTAGGTCAAGTAAAATAAAAATTTTTCCATACTAGTTTTAGGCTATTTCTAGCTCGATTTCAAAATTTGGTGATTACAAATTTTTTTAGGTCTACCGTTTTGTCGGACTGAGGAATTAATTGTCGGACTGAGAAAAAAAAAATCGCAATTTTTGGAATTTAAACAACCAAACAATCACAACACAACTACTTAAGATCCACATTCGATTCATCATTTCAGAGAATATTGAGATGGATTCTACTGCCGAATATCGTGTGACGAACAACAACATAATGGTGGCGGGTAACAAAGAGAGACCACCAATGCTTGTGTCGGGTCGATATGATCAATGGCAATCCCGTTTTATACGTTACCTTGACACAAAACCTAACGGTGATGCTTTAAGGCAATGTATCTTGGAAGGACCCTATAAGCTCTCAAGGATTCAAGTTCCTGCAGTACCAGCCACAGACACAAGTGACGCACAACCCGCATATGAACGTGATGAAAAGAGGACCGACCTCACCCCAGAGAACCGTGCGTGGTTTGATGCAGAGAAGGAAGCAATCTACTTAATTCTCAGTGGCATTGGAGATGAAATTTACTCTACGGTTGACGCATGTCCTACTGCTCAAGAAATGTGGACGGCCATTGAAAGATTGCAACAAGGTGAATCACTTAACAAACAAGATGTGAAAACTAAGATGTTTTGGAACTTTGGCAAGTTTACATCAAAGGATGGGGAATCAATTGATTCTTATTACTCCTGATTCTACAATATGATGAATGATATGACCCGAAACAACTTGCAAGTTTCCACCATGCAAGTCAATGTCCAATTTCTACAGCAACTTCAACCAGAGTGGACACGGTTTGTCACCTTGGTGAAACAACAACAAAAGTTAGACGAAGTTTCATATCACAAGCTCTTTGACATTTTGAAACAATTTCAAAATGAGGCAAATGAACTTCGTGTTGAACGAGTTGCAAAGATTTCCAATCCACTTGCTTTGGTGTCTACCACTCGACATTACCAAGATTATCACTCCCGTACTTCAAAGACCTACTCTACTCAATCATCATCACCACGATCATCCATTGTCTCCAAGTCACATGTTCCAACACGATCCCGAGGCAAAGAAGTTGCAAGAGCACCATCACCCACACCTGAGCATTCATCCGAAGAAGACAGTGATGAAGAAATAGCTCAAAAGGATAGGGAATTCAAGCAACAAATGGCTTTCGTTATGAAGCAATATAAGAAAATCTACAAACCCACCAACAACAACCTTCGAACATCTTCAAACCCGAGGAACACCCATGCACAGAGTCCTCCAAGGTATGACACACGAAGACGTGCTGAGAGTCCTCCAAAGTATGATCGACAACCTAAGTATGATAATCAGAGGGTGGCTACTATTGTTGGAAATAGGGAAACTGTTGGTACTCAAGTTGTGCAACAAAGTGGGATTCAGTGTTATAACTGCAGAGGTTTTGGGCATTTGGCTAGGGAATGCAGGCAGCCAAAGAGGGTTAAAGATTATGGTTATCATAAGGAAAAGATGCTGTTGTGCAAGAAAATGGAAGCTGGAATCAAGTTATCAGCTGAGGAAGTGGAAATGCTTGACGACACAGATGATGAAGTCTCCGACCAAGAACTCGAAGCACATTATTCATACATGGCAAAGATTCATGAGGTCCTTAACGTTACTGAAGATGACAATGGTCCTATCTTTGATACCGAGCCAATTGATAAGGTACAAGATAATGCTGAATATAATGTGTTTGGTGATACACATGAGCATAGTGATCTACCAACAACAATTACTGACACGTGTATGATGGAAACGGTTGATAGCAATACCACACCCGATTCATCAAACATGTGCAATAATGATTTTGAGGATGATCAACATGCAAATGAGTATGATGACGAGGAGCGTGTCGCGCTTGCTAATTTAATTGATAGTTTACAAAAAGATGTCAATGAAAATAGAAAGAATCAAAAGCAATTAAAGAACGCAAACGCAGCGCTCACTCGAAACTTTGAAGAATGCAAAGCCGCTCTTATAAAATCTAGTGAGACTATTGATAGTTATAGGGCTGAGCTTCTTCAAAAGACCAACGAGCTTGAGAGGTACAAAAGTCGTGTCATCAACGTTCAAAAGGACGATTTTGAAAATAAATACAATGAAGCTCTTGCTTTGTTAACTAAAGAAAAACGTCAATTTAATGTTTTATTAAGTGATGAACGTCAAAAAACGTACCTTGCCACAACAAAAGTTAATGAACTTGAACAGAGGCTTTCTATGAACACCACCGATTCTGCTAAAATTCTTGACGAGAAAAAACAAGAGGTTGAAACATTAAAACAAGATTTCAAAAATAGACAAAGCAAAGATACTGAAAAAGTAAAGGATCTCAAAGAACAAGTCGATTTTTTGAAAAAAGTTGTTTATAATACACATGACTCTATTCAAACCGTAAGAATGATAGCACCTCGGTCGTTTTTCAAGGGTCAACCTAGCTTTGCCACACCCAAGTAACTCGAACAATCTCAAGCTGCGAACCCTCACTTATATCTTGACGAGTCCGAATGGACTGATAATGACTGCCCAGTAGCTAACATCGATAGGGAAGAGACGTCCCTTTGGGATGAGGAGAGTAGATCACAGGTCAATAAAGATTTTGTGAAACCATATAACTATGCTTATGAAAACAGTCTTTATGGTCTTTTCACTCCACAAAAACAGAAGTCTCGTGAGGAATTA
Source organism: Glebionis coronaria (assembly GCA_025667525.1). NCBI lineage: Eukaryota > Viridiplantae > Streptophyta > Magnoliopsida > Asterales > Asteraceae > Glebionis > Glebionis coronaria. The sequence continues at coordinate 550,696,472 of CM046874.1, forward strand.
TTTTTAGAATGCAAACAAAAAAGAATTCAATGGAAAAAAGCTTTTGCCACTAAGAGGAAAACTAATGTTTTTAAATATATTAACTATTTGCCTCTAGATGCTTCTAAAAGCAAAAGTAGAAAAATACTTGGTTTTCTTAAACACCACGTTAATAATGTTCAATCAATTGTTGAAAGCGATTGGGAGAAACGTCAAAAGGATAAGTGGAAAACCGAGATTTCTCACGACATAACTGTGCTTGTGAAAGAACTTTTAATACCAAATACGAAGATAATAAAAGAACATGTTCTTGAGTTTGAAAATTTAATTCAGTCTGAAATGTTTGATGATTTGAAATATGTTGAGTCTCTTGAAAAAGAAATTGATGACCTTCAAAATGACAAATTAGAATTTTCAAACGAATATGATCTACTCTTAGAAGAATGTCTCTCCAAAGATATTTTGTGTGTTACTCTTCAATCTTGTGCTGATATCGATGAATATTCTGATGTTGCATGCAAATATCTTGATAAAATCAAAGAGTGTGAGCGTCTTGAACTTGAGCTTTCGAAACATAAAGAAAATGTTGATAAAAAGGCTTTTGAGTTACTTCAACACAAAACTGATTTCCTTCAAAAACATTGTCATTCTCTTGAACTTGCTTTGCAAAAAGACGTTGGTAGTTTTCCACATAATAATAATGCAAGAAAATTTTTCCCAAACGTTTCGAGAAATGAACGAACAGAATTTGGAAATTAAAGGGTTGAAAGCTCAGTTACAAGACAGGGACAGAGCGATAGCAGAATTGCAGAAACTCGTTGCTAAGATGGGTGGGAAGATTGTGGAACCTAGTGTTAAGAAACCTGTTGTAAGACAATCCAATGCTCAAAAAGTGACTAGACCCTCTGTTTTGGGAAAACCATCTGTTTTCTCTAATTCTGCATTTGCAAAACCTGCGTTTGCCCCCAAGACGAATGGGAAGGATAGGTTACCACAAAACACTCCCAAAACACATATTCGATCACAAAGCATTAAGAACACAAATGTGGTTAAACCAGGGATGTATAGATTGGCCACTAAACCCACACAAAACAAAGAAAGTCAATCACCTCAGACTTCTAGAAACACTAATAGACGTGTGTCTTTTACTACAGGAGTAGTCCCCACTGCTAGTGTTAGCCGGCCCCAGCTTAAGAGCACTCGCATGAATGAAAAGGTCTGGCAAAACAAAAGTCAAAGGAAGATGAAGGAAGTAGAAGACCACCCTAGGATTTTCAATGTTTCTAAGAATAAAACGTCTATAATCACGTGTAATGACGATTTGAATGATTCTACTTTGAATGCTATGAAAGTTAAGTTTGTTTGTGTGAAATGTGGAAAGTGTGCTAATGCTAATCATGCTATGTGTGTTTCTAATAATGCCAAAAGCGTAGAAACTAGAACTAAGAAGCAAACTGTGATGCCTATTAGTGCTAGAAAACCCAAACGCAAAGTGAACCATTCTGGTGCAACCCCCCCTAAGAAAAGTATTACATCAGACTCCACCACTAAGAACCCTAGAAGCAGAATTACGGAATTATATGAGTCTGCTAGCAAGCCTTGGAAATGGTGGTTTGCTAATCAATGTCCTCCAGGATATAAATGGATGCCTAAGGTTAGGACAGAAAATGTGACTACGAGCGTTAGTGTGCCTCTAAGTGATGAAATTAGGGAAACTAATGAATCGGAAATCACAACTAACATGGAATCAAATTTAGAAAATGCTCCATCGTGTTCTAATTCTTCTGCAGGTGATCGAAATAATTCTCTTCATAATGGACTCCGGATGCACGAAGCACATGACGGGGAATCTCAAGCTTCTAATTAACTTCGTGGAGAAGTTCCTGGGTACGGTCCGATTCGGAAATGATCAATTTGCACCGATCCTAGGATATGGAGACTTGGTTCAGGGGAATATCACTATCAAAAGGGTTTACTACGTCGAAGGGCTCAATCACAATCTTTTCTCGGTTGGTCAATTCTGTGATGCGGATTTGGAGGTTGCTTTTAGAAAGAAGACATGTTTTGTTCGTGATTATGATGGGAATGACTTACTTACCGGAACACGGGGTACTGATCTCTACACTATTTCACTACAAGACTTCACATCTTCAACTCCAATATGTTTCATGGCTAAAGCTTCAACGACTCAAGCTTGGTTATGGCATCAACGTTTATCTCATCTTAACTTTGACACCATCAACTTGCTTTCCAAGAAAGATATTGTGCGAGGCCTTCCTAACTTGAAATTCATCAAAGATCATCTTTGTTCTTCTTGTGAGCTTTGTAAAGCTAAACGGAGTAGTTTCAAGACAAAGACTACACCAAGCTCTAAAGGACGGTTAGATCTTCTTCATATAGATTTGCGTGGTCCCATGCGTGTTCAAAGTATCAATGGGAAGAAATACGTTATGGTAATTATCGATGACTACTCAAGGTACACATGGACTCACTTCTTGAGGTCCAAGGATGAAACACCCGATGTTCTCATCAGCTTCCTTAAAGTGATACAACGTGGTCTTCAAGCTCAAGTTAAAGTGGTTCGTACTGACAGAGGTACTGATTTTTTGAATTCAAAACTGAGAAACTATTTTGAAGCTGAAGGAATTGAACATGAAACATCTATTGCTCGAACACCCGAACAAAACGGCGTTGTTGAAAGACGAAACCGTACATTAGTTGAGGCTGCTCTAACATTATTATCCGCTTCAAAACTTCCACTATACTTTTGGGCCGAAGCCGTGTCAACCGTATGCTACACACAAAACCGCTCCTTAGTTATCCCAAGACACGAAAAGACACCATATCACATAATTAATGATCGCAAACCTTCACTCAAACACCTTCATGTTTTTGGATGTACGTGTTACATTATTCGAGATGGTGAAAATCTGGACAAGATGAAAGAGAAATGTGATGCATGCATTTTAGTGGGATATGCAAATCAGTCTAAGGGATACAGAGTGTACAACAAGAGAACAAAATTGATAGTCTAGACTATTCATATCAGATTTGATGAATTGCAAGAAATGGCACTTGAACAAAGCAGTTTAAGTCCCGATCCACAACGACAAACGACTTCCGTTCACAACCCCACGGAACTCGGAACTCAAGACCACAGCAATGAACCGTAAAGTTCAAAGCTGGTTCCTGAACATGTTCCTAGAGCAGATATGACAGTGGACACGACACTTGAAGAGTTGGAAATGTTATATGGACCAATGTATGATGAATATTTCACGGGGGAGAAACAAGTTGCATTGAAGTCTTCCGCTGTCACTCATGATAAGAATGATGATACCGTTCATCGTCAACAAAAGGATACAACTTCATCTAATTCAACACGGGTTGTTGCAGACTTACCTCCTCAAAATATTACTTCAACAATCGATCCTACAACATCCACAACTACTGTCATTGCTCCAAAGAACACACATCAAGCAGACGATGCATTATCTGACGAAGACGAATTTATCAACCCATTCGGTACACCGGTACACGAAACTGGAGAGTCTTCTACTCGCCATGTTGATCCGTCAAATATGCATACGTTCTATCAACGACATCCTTCAACACATCATTGGACCCGAGATCATCCTTTGGTTCATGTAATTGGAAACCCTTCACAGCCCGTTCGTACAAGACGACAACTAGCCACCGATGGCGATGTTTGTATGTTCGCACTCGCCGTGAGTACGGTTGAACCGAAAAACATCAAAGAAGCCATGGCTGATCATGCTTGGATTGAATCGATGACGGATGAACTTCAACAATTTGAAAGACTTAAAGTCTGGGAACTTGTTGACAGACCATACGATGTGACTCCTTTAAATCTTCGTTGGATCTGGAAAAACAAGATTGATGAAGGAAACACGATCATCAAGAACAAAGCTAGGCTAGTGGCTAAGGGGTATGGCCAGAAAGAGGGAATTGATTTTGATGAATCATTTGCACCAGTTGCTCGTATGGAAGCGGTCGGGATTTTCCTTGCTTATGCTGCACATAAGGGATTCACCGTCTATCAAATGGACGTAAAGACGGTGTTTCTTAACGGTCCCTTGAAGGAAGAAGTCTATGTCACGCAGCCGGAAGGATTTGTCAATCCTCATTATCCTGACAAGGTGTATCGTCTCCACAAGGCACTATATGGACTCAAGCAAGCTCCAAGGGCGTGGTACGACGAGCTCTCGAAATTTCTGGTATCCAAAGGTTTCTCAAAAGGTTCCATTGATCTAACTTTGTTCACTTATAAATATGGGGATGACATTTTGCTTGTGCAAATTTATGTTGATGACATTATTTTCGGGTCTACAAACCCAAAACTTTCAAAATGGTTTGAAAAAGTAATGCACGGCAAATTTGAAATGACAATGATGGGCGAACTAAAATTCTTTCTAGGAATTCAAGTTCACCAATCCCCAAGTGGTATCTATATAAACCAAGCTAAGTATTGTCAAGAGATAATCAAAAATCATGGTATGACTTCATGTGACCCCGTTGGGATACCTTTATCAACCACATCGCTAGATGCTGACTTGGAGGGATTACCCATAGATCAAACGAGATATCGTTCCATGATCGGGTCCCTCATGTACTTGACAGCAAGCAGACCTGATATTTCACATGCTACGTGTTATTGTGCACGTTATCAAGCACGACCCACTGAAAAGCACCTCAAGGAGGTTAAACGGATCTTTCGGTACCTCAAGAATACCATTCACTTGGGACTCTGGTATCCGAGGGAAACCGGTTTCTTTCTAACGGCCTATTCAGATTCTGATCATGCAGGGTGTCTTGATACACGAAAAAGTTCTTCTGGTGTTGCACAAGTTCTAGGTCAAGATAAGCTTGTGGGATGGTCTTCCAAGAAGCAGGATTGCACGTCACTTTCATCAACCAAAGCAGAGTATGTGTCTCTATCTGCGTGTTGTGCTCAAGTTCTTTGGATGAGAACACAACTCACGGATTATAGCTTCCACTTTGATAAAGTACCTATGTACTGTGACTCAAAGTCGGCCATAGCCATCTCCTGCAATTCGGTACAGCATTCTCGCACGAAGCACATCGATGTCAGATACCACTTCATAAAGGAACAAGTTGAAAGAGGTATCGTTGAATTATACTTTGTTGGAACGGATTACCAATTAGCTGACTTGTTTACGAAAGCTCTGTCGAAAGATAGGTTTGAGTATCTCGTTAGGCAAATTGTTATGAGATGTTTGACTCCAGCAGACCTGGAGATTCTGGCAAAGGTGACTGCTTGATTTATCTATCAAACATCAACTTGTAAATATCTTTGAAAAAGAAAAATGCAAAAATATAAAACACATAAAAGCAAAACATAAAATTAAAAATCTTTCAAAATCCAAAAATATTCTTCTCGACATGTCTTTCAGTATCGATAATATGGACGTGCCTAGAAATGTCGCTCAATAACGACACGGGTGTGTACATAAAGCTCGAATGAAAGTTGTAAATATTTTTCAAAACATGTCATTTCTTCTTTTAATAAAGGAAATTGTCTATTTTGGACAATATTTCCAAACAATGGGTAGAGCAATTTATCACGGGTTGAGCTTGTCACAAAACATTCAACGTTTTGAGCTCAACACAATGTCTTGTAATCACTTACAGATTGCAACCCGAATCGATATTCACGGGGGAGTGTACGATTTAGTACCCTTACCCTCAGCAAAAGAAGAGAAATCTTCTTACACTTGAGTGGATTCGTCAAGACATTCAAAGTCTATGAACTCAAGTTTATGCTTTAGAAAAACCTTTCGACAAAAAGAATTGATTTTTCAAAAAGCGTTGAACACAATTTTTTCAAGAATTTTTCAATGATATTCAAAATCTTTCAAAAATTGTGTGTTCAACAACTCCCATCCTCAAAAAGCGAAATGTGGATCATATCCTCACAATGACAATTCACTTGGATCAATTTTTGAGGGGGAGCATTTTAAATTTCATGCAAAAGATTAACACATCTTTCTCCCGGAGATTTCAAGACTATTTTTCAAAATATATTTTAATCAAATTTGGTATCTCTAATATCAAAAGATTTTATATATTAGAGATATGGGAGAAAATGTGATTAAAATGTGATCTAATATAAGACTCAAGCACTTTAACTCTTACCTACATGTGCGAAACATTTTCGATTATCGATGCACATGTGAAGGGGGAGCATTTCTAAAATGACAAAACTAGCAAGGTGTTAAATGTTTTTCAAACACTTTGTTAGAATTTAAAGTGGTTTTCATGGTTACGATCAAATACCCACAACACATTTAATTCACGACGTTATTGGTGTCAAAAGGGTGGTTAGGTTTAAGTCCTATGATCCAACCAGAACCGGAGGGATCTTCCCAGGGACAATCCAATAGATTATTAGAAGTCCTTAGGAAAGATGGAGTAGAATGTGAACGTAGCAGAATGCCGACTAAGTACTGATGCTAGCACTGGAACAATCACAACAAGGTGCTAGTAACGATGTCTTGGTAAGCATTGAAGGGGTTGAAGAATGAAAAAGAAATGTAAGGATAAAGGGTCTAAAGAAAGAAGCCCTCCATACAACTTAGGCAGAAACCGGGTCAACTCATCATGAAGACAAACTCATCATGGACCCAGTGATGTATGCACAACCCTTTCCAAGCTACTCAGGCTTCTCTCAAAAGAAGTTTGTTTTATTGTCACGGAGAACAACATGACTACTATTGACTTTCTCACTTCGAGATAGTTGACATTGAATAGGTGGCATCTGCTCCAGCCTCCGACCACTAAAAGTGCACAAATAGAGTCTAGAGCTAAGAGATCAATAAAATCTCGTTAGGACACACAGATGAAGATCAAGAGAGTCCTACGCTATATCCTTGTGATATTGCTAGAACACTCAGAGTGATACTATTTAGTATTCACAATGATGAGTAGAAATCCTTCCAGTGTTAACATCAAACAGCACTGCGGTAGGTCATATGCAAGATTCTTTATGAATTGAACATGTGCAAAACTGAAAAGCAACAGTGGTTTGATTCTAAATTGATTCAAACTCGTTTCAGGTTTCTACGCAATATCTTTATGGTCTTGCCAGAACATTCAGAGTGATATTCATTAATATCCACAGTGACGAATGGAAATCCTTCTAGCGTCAGCATTAAACAGCGCTACGGTAGATGACTTGTGAGATTCTTATGAATCAAACTTGTGTCAACTGGAAAGCAACAATGGTAAGATTCTTTACGAATCACACTTGTTCCAGGAATTTGAATTGACGACTTTAATCAAGCGGATATCTATCCAATTGATTCACTCTTTATGTTCGCAGTCTTGCTTTGAGACGGTCGAGTAAAGAGAACGGCTAGTACAGCCGCGAAAACCTGTCAAGGAGATTCTTAATTGAATCTACCTGATCACAGGTACGGTATTTAATATCGTATAACGGTCTTCACCGACCGGAGGTAAAACTCTACCGATTTAGGACGAATGTCAAAGCCATTCAGTCCGTGTCTATGTTTTGTCTCGAGAAGGTGGCGTCACGGTGTACACAACAAAGTCAATGATTCAGAATCCACATACTCATGCCTAAAGACATATTCAACAATTAATAGTGTGAGCATGTGGATGAAGACACAAGATCGCAAGATGGCAAAGACAAGTCAAGGATGATTTGAAGATCTCAAGCTTAAAGACAAAGTCGAAAGACAACGACAAAGGCTCAAAGATCACAGCATGAAGGAACAAGACTACTATTACACGTTTAAGACTCATTTATGGCGAGATTAGTAATCTCTACAAATTTCCTAAATGACCAAGGTTTATGACCTCTCATTGGGGGAGATTGTTAGCCTCAAAATATTGAGCCAAACAAGAATGCTCGGTCATATGTTTATTATGTATCGTATTTTAGAACGTTGTAATAGGTAGTATATTAGTCGTGTTATACGGGCTTAACTTTAGGCTAAAGTTCATTAATAAGTAACTAAAGCCCAAAAGGAAAGCCCGACCCAAACCATATAGTCCATAAAGAAGCCCGCATGTGGGTGGACTATATATACTACCCTCCTAGCATGTTAGGAGGGTTGGTGATTCATTCTTTCTCTAATCTAATATTTCACAAGTTCACACACTTCTCTCTCTTTTCTCTCTCTAGTTTCTCTCTCTAAAATTCATCTCATTTCTACCTTTCTTTCTTCATTAATAGTATAGAATCATCACATATTAGGGACAACACTTATGTTTAGTTTTAAATGCCTAAGCTATATACATGCATGACCAGTGTCACCTAGTTATGGAGGTACCATAACCATAACACTGAAGGCACTAGTGTCATGACTTTCCCACGGCGGAGTGATTGCTCGTGACGTCCCTTTATAGTTTTGGCCTTATATTTATATTATCATGTGGGGCATATGGGTGCATCCTAGTTACATGTTTTTCAGGATTTTCATGGTGAATGCGATGTGTGCCTTGCATCCTTCACAATGAGTTGATCCCTCCTACCCAGACTAATTAATTAGAGGCAACCCCTCTAATTGCATGATGAGGTCTCCCCTCTAAGTATTTATGCATGGTGGAACCTCATGACCTATATGGGCTATTGGCTAATTAACACAATTTTCTTATTAAAAAACATAAGTCTTTTTAAACTATAAAACCAATTTTATGAACATGTTTCAGATTATCTAGGACTTATACTTTTCCGCTGCTATTAGTCTTATTATGCTTATGTCATTTCATGCTATACTTGTATATCCGTTCACTGGGCGTTATGCTCAGTCGTTTCCTTTCATGTTCCCAAACGGCAGGTACTCAAGGACGCTCGTAGACTTTAAGAGTATGTGCATACGGATTGGAAGCTATCTAGCCTTCATTACTATATGCATTTCCATACATTACATTACTTTATTTCTTTGGACAATTTTTTGGTCCTTTTCCATTTCAGTACTTATATTCATGTGTGCGAGCTTATACTTGGACTACCGATGTTTGTTTCTGGTATTTCCATTCATGGTCATTTAATGTTTTTGGACATTTACCTTGCATGCTTTGATGACACGCCATATTACTTGTGATATTCCATTTACCAAAATAGGGTGTTAAAATTATGGTATCAAAGACAAGGCTTCGACCTGTAGGTTCTTAAAACATGACCTGTGATTAGTGATTAATCACCATGGTCTTCCTAGAACTGACAGTTGTTTTCATGCATTTGTTCATGTATCATTGTTGCAAGTATTCTGACTAAGTGATGGTTGGTACAGGACTGACCATATTTAGTCGCATTTGCTTTTAATAGAATCATTTTGTTTTGATGAACCGACCCATAAGCGTTCATCCTCGTCATGTCATTTTGTTTAGGTGAACCGACCCATAGGCGTTCACCCAAACCCATGTCATTCTCATTATCATGCATTCATACACTGTTTTGATGCATAAATCTTTTTCATGTTTATATGCATAATTTTTTTCATGTATATTATGTTTTAATCAGTTTAATCATTGCATTTTGTTTTAAACTATCAGATGGTTCTCACAGGTGAACAAGAGCAACTGAATGCAGTAGTTCAAGCTACTATGCATGCCATGCTTCCTCAACTGAGGAATGAAATTCGGGTTGAGATGCAAGCTGCCAACAATCAGCACCAGCACCAGCACCAGAATCCTCCTCCTCCACCTCCAGCTACCCTGATCACATGGTTGGAGCGATTTAATAAGCAGCGTTCGAGATCCTTCGAGAAGACTGACAGCCCTGTTGAGGCATAGAGCTGGATAGCTCACTTTGAGAAGATCTTTGACGCGATGGGATGCGACCCTGTCTTTAAGGCAAGGTTAACGTGTTACAAGTTTGAAGGGAAAATCCTTGCATGGTGGAAGGAAATGAAACTGTCAGAGGGAGGCGATGACTGGGTGATTGGATTGAGTGGGCAACGTTTAAGGAGTTATTCATGGGGCAGTTCTTCCTGAAAGCTGAGCAGGAGAAGCTCAAGAGGGAGTATCACAGGATTAGGCAGAGAGCTGGGGAGAACATCAATGAGTTCATGAAGAGGTTTCTTCGATTGGCTGGATTCCTTGGCGTAGAAGTCGGGAATGCAAAGGAGAAAGCGTATCACTTTCGCTGGGCTCTTCGCACATCTGTCGCCAATAACTTGGTGTGTGCTACATTCATTACTGCGGCACAAGTAGCAGATGCAGCCCGTAAGTTGGAGATGCTACAAGAGAGGGATGAGTTTGGAGAGGCAGAAAGACCCGACAGGAGGTATATTTCGTCATTCAGCGGTGATCATTTCATTTCGTTCAGTACTATCCAAATATTTATCCTTCTCTATACAATTGCATCTTTAAGGCAGAAGACTGGGGACCGGTCCCAACCGGCCTCTCAGCAGCAAAGTCAACGCAAGGGTAACGGTCAGACCCAAGACCGTTCTGCTTCAGATAGGCGTGGCGGTAATGATAATTACCGTAACAACGCAAACAACTCCAACAGTAGTAGGTCCCTAAACTTACTCATTTCTATGTTATATGCTTTATGATTCATAATTTTGACACTTCAGCATCTACTACCAGGAATAATGGCAATGGAAGGGAGCAGGACCGCGGAGGTTCACAGCCCAACCGTGCAACTACATCTGGTATCACGTCTTACGATTTTTCTCCATTGTCCTGTTTGTACCTTAATCATGTCTCACGTATACTTTATGAACAAGCTCCGAGCCAGCAAGGGCACCTGTTGGAGGGTATACTCACCCTCTCTACACTACGTGCAACTGCAGGCACCTAGGGCCGTGTCGTCGTGATAGCGATGCTTGCTTCAAGTGTGGCCAACCAGGCCATCACATAAAGGACTGCCATAAGGGTTAGATCAAGGGCACTCCTGGACATGCCGACTCCAAGCCACCTCCTACTACTGGACGGGTGTACACGACCTCGTGTGATCAGGCCAACAAGTCAGCAGGTACCATCACTAGAATCTTGTATATTTAATATTTGTCTTTTTAAGTTTGTTTTTCTCGATATCTTTACGAATTGAATGATCGAGAGAAATCAAGTCAACTAATTATTTTGGTGTTTGATTAGTAAAAGATATGGTATCTAGGTCTAATTATCAAAACCCGTCAAAAGTGAAAAATAATATCTCTACGTAACGGTACTAGTCTAAAAACATATTGCACATACCAATCACAATACTAAATGTACAACCAATTAATGCACATTAGGTAAAAATGCCAAAAATGTAAAGTATGGAAAGTATAGGGATTGAAATTGTAAATGCAGAAAATGTAAGGACTAAAAATGTAAAATTAACAAACTATTAACCAACAATAACAAAAATAACAAACTTTTAACTGAATTCTAACAAAACATCAAAATCCAGGGACTAACTTGCAAAATCTAACACTTCTTAACCAGTTAAAACAAAGTGTAAACTTTCCTAACTTTTAGGGACCAAAAAGCAATTAACAAAAGTTTTAGTTAAGAAACGGGCTTATTAGTGATTAAGTTGTATCTTGAGATCTAATGCACCAAATAAGCTAAAATTATCTCAAAATATTGCAAATTCAAAATGACCTAGCCAGTTTCAAGGAAATAAGCTCAAATGAACTAAAACTCCAATAAGCACTTTGGGAATAAGCTACTTTTAAGAGATTGCCTTATTGGAATAAGCACAAGACCTAATATTCTCAAAATCTGAGTAAGAGCCCAAATAAACGACACCTATCCAAGAAAATATGAAATTCAACCAAGAAATAAGCCAGAAAAGCCAATAAGCCAAAATGAGCTTATGTTGACTGATCAGCGTCGAAGTACCGGTAAAAAATAACTTAATTACCTTATACTAGATAGGGTAAGCGGGTATCGAATCCACGAGGAATATGTGGTTTTAGTTTATGTTTTGGGGTGATCACTAATCAATAGAAGTTTTGGTTTTGAAATATAACGACTAAAATACTCTTAATAATAAAATGCTGATTAAACATTAAAACACTTATTAAATTAATAATAAAGCTAGAAAAATATAATAAGAATGTAAACAAATAAAAGAAAAATGTAATCCCTTCCAGCTCCCAATATTTATGGTTAATCACACTTGTGGATTGTCGAAACTTTTCGAACCGATTACAAAGATTATTTCGACTTAATATGAATGAATTAATGTCGGCACTTATTATATTTATCAATGACTCGCGATAATAAATCTTATATTAATCCAACCAATAATTATGTTTTAATAATTTATTTAGGTACAACTTATGTTGATTATGCGACCATCTTTTTCTTTAACTAAATAGAATAAGTATAATCGTTAACTAACAATAAATTGTCTTGCACAAATAATTAAACATAATATTAAATCAATAAAAATAATTTATAAATAAATCATAAATAAATGTAATAAAAATATGTTAATCCAAAAGTAATGATCAAACCATAAATAAAGTTACTAGAAGGAATTACAAAAAAAAAATAGTTGTACATCGTGGTGCACTCGAAACGAATAATAACAAAATCAATCATCTTACTGTTTATTGCTATTGTCCGAATAAAATAAATTTGATCCAAACCTTTTACTTTTATTCTTTGTTTATTACTCGACGAACGTGCATATACATAAGAAAACTAATTCTCATATGTTTTCTTTCATTTGATGTGGCTAACTGATGTCCCCATAGGGGATGGATTCTTCTTCTTTCTTTTTATTGTCTTGCATCCATTTTTCCCAAGTAATGTGTCGCTCCCAATTGCAAGATTCCCCTTTTCTTATTTAATGATCGAGTGGTTTTTTTTCTTTGCCAATCGGCGGCTGTATTGATACTACACATGAGATTCCCCAAAAGTCACAATGAATGAATCGTCTCTTTTCTTTATATCTCCTGTTGCTGTGTTTTCACAACGGACGATTTTCCCCTTTTTTTCCAATTGATACAATATATATAAACTCCCATATTTTAGTGGGCTAATGGGCCAAAAATTATTAGCAAATATATTTTTTTATTCTTTTGAGATATAATAACTTTGGCTCAATAAAAAATATGCGAATACAAAAAATTTCTCAAACGAAGCCCGGACGAATAAAAGATAACCGATAATATTGCGATGCGCTCAAATCTTTTTCTTCAATATTTTTTTCTTCATTTATCGGCACTCTCAATATCTTTTCTCCAAAAAATTAATAAAGCGGCCATTTTATTCCATTTCGCTCGTAGCCTACATAATCACAAAACACACTAAAAGTACATATATAATGACAAATAAATATACAATTATGCTAAATTAACATGTTATAAGGTGGATGCAGAATACACCAATCAAACCCTGAAGGTCTACGTTTTCTTAGGACTTAGTAATCTTTGATTTATGTATTGATTGGAATGGAGATGGAGGATGAAAGAGATGAACTAGAGAGAGAAAGAGGAGAGGAAAAGGAGGTAGAGAGAGAAAGTGAAATGGAATTATGAAAAAATGAATCACCAACCCCTCCTAACATGCTAGGAGGGGTATATATAGCCTACCCTACATGTGGGCTATATGGACTATATCTTTACTAAATAGATCACGAGCCCATTACATTAATATATCGTTGGAGCGACCGATCCTTCATAAATACGTAAAACATATTTCCAACAATCCCCCCCTAAGGGAGGTCGCTCCAAGAGACAAAGTTCTAAATAGTCTATATCTCGTGATCTATGCTAACTAAGATGTGACCGAGACTTTATTGGAAAAAACGTATTTCCAACAATCTCCCCCTAAGGGAGGTCACATCTTTTTACAAAATCTTAAACCTAGCATCTATGCTTGAGTCTTCGATCTTGTTCTTGTGAATATGATTGATGTGATCTTTGACTTTAGTCTTGAGCATGTTTCTTTGCCTTGACCTTGTGCATTCATCACTTGTGATATTCGCCTCTTCGTGACTTCATGTTCCACATACTTATACCTTTATAATTCTTGAAAGCTTTAGAGTTTGATACAGCGGAAGACTTGACCTTCAGACTTTCTTGAATTTGTTGAAGTACTAAGTGTATGTAGTATAAGCATGTGGTGACGACTTCTTCTAGATTATACACCGCAATGCCACCTTCTTGTTACGCTGCATAAGACAGTTAGCAACAAACCATATACACGGATGAAATGGCCTTGAACATTTCATTCTAATTCGATAGCATTTTACCTCCGGTCGGTGAAGACCGTTGGACGATATTAAATATCGTACTTGTGGCAGGTAGTTTCAATAAAGAACCTCCTTGACAAGATTTCGCGGGTAAACCCGTTCTCTTTACTCGACCGTCCAAAGCTGACTGCGAACGTAAAGAGTGAATCATTTGGATGATATTATCCGCATGATTTGAAGACGTCAATTCATGTTCCTGGAACAAGTGAAGTTCAATTAAGAACTGCACCATCGTTGCTTTCCAGTTGTCACGAGCTTGATTCGTATAGAATCTTGCAAGTTACCTACCAAGTGCTGTTTGAGGTTAACACTACAAGGATTTCCACTCATCACCGTGAACACTAAGGTATCACTCTGAGTGTTCTGGCAAGATCACTAAGATATTGGTAGAGGCCTGGAACCTGTTTACATTCAAATAAGAATTAAACAACTGTTGCTTTCTAGTTATCACAAGTTTGATTCATAAAGAATCGCACAAGTTACCTACCATGAGCTTTTTGATTTTCACTCAAGAAGGATTTCCATCTTCATTGTAAATACTTTCATATTACTCGGATGTTCAGGCAAGATCATGAAGATTTTGCGTAGGACTCTTAACATCTTTCTTACTTTTCACATTGTGTGAACAAGTAAGGAATAATGAAAAATGTGTCCTAATGAGATATTTGATGATCTCAAATGGCTCTAGACTCGATCATGCATTTTAGATTTTAGTGATCGGAGGCTGGAGAGGAGTGCCACCTTTTCAATACCAATTTATTCGGAGTGAATAAATCAATAGATAATGCGTTGTCTCCGTGTGATTAAAACAAATATCTTTTGAGAGATATCTGAGTTAGCTGGGATGGGTTGTGCCTTGCATAACTGGGTCCATGATGTCTATCTTCAATATCAAGAATAATTAAAAATGATCTCAATAGCATATGAATTGACCTGGTTTCTGCCTAAGGTTGTAAGGAGGGATTCTTTCTTTACACCCTTTATCTTTACAATTCTTTTTCATTCTTCAACCCCTTCAATGCTTACCAATACGTCATCACTAGCACCTTGTTGTGATTGTTCCAGTGCTAACTTAAGTACTTGGTCGGCATTCAGCTACGTTCACAATCTTTCTCCATCTTTCCTAAGGACTACTATTTCTAGCTATGGAATGTCCTTGGGAAGATTCCTCCGGTTCTAGAGAAATCATTGGACTTTAACCTATCCTACCATCCTTATGTCACCACAAGCTTCACCGTCGTGAATAGAGATGTTTTGGGTAAGAGTAAGTCACCATGAAATCCATTTTGAAGTGCAAATCCATTTTGCTCCCCCTTAACATATGCCACGATATCCGAAAACATTTCGCACATGTCGGGATGAGCTAACACGTTAAGTCAAACCATTTGTGATTAATCATTTCCCATATTAAATCACATTTTCTCCCCATATTAAAAATATTAACCCAATCGATGTTTTTAATATCAATTGATTTAATAGCATTTTAAGAAAATTTGGGAAGAAAAATGCAAATCCAATTATCTTCATGAATTACACAAGCTCCCCCTCAAATTAATGAGGGTGTACTTGAAACGTAAATTAAATACCTTTTAAACACAAGTGTAAGGTATTTATCACGTCCAAAGATCATATATGATAATGTATTCACAAGATTAGTAATTTACGAGGTTGGACCTGAATGATGGAGAACATCATATGAAAGAAGCACATGGTTCTGGTTCACGAATGTTGGTCTTCCTCGTAACTTCTGAAATTATCTTCTCCTTTACACCACATGGACAATTTGATATCGTTGTCTTGACACCAACTTGTGAACATTGGCACTTTCGGCATCGAATAATCTAAACGCTTGACAATTGCTCCCCCTCAATTGTTGACCCGTGTTCTACTTAAAGAGCTGTAGTTGTCGTTTGAGTAGTCGCATCGTCTAGTATGTAGATATCAATTGCACCAAACTTCGTATTGTGGAGTTGATAACTTCGGATTCTAAAGTCAAAGCTTTCCGGTGAAATGCTTGACTTTAATGTTAAAAGCGGGTTACTATCGGAAATAATAGCAAACCATATGGAGCATGTTTTAAATCTTTTAAACTTCTGCTCGAACTTTATTTACAACCCCGTGTCATTATTGAATGACATTTCTAGGTTCGTAAATATTATCGATTCCAGAAGACATGCTCTTTTTATCAAAATGTTTTTGAACACACAATTTTGAAAGATTTAGAAAAACCTTTTGAGAAATTCTTGAAAAATTGTGTTCAAAGTTTTGAAAACCAATTACTTGAGCTTAAGATTTGGAATATCTTAGGAAAGCTCAAGTATGATAAGTTGTAAACTTCTCGTTGTAAGGATAAGTTACCATCGGCGATAACCTTTCCTTTTATCTGAAGAACGAGTCCTAAGCTGACATTTACTTAGAAGTCGTTTTCATGAGCTTGAAAACTTTGACTGTTTTAACAGAAAGCTCATGACCGAGAACGGTTAATTTCTCGTTATGAGGAAAAGTTCTCTTATTTAAAAGATACACTTTCCTTTCTGAGCTTAAAACTTCGAATGTTTTAAGACAAGCTCATGACCGAGAAAATTGAATTTCTCGTTATGAGGATAAGTTATCATTAATGATAAACTTTCCTTTATTTGAAGTCCGGGTCATTGTCTGACATTTAACAATGAACCATTGTGCATGAGCTTAAAAAACTTTGAATGTTTTTTATATAAGCTCATGCCCGAGAAAAATTAATTTCTCGTTGTAAGGATAAGTTTATCATCGGCGATAAACTTTCCTTTTATCTGAAGGACGGGTTACCATCTGATATTTAATGATAAAACATTGTGCATGAGCTTAAAAACTTCGAATGTTTTTAATATTAGCTCATGCCCGAGAAAACTTAATTTCTCGTTGTAAGAATAAGTTTATCATCGGTGATAAACTTTCCTGCCTTTGAAGAGCGGGTTATGGACTGTCATTTATCTATAAGCCTTTATGCATGAGCTTAAAAACTTGGAATGTTTTTATGATATAAGCTCATGCCCGAGAAAAATGAATTTCTCGTTTTTAGGATAAGTTTATCATCGGCGATAAACTTTCCTTTCTTTGAAGCAAGGGGCACAGACTATGATTTGAATGTGAGCCTTGATACACGAGCTTAAAACCTTTTGAATAGTTTTAAATGGAAGCTCGTGTCCAAGAAAACTTAATTTCTCGTTTTAAAGGTAAGTTATCATTGCGAGATAAACTTCCCTTTCTTTGAAGCGCGGGTTACAGACTGTGATCCGACTGTAAGCCTCTTACACGAGCTTAAAATCTTTGAATAATTTTAATAATAGCTCGTGCCCGAGAAAATTTAATTTCTCGTTATAAGAATAAGTCATCATCGGGATGAACTTTCCTGTCTTTTGAGAGCGAGTTACAGTCTGTTATGTGACTGTAAGTCCTTTGTTGATAAGCTTAACCATGAATTCCTTGAGACACTAGTTTCTCCAATATCTGCTTCTTCAGCAACCAAACTCTAAGAGTATCCTTAGTTGAACGGTATACAATGATTGGACCGCTTCGTTCTTTTGGAACATCAACTTTGGTACCTGCATTCTCATTAGGAATTTGCATGCTTTGATATGGGTTAGCAACATCAATTTTAGAACCATGCGGGGATTCACAGTTTTCTTTTCTGGTGCCAGAGGTGGCCTGAGGGGATGATTCACTTGTCTTAGTTGGCAAACGTTTCCTTTTATAGAAAACCTTAAGTTTAGGCTTAAGTGAAGTATCATCTTTATCAATTTCCTCCCTAGTAGTCTTAGTAGAAACGGAGACTATCATAGTTAAAGGGCACTCGTTTCCTACAAGAGTGAAAGTTCTACCAGTGGGGCGCCAAACTTTACCAATGGGTTTGATTTTAGCTATCCACTGGGATTTATTTCTAGCATGGGAGTTCACCTCATGAAGAAATTTCTTGACACAAGAGTCATGATTTGCCTTAAAGACACATTTCCTACATGTTTTACAAGTAGGATATTTAATGTCCGAGTAAGATCTTGAATTCCTAGATGATTGATTGATGCTCCTAGGATATGACATGCTATGGTTAGAAGTGTTAGGTAACGTAGAAGGCATCTTACTAGGTTTGAAATTCCTATCTCTTACTTGTGTCTTTTGAATATCTTCCCTTAGACCAAGTTTGTAGTGAACGTCATTGAATTTAGTTCGAGACGTGTTCTTTGGACTATGTCTAGGGAGACTAGTGGAAATCATGTGATTAAGTCTAGCTGAAGCTGTTTCAGTCACATTAGGCTTAGATGGTAGAGTGACTAGTCTAGAAAGATGAACCATATCAACTTGGAAGGCAAACTGCGGTCTCGAGGATTTTGATCTCTCGGATCTAAATGCAGTCGGTTGTCTCACAGACTAAATTTGAGGCGGTTTCCCCAAGATTGATGGTTTTTCAAGCTTAGTTTCTACACTAGATCCTTTAGTTTTTCTCAATTCGTTTTTCAACGCAGCTATAGCAAAAACCTTTTCCTGAACTTGAGCTTTTAACATTTCATTTTCTTTGAGCAATCTATCTTGGGATGCCAATTTAGACTCTAGTAACTGAATTTGTTTCAAAAGATTATCCTTTTCAGCTTTCGAATCTAAAACTTTTTGATCCAATTTTCTTTCAAGAACAACGTTTGACTTTTCAAGTTTTTCAAAGTATGTTTCAAATTTGTCCGTTTTCTTAGAAAATTCAAGTTTGGCATCCTCAAGATCTTTTGATTGTTGAGCTACAATCGTTTCGAGCTCTCTAATCATGAAATCAGAAGCAGTCGATGAGGCAGTTATTAAACAATTATTATGATGTTTAGCATTTTGAACACTTTCTCCCCCATTATGACTCACATCGGATGAATCAGAAGTGGTATTTCGATCACTCTTTTCCATCCCATGTTTGTCATAATTAGGTTCAGAATGCTCAATATGCGACATGTCATCAGCATGTACATCATAAACAACATTACATTGTACCATGTTTGCAGGCTCTGCGTCATAAATGGGTAAGGTGTCATCAAGAGAAATCTCGTGAACATTCCCCGACGTGCCACTGGTATTATGTTGTCCTCCTGATTCTGTGCCCTTGCCAGCTTTAGGCTCCAAGTTGTCAACCGTATGACCATTCTCATCTTGCATCTGCATCATAGAGTCTTGCACTCCATTATCATACGCTTGCTGAATTCGAGATCTTTCATAAATCGAAGACGAGACCGATGTCATGAGTTTCAATATTGTATCACCGAAAACTCGAAGCTCGGTATGTGTATCTCGAAGAAATGACTGGCAAATCACTGAACATTCAGACTTGATGATATTGAATTGGAGGAAAGGCGTGATTTGTGTCACAAGAGACTTATATGCAAGTACCGATGCCGAGTGATTAAAGTTTTCATTGTTGAGTTGCTCGGCGAGTTGGGTCAAAGTGGTGAATATTGAGTCGATGAATATATGACGATCTTGACCAAAGATTGTCACAAATTCGCTCCCTCCTTGAATCCTCGAAAGAGTGATAAGATGAGACTGAAGCATTTGAAATGAAGTGATGCCACTTTTTCTAACTTTGATTTGCATTGAATGCGATTCTCCCTCATGAGATATTGAAGTCACCGAATCCATTGAAGTTCAGTGAAAACTTAAAAGTAAGAATTACGTATCGATCGATCAATGAAAGAAAGTTATTGTGTTTGTTGTGGTCGATTAGATTCCTTGAGTAGTGAAGAAAAAATGATTAAATCCTCTAAATAAGTATTCTCAAGAAACCAAAAATCCTCCAAGGCAAAATTACACACTAAAAATTTTCACAAACATGTTTTTTGAAAATCTTGAAAAATCATTTTGATCACTTTAAAGACTCAAAGATTATCGGTAGATCGAGCAGTGAAGTAAGGTTGTGAATTGTGTTGTGTTGTTGAAGTAAAGCGTGTGTAAGAAGCTAAGATCAAATCCACTAAAAATAGTCGAAAAAAAAACTCGTAAAATACCCCTTGATCAGGAATAATTAAGTTGATTCGGAATAAAATACCTTTATTTGAAAAAAGACCTTGGTTCGGAAAAACTTGGTTGATCCGGTCCGGAATGTTGATCCGGAATGTTGATCTGGAATGTGATCCGGAATGTTGATCCGGAATGTTGATCCGGAATGTTGATCCAGAATGTTGATCCGGAATGTTGATCCAGAATGTTGATCCAGAATGTTGATCTGGAATGTTGATCCGGAATGTTGATCAGGAATGTTCTGGCAAAAACACTTCGAGACCAATATAAACCGACTTTTGATGTTTTTTCTTGAAACAAACGAGTTCAAATCCGATTTTTGACCAAAAACCATCAAAAGTTTTGTGATTTCTACCAAAATAAGCTAAACCCAACACTTATCTACTAATCCCAACAACAAAAACACCAAAATTACAAGATTCAAGGTAGATTTTCCTAAAAATCACTAATACAATCAAAAACTAAAAAATAACACAAATCATTACCTTAAATCACCCCATGGCTCTTGATACCAATTGAAGGTCTACGTTTTCTTAGGATTTAGTAATCTTTGATTTATCTATTGATTGGAATGGAGATGAAGGATGAAAGAGATGAACTAGAGAGAGAAAGAGGAGAAGAAAAGGAGGTAGAGAGAGAAAGTGAAATGGAATTATGAAAAAATGAATCACCAACCCCTCCTAACATGCTAGGAGGGGTATATATAGCCCACCCTACATGTGGGCTATATGGACTATATCTTTACTAAATAGATCACGAGCCCCTTACATTAATATATCGTTAGAGCGACCGATCCTTCATAAATACGTAAAACGTATTTCCAACAAACCCCCCTGAACTTAACCTTTACATTGTCCCAAAGTAAAAAGAATATATAAGCATGTTAATTTCATAATTTTTAATCATATCATTAAAATTCTATCAAAAAGATCAAATTTAACTTTGTACACTAATAACTATCCTACATGAAAAATAATCCAAAATGATTACCAATATTTTGTCCTTCTTAAACACTTAGCATAACCATTCCCATTTCATTTACTTTATGTTTCATATAATTAACCATGTGTCCAACGTACTTAATGCACACCTATAATCAATCTAATCATTAATCTAAAACAATAGGTGAGAATATCGTACACCTTTTATAACATTGGAGTTTTTATACCATAAGAGCACATCATAAGCCATCATATTTTAGCTTATATACTTTCATCTACTCTTTTTTTAACATTTTTTTTATTTTTTTTCTTCATTTCACTTTTTTTTTCTCTTTTCCACATCACACATAAGCTCTTTTTTTAAGCCATCCGGGACCGTTTCTTATACAAGTCTCCCCGAACGCTTTATACACTCCTTTTAAGGTTGATATAAAGACCAATCATTCATAAAAATGAATATCTATCATATAGGTGCATACTAAGACACATTGGCACATGGGAACCGGTTAATTTAGTATGTTTTAATTAAATGGGAACAACTATAGTCTAATTAATCAATGCACTAAATTAAACTTATCTTCCTAATTTCATTACAACAATACAAGGATGGAGTTATTTCACATAAAATTGTCTCAGCTAAGTGCAATGCTATCTATCATAAAGATTGGCGTCTGACCCATGCTAACAACTAAAGTATCACCTTGCGCGGGTGACGAATCAGATAGGCAAGCCCAGCATATGACTACCACCAATAATTATGACAGTTCTCCAACTCTTTTCTAAGGCTATCGTACACGGGCGGCGAGCCGAATAAGATCAATTTCAAGTGTCCTAACCCAACTATTACATTACTATATTTCATATTATTTATTCAAACTTTCTACTCGATCTAAGCAAAGGTAAGTAGAGGGAATTCAATCGGCGTGGTTTGATCATCTAAATTATACACATGCCTAACTACATGCAAACAATCAAATCAATTTAATAACCAAATTATACTGCACCTGATAATTATGGCCAAATCCTCTAGCTTGCTCCAATAAGTCATCCACAAGCTAATCTTCTGAATCTGCAAATACTCAACTCAACAAACAAATATGTAGAAGAAACTTCCACATCTAATTAGCACAAGACTCTTATAATGTGATTTTTTTTTTTAATTTTCATTTTTTCCCAAAAATCACATCTTAACCCATTTTGACCAAAATTTCACACAAAAACATGTAGCACATGTGTCACCCCCCTCAACTTAAAGCATTGCATGGTCCCTAATGCAAAAACTTTAAATTTAAATTTTGGTTAAAAATCAATTTGACAAACTCACACAAAAACAAAAACCTAACTCACTTTCGTAGGAATAACTGTTGCATTTAGCGTATGCAACAAGCCTTTAAACCACTCGGTAGCCCGACTAGACGTGTTTTGTCTCACGAGGGTTTGTAGTGAACACACCTACGAAGTTTTAAACACATAAAAAATAAGATAATAAATTACAAAAGAAAATACACACACTACATACCACAAACCACGGGTTGCCTCCCGCGAAGCGCTAAGTTTACCGTCTTTAGCCAGACATAACTCATATGAGCTATTGAGACGGTTGGAGTGGTTCCAAGTAAACCACATCAACCGTTTCCATCTGATCACTCTCCAACTCAACATACGGCTTCAAACGGTGTCTATTAACTTTAAACGGCTCTCCAACCACCGTATTTTTTATTTCAATGGCTCCGTGTGGAGAGACTTGAGTCATAATGTATGGACCCGTCCATTTACTTCTCAACTTTCTTGGAAAAAGCTTAAGTCTAGCATTGAATTACCAAACTTTTTGACCAACCAAGAAATAATTCTTGGTGATGTGTCGGTCATGAAAAGATTTGGTTTTATCCTTATAAATCCTAGAACTCTCATAAGCATCACGTCTAATCTTATCTAGTTCAGATAAGTGAAGTTTCCTAGAACTACCCGCTCACTCTAAATCTAGATTAACGGTCTTAATCTCCCATTCAGACCCATGCTCCATCTCAACCGTTAAATGACACGCCTTGCCATGTACCAACTTATACGGTGACATACCAATAGGAGTCTTAAAAACCGTCCTATATGCCCACAAGGCATCATCTAACCTCAAGGACCAATCTTTCTGATCACTACGAACGGTCTTTTCTAAAATTCGCTTAATCTCCCTATTAGATACTTCAACCTGTCCACTAGTCTGTGGGTGATAAGGGGTAGCTATCCTATGATTAACTCCATAATGTTTCAATAATTTCCCAAATCTAAAGTTCATAAAGTGGGAACCCCCATCACTAATGATAGCCGTTGGAATTCCATGTCTAGCAAAGATAGTATTCTTAACAAACTTAAGAACTACACTATGATCATTGGTTCTAGTAGCCTCAGCCTCTACCCACTTAGACACATAATCAACTGCCACTAAAATGTACACATTGCCATGGGAAGTGGGGAATGGTCCCATAAAATCAATACCCCACACGTCAAAGATCTCAACAACAAGTATGGGATTCATAGGCATTTGATCACGCCTTGAAATCCCACCAACTTGTTGGCAACGAATACATGCTTTCACAAAAGACTGGGCATCCTTGAGTATAGTCGGCCAAAAGAAACCGTTTTGTAGGATTTTATGCCCAGTTTTCGTAGCACCAAAGTGTCCACCACATGCATAAGAATGGCAATGAGCCAATATGTCCATATGCTCATGGTCGGGAACACATCTCCTAACAACTTGGTCAGCACACACTTTATAGAGCTCCGGATCCTCCCAAAAATAATGCTTCAACTGGGAGAAGAAGTATTTTCTTCGTTGTTTGGACCAAAAATCTGGAAGCTTTTTAACGGCAAGATAATAAACTATGTTTGCGTACCATGTAACCTTAGAAACCTCAAATAAGCTTTCACCCGGAAAGCTTTCCTTAATCACGTTAGAAGGGTTGAACGGCGGAGGGATAATTCTAGACAAATGGTCGACAACTACATTTTCTGAACCTTTTTATCCCGGATTTCTAGATTAAATTCCTGCAAATGCAAAATCCACCTAAGGAACCTTGGTTTTGTCTCTTTCTTAGTCAACAAATGTCTTAAGGCACTATGATCTGAAAATACTATCACCTTAGAAGGCCCCCAAATATATGACCTAAACTTATCAAGAGCAAAAACCACGACTAGCAACTCTTTTTCAGTAGTGGTTTAATTCATTTGAGCTTCTAAAAAAGTCTTACTAGCATAAAAGATTACAACGGGTTTCTTATCGACCCGTTGTCCAAGAACTGCCCTAGCGGCATAATCCCTCGCATCACACATGATCTCGAAAGGCTTCGACCAATCAGGTGATTGCAAAATAGGGGCTTCTACAAGCTTTTGCTTAAGCATGTTGAATGCTTTAAGACATGATTCATTAGAGTCAAATCGTGTGATGTAGTGTTTTTACTACTCTTTAGGAAAAGAGAGCAAAATAGGGAAACTATTAAGTGTCGGTTTAGGAAAACCGAAGCACTAATGACCAATGATGTTCAAGTTCGTTTCCCAAAGAGGCATGTGTGTTGTGTTAAGAGATGATAAACTTTTGTGATTATAATTTAAAAAGAAAGAAAAGAGATTAGAAGAGAATGACTGTTACGATTGTGGATTACACTAAGACGAATAGTCGTACACGTAAAACCGTAAGAAATTTGAAATAAGCACAAGAAATAAGCCTAAATAAGCTAAAAGCTATCTTCACAAAACGACAAAATAGTCGTTTTCGAGTTCAAGACCACCTCAAGTGCTGATTCAAGTTTAAAAAGCTTTTAAATGACTTAAATAAGCTTAATCAACAAAAAGTTATCCAATAAGCACAATCAATAAGCTGAAATAAGCAGATAAGCACTTAATTTAAAGTCAACCTTATGAGTTTTCTAGTAAAAAGTCAAAGCCAAGGTCTGATAAGATCCAGATCAAATAAATGAGTCACATGAGGAAGATCTATTACAAAAAATAAGTTGTTGCAAGTCTGGATACGCCAATTTGGCTTATGAATAAGCTGAATGAGAATTAACACTAGTAGGGGCTAGTTTTGGGTGTTGAGCAGTGGGAACTTTTCCCACTGCTTGACTTTCTTGACCTTTTGTCTTTAGTGACTTTATTATGGATTCAAGTTTCACGAAGGCACCCAAATGATCAGTTAATCATAAGGAGTCAATAACAATCACAAAAACACAATCACAATCAGCCAATTAGCACAGATTAATCAAAACATCACCAGATCAGTTACAGACATGAACATAAGCAGTTAAGAGTTCAATAAGCTATTTTAGCAAGATTCAGCCAACCAAATTGCACCAAAAGCATACACAAGCTATATTTAATTCAAATGAACATAAATCAACAAGTTTCATGCACTGGTTCAAGGTTTAGTTCAAGATTCAAGCACCAAATAGTTACTGATGAATAAGAACAAGCAGATTTTTCACTTTGCTGATATACTTGACCACCAAGCAAATTTCAAACACTCAAATCTTCAAATCAGGTTAAAAAAACTTTGATTTAACACCTTTTAGCCCTAAACATGCATATACTCTAGGTATTTCCAAAATCTTAGTTCAAAATCAGTTAAAACAAGTGAGATATAGCACTATCTTGGATTTAATGTTTTAAAGCCAATAACTTGCAGCAATGAGCACTCAACCAAGTGAATAACAGATACAAACCATAAACAACAACTTCCAACAACAAAATAACAAGCTATGATATTAAACAGATAATCCCAAACACCCCTTATCTTTTTCAAATCAAGATTAAACAAGTATAAGTGTGATTCAGAGTTACCCAAGCCCAATCAAACACAATAACAATTATATTATACAGTATTAAGCAAGATTAAACCATAAATTCAGCAAGAACACAAGCAATGCACCAAATTACCAAAAATCAAGTACTAAAGCAGATTTAGGGTAAAAAGGTTAAAACCTCATGGATGTACATCCACACCCACGAATTTTTGAGCTTATGTGTTGCAAGAACAAGCACAAGCTTCCACAAACAACCCTGCTAATATTCAACAAGGGTAGAACATAGAAATAAAAAACAGAAAGGTGACAAACCCTTGATTGATGCAACCCTTGTACCCCACACTTGATTATCACCAAGTTATAAGCCTCACAACACCTTGATATCACAATATCAGGATGCTATGATCCACTTATAGCCCAAGAATTCCAAGGTGTACCAAGGACTTAACAAATATCAAGTTTTTAGGACTTTGAGCAATTTCTTGCACAAAGCTTAAGAAAACATTTTGAGATTTAGTTTTTAGCAAACATTAAACATAAACAAGCAGTAAATAAGATTGGCACTTGGTTTCTCTTCAAAGATTCAAACACTTTTCATTAAATAATGAACAAGGATTTACAGAACTTGAACAAAGGAAAAATCAAGAGCAAACTACAAACTAATGAGTCCTATGCCTTTTATAGGCTACAAGGAGTGTCTAAAAATCATAAAAACGTAAACCCTAATGATGTAGAATTCCCATTATGCCCTTGAGGATTTTGAATATCTTGATGACCATGTGACTGAATTTGGCTGTTTGCATGAGTTGGCAAGGTGAAATAGTGATCAATGGCTCACAATGAAGCTTAAGATGAAAGCTGAATGTGAGTGGTAGATTCCCTGGTACAATTTGGCATTTTCTTCAAAACCGTGTGAAGGAGGGTTCAACATGTGAGCAAGATAGTGATGTGGCATAGGTTTTTAAGGTTGGGATGTGTTTATAAGACCCTTAATTACTAATCTGGAAAAGATTAGTGTTTAATTCTTAGTGAATAACAAATGCCTAATTCTTGTTCTTGGATTTATAGTGGCATGTTTAATCTAGATTAAGGTGGGATTAAGTTAAAATGTTGTTAAGGCGCCAAGTTTATTAAATAATAAAACCGGGTTAAGTGGATGATGAGGTGGAGGAAGGGAGGATTCAGATTGGTGGGTTTTGGTGAGTGGGCTACGTGTCAAGCCAAGAGTGGTTAAGGTTACTTTCCTTGTCTACCCAATTCAGTCCCTCACTTCTTTCTTCCTTGTCACTTGTAAATTAAATAGCCCAAATCCATTTTTCTTTGTTATTGAAGTTTTGGTTTTCACACTTTTGCCCCAAATACTTTTCCAAAGTATTTTCAGGGGTATTTCTTGCCAATTCTTGATACTTGAAGGGCTGATTTGGCATTTTCTTCATAGATAATGGTCTTGACTTGTATGGTGGACTTCTTGGAGGACTAAAATTGACAAGTCATAATTCTTGAGGGACCATTTTTTCCATTTCTTCAAGGTTAAGGGTCCTTTTTGCAATTTGACATATTTTGAGGACCAAACTTGTAATTTCTTGTAAACTGAAGGTCTTCATGGCATGTTTAACTTTTAGGAGGACTAATATTGACAATTTAGTTTTGTTTGAGGGACTAAATTTGCCAATTCTTCAAAGTGGAGTGCCCT
This sequence comes from Glebionis coronaria, assembly GCA_025667525.1. Taxonomy (NCBI): domain Eukaryota; kingdom Viridiplantae; phylum Streptophyta; class Magnoliopsida; order Asterales; family Asteraceae; genus Glebionis; species Glebionis coronaria. The sequence goes on from CM046874.1 coordinate 550,724,105, forward strand.
TTTTGTAAATTTGACAAACTTTAAGGACCAAATTATAATTATGAATATACAAGGGTTTTAAGTGTCAATTCTTCAATATTGGAGGACCCTTCTTGCATAATCTTCGAATCTTCAAGGTTTTTTCTTGGAAAATCTTCATTAGGGCTTGGTTCATTGTGGGGCTTCGTTTCCCGTGTTCGTTTTTGCATGATTCTTGTGATCTTTTGTCATTTTCTTAATATCCGTACCTAAAATACACAAGTAACAAATACAAGCATATATTTGGCCATTTTTATGATATTTTATGCATTTAAAGACCTTTTTGGACGATGAGACTATGTATAAAAGCAGTCTCATCACTCCCCCATACTAAACCATTGCCGTGCCCTCACGCAATGCTAGAATAAAGTATCATAGCACCTCCAGAATTCATTTTTATTCACTTTATTGAATGATAAACTAGCTACACTACTACTTTTAATTCTACTTGCGTATTAGACATAATGTATGATTTTCATCGCAAAAATGGGACGTTTAGGTTCATAGAATAAGAACACGTGAATGCTTCGTTAGAAATAATTTCATCGTCCTTGATTTTCACCCCAATTCCATGCCAAGCGTGCAACGAGATCATTGTCATTATAAGTTAGTAATGCTAACACTACTCATATGCCCTAATCACGTACTTATCCTCCCATTTTCCTAAGTTGTATCTCTTATATTTTATTTTGTCTTGAATGTTTCACGAGGATTCATTGTTTGACTTATGCGATAATAGAGATTTAGGTCTAAAAATAGAGTCCTAACGGTGTAACCAAGACCATCGAATTAATAACCCCTCCTAATAGATAACGATGTCAAAAAATTTAGTCAACAAGAAGGATCGATAAACACGTTTTTATAATGGTATTGAACATGAGACTTATTACCATGATTATTATTATCCGCCTCATCATCGGTGGTTTTATTATCATGGTTTACCTCCATCTTTTATTCAACTTCACCATGAAGATTTTATTATGACTTCGGTCTTGCCCTTGTCTTTTATTATCCGCCATCATCGGTGGTTTTATTATGACTTGACGTATATCCTCACGCTAAGGCGAATTTTGGATCTTTAACGCTTCAAAGATTAAGGCTTAATTCACTTTCAATTTGGGCATAGATTTTTCGGCCTTGTGAGCTTCAAATTTTTGCTTAATTTAGGTGAGCAATTGAAATCTTATTATTGGGTGAAGCCTTTGATTATTCGGGTGCCAATACTTCAAAACTGTGACTCTAGCGATACCTTAATTTTTCCCAATTTAATTACATGGAAGCTACTAAAACAAATTAGAAACCAACAATAGTGACTAAACCGCTAAATCAATATTTATTAACAATTTATTATAAAAGCGTGCGGAGAATAAGCTAATAATTACTACACATGAGATCGTGAAAGATTACAAGACTTATAAATAACTCTATCATTTCTCGTCCTCATTTAAGAGACTTAGCCTAAAAAGTTAAGGAATCGAAGCTAAGTGCTCAACACGCACGGTCGAGTCAAAAATTACTCTTATTCTCACCATCAGAAAACCTACATTCATGTCTTAAACAATTATGAAAAATACGAAAAAAATTTAAAATTTGGACATTTTAGCCTTATTTTACAATAAAACGATAAACAAAAACATAAAGTTTCGAAAGCGTGAAGGTTTGGCAAGGCAAGTATCTGTTCATGTAGTAATCCGATATTTAAAATCAACATTTAGATTGAGATCTAGTCTTATTTCTAATATTTGGACCAATTTATTACCCGACATTTAATTTTCATATTCGTTCGACGAATAATATTGATTTCTCGACTAACCGGAGAGGTTAGGGATTTAATGTATCGAATACGTGTCATTTATTATTTATCGACAAAGTCTATGTCCGTCATCGATCGTAAATATTTTCGTTATGACAAAGAAATATTTTCTATTGTCGTCGCCTTAATTTTTCTTTCACGAGCATTTTTTGTAAATGTATGATGAACCTTTAAGTGTCATTCTTTTATATGACGCGTTAACGTTTTTAAATTATAAGCCCTCATTTATTCATCGAAACATTAACGGTCTCCGTATGTCGACGTTCTTATTTTATATTGAGCGTTTATTTTTCGTGTTTCACGTGTAACTTTCTAATCGTGTAACTTTTAAAATATCGGGTGTCGATAATACCCGCGTTATCAAGTTGTGGGGCAAGTTTATTATATAAAACTTACCCCAGTCAACCACAGTACACGTTCTTTCCTTATATGAATACACGTCTAGCATATGTGTCAACTAGCCTTATGTTTTCTTATGTAATATATATCATCAATTCATAAACTTTCATTCCTACTAAAAACAAGAAACTATTCCTTTCTTATTTCTCTTGTTTCTGCCGAGCTTAAATGAAACAAGATTATTAATTTCATCAAAACTATTAGCTTGTTATTAAGTATATATTGATGGTTCAAAGTCCCTAGTGATTATTGTTGGTGTTGATTCTTAGGTATTGATTTTTCATCAATCCTTTGTAAGTGTTCATCACTTATATTGATACTCTTCTTTTTAATGTTTTCTATTTTATTTTGTATACTAGTACATATCATATTACTTCTAAAAATGATGGTTTGTAATAGTATATAAGGCTTTTTGGACATTGTATGTATGTACTTGAATCAAGAAAACAAGCAAGGCAAGCTCTAGATTAAGTTGTGATGGTTGAAATTTAAAACAGTAGCAAAAACGTGTAACCTGGGAAATATCAGTATATTTTGACCTTTTAAAATAATATAGGGTTATAGTTATATGCTTTGTGGTGATTTTGTCAGGTGACGCGTCTCGTGACGATACCTGATGAATTTGATATGGTCAAAACTGTAAAAAGTGTCGATTCTGAACATGTTGTATGAACAGACTGAGAACTCATTTTAGAACCCAGAACCATTGAAAAATGTAAAACTACGGGTTGTAGATAAACTTATGTAGAACAAACACGAATCGAATGGTTTTCTACGAATAAAAGGTTTGGAAATGTCGGCCAAAACGGTAGAACTAAAGTTGGCTGCGAATCACAGCCCATATTTCTAATTATAAAATGAACATCTAAGCTATGTAAAGCATAACTTAAGTTCATATATGCTTGAGATCAGTAAAGTACATGAGTTGACATAAATTTTGATATAAATAACTCACGTATAAGACTTACGGTTTAGGAGAAACGATCAAATTTACGGGGTATGTCGAGAATTTGTAAAAATTGAACCATATTAATATAACGTAAAACTTGACCATTTTTATATAACACGAGGTGGTAGGACCCACTTAGCGGGAATTACAGACTCATTTGTATACTTATAATTATAGAACCCAAGACCGGACCAACGTGAGATATTAAGTTGATGTCATTTGAGGCGTTTTCAGAACCCGTAATACATATAAAGTAGACTTGGGGTACAAAAGCCCAACGTACACTTGTAATTGCTATTGGGCAATCATTGGGCCTAAGATTAATAACCAAATTGAAGTCTAATACTCATTTTCAAATGGCCTTAAGTTATATAAATGTTTAATGGGCCACTAATGGGCCTTAATGAGCTTAATGACCATAATGGGATAAGACATGGTAAATTGTTATCAAAAGTTTTATAAAACTTATGCAATGTCCAAACTTACTAAAGTAAACTATTTACATATATGTATGACTTATGTATAGTCTCGAAGCTAAGGCGCGTCTCGTCATTTTAGGTCTCGTTCGGTCATATGTTGACCGTTGGGCACCTTGCTCTCGATCAACGAGCAATTGGTATCTCGTGAAGTCGTGTATCGACTATTGGACGTTTGTTCCTTGATCTACGTGTAATAGCTATATCAGGTGAGTTCATAGCCTTATTTTTACTTCTTCATATGTTTTTATAAACCCGCGAGGGGGAATACATGCTACCTGCTAAATAAGCATATGTGTTATATATATCCTTCGGAAAGGATACATGTTTGTGAATAAACATTCGTTGTTTGAATATATGCTTTGAACGATTACAAGCTATTGTAAATAAATGCAAGATGTTTGAATAAATGCTTTTGGTAAATGAATACAAGCGTTGATTGTATAGGTAATGAGCCACTATTAGTAAGGCTAAGTTGCTTATTTCCAATGAAAAGTCCCTATAAATCGTGAACCGTTAACTACCTATGATGGATAGGCGCTCGTACATACGAATGGATCCATTGGGAATGATGACCCCACCCAGGCAGGTCGCACCTGGTAAGTTGGAGGCTCAATTGGGTGTGTTGTACGTGAGGTATGGGGTATTTGGCAAGATACTTGACTAGGGAAAATTTATTGATTAAGGCATCGGTGTAATGAGCTTAGCGTAATAGTGTGGAATATTGATATTGTATGTGTTACAATATCGCCAGTGGATGAGATTCTTGTGTTCAAAAGCTTTATGGTTTATTTAAAAACCCATTATTGTTTATTAAAAACCTATGAATTCACTCAACCGTTGTGTTGACATGTTAGCATGTATTCTCAGGTGTGTAGGTTTAAGAGGAGCTGGAGCATGAAGCCGCGCAGGATAAAGTAAAGTCAAAAGAAACAATTTCCATTCGATACATTTGACAAATCTTTATTTTTTCTTAAGGTTTGTATAAATTGGTGGGACCTCTTTTTAGTTAACTGTGATTTAATAAAATTATCAAATGGTCTATTTTATAAAACGTCTCTTTTGAGGTCGTTTTCTATGACTGTGTGTGATGTGCTATGAAGTAACGCCCAATGTTGATATTCCACTTCCTTGTGAAATTGGGGTTGTTACAATTCACCCCCATACTGAAGTTAAACATTGTCCTCAATGTTTCGAGTCTAAGGGTTGGAAAAGCCCCCATACTAGAGACGTAGTCGAATGCATAATCTAGCATGAAAAGGGTGTAATCGTCAAATTTAAAGCCGTTTATGAAGTGTTCTATAAAGCTAAGGTTAGAACAGAAAAGGATATATCATAGATATTGAGAAAGTATTCAAAGCAAACGATCGAGTGCTCCCATAAAACGAACACGAGAGACTCTAATCGTGAAGATAATGATCATCTAAAATCCACAATTCACAAACAACCACGGAACAAAGGTTGGAATGACACAAATCCCTACACATTACTACATTAGAAAGCGATAACATGTACATAGGATAAGCATGGGACTCCCCCACGAGGCACCTCGTTTTTTATTACCGAGTCATGAGCTCGACTCGATCCCCTCAATACTAATTATCATTGGGGAAGGTGATTTGGTCGAGGTAGTTCAAGGATATAAATTCCCCGCCAAAGTAGTGCTTCAACCTATGTCCATTCACCTTGAAATTGGGGCCATCATTCCGAGCTAGCTCGATGGTCCCATATGGAAAAACTTGAGTTACGGTGAATGGACCGGACCAACGGGATTTCAAATAACCGGAAAAGATTTTCAAACGAGATTTAAAAAGCAAAACTTGATCCCCAATGTTAAAAACCCAGTTTTTAATTTTTGAATCATGAAACTTGTTAGTCTTTTCTTTATAAATCAATGAATTTTCATAAGCAATATCCCTTAATTCATCCAATTCATTTAATTGCATTTTCTGGTGTTTTCCCGCGGTCTCCATATCATCATTACAATGCTTAAGGGCCCAATAAGCTTTGTGTTCAAGTTCAATTGGCAAGTGACAATTCTTCCCATACACAAGCTTATAGGGAGTGCACCCGATGGGCGTCTTATGAGCGGTCCTAAAGGCCCATAAAGCATCGTCCAACTTATCCGACCAAGATTGTCGTTTTTCCCCAATAGATCTCTCCAAGATCCTCTTCAATGCTCGGTTTGAAACCTTGACTTTCCCACTCGTTTGTGGGTGATTAGCCTTGTAAAGACGATGTGTAACCCCATATTTCCGTAGGACCATTTCGAACTGGTCGTTACAAAAATGGGTTCCACGATCGCTTATGATCGCACGAGGGGTTCCAAACCGAGAAAACAAGCTTTTCAAAAACTTGACTACCACACGAGCATCATTGGTGGGCAAAGCCTTAGCTTCCACCCACTTAGATAGGTAGTCAACGGCGACAAGGATGTACTTATTACCACGAGATGATGGGAACGGCCCCATAAATTCAATGCCCCAAACGTCAAAGATCTTACACACTTGGATGATATTTTGTGGCATTTCATCTTTTTGTGAGGCTTTTCCTTGTCGTTGGCATGAGTCACATGACTTCACAAGCTCATGTGCATCTCGGTAAATAGTAGGCTAAAAGAAACCGGCATCAAAAACCTTCTTAGCCGTGAGATTAGCACCGTGGTGACCACCTGTGGGTCCCTCGTGACAAGCTCTAAGGATGTTAGAAGCTTCGGTACCAAAGACACAACGTCGAATAATTTGATCCGCACAAGTTCGAAACAAGTAAGGGTCGTTCCAAAAATAGAACTTGACGTCACGAATGAATTTTCGTTTTTCTTGAGTCGTCATACCCTTGATGAAGAAGTTGGCCGCATGGTAATTTTCGGTGTCTGCAAACCATGGGGTATAAGAATCAAGCTTAGAATTCACTACACCAAGTGTCTCGAGCGGAAATGTTTCGGTGATTTCCTTGGGCTCGTAAACACTTTGGTGATATTCCAAACGAGAAAGATGATCGATCGCTAGATTCTCGGCTCCTTTTTTGTCAACGATTTTGTGATCAAATTCTTGAAGGAGGAGAATCCAACGAAGTAATCTCGTCTTTGCATCTTGTTTAGCCATAAGATACTTGATAGCCGGATGATCCGTATACACTATGCATTTAGTCAAGACGAGATAAGGTCAGAATTTCTCAAATGCATACACCACGGCAAGGAACTCCTTCTCCGTTGTAGTGTATTTTAGTTGACCCTCGGTCATCGTCTTGCTAGCATAGTGAATAGGCAAGAAGTGTTTTTCATGACGTTACCCCAATACGGCCCCAATAGCGTCGTCACTAGCATCACACATGAGCTCAAAGGGGAGGTTCCAATTGGGAGCAACAAGAATGGGAGCTTCGGTAAGTTTCCTCTTAAGGATTTCAAAGGATCACACAGAATCTTTGTCAAAGACAAAATGTGCATCTTTTTCAAGGAGATGTGTAATAGGTCGAGAGATCTTTGAAAAATCCTTGATGAATCGACCATAAAAGCCCGCGTGGCCTAGGAAACTGCTAACTCCCTTAACGGTTTTGGGATGAGGTAATTTGGCGATGACGTCTACCTTAGCTTGATCTACCTCAATCCCCGCTTTCGAAACCTTGTGCCCTAAGACGATTCCAGTTTTAACCATAAAATGACATTTTTCCCAATTAAGCACAAGGTTGGTTTCCTCACAACGCTTCAACATTCTCTCAATATTCGAAAAACACGAAGTGAACGAACTTCCATCGTCTTCTCAATCATATCATTAAAAATAGCCATCATGCACCTTTGAAAGGTCCCCGATGCATTACAAAGTCTGAGTGGCATTCTACGATAGGCAAACATTCCATATGGACACGTAAACGTAGTTTTTTCTTAATCACGAGGATCGATGGGGATTTAGAAGTAACCGGAAAAACCATCTAAAAAGCAATAGAAATCGTTTCCCGCAAGACGATCCAACATTTGGCCCATGAAGGGCAAAGGAAAATGGTCTTTTCGAGTGGCATCATTCAACTTGCGATAGTCAATGCACACTCTCCATCTGGTCACGAGTCTAGTGGGAATTAACTCGTTGGCATCGTTTGGCACAACGGTCATTCCTCCCTTTTTAGGGACACAATGAATAGGACTCACCCAAGGGCTATTGGAAATAGGGTAAATAATTCCCGCGTCAAGGAGTTTTAGGACTTCCATTTTGATGACGTCGTGAATTTTGGGATTCATCCTCCTTTGACATTGGATTACGGGTTTGTAACCCTCCTCTATTAAGATTTTGTGGGTACAAAATTTGGGATCGATCCCCTTAATGTCGAATAACTTCCACGCAATTGCCCCATTGTGATCCTTTAGAACATCAACAAGTGCGGTTTTTTCATCATCCGAAAGATCTTTCGTAATAATAACCGGCAAGTTGTCGTCCTCCTCCAAAAATACATATTCAAGGTGAGGAGGTAAACCTTTCAACTCGAGGATAGGTGGCTCCTCAATTGAAGATTTGGGCTCGATACTCATAACCTCCTCAGGTGGAGGAAATGGGAAATCGTTAAGAAAATCCTTGATAATCGAGAAGTCCTCATCATTGTCGAGGTCTTCGTCACAAGTACGTGGAACATCGAATTCTTCCAACGTAAAACCGCCACCTTCAAATGGAGTGAAGGTTGGTGTCGAATTATCAAGAATGGGATCTAACATAGTGGGATTGCCACTATTTTCATCATCAGCAAAACCTAAAACTTCTTGTGAAAATTCCTCGCAAACAACGTCAATCATGTCAATGAGGTTTACGGTTGCAACGAAATACACATGAGAAATTGGAGAATTTTGAATTACGTTTAAAACAAGTTCCTCGTCGTTGAAACGTAAGGTGATCTTTCTAGCATGCACATCGATTAAAGCCACAGACGTATCTAAAAACGAACGACCTAAAATGAGAGGAACTTGAGGATCCGTGGGAATATCGACAACGATAAAGTCTACCGGATAATAGAACTTTCCCATTTTCACAAAAACGTCTTCCGCCAATCCACATGCGGGAATTGTGGAATGGTCGGCCAACTCGATAGACATTAGTGAACGAGTAAGATTAGGAAGATTGAGCGGCTTGAAGATTGCAAGTGGGATTTAATTAATACTAGCACTAAGATCGCCAAGGCATAGCATTCTTCCATATCTTGGATTGCACAAGGAATTAAGAATTTACCGGGATCACCGAATTTTTGAGGTATGCGGTTAAGATAAACCGATGAACAACTAGACAATTGTTGCAATTTTCCTTGTTGTTCAACATACTCTTAAAGTTAGCGGCAAATAAAGGCATCATGACCAAAGCATCGGCAATACTCACATTAAAATGAATGTCACGAAACATTTTTATAAAAAGCTCAAATTGGTAATTATCGCGCTCTTGATGTTTCTCCTTTCTAAGTCTCGATGGATAGGGCAAAGGTGGTGTGGGTTGAGGCATAGTCATAGCCTTTGGAGTCTCGGGTTCCAAATGTGGTAATGGGTCAACCGTAGGTGTGGCATAAGCGGTACTTCGTGGGATTTGGACATGCTCATTTTCGACCACCACCTCGGGTTCTTCCTCAATTGCTTCCTCCTTAGGAGCAATTGGTTGAGGAGTCTGTTCCTTAAGTGTCTTACCACTACGTATGGTAATCACTTTCATCTCTCCCTAAGGGTTCGATACGGTATTGCTAGGAAGACTACTCGAAGACGGTTTGCACATAATAGCCTCAAACATAGATGAAATTTTATCCTCAAACATGGATTGCCTCTTCTCGGCCTTAATCATCTCTTGTTTTATTTCATGTTGCCCTTGTTCCAGTTTTTGTTGGTTTTGTTGCAACCTAGTTACATTCCCTTCCATTTTGTTTGTATGGATTTTAAGCTCATTTGCTAACTCGTTTTTCAACTCCTTCTTCAAGTCGTTCTTAAACTCGGATCTTAGGCTAATGATTTCTCTTTGAATGTTGTCAAACCTAGCATCGTTTCCATTAGCATATTCAACAAATTCATTTGGAAAATCTTTCAAAGTTTGCAATCCCTTGTTGTTGTTTTGAAAATCATTGTTTTGATTTTTGTTTGAAACTTGATTATTAGACCCTTGATTCCCATAGTTCCCTTTGTAATTGCTTTTAAAACCAACTTGATTGTTTCAATAGTTGTTGTTAGCATTTTGATTGGGAGCAAAACCCGGTGGAGTCAATTGATTAGAGCATGTAACTTGACCGTTCGGTTGTAAGTTCCCGTGGTCGCGTAGGCACTCGAAGTGTTACCACCGTTGGTAATGCACTCGGAGAAATCATGACCTACACCACAATACATACATGAAACCTCAACCGCTTTAGCCGTAGCGGGAGCACTTTTTTCGCCAACTTTGAATTCAATTAAAAGTCCTTTAAGCTTATCAAAGATTTTGTTTTCCAAGTTCGCCTCAATTTGGCAAGCATCGATGGTATTAGACAAAGAAGGTGAAGCCGAAGACGAAGCCATACGAACACTCGATGTGTTACGAGGACTATACACCATAGATCTATTCTCAATTATCAACAACGCTTCCTCAAACGTTTTACACAAAAAATTACCACTCGCGGCGGCATTTAGATAATCCCTTTCATGATCATTTAATCCATTGTAAAACGTGTCAATTTGATGCAAGTCGGAAAAACCGTGATGAGGACACTCATGTAACATTTCTTTAAACCTATTCCAAGCCGTTGAAAACCTCTCATTAAATTCTTGTGAAAATTTTGAAATGTCGTTTTTCAAATGCGTAGTCTTAGAGGGTGGAAAGAATTGGTTCACAAACTTAGAAACGAGATCCTTCCACGTCAATATAGAATTGGGTGGCTCTTTCTCTAACCAAATTTTAGCAGGCCCCGCTAAGGAATACGGAAAAAGCATCATCTTAATCGAGTCATTAGCAACATCCTTAAATTTGCAAGTGGCGGTAAGACGATTGAATTGGTGGATATGGTTGTGCGGGTTGTCCTTTTCATCACCACGGAATTTGTTGTTTTGGATCATCGACAACAAACCCGTTTTCACTTCAAAATTCTCCGCAAGGATAGCGGGAATCACAATAGCTTCTCCATAACCCTCGGTGGGTGCTTGAAGTAACTCCATCATAGTTCGATTCGCGATGGTTGGTTCTTCTCTTACGATAGGTTCGTCAATAGAAGAATCCTCACTAGAAAGATTAGGAGTAGGTGTTGACTCCTTTCGGTTTTTTCGTTTTCGTGCACGTCTTGCTTGGTTGCGAGTTTGCATAAACGTCACGTACAACGTGGGGATGAGCAAAGAAGATTTTTTTGGGTGTTTTTAATTTTCTAATTTTTTTGTGGTTTTTCATTGTTTTTACTTTTTTTGGATTTTTGTGATTGTATTAGGTAGACAAAAATATTCCTCCTTAATCAAATCTCTTGATTAAAGAAGCCTCAAGGAATGAAAACGATCACGTGAAGTGAACGCCTTCGATGACTTTAGAACGTTGGCGGAACACCAAAACATTCAAGTGGGTTTAATCAAATGAAACCAAGAAAATATATATGATACTTAGATAATACTTTGGTTGGCAAACCCTCGATTAGCCCTTTTTATCAAAACACACACAAGCAAGCGGGGAAACGAGGCGGCGCGAAGCAATTAAGAGCCTTTTTCCTTAGGGTATATTTTATAATACCCGCCTTATACCCACCTTATAGTTTGTGTTTTTCAAAATTAAGCTTCAAGAAAGTATTTATCTATTTTGCCTTTGATTTCTTGTTTGAGATTCGAATACAATGATTGAGTAATGACCTCCCAATCAAGGTTGTGTTTTCACACTTTTGGAGTACTTGTGAATTTATTGTTCTACGTATATAATATAGTAATAGTATTCAGACAAAACAACGAAAAACCGATAATACGTATTAGTAGAGTGCTACTAATACAAATAGATATTATGGCTATATATAAAAACAACAATGTCCAAATCAAAACACAACACGCCTCCCCGGCAGCGGCGCCAAAAATTGATGTAGTGTTTTTACTACTCTTTAGGAAAAGAGAGCAAAATAGGGAAAGTATTAAGTGTCGGTTTAGGAAAACCGAAGCACTAATGACCAACGAAGTTCAAGTTCGTTTCCCAAGGAGGCAAGTGCGTTTTGTTAAGAGATGATTAACTTTTGTGACTATAATTTATGAAGAAAGAAAAGAGATTAGAAGAGAATGACGGTTACGATTGTGGATTACACTAAGACGAATAGTCGTACACGTAAAACCGTAAAAAGAGACAAAATTAAAAATTTACCAAAAAAATTCCTATAAAATTGCAATAAATCCTAAAAATTGCAATTAGAGTTTACCAAAAATCAAAAATCACTCAAACCTTTTATTTAATTAAATAATGATTTTTTAATGCTAATTAAAGCCCAAAAAATCAATTTAATTAACAAAAAGCCCAAAATGAGATTTTTTTCACTTGTAAACCTCTAAAATGACTTAACATAATTTATAACTATTTTTGAAAATTTTAAAATTACTTAAAACTATTTAAAAACAAATAAAAACTATTAAAACTTAAAATAATTCTAAAAATTAATCTAATGACAATAAAAATATTCTAAAAATTGTAAAATTCCTAAATTAATGTATTTGAACTAAGAAAAATGAAAACTTTGAAAAATCTAAATTTTAATTTTAATAATAAAATAATAATAAAATATTAATAAAAATCTAAAATTTATAAAAAAATTTAAAAAGTTGCAAACTATGTTCATCCCAAACTTAGATCATTTAAGCTTGTGTATACAAGATTAGATCAAGTTATACACGTAGAGATACTTTGTTTATGTATAAAGTAATCTAAGTGTTATGCGGAATTAACACTTAAACAAGAACACACAAAGATGTAAACAAACTTTCACTTGATTGATAATAACAAACTTGCTTAAAATGAAAGTGTTTAACGTATGAAAACTTATTATGAAACATAACCTAAAGGTCTTCTTTTATAGACATAAGAAACCTTGTACAAGAGTCTACGTATCAACTATTCTAGGTAAAGATAATTATAGAAAATACAATATTGAACTTATCTTTACTAGAAACAAACTAGAAACAATATACGCGTAGACCATATCTTTCTATCAGTACTTGTCTTCAATGTATCAACGCTTGACTTCTTCTTGTCAACGCTTGATCTTTCAGCGTTTGTTTTCTTCCTATCACGCTTGTTTTGCTCTTGTCAGCGTTCAAGTGGACTGGCTACTTTTTATTCCCAACAATCCTCCCCTAAACTTGATATCTACTCTAGTAATCAAGTTTCTGAATAAACATTAAGAACTAGGAGGAATCTTACAACGCTTATCATATTGGTAATAAATATGGCTGATCAAATCTTTGGCCACGTCACTTGAATAATCAATCTCCAGCTGTGTTGTCTTCATCTTCTCCAAAACTTCTTTGGACATGGGATACTAAGCATCTACAAGAAGATACTCAGCAAACTTTGTAGAACTCAAATAATAAACACCAGCAGCTGAATACAAACGCCATTGAAGACCACTGAGATCATCCTCAAGATCCTTCCAAACAGCAGGATCTTCTTCTGTTGTTCCACACATTCTTTTGAATGTGGACCAAAGTTTTATTCCATTGACTGAAGTAGGAGCTTCAGTCTCATACATAGCCTCCAACAACCTCCAAAGGTCTACAAAGTCTTCTCTATCCAAACATGCAAAGGGAGATATAAGTGTAGTAAAAGTGTGTACCTCTTTCCCATACCTGCCAATCTTCCAAAACCCACTTTCATCTTCTTCATAACTTATAATAGGGTTTCTGTTATCAAGAGGTAACACTTGTACCATATCTGAAGCTTCCAATGGTGAGAGCTTGAGGCTCCTTCTTATAACAGCTTCACTTAGATTCAATCTATCCATATCTTTAGGAACCTCAAGAGGAACTCCCTTCTTCAAAGGTCTGGGAACAATCATTTCCTTCTTAAGCTCCATCTCTTCTACAAGTTCTTCTTTCCTTTCATCAGAAAGAAGTCTTAGAGTGTTTTCTTCATGCACTTTTGCCCATATGGGATAAGCCTTGTACTCCAACTCTTCAAAGGATAATCCCAACAATTTCTTATAGGTCCATCATGTTCCATGACATCTGAGTAGCATGTAGTACAGCTCCCATCTATCCCTCTTCAGCATTGAGAGAATATTGCTAGCTTTGTGTTTCAGAATTACCTTGCAGTCTTTTTGTACTCTTAGAAGAATCTCCAAACCCCATATTTGGTCTGAAATAGTCAAATCTGGATTCTCCATACACCTATCTTCCCAAGCATGGTACATCTGAACAACTTCTGGCATATCAAAATCTACTTGCAATTTCAACTCATTCAGCTTCTCTCTTGCCAAATCATCACCATACTCAAGTCGTTTTGGTTGTTCTATAATCACCACACTTGAGTCTGAACTAGCTTCATCACTTCCTTCTTGTTCCTCTGAAGTGGCAACAAAAGGTGATTCACCAACCTTCTTTCTTTCTTGTTCCACAAGTTGTGCAGCCAACCTTCTATCAAACTCAACCTGTGCTGCATCCTTTGGAACTTCTACTTCTACCATTTTTCCTTTACCCTTATCTAATGGATCAATGATGGGTAAGGATGATGGTAATACCTGTGAAGATACTTCTTTGATGATGGATGATGACTGGAATACATCAACCTCATCTGCAGGTCTGTCAACGCTCAAATTTCTTTTGTCATCGCCCAATTTGCTCATGTCAGCGCTTGGTGTGTCAGCGTTCAAATTTTGCTTGTCAACGCCCAAATTACATGTCTCAACGCCTCTTGTAATTTGCTCCAACATAGCTGTAAAAGACAAGTCAAAATTGGTAGGAGTTACCAGAGATCTAACAAAACCTGGTTGCTTCTTCAATTCAGTTAGGGCCTCAGCAACACCCAAAGATTCACCATCATGTGAGCCCTTATCACTCACATTAATCTACTCATCCTCCCCTTTGGAAGATTCCTCCATCCCACGCCTTGTGCTAGCATTCTCCAAAACAACAATCCTCTCCCTCAATTGCTTGAGTTCAAGGCCTTGTGTACTGACAATTTGTACAAAGTCTGCATTATGATTTTGCAAGCTAATACAGACAGCCGTCAATTCCATTAATGTCATTGGTTCCAATCTGCCCTCCTCTAAAATGGGTATTTGACCTCCCAAGTTAGATTCATGGGGCATGGATGAGGTCTTAAAGATGTTAGGACTGTCTTGGCCAGCATCTAAGCCAGAACCAATAGTCCCAGCCTCATCCATAGCACCAACCACACTTATGGTGGTGGTTCTCTCTGCTACATGGCTAGGACCACTAGGTGAGAACACTTCAGTAGTCCTTTGGCATTTTTGCAACCTATATTGTGGTGGGGTAGAAGATGATGTGGATTGTGTGGATGTTGGAAGGTTAAGGGATGTTTGGGCCTGTGAAGGAATGGTGTCAACGTCTGGATTAGGTGTATCAACGCCAACATTTAAGGTGTCAGCATCAAAGGGTTGTTGGTCAATTTGCATGTGTTGTGGTGAAGGTAAAGGTTCTGGTATTGGGTCAAGTTGTGGTTGTGGGTCTGGTTGGGGTTGTGCTGCTGCAATAACAGCAAGCATAGCTTGGGTGAGGGGTAATTCACGGTGAGGGGGTGAGTTCGTCTTTGTAAAAATAGCTTTCTTTTGCATAGGGATCTCGTAAAAGTCATCATGATCCCTTGTGCAGTAAGTTTGCACATCAAAAACCATTTGTAAAAATCTGGGATAAGCTAATGTCATCTTATTCCCTTTGTTTTTACACATGCCATCAAAAATCATTTTAGAATAATTTAACTTTTCCCCACGTGCAATGCACACAATAGCACTAGCAGTGGATCTATTAATCTCATTGTGTGCAGTACACTTGGGACTCAAACATTGTAAGATGACATGTATGAGGTACTTCCAGGCTGGGGGAAACTCCTGTTTATGATATTTGTTTAAAGTTCCCTCATCAGGGAAAGGATAACCCAAAGCCCTTAGTCCTTGTTCTATTTCATGAATGGGGAGGGTGGTTATACCATCTGCATCATCAAGATGCAAAGCCTGGCGAACCAAGGCTTCAGTAACCACCCATGTACGCCCATGAACAATAGATGATAATGTAGTCACATTATTAACTGTTGAGGAACTAACTGTGTTCCAAAACTGCTTAATATATGTGACAGAGATGAGAGGAGCATGAGAAAGAGCATACCAAATTGGGGATTCATTCAAATACACCACCATCTGGGTGTATTGGGGAAATAGAGCATCATCAACGTCCAAATATGCAACCATGTTGTGTTGACTACTGAATCCCAATACCAAATCACTTGGTTTAAATTTTGGTGCCATTGTTGAAAGCTGTTTGTGAATGAATTAGAAAGATGAAGTATAGGAGAAAATGGTTAGACAAGAATATAGGATACCCTGTTTAAAAATAGGAGCCAAATATATAGGAGAGATATATGCATGTGATTGGTAAAAAATGAGGCAACTATTTTAAAAATATCATGATGAAAATATTAAAAAGAAAATAAGTTATCTCATGCATTAATTAAAAGTTATCTGCTTCCAAAATTACGGCCCCAAAATTCGTCAAAAAGTAACAACTGGGTAGGTCCCAATGAGTGCCAACGGTAAAAAATAACCCATCAACGCCCAACGGCTATATTCTTGTCAATGTTTGCCAAAGCCATGTTAGCGTCTAAATTGGTCATAACAACGCTTGGAAAAATACTTGTCAGCGTCCAAAAATAAAAGTTTATAAAAATGAAAAATGACCTTAACAAAGTAATTTATCCTAGTGAAGATAACCTATAAGTTGATAATTATTATAGGGCGGCAAGCACTGTCCAGTTATGCACACTTGCTTATGCAAGATAGACATAACAGTCCTCTAGTGTCCCTTGCTAACCAAAACTCTTAACAACTAAGTTGTCTCATAAAATTCCTTGTAACTCCCAGGTAAAACCCATGATAAAATCATTCCCAAGTCTCCCAACAGACCACAACCAATTCTAGGCCAAAAATGTCTTGGCAGCATGCATAGTATATCAACTTTGCATGCTACAGTGCCTCATGATTTAGTAAAACTAACTCATACTCACCTGTGGACACAATCTAGAATTATGATAAGAGTATCATAAGAATACCCAAAAGTCCTAAAGGTTCCTAAAACCTCCCCTTAAACTGTGATACATATGTTGCCCAAAAATATGCATGAACATAAAAATTTATGTCAAGATAGGAATATAAATATTCCAACCATCATCCATAAATAAAAACATTCTCAAATGATTCTCCAAGGATCCATAAGCAACTCTGTATCCAATGGTATAATGCTAACACCACCTGCACATTTACATCCAAAACCACAAAACTAACATTGTTGCTGAGAACGTCCCGATAACACTTGTCAGCATTAAGGAAACCTTTGTCAGCGTTAGACAAATATATTGCTGACAATGTCACAATAACACTTATTAGCATTAAGGTAACCTTTGTCAGTGTTAGAAAAATATAGTGGAAAATCTAAATCCTCAAAAAGACCGATAACAATGCATTATCCTGTACATACTTTTACAAAAAGACCCCAAAACACATATTATGTGAGATTGATCATTCCAATACTTGTTACCAAGTATTGAAACCTTCCAGCATCAAAAGGTTTAGTTAATAAATCAGAAACATTTTCTTCTGTGTCAACCCTATCTGGTTGTATTAAACCCTTTTCAAAACAATCTCTTATAAAATGGTGTCTAATTTCTCTGTGTTTTTTTAGAATGATGTACAGGATTCTTAATAATGCATAAAGTGTTGTTATTGTCAACAAATATCTTGGTATGCATGAAATTATACCCATAATCCAACAGCTGGTTCTGAATCCATAAGACTTGTCCACAACAAGCAGCTGCAGCAACGTACTCTGCTTCAGTTGTAGAATTGGCCACCACTGTTTGTTTCTTGCATTGCCAATATATCAACCTACTCCCAAGAAACTGACATCCACCAGTTGTGGATTTCCTATCAAACTTATCACCACCATAGTCACTGTCTGAATATGCAATAAGCTCCAATGGTGAATCTTTTGGGTACCACAAGCCAAGAATCTGGATAACATCTTAGGTACCTAAAGATTCTCTTAACAGCATAGAGGTGACATTCTTTGGGAGTCACTTGATGGCGTGCACATGCACACACAACAAACATGATGTCAGGTCTTGAGGCTGTGAGATACATCAATGAACCAATCATTGATCTATAGTGCCTGACATCCACATCTTTTCCATCTCCAACTTTTCCCCAAGGGTGTTCTCTATCCATAGGAGTAGTAGCCCTCTTTTCATGTGGAGAAAAGCCAAACTTCTTCAAGATCTCTGCTACATACTTATCCTGAGAGATGAAGATACCATCTTCTTTCTGCTGAACTTGTAACCCTAGAAAGAAGTTCATCTCCCCCATTGCACTCATCTTGAATTTGTCTGTCATAAGCTTGGAAAAGTCTTCACTCATCTTTGGATTGGTGGAGCCAAAGATGATATCATCAACATAAACCTGAACAAGTAAGACATCCTTACCAGCCTTCTTTGTAAATAATTTATGGTCTATGGTGCCCCTCTTGAATCCATTTTCCACCAAATAAGTGGACAATGTGCCATACCATGCTCTTGGGGCTTGATGAAGTCCATACATAGCTTTCTTGACTCTATACACCTTGTCTGGATTCTCTGGATCTTCAAAGCCAGGAGGCTGCATGACATATACCTCCTCAACAATTGTGCCATATAAGAAAGCACTCTTGACATCCATTTGATAGACAGTGAAGCCCATGCAGGTAGCATAGGCTAGAAATATCCTTATAGCTTCAATCCTTGCAACTGGTGCAAAGACCTCCTCATAGTCTATCCCTTCCTCTTGTGTATATCCCTGAGCCACTAAACGTGCCTTGTTTCTGACCATAATGCCTCTTTCATCTTTCTTGCTTCTTAGAACCCATCTTGTCCCAATAGGTCTGACATACCTGGGACAATCAACCAGCTCCCAAACATCCTGAATTGCAAATTGGTGAAGCTCATCCTGCATTGCTTCCACCCAACTTGGTTCTTTGAGAGCATCAAAGATCTTCTTGGGTTCCTGTTGTGACAGAAAACAGGCAAACAAACATGCTTGAACAAGAGGGTTATCAACCTTCTTGTGTATATTAGCAATAATTCCACCAAGATTCTGATGACATCTTCTAGTCTGAACAGGAGTCATGACATCCCCAATAATTTTAGAAGGAGGGTGATTCTTCATGGTAGAAGTAAGAACTCCTCCCTCAAAAAGTCTGTTGTCTTCAATCTCATCATCCATGTTGCCAATATCTTCTTCAGACTCTCTTCCATCAATATTAGTATGATCCTCTTCATGTATGCGTGAAGGTTCACCTTGTTCAAAATTGGAAGAGAAGATATGCCCAAAAGTGTTGTCAACGCCTGAACCAAGGTTGTCAGCATTTGATCCATCAACGCATGAATTGGTGCTGTCAACGTTTGAGCCATCAACGCCTGAATATGTCCTGTCAGCGCCAGATTTTCCTTTGTCAGCGCCTGAAGGACCATGTAGAAACTAGAAGGGGGGGGGGGGTTGAATAGTTTCTAGTTAGTTTTCAAAACATTTCGGCTTAATCCACTGTGCGCGGTTCCTTATGTGTACCCGCGGTTCTTTATCAATAAAGAACCGCCGGTCCATTTAGGGAACCGCCGACAGTGAACTTAACCTTTTGTTGCATGTTAAACTTTGACAATCCTTTGTATCAAATTCTTGATCAAGCTTGACTAGATATGAGATGTGTTTGATTGAAAGATAAATACTACAAGTAAGTAAACACACAAACACATCAAATCAAGAGTACATAAGCAATAGTCTAAACACTAAGCACACACGTACTAAGCATAAGCTTTTCCGCAACTAGGATGTTTAGACTAAGTGATGTACACTTGACCATAATCTAAACACGAAGCACACACGTACTAAACCTTAGCTTTTCCGCAACTTAGATGTTTAGATTATGAGATGCACACAACACACAACATATAAATACATCTATAATAGTAAAGACATAAATGTAAAGGAAAGTACCGACACGATGATTTATAGTGGTTCGGTCACAAAGGTCCTCTTCGCCCTACTCCACTCCTCGAGTACACCTTACTCGAGAGTTACTTCACTAGTCAACAAACTCCTTAAGGTGGAGAAACCATACACAACGTCGCTTATCCAATTTCTGACTCTAAGCTAAAAGTCGAGTCCTAATCTTAGGTAGGACCAATCTACACAACGTCGCCCACTTCACCATTTAACGACACAAGGCTAGATGTCGAGTTCTAATCGAAAGCTAGAACCAATCTTCACGACTCTTCACTTTGAAGCTAAGTGAGAACTTCACACAACACAACTACTAATCACTTTAAAGCTAAGTGAGAACTCACAAGACACAACCACATCACTTTATAGTTTAGTGAGAACTACCAAGACATAACCACATCACTTTAGAGTTTAGTGAGAATTACCAAGACACAACCTAATCTACCCACTAGTTATGTTTTATGGCCCAACATAACAAACCTTGTGTTTTATGGCCTAAACACATAAACCATATAGATCTAAGCACACAACACTTAGATCTATAGCTCTAACACTATATCCAAGTACTAACAAGACTTGGATCTACACAACTAACACCTAATCCAAGGATACCCATCACTTGGATATTCTACCCTTACAAACACATCCAAGTGTACCCACAACTTAGATCTTCTACATATACATAGTAGGAAGACAATAATCATGACTTGATCTAGAGAGATCTTCATCATGTTATGACTCTAGACACTAACACTTCACAATGGTGAAAGTGTTCTTCTCATCGCTCTTGATGAGACAAATGAGGAATGGGATATTGAAAGGATTTTGTGTGTTTTTGTGCAAGTAAAATGGAAGAGAATAGTCTTCTATTTATATCCAACTCTTGCCTTGGAGAGCACCTTTTTACCCAATGGATAAAAGAGTGGACTACCCATTGGATAAAAGAGTGGACTACCCATTGGATAAAAGGATGCACCTTATATTCTTGGAGCCCAAATTCAAAATTTGAATTTTGAATTAATTAGTTTCCCTCCATCTTCTAGAAGCTTCCAGAAATCTTGAGTAAGCCTAAACCGGCTTGACTGCCCGCGGTTCTATATCTTCCCGCGGTTCGATATCACTAAGGAACCGCGTGTTCTATAAGAGAACCGCGCGTCCTTCTTGTCTTTCATGACGAATGTAATCTTCAAGGTGTCGAGAGAAGTATACATAAGTATGCTTGAGTGATTACGAGTACCTTACACATTTTACATTATGTATTGCGAGTTATACGTTTGTCATCACCAAAACATGAAGGGATCATCTTGATTAAACATCGTAATGTTTGCACTAACAATCTCCCCCTTTTTGATGATGACAAACAAGTAAACCGTAACGCATAGTAAAATGTGAAACGTACTCGTTTACACTTCCTTCTCCCCCTTTTGTCGAATCAAAAAGGTAGGCGTCATTTGAGGAAGAGTAGAATCCATATCATTTGAGGAAGATCACGCATCCAAAGGTAGTCGTCGTTTGTAGAAGATAAGTATCAACTTTGAGATAGCTTGCATCCAAAAGATATTCGGTTGAGAGGCGAGAATCCGAACCGTAATCCCATCATCCAAAGATATCGAGCTTGTGTCATCCTAGTGAAGTCTTCAATCACCATAGGTTAACCACCTCCATATCTTCGAGATCCCATAATTCATTACTTGCAAGATGTTCAATGAATGCAACTTAAGTGAGTGAACGATCGCAAATGTAATGAGTTGAACTCTTGAAAATGCTCCCCCTTGATATGAGCTCCCCTTGCTTGAGGCACCAACAAAGCAAGAATAGTGACGAGCTACAAAAATAGGTTAGAAGTATCCTACAAAACAAGGTTAGTAGACAAGAGAATATATAAAAAGAGCATATATTGTCGAGAGGACATACTCCGCTTTAATATCTTGGCAAAAATACCAAACTAAAGAGAGTATGACATGGACAAAAAAAACAATTCCACATAGTCGAAAAGAGAGAAAGAAGGACTATGATGAAAAGAAAAAAGAGGATGATAAACAAGTCGTTTGCACAAACAATGACAAGTATTAAAGAAAGAAGTGTGCACGCGATGCTATCAATCCAAAAACAAGTCAAAGGAGAGGATCTTGACAAGATCAATTCACAATTGTTGGAATAGAGATAGAGAAGAAACATCCATACCAATTGTAATGATAATATGTCAAAGGGTAAAAAAGCTTAGAATTTTTGGAATCACCCAAGAAAATTCAAGATTTAACCCTCAACTCTCAAAAAAACAAGGAGAGGATTTTGAGGAAATCAATTCAAAATTGTTGGAGTAGAGGTAGAAAAGAAACATCCAAGAATTTGAAGATATCATCTCAAGGGGTTAAAAACTTAGAATTGATGGAATCACCCATACCAATTGTAAATTTTAACCGCAATCAACTCTCAAAAAGAGAGACAAAAATATCTCAACCTAGAAACATTTTTGACCAAAAAAAAAGAAAAGGAAAACCAAAAGCGGATAAATCGACGCTTTAAGAAAAATCGAGATATAGGACATTATAGGCAAAAATGCGTATGATTGTCGACACCAAATGGTGTTTAGCATACGATAAACTACATGCTCAAAGTTTCGTAGCTCTTCTCAATCATTATGGATGTTCAAAGAACAATTACATGATGAGGAAAGGGTAAGGCTCGACTCAACTTAGTTTAGAAAGACTAGAAGAAAGAGACTCGACTTAGAAGAGCATGATTAAAATGAATTGAGAGAGACTCAACAAAGAAGTTAAGGATAACTTCACAAATTGATTCATGAATACTATACCTTAGAAGGTGATAGTGAAATCTCGAAAGAAAATGAAAGAAGAAACTCAAAAGAAGCTCAAGAAGACATGAAGAGTTAGTACAAAATCTAACACATAATCAAGTAAGCACATAGGATAATTCATGCAATGCTTTATGAAGTCTACAATAAACCAATGTAGAGAAGGTGCGCAATTAACACATATGGCATGCAAGAAACAAGATTACTTAAAAAGAGGAGACTAAGTAAAACATGTTAGCACGTAGCATTTAAGGACATGCATGAGTTAGACACATCTAAGAGAATAAAGATCATACAAAGATAAAAAAAAAGCCTAAAACTTAAGCATAATTTTAATCTTAGTTACACTAGAATCCTAAGATTTGCTTAAATTTGATGTCTTAGTAATAAGCAACCCACATGCTTAAATGAAAGACAAGGGTGGTGGCGGAATTTGGTGGGGTGAAAGGTGAAGTCACCAAGGGTTCAACAAATTCATTCACAATGGGAATGCTTGGATGGGTGGAGGTTGGGTAGACACATCCAAGAGAGTACTTGCAGTGAAGGGTGAGGTTAGCTCATTCATTCTATATTAGAATGAAGAGGAGGTAGAACCATGAGAATTGTTGGTACCATGGGTTGAGGTAGTCTTGCATGGAGCAAGAGGTGGTGAGGGTGATGAAGAGATGAGAATTGGAACAATCTCATTCTTGGGTGTGTGAAAGGGTGAAGAGTTAAGTTTGGGTAACTTAATCTTAATTTGAGGTGCCTCTTTGAAGAGGAGGTTTTGGATGAATTGGAGGTTCTTATAGAAACCATGGTAGTAATAGGTGGTTTAAGGGGTAAGGATGAATGGTTTGAGGTGTGAAGAACATGGCTAACAAGGTGGGTTTAAAAGGGTGAGGGGATGATCCAAAATAGTAATGGGTTAAAAAGGGAAAACCCAAGATATTTTGGGAGTGATAAAAGGTTTGAAACAAAGATTCCAAAGGTGTTGGAACAATTGGGAAGTTTCAGAAAACCCAAATCTGAGAGCTTCTGCTCGCGGTTCTTTATCTCCACCGGCGGTTCCATATTGATATGGAGCCGCGGTCTATTTAAAGAACCGCCTACAGAGGCTAGGTTTAGGTGGTTAAGGAGGATTTTCTAATTCAGCAAATCCTAATGTTCTAGTCTAACTTATCATAAAGTCATGCTTAAGAGCAATAAAAACTAGAACACACACAAAGGAAAGACACATAGGTTCAATTAGCACGTAAGAGGAAAGCTAAGAAAAACCTAATGGCTACAAAAGAAAAAGACTCCTAATGACATACAAAGTTCATCAAAGTAAACTATCATTAGTCATATATAGGAAGAGCCATTTAGCCAATTTAGAGAATGAGTATGAGACTATCACTAGAGGTGCTCAATTAAGGCTAAACACGACCATTTTTACGAGTTATACACCAACTCAACTTCCCACATGGAAGTAATTCAACCGTTAGGTCAAATTAAGATCCTAGTGCATAAATTCTCTAGTAGTCATTTTCAAGTTAGACAAGATGTAATTCCAACATTTGCTTAATAAAGTTTAGCAAGGATGAAACTTGCATGGCGACACAATGCATGACCTAATGAGGGTTAAGAATGCACCATTGAATATCTTGTCAAACTAGTCTACTTAAGGTTATTTACGTTAATAGAACTTGGGGCCAATAACTTTGAAGTTTATAAACAAAGTTTACACAAACCAATGGAACACTCTTGATTGGTCTTTCGGAAATGAAACATTTATAAATTGCATTGCAATGTAAATTACTTGAGTATTTCGGATGAAACATCCAAGTTATCAAACCGACTCTATTGTGCATTATAAGTAATTATTAAACAAAATATGTCTAACAATTTGAACAAGTAGATTCAATATAATACCATCAACACAAGTGTGAGTTATGATCCGATGTATATTATTAATAAACCACATTCATGTCTACACTAAAAAACATGTCAGTTAGATTCGATAATGATACCAATCATAGTTTGAATAATGCATTGATATTTAATCGAAATCTTTCTTGATTCCCACAAACACTCTTTTAAGAGAAAATAGCTAAGATTTTCAAAGGGTGTTTCATGTTTTATAGTGAGACATTTATCTACTTGAACTAATAACACAATGATCGAGTAAGACGACCTAAATCAATAGATTTGACAAGCTCCCAAAGCTTTCAAACCTAAAAGTGTTAAAGAACATCCCGAGGTGTACAAGATGTTTATGTAACATTTGTAAACTAAGAGATGTTAATCCTATATGCAATGCACACATAATGTTGCAACTAAAATGCAAGAAATCTAGCATACATCCTAATTAGGAAAAAACTAGATACTAACAAATACCAAGCAAGGTACAAGAGACTAGACATATAAGCAATACTACTAAAAATAGCAAGGAACACTTAATAATGTCTACATATAATAATAACACACAAGGAAACACATACAAACAATTAGCTTAACACATAAAAGCATTCATCCATATTTTGAGTGTTAGATACAACAAAGTATTCATAGCTTGATTTTATTAGAAAATAGTATTTGACCCATTTAAGATTTAATTAATTTTAACACTTTGTAAATATATCAATTTTCAGAGATATATCACCAAGAGATGTCCAACTTAATAGAAAAGAGTAAAACACAAGTTTTACGACAAACTGACGCTCAATACTTTGGACAAAGTATGGAACTTAGAAACCATCCAAATTTTAAAGTTTGAATAAAGGTTTGGAATCATTTTTAATTGAAATAAAATTCAATTACGTTCGAAATGACGGGTGGCACGACTTCTACGGACTTACGGTTGATTTTATATGATTTTTCAAAATTTGCAAAAATCTGAGTCAGACTGATTGCGGTTCCTTATTGATAAGGATCCGCGGGGAACCATAAAGAACCACGGTCAGAGGACAACAAATGAGTTTTTGGCCAAAATCATTTGGTAACTTTTTGGAAGGACTTAGGACTCTAAAAAATCATTTTAGACACATAGAACTCGTATTTTAGAGTTAATTATGACACAAAAGATTTTTATACTTCCAAACATGAAAAGATTTAATTCAAGCTATTATACAAAGTTTATTTAACACCAAAACTTGTACGAATGAAACAACAAAACACATTTCATAAGTAATCACTCTTTATGAACAATTTGATACAAAGATCGTCTCTATTTTTAAAAACCGTTTTCATTTTTTTAAAAACCATTTGTTTTGAAAAAGAAAGCAAAGATCGATCCAAGCTTTAAAGTACAATATACTTCAAAGATCTTGAATAACCTCGCTCTGATACCAATTGTAGAAACTAGAAGGGGGGGGGTTTGAATAGTTTCTAGTTAGTTTTCAAAACATTTCGGCTTAATCCACTGTGCGCGGTTCCTTATGTGTACCCGCGGTTCTTTATCAATAAAGAACCGCCGGTCCATTTAGGGAACCGCCGACAGTGAACTTAACCTTTTGTTGCATGTTAAACTTTGACAATCCTTTGTATCAAATTCTTGATCAAGCTTGACTAGATATGAGATGTGTTTGACTGAAAGATAAATACTACAAGTAAGTAAACACACAAACACATCAAATCAAGAGTACATCAAGCAATAGTCTAAACACTAAGCACACACGTACTAAGCATAAGCTTTTCCGCAACTAGGATGTTTAGACTAAGTGATGTACACTTGACCATAATCTAAACACGAAGCACACACGTACTAAACCTTAGCTTTCCTGCAACTTAGATGTTTGGATTATGAGATGCACACAACACACAACATATAAATACATCTATAATAGTAAAGACATAAATGTAAAGGAAAGTACCGACACGATGATTTATAGTGGTTCGGTCACGAAGCTCCTCTTCGCCCTACTCCACTCCTCGAGTACACCTTACTCGAGAGTTACTTCACTAGTCAACAAACTCCTTAAGGTGGAGAAACCATACACAACGTCGCTTATCCAATTTCCGACTCTAAGCTAAAAGTCGAGTCCTAATCTTAGGTAGGACCAATCTACACAACTCTCCCACTTCACCATTTAACGACACC
Source organism: Glebionis coronaria (assembly GCA_025667525.1). Taxonomy (NCBI): domain Eukaryota; kingdom Viridiplantae; phylum Streptophyta; class Magnoliopsida; order Asterales; family Asteraceae; genus Glebionis; species Glebionis coronaria. Next base: position 550,750,817 of record CM046874.1, read on the forward strand.
AGGCTAGATGTCGAGTTCTAATCGAAATCTAGAACCAATCTTCACGACTCTTCACTTTGAAGCTAAGTGAGAACTTCACACAACACAACTACTAATCACTTTAAAGCTAAGTGAGAACTCACAAGACACAACCACATCACTTTATAGTTTAGTGAGAACTACCTAGACATAACCACATCACTTTAGAGTTTAGTGAGAACTACCAAGACACAACCTAATCTACCCACTAGTTATGTTTTATGGCCCAACATAACAAACCTTGTGTTTTATGGCCTAAACACATAAACCATATAGATCTAAGCACACAACACTTAGATCTATAGCTCTAACACTATATCCAAGTACTAACAAGACTTGGATCTACACAACTAACACCTAATCCAAGGATACCCATCACTTGGATATTCTACCCTTACAAACACATCCAAGTGTACCCACAACTTGGATCTTCTACATATACATAGTAGGAAGACAATAATCATGACTTGATCTAGAGAGATCTTCATCATGTTATGACTCTAGACACTAACACTTCACAATGGTGAAAGTGTTCTTCTCATTTCTCTTGATGAGGCAAATGAGGAATGGGATATTGAAAGGTTTTTGTGTGTTTTTGTGCAAGTAAAATGGAAGAGAATATTCTTCTATTTATAGCCAACTCTTGCCTTGGAGAGCATCTTTTTACCCAATGGATAAAAGAGTGGACTACCCATTGGATAAAAGAGTAGACTACCCATTAGATAAAAGGATGCACCTTATATTCTTGGAGCACAAATTCAAAATTTGAATTTTGAATTTATTAGTTTCCCTCCATCTTCTAGAAGCTTCCATAAATCTTGAGTATGCCTAAACCGGCTTCACTGCCCGCGGTTCTATATCTTCCCGCGGTTCGATATCACTAAGGAACCGCGTGTTCTATAAGAGAACCGCGCGTCCTTCTTTTCTTTCATGACGAATGTAATCTTCAAGGTGTCGAGAGAAGTATACATAAGTAAGCTTGAGTGATTACGAGTACCTTACACATTTTACATTATGTATTGCGAGTTATACGTTTGTCATCACCAAAACATGAAGGGATCATCTTGATTAAACATCGTAATGTTTTCACTAACAGACCATGCATGTTGTTAACTGGCGGTACTTTGTGACCACCATTATCCTTTCCAGCAGCAGCAGCAGCAGCAAAAGCGTCTATCCATATGGGAATTGTGACATACTCTTGTATGGGAGATGACTTGTCTGCTTGTGATCCAACCTCTTCATTAACCTGTGTACCTGAAACATCAACAACTGGTTCTTCTACAACATTTGAAGTTACCTTCACAATGTCTGGATTAGTAACAGGCATATAATTCAAAGTCCTAGATAGAGGTTCCAAGTCAAACAACCAATTTGGACCACTTTCAGGATCACTAGGTTTACTCTCTAAAAACCAAACATGTACTCTCTCAAGTATACGTTTTTCCTTCTTAAGGTAAACCCTATATCCCTTGCTCTGCACTGAATAACCCATGAAGTAGCCTTCATCACCTTTAGCACTAAATTTACCTAAGGCATCACTAGTATCAAGTACAACTACATGACAGCCAAAATGTAACACCCCCAATTTCATAAGGCAGCGGAATATCAACATTGGGAGTTACTTCATAGCACATCACACATAGTCATAGAAAACGACCTCAAAAGAGACGTTTTATAAAATAAACCATTCGACAAAATCAGAGTTCAATAAAAGAGGTCCCAACACTTTATACAAACCTTAATAAATATAAAAGTTTGTCAAATGTATCGAATGGAAATTGTTTTTTTTTGCCTTTACTTTATCCAGAGCGGCTCCATGCTCTAGCTGCTTTTAAACCTATACACCTGAGAATACATGCTAACATGTCAACACAACAGTTGAGTGAATTCATAGTTTTTTAATAAACAATAATGGGTTTTTAAATAAACCATAAAGCTTTTGAACACAAGAATCTCATCCATTGGCGATATTGCAACACATACAATACCTATATTCCACACTATTACGCTAAGCTCATGACACCGATGCCTTAATCAATAAGTTTTCCCTAGTCAGGTATCTTGCCAAATACCCCATACTTCACGTACAACACACCCAGCTGAGCCTCCAACTCACAGGTGCGACCTGCCTGGGTGGGGGTCATCATTCCCAATGGATCCATTCGTCTGTACGAGCGCCTACCCATCATAGGTAGTTAACGGTTCACGATTTATAGGGACTTTTCACTGGCAATAAGCAACTTAGCCTTACTAATAGTGGCTCATTACCTATACAATCAACGCTTGTGTTCATTTTCCAAAAGCATTCAATCAAACTTATTTACATTTATTAACAACAACTTGTATTCGTTCAAAGCATATATTCCAACAACGAATGTTTATTCACAATCATGTATCCTTTCAAAAGGATACAACACGTATGCTTATTTACCAAGAGCATGTATTCCCCCTCGCGGGTTTATAAACACATATAAAGCAGTAAAAGCGAGGCTACGAACTCACCTGATATAGCTGTTACACGTTTATCAAGGACGAAACGCCCAATTGTCGACACACGACTTCACAAAAGAACGATCGCACGTTGATCGAGAACAAAATTCCTAGTAGTCGACACACGACTTCACAAGATAACAATCAACCGTTGATCGAGAGCGAGTTGCCCAACGATCGACATATGACCGAACGATACCTATAATGACGAGACGCGTCTTAGGCTCGAGACTATACATAAGTCAAACATACATGTAAATAGTTCACTTTAGTAGGTTTGGACATTGCATAAGTTTTATAAAACTTTTCATAAGACTTTTGGTGACAATCTACCATATAAAGTCTCATTATGACCGTTAAGCCCATTAAAGCCCATTAGTGGCCCATTACAAGTTATTGTGACTTTTTCCATTTAAATCTCAGTATTATACTCTAAACATATATCTCAGACCCAACAATGGCCCAATAGATATTATAAGTGTGAGTTGGGATTTTGTGGCCAAATCCACTTTATATGCATTACGGGTTCTAAAACGCCTCATAACGATGTCAACTTAATATCCACGATGGTCGAGTCTCGGGTATTCTAGTTATCAATAAATAAACGTGTCTATATTTACTAAAAAGCGGCCCATACCATTTCGGTGTTTATAAAAATCATCACGTTTTACGTTAATTAAATATAACCCAATTCTTACAATTTACCCGACATGTCTCGTTAATTAGACCGTTTCTCCTAAACCGTGAATAATATAGATGAGCTATTTTAACCAAAGTCATTCTTAACTTATGTAGTTTACTTATTATAAGTTAAATTGCTCCTAATTAATATTTATCATAGCTCATTTACCCAGTTTATCACTTAGAAGAGTTGGCTGTTTTTCGCAGCCAACTTCAGTTCCACCGTTTTCCCCGCCATTTCCAAACCATTATCCGTAGAAAATCGTCCGATTCGTGTGTGTTATAAATAAGTTTAGCTACAACCCATATTTTTACCTTTTTCAATGGTTCTGGGTTCTAAAATGAGTTTTCATTCTGTTCATTCAGCATGCTCAGAATCGACACTTTTTACAGTTTTAGCCATATCTAATTCATCGGGTATCGTCACGAGACGAACGACCCGGCAAAATCTTCATAAGAAAGTTATATACAACCCCATGAGATCATATCACCTCTCAAACCTACTGAGATGATTCAGTTACAACGTTTTTCAACGGATCAATAATTACAGTTTCACTAGTTCAAATTTTGGGCTTGTTTAGCATTTCCAAACCATCACAAATTTGTATACAATGTCATAAAACCTCTAAATCAACTATTACATAATAAAATCAGTAGCAAAATGCTAAATACATGATTATAAAAATATTATATAAATCAAAACTAAAGAAATCAAGATAACCTTACTATATAATGGAGAAATCAAAATTCCAACAATGAACAACAACTTGTTCATAACCTTTTTCTTGTGAAAATATGTCTTATCTACATCTGAGATTAAAAAATATGTTGTGAGGCTTATGGTTTATTACGGCAGAAGTTAAGCTCCAAGAAAGCAAAATGAAATAGGTATATGAATTGTAAAAGTTGGTCTAAATGACTTAACAAGAGTGTATGTAATAGTCATACCCACGTGTGTTTATATGGAGCAAAAATTAACCATCAAGAGACATGTGTTTTATTTTCTTAGTATATCCGTTCATATGGCTAGTGGTATAAGATATTTATAAAATGTTGATACACCGTTACTAAAGTGGGTATTATCGAAGTCCGATATTTTAAAAGTTACGCGATTTGAAAAATACGTGTAGAATTACGAAAATTAAACGCTCAATATAAAATAAAAACGTCGACATTCGTAGAAAGTTGATATTTCAATAAATAAAGGAGGGCTTATAATTTAAAATACGATAACACGTTATACAAATGAATGACACCTAAAAGCTTAACATAAATTACAAAAAATGCTCATAAAACGAAAAATTAAAATGACGACAATAGAAAATATTTCTATTTCATAACGAAAATATTTGCGGTCGATGACGGACACATATTTTGCTGATAAAAAATAAATGACACGTATGCGATACGTTAAAACCTTAACCTTGTCGGTTAGCCGATTAATCAATATTATTCGTAGAACGAACATGACCAATAAAAGTCGGTTAATAAATATTGGTTCGAATAATAGAATTAGTATTAGAACTCAGTCTAAATGTTGATTTTAAAGTTCGGGTTATTATAGTAGCTACCCCTTTAGGAAGCGACGTCCCGACGCTTAATTGTCTTAATTGCCTTCGGTTAAATGATGAAAATACGAGGAATAGACGAGTCATCGTTGGGGTTTCCAACGAAGGTTGTATGAACAGAACTCAAAGAAACGAGTATACATAACAGGTAAAAATGTACGGTTTGAATGATGCTCCAATCCTTATAAAGAGAGATGAATACATAACTCGAAGGAGAAGCCATTGAAAGGGAAAAATTAACAAGACGTCAATTTTTGGAAGTGCCTCAAGGTACATTACTACTAGCTTATCAAACTTGCGACGGTCGATATAAGTTAGAAAAATTCCACATGAAAAGTGAAGAGACAAAAGAATTGGGCGCATTTGAGAAATTTTCCAATGCGACAATCAATTTAGAACAATCGGTGATCACGTCGATCAAATTAAAACACATATCGTCCACGGGTCCGATAAAAACAATTACGTCTTAAATGAAAATCGCATGGATCACACATAAGTCCATCGAAACGTTACAAAATAATCAAGACGAGGTAATTAGTACTAGTCATATAAAATCGCCTAATTGCATTGATCTCGAGCATGCAAACTTATTTCGTCATTTGGAGTATACATTACTCGATCGGAGGAACTATGATCGAAATCAAATATAAAAGCCATCACCAGGCACATATAATCACATTACGACATGCTTGCAAAATAGCCAAGACATGACAAATCAATAAGTTCAATCAAGTTAACTCATGCTCGCTAAACAACCAAGCCATGATAAATAAGAATACTTGACAAGATTTTCAGATAAGTCTGTCAGAGGAGAGTTTGCATGTAACAGGATGTTCACGTGCCTAATAGCCATAGAATAATATCCTGAATATATATATATTTTTAAGAGGGTGCTCACACACGGATCCATACCCAAACGATATTACAGGGTGCTCACAAATGGATCCATACCCAAAAGATATTACGAGGTAAACGTTACCCAAGATCAGACGTCATTTCAAAATGCCGCCTCGATCTCACACAATGTATAGCCAATTTACTAAATTAGATATCATATAAATATATAACAAGAAAAGGCTTTGCATATAAATCTCAAATATGGCTATTCACCGTTGACCATCAAGAAGGCCTTTGGTGAACACTTGTTAATAAAAAAAAATTCAAAATATTTACATCCAAGCTAAGTTGTTGTTGATGACTTAATCGTCGGTTAAACCATAAATACACATTTAAATCCTGGTGTCGATTAGACAAGCCGTCTATTTTCGGAACGGGTAATGGTTCTTAACAGTTAGCTTATTAAGCTTGCGATAGTCGGGACTTATTAGAAATATTCCATAGAAATAAATCATAACTCGAGACAAGTCTAATGTATTACTTGTGACAATCCGTCAATTTATGATTGATAATTTATTCTCAATATTTATTTGAAAACATTATTTTAATATTACAATATGAACTCACTTATTTTTGGGAAGAAGTTTGGATTTACGTCTTGAAGTAGCATCGACTACGTCTAAACCGGAGGATTCAACGTTACGTGCTTACGTTTACATACACCGTCTTTGGTGACAGTCCGACATTTCAGAAAATAAATTTATCTGAGAATATTATTTTGGAGTTTTAAATTTGTGTTGGTTCATAAACTCACAAATTTACGAGAAGAGATTAGGACTTACGATTTTATTTTAACGTCTTTTACGACTAAACCGGAAACCTTAGGATTACGTATTTACGTTTTCGAACTCCGTTTATGATGGAACAATTTTTATTGGATTCGTTTTGTGACGTTGATTCATAATTTATAAAAACGTTTTTCGTAAAACGACCCGAGGACACGCAAATCGAGGAAACTAGAATCGAGGAATACCCGTAAATAAATGGGATGAGACAAGTGGGACACTTGTCCCACCCCACTCCAAAACCGGCTATAACTTAGCTAGTTACACCATGAGGTGTCAAGTTCTCATGAACAAACACACACTTGTCCTAAGTAGCTTACATCTTAAGCCTTTACACAACAAAACCACTAGCAAAACTAGCAACTTCTCATTTCCATCCATTCCACTCATGCAAAACACCTACTCTCTCTCTCTAAGCCATTTTTGGCCGTCCCATATAGCCTCCAAAACACCACCAATTGATCCAAATTTAACCAAGAACATATGTTATAATTAACATATGTTAATCCCCATTCAACAAGATGAAGATTGGTGCAACTTATAACATCCATGGAGGAGTTTTCATGGTGTCATGAGGCTGATTTTCCACAAGGAGTTGATGAAGATTAGAGTTCTTGAAGATGGTGTTGGCTAAGCACAAGTTTCTCCATCAAAAACCATGCCAAACTCATAACCTACAACAAGTTGGTGGTATAAAGATTGTCCTCCTCAACTTCTTATTATTTTGATTATGTAAACTTGTATTTTATTTCCTATTGTATATATTTATGATGATTATATGATGATAAAAATGTTATGTGGGGATTTGTTGTTGATAATCATGGATAAAAAGGTGAAAAACCATATGAAACAAGGTTAAAATCTTGATTTATTTACATGGCTGTATAAAACAGTAAAGAACCAAGTGGTAAACTGATAATATGATGAAGTAGAACCCATTTACAGTAAGCTATGGGTCTTGTACACATGTGAGAGTTGGCCATGCAATGGAATCAAAATAATGAGTGAGATATGATCAAAACAAGTTTAGAGTATAAATCTGAAGTTACTGTTTTGGACGATTTTTAGAAAATACTTAAAGGATGATTCAACAGTAGCTATAGAAGAGTTAAATGTAGAACATATCATGTAGTTTATGTGATAAAAATTTGAGCTTCTATCTCCATATAGAACTCAAGATATGGCAGTTTTGGTGAAGATGAAGTTAAAAATCAGATTTTTGGAAATTAAAGAATAATACTATTATATAAGCACTCACATTTTAATATATAAAATGTACATAAAAACCCACTAACTTATAGAACTTATTTATATAAATATATAAAAGGTGTAATAAGTGTATAAATGATGAAAATGGAAACTTGTTAAGTTTTATAAGTTATAAAACTATAAAAATGATTTTTACTACTTTTTCGGCTATTGCCGTAAAATTAACGTTTTTGTTAAATAAAACTTAGATGGTTGGACCCGTCTAATGAAAACTTTATAAAACTTATATACTGATATATAGACATTTATAACAAGTAAAAACCGACAAAACCCGAACTATAGGGCATACGGACATTAACAAGTTAAATAAACATATTGGACTAATAAATGGACTAAGTAGGATAAAAACTTGTAAAAAGAATCTATTGGGCTTAACCCATTTAGGCCCAACTTGGAAAGTATACATACTGATAATATAGGTACAAAATGGATTAAAATAAGTTAAATAACTTATAATAAGCTTATTGGGCTTAAGACACGTAAACGGGTAAAAATAGTAAACTAGTATAAAAGTTATCGACATATAACACTAAAAGGAGTAAACGAGAATATGTAAACCCACTTGATCATCATATATATATAATCATCATATGTATACATAATTGATATTTTTATAAAGTCATTGGACAAACGTCTAAGACCGAGTATTATTTGTCTAGGTTTCCGTGATTGAAGCACGTACCGTACGACCGAATTGCCGATAACCCGCCTTCCCATATCAACGTGAGTTCATAGCCTCGCACTCTTTTAAATGTTTTATAAATGCTTTATAAACCCGCGAGGGAGATAACATGTTAGTTTTTATAAAAGTTTGGACACCATTTGTCCCGATTGTTTGTTTATTGATTTTGGACCCGAATGATTGAATGACCCGATTGTATGACCCGATAAATGATTAATGGACCCGATAGATGAAATAAAATGGATTATTAAAGTTAGGTTATGTCACTAAAAGTCCCATTAGCATGAATTGTGAACTACCGGGAGTTGGTAGACGCTTATGCATTTAATAGTACTATTTGGGGACGATCACCCCAGTTCGCGCCTTGACGGTTGATCCCCGTCGTGCCACATTGATTGGTAAGCGAATTAATGTATGAGAAGATTTCAATAGCGTGACCTTTGTGACGACACGCTACTTTAGATGGGCAAAATTGGTATCGGGTTAGCTACCCGTTGTTGGTTTAGTAAGGTAACAATGTCATGCGGCTTGTAATAATCCAAAACTAATGAAATACTATTAGACGCTTCGAATTACGATGTATTGCCTGACTAGCAATACTGGGTCATACTATTGATATTATGTTGGTATTTTGGTTTTCATAACCATATTCATATAACGGTTTTTATTTGATTTTATACAACGTCATAAGACGTATTGTATGATGTTTTTAAGACATTGGCTCGTATATTGATTTTAAGGCAAATGCCTATATTATGATTTTCGATAAGGATTTGTATAAAATGATTTTGGCTATTTTACGGCCTTTTACAATGATTTGTACGAATTGATTTCTGGTACTAATTTTATACCAAAGTTATACTTATGGAATTTACTAAACTCTATGAATTCACTCGGCGTTATCGCTGACCTTTTCTTTTAACATGTTTTATCTCAGGTACTTGAAGGTAATTCTCGGGAAGACGACAAGAATTCATGGCCCGCACTTAAACAATATTTTCCATTCAAACACTTTGTAAAACATTGTATGAAATGTAATGACTTGGGACCTATGTAACTTTGATATTTATGAATGGAAATGCTTTATTAATAAACGACGCGATTTTTATGCGTTGTCTATGATGTGAGTAATGCGCTATCCCGTAACACCAACTAGTCTTCCGCTGTATTGAGTTGTATAAATTTGGGGGTGTTACAGTTTGGTACCAGAGCTCTCGTTATAGAGAACGAAAGATTTTTAAAAACTAAGGTTTTGAATAAAACTTTTCAAAATCTTTTAACTAAAAACATTTTTCTAAAAATGTCTAAAAATCTTTTGACTATAACGGTGCCGAAGAATTCCCGAGTTACCGACAAGGCCAAGACTGAGAAGTGTTATTTTAATATATATATAACTTGGATTATATATATATGATGTAATTTTATTACATGATTGTTTGATGATTATTTTGATTTTTATACGAGGTGTTTATACGACGTAGATTGTCACAAGTAACCCTAACTCCCCTAGTAAATTAATCGAAGCTATTCTCGTAGGAATTCTAGCTATCCTAGATCTAAACCGAGTTGTGGATCTTTATGATCCCAACAAATGGTTGATATTCGTAGAAATATAGATATTAGTTGATTATGATATTGAAAAAGAATTGGCGAGATTAAATCTGATATCGATGTCATGACGATCTTTCCTTATAGAGTGGAGTTTGACAAAACGTTATCACCTGGAAAGATGTCATCTGATTCGTTGTCATCCAATTCTTAAATTGAAATCGAAAAGGGGAATGTTGCACTTGAGGCTGTCATTGGAACCAGTACCCAAAAGCCTCATGCCACTAATACCTTTCCGAGAAGTCTAATTGACTGATCAAGTCATTTCATAATAATGACTTATTTGATAATTGTTGTTGTGAGAGCTAATAGGATTGGAAATTAAGTATTGATTTATATTGAGATTGTATTGCCTTTACAAGGCCGAAGAATAAGATTGAAAGTATTGAAGATTGACGTAGGATATTGAATTAAGTATAAAATTGGTTAAAACTTGAATAAAGTGAAATTTAATCTGTATGGAATATGAGATTATTAAGAGGAATTCGTTAAGTTCTGTGATTGAATTATAAGGATTTAATTGATTGTTAGTTTGTGTTAAGGGCTGTTCCTAGGCCATTGTCCACTGACGAGGATGCCCAGTGTCCAAGAAATAAATTGAAGAAATCTTCTTCTGAATTGAGACCGATGGATCTTCCGGGACATGTGGAACCCCTAATGACTCTTGTAGATTAGTATTCATTGTGGTATCTTTTAAAAATCCCTAACTTAACTGAGATATCAGTTGGTAGGATGAGTTCTGAGAATTGTATGACATAGTGACACGTAATGTGTTACGGTACAATTTTGACTTTTTGTGATTAATGAAAAGACTACCTTTGATTGCTAAATTCTACATGTATCGATGTTATCTATCTTTTATTGTTTCATCCTAATGTTCACATTAGTGATGCAACCATTGAACAAGTACTCATCTTGATTTGAGTTACGTTGTGGATTATTCTTTTTGAGTGCCATCGAGATCATGACCCTCATGATTATTTGGCTAAGCTCATTTCCCATCATATCATAGTTAGTTCTTGGTGAACAAGCTTTCATCACTCTTTTGCAAGATCACTCATTGTTTTTATATGATAAAACGGTATCCTTTGAGAAAAATTAAATTTTCATCACTATAAGGATTATTCATAGTAAGATTTATAAGTGATTGTTATCGAAATGAAGTTGTTTATAAAACACCTTGGAAAACTTAATTGTTTTCATAACAAGGAAAATCTTTGTAAATTCATTTTGATTCTTATTTAAGAATTAAGCATGGAAATGTTTTTGATGATAAAATTTTGACGAACTGAGTATTGCATCGTTAATCTTGAAATTGTATATAGTTGCGCGCCTACATACAATTTGGAATGGACTATGCAAGGCTGATTAGTAGTCACCATAAAACTGATTAATAAACACTACATTTTATTTGAAGATTGTGAAAGATTAAATCTTATGAGATCTGCAAGAAGTGAAAAATAGGGACATAATGTTAGAGACATCTACATATGTGCCCGTGCCATCTATTCTTCTGAGTCGAATTTATTCATCTATGGAAATTGTCTTATTTGACAATTGACAATTCCCTTCTTGTCCAATTCTCTTGTAGTGAGATTCTTAGGAAAAGTATATGATTACCGAGTGTTGATACCCGACTGGATGTATCGACGTTCTTATCATTTCTTATGATTTGATTTCATTTGAATGACCTGGGTAACGATCCGAGGAGCTTTCGAATGCGTACTCGAATCATGAAAACATGGGATATATTCATATTCGTTAAGTGTTTTCGTCTGTATCTGATTTGAAATTCTCTCGCGTAGATTATGCGTTGACCTTACTCTTTAGATGGTAGCTGTGTCTCCATATATCCTTGAATTTGTGAAGGATTATGAGTTATTATTAGTCTTTTGAGAAGTTCACATCTTATCGACGGCAATGAAACTGAAAAGTTGATAATGCCGGTAGAATGGATTGATTAATTATGACATGACGACATTGTCTTAATTGATGGGAACTCGAGTAGAATTCCCCTAAAAAGATAAGATGTTGATTTTCAAAAGTGAACTAAATAATTCTTGACGGATGATCATATCCTGTATTTAGACTTGAGATTATATTGTGAATGGTTATGAACTAAGTTATAGATATTGTAACCTAGAAGAAGTTAATATGAATTTATAAAGAGATGTTTTGGTTATCTGAAACTTTAGGAGGTATTTGTTGATGAATTACCTAGACTTTCGCCATTAAGGCAAGTTGAAATTGGTATTGATTATATTTTCGGTGCTGCACTTGTGGCTTGTGCACTGTACGTCAGCACCATCTAAATTTAAGGAATTACCGTACAACTGAGAAAGTTGTCGGAGAATGATTTTATTATACCAAGCCTGTCATCCTGAAGAGTTATGGTGTTATCATTCCTTATATTTATAGATTACCGTGACTGAGTAAATTGACAATCGAAAACGATATCCATAACTCGAAATGGAAGATTTGTTCGATCATTTACAAGGTTCTAGCAAATTTGATCCATAGCATGGTTATCATCAACTTCGCATCTGCGAAAGAGATTATCTATTTCAATCACTACATCCGGTGCTTGTAATGAACATTATGAGTTCCACGTGATGTCGTTTGAATTGACCAATGCACATGTAGTATTCACAAATTTGGTGAATCACGTGTGTAGGCTGTAATTTGATAAATTCATGCTCGTGATCATTAAGGACTATTTGTTTGTATATAAGAATAAGGATGAGTTAATAATTATTAATAAGAATGCCCTTAATTGGCTAAACAGTGTAAACCTGAACCTTGAATAATTAACACATGATTAAAGACTTGAACCTTTACATGATTAGACTATGTGGTTAAAAGGATAATGGAATGTAAATTGACTCTTCAAAAATTAAGAGCCCTTTTAAGACTTTGGATTTTACCAAAAAGAAATGGAAATATGTTTTGACAAATGTTTTAACAAAGGATTTTAAGGAATTATTCCCTTATACACAAACCATTTAACTAAACTTCTGTTTAGGGGTAAATGTTTGTGTATACCTCCAGATAACTTAAAAAGGATTGAGGAAAACCATTTATACCATAACCTGAAAATTTGAAACGACAATTTTTGCTTTTCAAATAAGAAAACTTTGACCAAAATATAAATAAAGGTTTTTCGAACATTTACGAAATCTTATTAAATATTTTCGATAAATAAACAAAAATCTTGTTAATTAAATACAAATTTATTTTTGAACATTTTATATAATTGGTCAAACTAAGAAATTTAAAACTTTTACGTTTACGCTTCATAAAAAAAAATTAACTAATAATTACTTAATTAATTATAATAATTATCAACGCTTTAGACATCGGATTGAGTAAAACGGATAAAAATAATAGTTGAGAAGAAACTAAAACTTAGAAAATATGAAGAAAGTTGAACGTAAATACTAACGCATAATATAGAAAGAATAATCTGAGTGAATTGTAGACATGATAATTATATCATCATGAGAGATGAATATAGATACTGACATATTATATAAAAAGGATAAAGAACCAGTTAGGACATATTCCTTAATGATGAAGATGCAAAATAAAGTGCCGAATAATATAAAATAAACGATGCTTGTAAGAAGGATAATATAAATAGTGAAAGGTTTTACGGCTAGTATGAACCATTAGAGTTGAGAAGCCGATAGCGTTGAATGAATAAAAGACCACATGTGATTGTCTAAATATGGAGATTGTGAGATATAGTTATGTTGGAATTTGTAAGTATAAGTATTATATATATGTCATTTTTGACTAAGAGTATCTTTGTCTGAAGAAGTTATACTAATGGGAATTATGAAGGCAGACATCGCCTCATACATTAGTAAACGTCTAGCTATTGCAAAGGTCATCATCTGAATTTGATTCGATTTGGGTCATCGTCGACAGACTGACCAAATCTGCTAATATCATTCCCGTTAATGATAAATGCAAAAGAATTATGTAAACATAGTGTGCCTGTATCGAACATCTTTATCAAGATCTTCGCTTCGCATCGAATTTCTAGAGACTTGCTCAGAAATCATTGAGAACGAACCTTGATGAGAGTACTATGTACCATCCCAAATCGAAGGGACGAGGTAAAGTAACGATACAAGGTAATATAAGTGCTGTTTTATGTTTGAATGATTGACCTTTGGTAATAGACCATATAATCATTTTCCTTTGGAGAGATTATCATTGATAATTATCGTATTAGGATCGAGATCTAATCTTGTTAGGATCTGAATATTAGAGCATCTGTAAGCAAGAGTTGAGATAAAGACATCCGACCTACACCCATTGTGAGTTGGACATGTCTTTTGGTTTAAGGTTTCCTATGATGGCGAACCTATCCTTGCAAAATACCCGACCCGCGAGATCTGAAATGATTGTTGAAATTAGGATTTGATTATTAACTGCCGATAGTGGGCAGGAAGTTATATGAATGTGAAATGTAGATCTTGAAGTGCCAAATGGGTAGCGAAGTTATGCCACAATTTTTAACCTTGGAAAAATGAATTCATGATCTGACAAATCATGGGATATAAGTCCCCGTTGTTTGGGACCATTGAGATGATGTAAAAGTTGGGATTGTAAGGCATATAAGCTGGATCTACCCTAGGACTTCAAAGACTGCGTAAATTATGTTTCGTATATCGAACTTGATGGAATATCTATCAAGTGAAATTCTGATTATTCTTAGTAGAGCTTAGATCGGCGAAAAGTTGCATTCATCAAAAACCCGTGAACATCATGGATAGAGAAAGTAAGTCAACATTTAGCCTGATCTTATTCCCGTAGTTATGTTTGATGAAACTCGCGTATTATAATGAATACACATGTGAGAAAAGACCGAATGTGGAGGGAATACCCACGTGGCTTTAACTCTATAAGAAGCGAGTAGTAAGGTAAGATGATCTTTGAGGACAAAGATCCTGTTTAGGGGTAAATGCTGTGACAATCCGTCAATTTATGATTGATAATTTATTCTCAATATTTATTTGAAAACATTATTTTAATATTACAATATGAACTCACTTATTTTTGGGAAGAAGTTTGGATTTACGTCTTGAAGTAGCATCGACTACGTCTAAACCGGAGGATTCAACGTTACGTGCTTACGTTTACATACACCGTCTTTGGTGACAGTCCGACATTTCAGAAAATAAATTTATCTGAGAATATTATTTTGGAGTTTTAAATTTGTGTTGGTTCATAAACTCACAAATTTATGAGAAGAGATTAGGACTTACGATTTTATTTTAACGTCTTTTACGACTAAACCGGAAACCTTAGGATTACGTATTTACGTTTTCGAACTCCGTTTATGATGGAACAATTTTTATTGGATTCGTTTTGTGACGTTGATTCATAATTTATAAAAACGTTTTTCGTAAAACGACCCGAGGACACGCAAATCGAGGAAACTAGAATCGAGGAATACCCGTAAATAAATGGGATGAGACAAGTGGGACACTTGTCCCACCCCACTCCAAAACCGGCTATAACTTAGCTAGTTACACCATGAGGTGTCAAGTTCTCATGAACAAACACACACTTGTCCTAAGTAGCTTACATCTTAAGCCTTTACACAACAAAACCACTAGCAAAACTAGCAACTTCTCATTTCCATCCATTCCACTCATGCAAAACACCTACTCTCTCTCTCTAAGCCATTTTTGGCCGTCCCATATAGCCTCCAAAACACCACCAATTGATCCAAATTTAACCAAGAACATATGTTATAATTAACATATGTTAATCCCCATTCAACAAGATGAAGATTGGTGCAACTTATAACATCCATGGAGGAGTTTTCATGGTGTCATGAGGCTGATTTTCCACAAGGAGTTGATGAAGATTAGAGTTCTTGAAGATGGTGTTGGCTAAGCACAAGTTTCTCCATCAAAAACCATGCCAAACTCATAACCTACAACAAGTTGGTGGTATAAAGATTGTCCTCCTCAACTTCTTATTATTTTGATTATGTAAACTTGTATTTTATTTCCTATTGTATATATTTATGATGATTATATGATGATAAAAATGTTATGTGGGGATTTGTTGTTGATAATCATGGATAAAAAGGTGAAAAACCATATGAAACAAGGTTAAAATCTTGATTTATTTACATGGCTGTATAAAACAGTAAAGAACCAAGTGGTAAACTGATAATATGATGAAGTAGAACCCATTTACAGTAAGCTATGGGTCTTGTACACATGTGAGAGTTGGCCATGCAATGGAATCAAAATAATGAGTGAGATATGATCAAAACAAGTTTAGAGTATAAATCTGAAGTTACTGTTTTGGACGATTTTTAGAAAATACTTAAAGATGATTCAACAGTAGCTATAGAAGAGTTAAATGTAGAACATATCATGTAGTTTATGTGATAAAAATTTGAGCTTCTATCTCCATATAGAACTCAAGATATGGCAGTTTTGGTGAAGATGAAGTTAAAAATCAGATTTTTGGAAATTAAAGAATAATACTATTATATAAGCACTCACATTTTAATATATAAAATGTACATAAAAACCCACTAACTTATAGAACTTATTTATATAAATATATAAAAGGTGTAATAAGTGTATAAATGATGAAAATGGAAACTTGTTAAGTTTTATAAGTTATAAAACTATAAAAATGATTTTTACTACTTTTTCGGCTATTGCCGTAAAATTAACGTTTTTGTTAAATAAAACTTAGATGGTTGGACCCGTCTAATGAAAACTTTATAAAACTTATATACTGATATATAGACATTTATAACAAGTAAAAACCGACAAAACCCGAACTATAGGGCATACGGACATTAACAAGTTAAATAAACATATTGGACTAATAAATGGACTAAGTAGGATAAAAACTTGTAAAAAGAATCTATTGGGCTTAACCCATTTAGGCCCAACTTGGAAAGTATACATACTGATAATATAGGTACAAAATGGATTAAAATAAGTTAAATAACTTATAATAAGCTTATTGGGCTTAAGACACGTAAACGGGTAAAAATAGTAAACTAGTATAAAAGTTATCGACATATAACACTAAAAGGAGTAAACGAGAATATGTAAACCCACTTGATCATCATATATATATAATCATCATATGTATACATAATTGATATTTTTATAAAGTCATTGGACAAACGTCTAAGACCGAGTATTATTTGTCTAGGTTTCCGTGATTGAAGCACGTACCGTACGACCGAATTGCCGATAACCCGCCTTCCCATATCAACGTGAGTTCATAGCCTCGCACTCTTTTAAATGTTTTATAAATGCTTTATAAACCCGCGAGGGAGATAACATGTTAGTTTTTATAAAAGTTTGGACACCATTTGTCCCGATTGTTTGTTTATTGATTTTGGACCCGAATGATTGAATGACCCGATTGTATGACCCGATAAATGATTAATGGACCCGATAGATGAAATAAAATGGATTATTAAAGTTAGGTTATGTCACTAAAAGTCCCATTAGCATGAATTGTGAACTACCGGGAGTTGGTAGACGCTTATGCATTTAATAGTACTATTTGGGGACGATCACCCCAGTTCGCGCCTTGACGGTTGATCCCCGTCGTGCCACATTGATTGGTAAGCGAATTAATGTATGAGAAGATTTCAATAGCGTGACCTTTGTGACGACACGCTACTTTAGATGGGCAAAATTGGTATCGGGTTAGCTACCCGTTGTTGGTTTAGTAAGGTAACAATGTCATGCGGCTTGTAATAATCCAAAACTAATGAAATACTATTAGACGCTTCGAATTACGATGTATTGCCTGACTAGCAATACTGGGTCATACTATTGATATTATGTTGGTATTTTGGTTTTCATAACCATATTCATATAACGGTTTTTATTTGATTTTATACAACGTCATAAGACGTATTGTATGATGTTTTTACGACATTGGCTCGTATATTGATTTTAAGGCAAATGCCTATATTATGATTTTCGATAAGGATTTGTATAAAATGATTTTGGCTATTTTACGGCCTTTTACAATGATTTGTACGAATTGATTTCTGGTACTAATTTTATACCAAAGTTATACTTATGGAATTTACTAAACTCTATGAATTCACTCGGCGTTATCGCTGACCTTTTCTTTTAACATGTTTTATCTCAGGTACTTGAAGGTAATTCTCGGGAAGACGACAAGAATTCATGGCCCGCACTTAAACAATATTTTCCATTCAAACACTTTGTAAAACATTGTATGAAATGTAATGACTTGGGACCTATGTAACTTTGATATTTATGAATGGAAATGCTTTATTAATAAACGACGCGATTTTTATGCGTTGTCTATGATGTGAGTAATGCGCTATCCCGTAACACCAACTAGTCTTCCGCTGTATTGAGTTGTATAAATTTGGGGGTGTTACATTACTTGTACATAGACGATAATCAATAATAACCATAATGACGAAGGTAATGAACGAATCATACCAACAAAACACGAGTCGAAGAAATACATCCGTATACACAATAATCACAAACCAACTCAGGCACACTTGAGCCCACTCATTTATAATTCGTTGTTTACATCCAAAGGCGTCCCAATCCATGTAAACGAGAATTATAAAATTATGGTTCGCGAACTTATAACTTTCTTGTTAAAATAAAAAGGCGTCCCAATTTATTTCAACAAGACGATTATAAATCATCCTACTCAGTAATACCGTCACAGAACACGATATCATAACCAAATTAAATGCCAAGAAAAGTATAGGGTGTCAAACTTACTCCATGATTTCTGTATTAAAACGTCCCATACCATTTGAATAAAGAAATCATCGACAATCTAAGGTCTAGTGGTTTAAAACTTTCTTATTCAAATGTCCCAATCCATTTCAATAAGAGAACCTTAAACGACACATAGATGGGCAATTTAAAATCATTATATTTAAATGTCCCATTCTATTTAAATACAAAGTATTAAATTTCTAAACTAATGACTACTATGAGCATATCTTTGTTGTACCCAAATTATATATAGTTGATTTGGGTATATATATATTTTAGGTCCAACATTGGCATCCTCCTTTTCGCCACAAAACATAATCAAACACAATTAAATTAAACGTTATATTACGTAGAAGATGTCTCCTTGGAGAAACGATTCTTCAAACTCATAAGGAGCGCAGAAATATAATAATACGCTTATCAATTACGTTTCAAAAGGAGATGTCCTAAAATGGCACATCACGATGTGATGACAAAATCGAGCTTAAATTAGTCGACATGCGATAGATTATGAAACAATATATATGTACCCAAAATATCAAACGAGTTCCATACTCATATTCGTATAATAAATTAATTATTGAGAAAAGTTATTGGCAGCGAGGCCAAACACTCTATAAAACCGTATCATAAAATGTACGATAATCACACAAGGACCATTGCTTCATGTGTAATTCCCTTAAATACCATAGTATATACATTCATATATATACAATCATTTCTTCATACACATAGGATCACATTATCACAACCAAGCATTGGTTTCTAGGAGCCATGAGCGCACAGATACTTTGTAAGGCAATCAAACAATTTTACGAAAGAGCAGTTATAGTCTAGGTTTTAAAAATGACCTAGTTCGCTATAACTAGTGCTCTGATACCAATCTGTAATACCCCCAATTTCACAAGGCAGCGGAATATCAACATTGGGCGTTACTTCATAGCACATCACACATAGTCATAGAAAACGACCTCAAAAGAGACGTTTTATAAAATAAACCATTCGACAAAATCAGAGTTCAATAAAAGAGGTCCCAATAGTTTATACAAACCTTAATAAATATAAAAGTTTGTCAAATGTATCGAATGGAAATTGTTTGTTTTGCCTTTACTTTATCCAGAGCGGCTCCATGCTCCAGCCGCTTTTAAACCTATACACCTGAGAATACATGCTAACATGTCAACACAACGGTTGAGTGAATTCATAGGTTTTTAATAAACAATAATGGGTTTTTAAATAAACCATAAAGCTTTTGAACACAAGAATCTCATCCATTGGCGATATTGCAACACATACAATACCTATATTCCACACTATTACGCTAAGCTCATGACACCGATGCCTTAATCAATAAGTTTGCCCTAGTCAGGTATCTTGCCAAATACCCCATACTTCACGTACAACACACCCAGCTGAGCCTCCAACTCACAGGTGTGACCTGCCTGGGTGGGGGTCATCATTCCCAATGGATCCATTCGTCTGTACGAGCGCCTACCCATCATAGGTAGTTAACGGTTCACGATTTATAGGGACTTTTCACTGGCAATAAGCAACTTAGCCTTACTAATAGTGGCTCATTACCTATACAATCAACGCTTGTGTTCATTTTCCAAAAGCATTCAATCAAACTTATTTACATTTATTAACAACAGCTTGTATTCGTTCAAAGCATATATTCCAACAACGAATGTTTATTCACAATCATGTATCCTTTCAAAAGGATACAACACGTATGCTTATTTACCAAGAGCATGTATTCCCCCTCGCGGGTTTATAAACACATATAAAGCCGTAAAAGCGAGGCTACGAACTCACCTGATATAGCTGTTACACGTTTATCAAGGACGAAACGCCCAATTGTCGACACACGACTTCACAAAAGAACGATCGCACGTTGATCGAGAACAAAATTCCTAGTCGTCGACACACGACTTCACAAGATAACAATCAACCGTTGATCGAGAGCGAGTTGCCCAACGATCGACATATGACCGAACGATACCAATAAAGACGAGACGCCTCTTAGGCTCGAGACTATACATAAGTCAAACATACATGTAAATAGTTCACTTTAGTAGGTTTGGACATTGCATAAGTTTTATAAAACTTTTCATAAGACTTTTGGTGACAATCTACCATATAAAGTCTCATTATGACCGTTAAGCCCATTAAAGCCCATTAGTGGCCAATTACAAGTTATTGTGACTTTTTCCATTTAAATCTCAGTATTATACTCTAAACATATATCTCAGGCCCAACAATGGCCCAATAGCTATTATAAGTGTGAGTTGGGCTTTTGTGGCCAAATCCACTTTATATGCATTACGGGTTCTAAAACGCCTCATAACGATGTCAACTTAATATCCACGATGGTCGAGTCTCGGGTATTCTAGTTATCAATAAATAAACGTGTCTATATTTACTAAAAAGCGGCCCATACCATTTCGGTGTTTATAAAAATCATCACGTTTTACGTTAATTAAATATAACCCAATTCTTACAATTTACCAGACATGTCTCGTTAATTAGACCGTTTCTCCTAAACCGTGAATAATATAGATGAGCTATTTTAACCAAAGTCATTCTTAACTTATGTAGTTTACTTATTATAAGTTAAATTGCTCCTAATTAATATTTATCATAGCTCATTTACCCAGTTTATCACTTAGAAGAGTTGGCTGTTTTTCGCAGCCAACTTCAGTTCCACCGTTTTCCCCTCCATTTCCAAACCATTTATCCGTAGAAAATCGTCCGATTCGTGTGTGTTATAAATAAGTTTAGCTACAACCCATATTTTTACCTTTTTCAATGGTTCTGGGTTCTAAAATGAGTTTTCATTCTGTTCATTCAGCATGCTCAGAATCGACACTTTTTACAGTTTTGGCCATATCTAATTCATCGGGTATCGTCACGAGACGAACGACCCGGCAAAATCTTCATAAGAAAGTTATCTACAACCCCATGAGATCATATCACCTCTCAAACATACTGAGATGATTCAGTTACAACGTTTTTCAACGGATCAATAATTACAGTTTCACTAGTTCAAATTTTGGGCTTGTTTACCATTTCCAAACCATCACAAATTTGTATACAATGTCATAAAACCTCTAAATCAACTATTACATAATAAAATCAGTAGCAAAATGCTAAATACATGATTATAAAAATATCATATAAATCAAAACTAAAGAAATCAAGATAACCTTACTATATAATGGAGAAATCAAAATTCCAACAATGAACAACAACTTGTTCATAACGTTTTTCTTGTGAAAATATATCTTATCTACATCTGAGATTAAAAAATATGTTGTGAGGCTTATGGTTTATTACGGCAGAAGTTAAGCTCCAAGAAAGCAAAATGAAATAGGTATATGAATTGTAAAGTTGGTCTAAATGACTTAACAAGAGTGTATGTAATAGTCATACCCACGTGTGTTTATATGGAGCAAAAATTAACCATCAAGAGACATGTGTTTTATTTTCTTAGTATATCCGTTCATATGGCTAGTGGTATAAGAGATTTATAAAATGTTGATACACCGTTACTAAAGTGGGTATTATCGAAGTCCGATATTTTAAAAGTTACGCGATTTGAAAAATACGTGTAGAATTACTAAAATTAAACGCTCAATATAAAATAAAAACATCGACATTCGAAGAAAGTTGATATTTCAATAAATAAAGGAGGGCTTATAATTTAAAATACGATAACACGTTATACAAATGAATGACACCTAAAAGCTTAACATAAATTACGAAAAATGCTCATAAAACGAAAAATTAAAATGACGACAATAGAAAATATTTCTATTTCATAACGAAAATATTTGCGGTCGATGACGGACACATATTTTGCTGATAAAAAATAAATGACACGTATGCGATACGTTAAAACCTTAACCTTGTCGGTTAGCCGATTAATCAATATTATTCGTAGAACGAACATGACAAATAAAAGTCGGTTAATAAATATTGGTTCGAATAATAGAATTAGTATTAGAACTCAGTCTAAATGTTGATTTTAAAGTTCGGGTTATTATACAAAAGGTTTAAGAAAACCAATATTAGGTTTCCTTCCCCAAAGTAACTCATAAGGTGTTTTGTTCTGTATCTTGTTGACCAATTCTCTACTCTGAACATAACAAGCTATATTCACAGCCTCATCCCAAAAAGATATGGGAAAATGAGCATCAGCCAACATAGTCCTGGCTGCTTCAATTAGGGTTCTATTATTTCTCTCAGCAACCCTGTTTTGCTGTGGGGTTCTGGCAACACTAAACTGCCTAGTAATCCCTTTCTTGGCACAAAAATCATCCAATAGCTTATTTCTAAACTCACCACCATTGTCACTTCTAAGCATTTTAACTTCATTACCTGTTTTCTTTTCTATCTGGGTAATAAAGTCAATTAAAGTATCAACAGTGTCACTTTTCATAGCTAAAAAGAAAGTCCAAGTAAACCTAGAAAAGTCATCTGTGATGACAAAGAAGTATGATTTACCATTCAAACTCTCTATATTAGTTGGACCAAATAGGTCCATATGTAGCAAGTGAAGTGGTCTAGAACTAGAGTGCACCTATTTAGACTTAAATGAGACCTTGTGCTGCTTGCCTTTAAGACATGCAACACAAGAGTGGTCATTGTGGAAAGCCTTTTCAGGCAAACCATCAACCAAACCAAGTCTCACAAGTCCGTTTATATTCTTAAAGTTTATGTGCCCTAGTCTTCTGTGCCATAGATTACTCTCATTAACTGAAGCTTTAGCATAAAAACATGACATATTATTATTCATCCTAATCCTATTAAGATTCACATTATAGATGTCTTTATGTCTAGGTCTTCTATAGTCAATATATTTCTCATCTGGAATTTTAAAATCCTTGCTTAACACCAAGCATTCAGTATCAGTAAACAGAACTTTATTTTTATTATCACAAACTTGTGATACACTAAAAAGATTGTAATCAAGTTCCTTTACCAGAAACACGTTTTCAAAACGCAAGTTCTTGGTGAGAAGAGTTTCTTTGCATGTGATAGTTCCATATCCGCCTCCAAAGTAAACCTTGTCACCATCCTTAATGGGAGTGAAGTTAGTTAGATAATCTTCCTTCCCTGTCATGTGCCTAGAGCATCCACTGTCCCAATATCCATAATCATTGACCTGTTTTTGAATGCCCTGCACATAAAGAAAACAAATTAGTTTTCTTTGGGAACCCAAGCCTTAGCAGACTTGGATTCATCTGGTTGTTCAACAAGAACAAACTTAGTTCTCATAACAACCCCTTGTTCATCCCTTTTTTGGATGAAATACCCAGTTAACCCCAATTGGTTTTGTAATGACCTTTGAAATATAATTATATCTGTTGCAGGTCATAGAGTCCATTAGAATTAGGGTTTTGATCTTTCTTAGGTCTCCATGTCAAGCTTGAAGTATCTTTAGACCCCTTACCCTGTCAGCGTTGAACCTAGGGTTTGCTACAGAAACCCAATGCCTATTAGACCAAGTATTGGTCTTTTGAAATGGTCTTTGTCCATGAGTGTTTGACCCTCTAGTGAAGAATGGGGCTGGTCTAACAACTTGTGAACTTTGCTCCACACAAGTTTTGGGTCTGACAATGTTTGACTTTTTAACAGCGTTGACCTTGGAAGCGTTGACACACTTGTATGCTAAATGTGAAAATATACCACAAGTGTAACAAGCTTTTGTAGACACAACCCTAGGTCTAGAAGAAAAGAAGCATGTTCCATCATTACTAACTTGGCTTTTTGGTGACCTAGTATTCCTATACATTTCTTCAAACTTAATGTTAGGTTTCTTAACAGTGTTTGAGCCAAGGTAAACTTTCTTGCCAGTGATTGGGTTTGTAACCTTAATAGGGGTAGACTCATTTGGACTTTCACACAACAAGCCACCCTTAACAAACAAGGTAGGGTTGGCTTTCTTCCATTCATTCAAGTCATTCAACTTTTGCCTATACTCTTCAGCTGGGGTAATGACTCTTGGTGGAGGAATAAATTCCTCCTCTTGGTGTTCTAGTAAACTAGTCCAAGATAATTCCTTTCTTTGGACACCATAGAAGTCCCCAGCTGGTGGTGGAACAACATTATAGTCTTTCATCCTAATCCCAGTCATGTCTTTAGGATCCCTCTATTTGTTAACACATTCTCCTAGGGTTTGGGAGGCCTTATCAAATCTCTGAATTTTAAGGTCTACATTATCCTTATTATTAATAGCCTCATCTAACTTAGCCTATAATTCACCATTGACCCTTTCCATGATGTTTCTAATATCATTACTAGCATTTAACTCATGTTTTAAGATATTTATTTTATCTTTTAAGTCAAATTCCATTTTCTTGTACTCAGAAACTGTCTTCTCAGTTTGAGGGAGAGCAATTTAATAGTTAGACAATTTGCATCTCTCAGTACTCACATCACTTAACAATCTTAAAACCTCTTTGTTAAGTTTTTCAGTATTTAAACGACAATCCTTACTACAAAAAGCATTATCGTATACCTCATTATCTGATGAAGAGGAGGAGTCTGCCATGAGAGCATATTGAACATGCTCTTCTTTTTCTATCTCAGCAACCAAAGCTTTATCCTCTTCCCCATCTTTAGCCAAATAGCTCCAGTCCCATCCAATACCATCAATATCTTGCAATGCCACCATGGCCTTAGGATCCTGAGCCTTAACAATTTGGCTTGAGGGTTTGCCAGCATTAAATCTTCTTGGAGATCTGCATTCCCTCATGAAGTGCCCCATACAATGACAATTGTAGCACTCAACCTTGGATTTATCAAATCCAGCAGTGTCCTTTGCATTAAAGTTCATCTTCTTCTTAAACCTTCTGTTCCACCTGTTTGCTCTTATACTTGCAAGAGCCATGTACCACTTTATATCCATCTCCTCCAAGTGCTCATCACTTATTTGCTCAAGGTCCTCATATGTAATCACTGAACCATTGGGCAAAGAAGCAATGTATGCACACACAGTATCCAGATCCAAACCAGCAGGCTTAACTCTTGGTGAGTCAATTTTGTATGTGTTAGCGTCTGAATGTGAGGCGTTGATAGGACATGATCCAGCGTTGACACATGATGATCCAGTAACTGGGTGCATGTATGAGTCCTTCTGATCAAATTGACCTTCACTATGTGAGAAGAAGGCCATGTTGCTATTGGTAGACTTACTTCTATGCTCCAAAAGAGTTTCATTCTCCAACAGCCTCAGTTTGTTGTAGATATCATAAAAAGTAGAACTTTTGTGAGTGTTATTGGCAAGTATAGATCTTGCCTCAATCTTACACGCATCACCAAGGCTTTTAAGAAAAGTGGCAATACTATCAACATCACCAACTTGTGTCCCCATGAAGGACAACTTGCTTGTAATGTGAAGCAGTCTGCTTCTCACACTGCTAAGCTTCTCATTAGGTTGAGCCTTAAAAACAGCATACTCATGCATGAGTTGCTTCTTCTTCTCTTCCTTAGTATCATCATTGCCACCATATGCAACTTCAAGAGCTGCCCAAAGCTGTTTTGCAGATTCATAACCTTTGTATTTATGCTCGTTCTCTTGTCCCAAAGAGAGTTTCAGAATGTTTAGGGTTTTCATATCAACCCTTTTCTTTGCTATGTCTTCAGCAGACACAGCTCTACCATCATCAGGTTATTCTTTCTTATATGCTTCTGAACATCCAGCAACAGCTGATCTTGTAGCAATGGCATCAGCAACCTTTTGAGCTTTATTGAACGTGTTTCCATATTCAATAATCTCCCAGAGAGTGTAGTCATAGATCCCTAGATATTGCTCAAAGTTGAACTTCCACAGCTCAAAATTGTTTGCATCAAGCATGGGAATCTTGATGTTGGGTAATGAGGAGGAGGAGGTTACTTCTGGATTGGACATGATGTTTTTAAGGTTTTGTGAAAATTAGGGTTTTGGTGATTTTAGGGTTCTTGTGTTCTTTAAGATCAAAAGTTTCTCAACAAGCTCTGATACCACTTGTTGATCCCAAACTTAGATCGTTTAAGCTTGTGTATACGAGATTAGATCAAGTTATACATGTAGAGAAACTTTGTTTATGTATAAAGTAATCTAAGTGTTATGCGGAATTAACACTTAAACAAGAACACACAAAGATGTAAACAAACTTTCACTTGATTGATAATAACAAACTTGCTTACAATGAAAGTGTTTACCGTATGAAAACTGATTATGAAACATAACCTAAAGGTCTTCTTTTATAGACATAAGAAGCCTTGTACAAGAGTCTACGTATCAACTATTCTAGGTAAAGATAATTATAGAAAATACAATATTGAACTTATCTTTACTAGAAACAAACTAGAAACAATATACGCGTAGACCATATCTTTCTATCAGTGCTTGTCTTCAATGTATCAACGCTCGACTTCTTCTTGTCAACGCTTGATCTGTCAGCGTTTGTTTTCTTCCAATCAACGCTTGTTTTCCTCTTGTCAGCGTTCAAGTGGACTAGCTACTTTTTATTCGCAACAAACTAGTGTATTTTAACCTAAATAATACAAATATGAAGTTGCAATTACAAAAATACCCCTATTGGGCCTAGAAATGGGCTAAAAGCCCAAACAGACCCCTTAATGGGCTATTTAAGGCCCAATAAGAAAAATGTTGTCCAAATAAGCCCAAAAGCTCCTATTTGACTCAAAATTTGATTTTAAGAACAAAACTCAGAAGGCCCAAAAGCTGAAAATGTGTATAAGCTAGCTTATTTCAAAGCAACTTATTCTTAATGGGCTTTTGGGCCCATTAAGCTATAAGCTGATGCCATAAGCTCAAATTTGACACACAAGCTTCTTTTGAGTTACTTAAGAGATCTATAAAAAGAAATTTGAAATAAGCACAAGAAATAAGCCTGAATAAGCTTAAATCTATCTTCACAAAACGACAAAATAGTCGTTTTCGAGTTCTAGACCACCTCAAGTGCTGATTCAAGTTTCAAAAGCTTTTAAATGACTTAACTAAGCTTAATCAACAAAGAAGTTTTCCAATAAGCACACTCAATAAGCTGAAATAAGCAGATAAGCACTTAACTTAGAGTCAACCTTATGAGTTTTCTAGTAAAAAGTCAAAACCAAGGTCTGATAAGCTCCAAATCAAATAAATGGGTCAAATGAGGAAGATCTATCACAAAAAATAAGTTGTTGCAAGTCTGGATAATCCAATTTGGCTTATGAATAAGCTTAATGAGAATTAACACTAGCAGGGGCTAGTTTTAGGTGTTGAACAGTGGGAACTTTTCCCACTACTTGACTTTCTTGACTTTTTGTCTTTAGTGACTTTTTTGTGGATTTAAGTTTCACAAAGGCACCCAAATGATCATTTAATCATAAGGAGTCAATACCAATCACAAAAACATAATCACAATCAGCCAATTAGCACAGATTAATCAAAACATCACCAGATCAGTCACAGACATGAACATAAGCAGTTAAGAGTTCAATAAGCTATTTTAGCAAGATTCAGCCAACCTAATTGCACCAAAATCATACACAAGCTATATTTAATTCAAATGTGTTAGCCCTATATTTTATATAGTCGAACAAGAATGTAATAGGTCATCTTAGTCATAAATGGTCTTGTATTGTAATAGGTTAGTCGGGAAAACCGGGCTTGGACTTTAAGCTAATATTGTCTAAGTTAGGGGCGTATGCCCAAGTGTAAGCCAAGCCTGGCCCATGTCACAAAGCCCACGGCCTAACAAGCCAAGGGTATATATACCCTCTTCCATGTGTGGAAGAGGGTGTTGGTTACCATTTTACTTTCTCTCTCTAAAGTGTTTAACCTTCCAAATTCTCTCTTGTTTCTCTCTCTACTTTTCTTCTCTTTCTCTCTCTAAATATCTCTTCTAAATCTTGTGTTTGGGAAGTTTTAGGTTCGTAGAACCAAAAATAATGTCATCAACATAAACTTGCACTAGCAGTATGTCATCCCCATATTTATTAGTAAAGAGAGTGGGATCAATAGAACATTTGGAAAATCCTTTGGAAACCAAGAAGTTTGATAGTTCTTCGTACCATGCCCTTGGAGCTTGATTAAGTCCATATACAGCCTTCTTGAGACGATAGACTTTGTCAGGATGATGAGGATCGATGAATCCTTCCGGCTGATTAACATACACTTCTTCCTTCAAATGACCGTTGAGAAAAGCAGTTTTAACGTCCATCTGAAAAACCGTGAAGCCCTTATGTGCAACATAAGCAAGGAATATCCTGACAGCATCCAAACGAGCAACTGGAGCGAATGATTCATCGTAGTCTATGCCTTCTTGTTGACGGTATCCCTTAACCACAAGACGAGATTTGTTTTTGATGATGGTTTGTTCTTCATCCAGTTTGTTTTTCCAGATCCATTTGAAATCTAAAATTGACATTCCATAGGGTCTGTCAACAAGTTCCCAAACATTTAGGCGTTCAAACTGATGAATTGCGTCTTGCATTGATTCAATCCACGCATGATCATTCATGGCTTGTTTGATGTTTGTAGTTACAGTTGAACTCACGGTGAGTGCAAACATATACACATTGCCATCGGTGTCGAGTTGTCTACGTGTTCGAACCGGTTGTGAAGGATTTCCAATGACTTGCTCCAATGGATGATCACGTGTCCAATGGTGAGTGGATGGATATCGTTGGTAGAATTTATGCATGTTGGACGGATCAACATGTTGAGTAGAAGACTCTCCGACTTCGCGTACCGATGTACCGAATGGGTTAATAAATTCTTCTTCGTCAGGTTGTGCATTGACTGCTTGATTGTTGTTTCCTCCTTCAGCATTGACGGTTGGTGATGTTGGTTGTATGATTGCTTCTTGAGTTTGTTGAGTATCCAATGGAATTGTCTCTTGAGCAACGGTTGCTGAAGTAGAGGCAGTTGTGTCTTGTTGATTTTGTTCGGGTGCATCAGCAGCATTGACAGCGGAAGGCTTTGTCACAACTTGATTGTTTCCATAGTAATATTCATCAAACATTGGATCATATAAATCAACCAACTCATCGTATCCGTCGAGTCTACTGTAGGAGTACTTTGTTGACATTCTTGCACGGGACGTACACTGTTTTGTGTAGGTGCCATTTCTGGACATTGAGGAGCGGGACATGAGCTGTTGTGTTCAAGTACCATATGTGGCAATTCGTCAAAGTTCACATGAATTGTTTCGACAATAATCTTTGTTGGCTTGTTATAGACCCGATATCCTTTCGAAAATGTAGCATACCCCACAAAAATACATGCATCACCTTTTTTTTCATCTTGTCGAGATTCTCACCGTCTTTGAGAATGTAGCATAAAGATCCAAATACGTGAAAGAATTTGACCGTAGGTTTCCTGTCATTGATGATGTGGTAAGGTGTCCTTTCATGTCTAGGGATGACGAGAGATCAATTCTAAGTATAATAGGCAGTTGCAATTGCTTCAGCCCAAAAGAATAGCGGTAATTTTGAAGCAGAAACCAATTTTCGAGCAGCCTCAACCAAAGTACGGTTCCGTCTTTCGACAACGCCGTTTTGTTTAGAAGTTCGAGCAATAGACGTTTGATGTTCGATGCCTTCTTCTTGAAAGTAAGATTGCAAGTTCTTGTTTAAAAATTCAATGCCCCTATCCGTTCTTACGGTTAAGACTTGAGCTTAAAGATTGCGTTGTATCATCTTGAGAAAGTTTTTGATAACCTCTGGTGTTTCATCTTTGGATCTTAAGAAGAAAGTCCATGTGTATCTAGAGTAATCATCAACAATCACGAGAATATACTTTTTCCCGTTAATACTCTCTACACGCATGGGACCACATAAATCCATGTGTAGAAGTTCCAATCGTCCTTTTGAGCTTGGGATAGTCTTTGTTTTGAAAGACTTCCGTTTTGCTTTCCCCAACTCACAAGAAGAACAAAGATGGTCTTTGACGAATTTTAACTTAGGAAGACCGGTTACAATATCATTCTTTGAAAGCAAGTTGATGGTGTCAAAGTTGAGATGTGACAATCGTTGATGCCATAATCATGCTTGAGAGGATGAAGCTTTCGCCATTAAGAAAATTGGATTTATTGAATATGTGTCTTGAAGAGTTACTGTAAGAAGGTCATTCCCATCGTAGTCTCTAACATAGCAAGTAGTTTTCCAAAACACTTCCAAATCCGCATCACAAAATTGACCAACGGAGAATAAATTGTGATTCAGTCCTTCGACGTAATAAACCTGTTTTATAGTACTATTCCCTTGAACCAAATCTCCATATCCGAGTATCGGTGCAAACTAATCATTTCTAAACCGTACCGTACCCAGAAACTTCTCCACGAAGTTAATTAGAAGCTTGAGATTTCCCGTCATGTGCTTGGTGCATCCAGAGTCCATTATGAAGAGAATGATCTTGACGAGCTGCATAAGAATTAGGAGACAATGTAGATTTTGACAAATAGGAGCCCGTGATAGCAGTGGGTTCTAAAATATTAGTAGACCTAGATGTAGATTCTAGAGGCAAGCTAACATTCATAGTCCCATTTAATAAAGTGGTTGTCTTAGGTACCCATTTGTATCCGGGTGGTGTAAATTTCGAGTACCCCCTGTGTACATGTCCTAATCATATTCTCATAAAGCTTCTTTAACCTGTTTTGTCTACGCAGAGTAGTGGATTCGAACACATTTAGTTTCTTAAGTGGTTGGACAGTGGACTGGTTCATGGTTCTTGTGGGTTTTCTAGTACTAGTGGGCACAAGAGTAGGCTTCCTAGTTCTAGCATTCACGCCATTATGACTAACAACACAAGCAGCATGATTAAAAGTACGAGCACATTTTCCACATTTAACACAGACAAGTTTATCATTTGAAGTCTTAATATTCAAACTATCATTACATGCTTTTATAGACGTTTTATTCTTAGAAAACTTAAAATTCATACGGTGGTCTTCTACTTCCATCTTCTTCCCTTGACTATTGTTAGGCATGACTCTATCTTGCATTCTAGTGCTCTTAAGCTGTGGTCCGCTAACGTGGTAGTGGGAGTTACTCCTGTAGAAGAAGACACGCGTTGATTAGTTTTCTTAGAATTCTGAGGTAACCGCGATGTTCCAGTTTGAGTGGGCCTAGTGTTCATCTTATACATTCCTGGTGCTATCACATTTGTGCTCTTATCATTTCCTATTTTAGGTAAAGTCTATGGGGTTTGTCCCAAAATAGATGATTTAGGGCATTTAACCGCATTCGGTTGACGAACGGCGGATGGTTTACCCAAAACAGACTTTCCTTTCATTTTCGCAATGAGTTTCTGTAACTCACTAATGGCTATGTCCCTTTCTTTTAGCTGAGCTTTCAAATCATTTATTTCAAAATCTTTTTCATTTAAGGTACGAAACGAAGATGTTGCCATTTTGCAACATTTTTGATGATTGTGAGATTGATCATCACTTTCTTTACTAATAAATATGGGGATGACATACTGCTGGTGCAAGTTTATGTTGATGACATTATTTTTGGTTCTACGAACCCAAAACTTCCAAAACGTTTTGAAAAATTAATGCACAGCAGATTTGAAATGTCAATGATGGGGGAGCTAAAATTCTTTTTAGGCCTCCAGATTCATCAATCCCCACGTGGTATCTTCATTAACCAAGCTAAGTATGCTCAAGAGATAATTAAAAAGCATGGTATGACCTCATGTGCTCGCGTTGGTACACCATTTTCGACCAAATCCCTAGACGCTGACTTGTACTCATATCCCGTAGATCAAACGCGATATCGCAGTATGATCGGGACACTTATGTACCTTACAACCAGCAGGCCTGATATTCATCATGCCACATGCTATTGTGCACGATATCAAGCCAGACCTACTAAAAAGCACCTCAAAGAGGTTAAACGGATCTTTCGGTACCTTAAGAATACCATTCACATAGGACTCTGGTATCTGAAGGAAACCGGTTTTCATCTAACAGCTTTTTCAGATTCTGATCACGCAGGTTGCCTTGATAGTCACAAAAGCACTTCTGGTAGCGTACAATTTCTAGGAGAAGACAAACTTGTGAGCTGGTCGTCCAAGAAGCAGGATTGCACTTCGCTCTCATCAGCTGAAGTAGAATATGTGGCTCTACCGGCGTGTTGTGCTCAAGTCCTCTGGATGAGAACTCAACTCACGGATTATGGCTTCCACTTTGATAAAATACCTACTTATTGTGACTCAAAGTCGGCCATAGCCATCTCTTGCACTCCGGTTCAACACTCCCGTACCAAGCACATCGCAGTCAGATATCACTTCATCAAGGAACAAGTGGAACGTGGTATCGTGGAATTATACTTTGTCAGAACTGAGTACCAGATAGCTGACTGGTTTACAAAAGCCCTATCTTAAAACAGGTTTCAGTATCTCGTTGGCCGTCTTGGTATGAAGTATATGACTCCAGAAGACATAGAGGTTTTGGAAAATGAAGCTGCTTGATTTTTCTCTCATAATGACTTCTAAGCACATCACAGCTTAGGACTCGGACCTCAAATGAGGAAAGTTTATTACGGACGATAACTGTAATAACCCGAAATTTTATTTCAACATTTATACCGAGCTCTAATCTTATTTCTAATATCCGTACAAAAATTTGTTAACCGACTTTTATTTGTCATGTTGGTTCGACGAATAATATTGAATTCTTGACTAACCGACAAGGTTAAGGTTTTAACGTATCACGTACGTGTCATTTAATATTTATCGGCAAAGTATATGTCCGTCATCGACAGTAAAGATTTTCGTTTTGAAATAGAAATATTTTCTATTGTCGCCATTTTAATTTTTAGTTTTATGAGCATTTTTCGTAATTTATGTTAAGCTTTTAGGTGTCATTCATTTGTATAACGTGTTATCATATTTTATATCATAAGCTCTCATTTATATATCGAAATATAAATGTTCTCTGAATGCCGATGTTTTTATTTTATATTGAGCGTTTATTTTTCGTGTTTAACGCGTATTTTTCAAATCGTGTATCTTTTAAAATATCGGGTTTCGATATTACCCGCTTTTTAAAGATATGAGACAAGATTCATATTAAATCTCATCACATATCTACAACAATACACGTCCCATATGGTTTATAATACCTTTCAAACACTTGTCATACGAGTGTTAAATTTGCTACACTTAACCGTCATATCATTACACATCAACCTTCTATAGAGATAATAAATCTCACAAATTTTGTTCCACCTTTTTCCTTCCTTGTTTCTACCTTCCACAACATCACCATTTATCATCATCATCAACAAATTTTATATATACAATATCAAGCTCATATTAAGGGTTAAGGTTGGTAGAACATCCTTTCTCTTGTATCCATGTTTGCCGTGACATCCCACAAGCACAAGACCTTTCCATCTCATAACTCTAACTAGTTACAAGATTGAGCAAGTGAAACATTATAAAAGCTAGTTATATCTTGTGTTGATTCTTTATAAAAACAAGCTTTTCAAAGAGATCTTTGATCAAGTTAGTGGCTGAATATAAGAAGTTGAAGTTTTTGCATGGTATGATATTGGGGTAAATAAGTATATTGGATGCTTGGAGATTGGATTGGTAACATGGTCTTATTATAAGTCACTTTCATCATCATCCTTGTAAGGATTTTGTGTTTATCACTTTCTTTGTAAATTTCATTTGTATATCTATTTTTGTAATCATGTATTTACCATTTATATACTGATATTATATTATTTAATAGTTAAATTAGAGGTTTGGTAACATTGTATATGATTTTGTGATGAAATAAAAGTGATAAACAAGTCCTAATATCATATTAGTAAAAAGATAAGATTTGAATAGTTGCAAAACGTGGCACTTTAAGGAAAATCAGTAGTTTTGAGATACTGATAATTGATATATTAGTATAGAGGATTGTTTTATGAGTTTTTCTCCGGGTAACACGACCCGTGATGATGCTCGGAGAGTGAGATATGGTTAAAATATGAAAATGGGTCGATTCTGAACATGCTGAATGAACATACTGAGAACTCATTTTAGAACCCAGAACCAATGAAAAAGATAATACTAAAAGTTTTAGATAAAATTATGAAGAATTAGAATCAATTGGATAGTCCATCAGTTCTTTACGGTTTAGAAATGGCGTGCGAAATGATAAAAACGAGATTGGCTGCCTAAAATAGCCAACATTTCTAAATGAGAAACTGGATGATTGAACTATGATAAGTATACATTCGTGGTAATTGGAATGATAATAAGTAAATTATATAAGATGATAATGATTTTGGTAAAAATAATACACATAGATGATTTACGGTTCAGGCGCTATGATCTATTTAGCAAAACATGTCGGGTAAATTGTAAGAATTAGGTTATATTTAATTAACGTAAAACATGATGATTTTTATAAACACCGAAATGGTGTGAGCCACTTTTTAGTAAATATAGACTCGTTTATATATTGATAACTAGAATACCTGAGACCCGACCATCGTGGATATTAAGTTGACATCATTATGAGGCGTTTTAGAACCCGTAATACATATAAAGTGGATTTGAGCCACAAAAGCCCAACTTACACTTATAATGGCTATTGAGCCATTATTGAAATTAAGATTCATAATAATTTTGATATTGATTTTGAAATGGACTTAACTCACATGAATATGTAATGGGCCACTAATGAGCTTTAATGGGCTTAATTGTCAAAATGGGAAAATATATGGTAAATTGTTATCAAAAGTCTTATGAAAAGTTTTACAAACTTATACAATGTCCAAACTTACTAAAGTGAACTATTTAAATATATATATGACTTATGTATTGTCTCGAGCCTAAGACGCGTCTCGTTATATTAGGTCTCTTTCGATTATATGTCGACTGTTGGGCATCTCTTTCTCGATCAATGAGAGATTGATATCTCGTGAAGTCGTGTATCGACTATTGGACGTTTATTCCTTGATCTACGTGTAATAGCTATATCAGGTGAGTTCATAGCCTCGCTTTTACTGCTTTATATGTTTTATAAACCCGCGAGGGGGAATACATGCTCTTGGTATAAAAAGATATGTTGCTTATATATATGATTTTAGGAGAATATGTTTATGAATAAACATGCGATGTTTGGCTGTATGCTTTGAACGAATACAAGCTGTTGATTAATAAATGTAAATAAGTTTGATTGAATGCTTTTGGAAAATGAACACAAGCGTTGATTGTATAGGTAATGAGACACTATTAGTAAGGCTAAGTTGCTTATTGCCAGTGAAAAGTCCCTATAAATCGTGAACCGTTAACTACCTATGATGGGTAGGCGCTCGTACAGACGAATGGATCCATTGGGAATGATGACCCCCACCCAGGCAGGTCGCACCTGTGAGTTGGAGGCTCAGCTGGGTGTGTTGTACGTGAAGTATGGGGTATTTGGCAAGATACCTGACTAGGGCAAACTTATTGATTAAGGCATCGGTGTCATGAGCTTAGCATAATAGTGTGGAATATAGGTATTGTATGTGTTGCAATATCGCCAATGGATGAGATTCTTGTGTTCAAAAGCTTTATGGTTTATTTAAAAACCCATTATTGTTTACTAAAAACCTATGAATTCACTCAACCGTTGTGTTGACATGTTAGCATGTATTTTCAGGTGTATAGGTTTAAGAGCAGCTGGAGCATGGAGCCGCGCAGGATAAAGTAAAGGCAAAACAAACAATCTCCATTCGATACATGTGACAAATCTATATTATTTCTTAAGGATTGTATAAATTGGTGGGACCTCCTTTTTAGATAACTCTGATTTAATAAAATTATCGAATGGTTTATTTTATAAAACGTCTCTTTTGAGGTCGTTTTTTTTATGACAGTGTGTGATGTGCTATGAAGTAACGCCCAATGTTGATATTCCGCTGCCTTGTGAAATTGGGGGTGTTACAGATTGGTATCAGAGCACTAGTTATAGCGAACTAGGTCATTTTAAAACCTAGACTATAACTGCTCTTTCATAAAATTGTTTGATTGCCTTACAAAGTATCCGCGCGCTCATGGCTCCTAGAAACCAATGCTTGGTTGTGATAATGTGATCATGTGTGTATGTAGAAATGTTTGTATGTATATGAGTGTATATACTATGGTATTTAAGGGCATTGCGCCTGAAGCAATGGTCCTTGCGTGATTATCGTACATTTTATGATATGGTTTTATAGAGAGTTTGGCCTCGCCGCCAATCACTTTTTTCGATAATTATTTTAATATCCGAATGCGAGTATGGAACTCGTTTGATATATTGAGTACATAAATATTGTTTCATAATATATCGCATATCGACTAATTTAAGTTCGATTGTTATCATCGCATCGTGATGTGCCATTTTAGGACATCTCCTTTTGAAACGTAATTGATAAGCGTATTATTATATTTATGCACTCCTTATGATTTTGAATAATTATTTCTTCAAGGAGACATCTTCTACGTAATATAACGTTTAATTTAATTGTGTTTGATTACGTTTTGTGGCGAAAAGGAGGATGCCAGTGTTGGACCTAATATATATATATACCCAATCAACTATATATAATTTGGGTACAATAAAGATATGCTCATAGTAGTCATTAGTTGAGCAACTTAAAAATTTGTATTTAAATGGAATGGGACATTTAAATATAGATATTTTAAATCGCCCAACTATATGTTGTTTAAGGTTCTCTTATTGAAATGGATTGGGACATTTGAATAAGAAAGTTTTAAACCACTGGACCTTAGATTTTTGATGGTTTCTTTATTCAAACGGTATGGGGCGTTTGAATACAGAAATCATGGAGTAAGTTTGACACCCTGTACTTTTCTTGGCATTTAATTTGGTTATGATATCGTGTTTTCTGACGGTATTACTGAGTAGGATGGTTTATAATCGTCTTGTTGAAATAAATTGGGACGCCTTTTTATTTGAACAAGAAAATTATAAGTTCCCGAACCATAAATTTATAATTCTTGTTTACATGGATTGGGACGCCTTTGGATGTAAACAACAAATTATAAATGAGTGGGCTCAAGTGTGCCTGAGTTGGTTTGTGATTATTTTGTATACGTATGTATTTCTTGGACTCGTGTTTCGTTGGTATCATTCGTTCATTACGATCGTCCTTATGGTTATTACTGACTATCGTCTATGTACGAGTAACCCATTAGTATTTTCCCAAGTTGTGATTTGTCTTTATGGACCATTTATAATGTGCCCCGACTATCGTAAGCTTGATAAGCTGATCGTTAAGAACCATTATATGTTCCAAGGATAGACGACTTGTTTAATCGACACTAGTATTTAAGTGTGTACTTGTGGATCGATCGGCGATTAAGTTATCACTGATAGCTTATCTTGGATGAAAAGATTTTGAAATTTTGCTTGTTATTACGGATGGTTCATCGAATAATTTTTTAGACGTAACGAGAATTATCTTTTGGGTATGGATCCGTTTGTGAGCATTGGGTATGGATCCGTTTGTGAGCACCCTGTAATGTCATTTGGGTATGGATCCGTGTGTGAGCACCCTCTGATGACGAAAATATTTTTCGATTTGCATCTATACAATCAAGATCGTGAACATCCTTTAACTTGAAAACTTTCCTTTGACTGGACTTATCCGAAAATCCTGTCAAATATTCTTATTTATCATTGCTTGGCTATTTAGAAAGCACGAGTTAACATGATTAAACTTATTTATTTAACATGGCTGGAGTATTTTATAAGCATGTCGTAATGTGATTATATGTGCTTAGTGATGAGTTTGTGTTTGAATAGGATCGTAGTGCTTGCGATAGAGTAATGTATACTCTGTATGATTTTCGTATCGATGAAATCACTTTTGACGAAATAGGCATGCATGTTTGAGATCATGCCAATAAGCGATTTTGTACGACTAGTAATAATTACCTCGTCTTGAATATTTTGTAACGTTTTCCATGGAATTATGTACTATCAATGTGATTTTTTTATGATGTAGTTTCTTTTACGAGAAGCATGATCGATATGTGTTTCGATTTGATCAATGTGACCACCGAGGTTTTGAATTGATTGTCGCATTGGAATTTTCCCAAATGCGTCCACTTCGTTCGACTCTTCACCTTTCATGTGGAATTTTTCAAACTTATATCAACCGCCACAAGTTTGATAAGCTAGTAGTAATATACCTTGAAGCGCTTACAAAAATTAACGACATGTTAATTTTTGCTTACAATGTCTTTTCGTTCGAGTTATATATTATTCTTTGCTTATAAGGATTAAAGCTATATTCAAACCATTCATTTGTGCTCGTTATGTATACTCGTTGCTTTAACTTTTTTTCATTCAACTTTCACAAGAAACCCATCAATGACTTATCTATTCCACACCTCTTTGCCATTAAACTGAAGACTATTGACACGAATTAAGCGTCGGGGCGTCGCTTCCTAAAGGAGTAGATGATGTAATAACCCGAAATTTTATTTCAACATTTATACCGAGCTCTAATCTTATTTCTAATATCCGTACAAAAATTTGTTAACCGACTTTTATTTGTCATGTTGGTTCGACGAATAATATTGAATTCTTGACTAACCGACAAGGTTAAGGTTTTAACGTATCACGTACGTGTCATTTAATATTTATCGGCAAAGTATATGTCCGTCATCGACAGTAAAGATTTTCGTTTTGAAATAGAAATATTTTCTATTGTCGCCATTTTAATTTTTAGTTTTATGAGCGTTTTTCGTAATTTATGTTAAGCTTTTAGGTGTCATTCATTTGTATAACGTGTTATCATATTTTATATCATAAGCTCTCATTTATATATCGAAATATAAATGTTCTCTGAATGCCGATGTTTTTATTTTATATTGAGCGTTTATTTTTCGTGTTTAACGCGTATTTTTCAAATCGTGTATCTTTTAAAATATCAGGTTTCGATATTACCCGCTTTTTAAAGATATGAGACAAGATTCATATTAAATCTCATCACATATCTACAACAATACACGTCCCATATGGTTTATAATACCTTTCAAACACTTGTCATACGAGTGTTAAATTTGCTACACTTAACCGTCATATCGTTACACATCAACCTTCTATAGAGATAATAAATCTCACAAATTTTGTTCCACCTTTTTCCTTCCTTGTTTCTACCGTCCACAACATCACCATTTATCATCATCATCAACAAATTTTATATATACAATATCAAGCTCATATTAAGGGTTAAGGTTGGTAGAACATCCTTTCTCTTGTATCCATGTTTGCCGTGACATCCCACAAAAGCCCAACTTACACTTATAATGGCTATTGAGCCATTATTGAAATTAAGATTCATAATAATTTTGATATTGATTTTGAAATGGACTTAACTCACATGAATATGTAATGGGCCACTAATGAGCTTTAATGGGCTTAATTGTCAAAATGGGAAAATATATGGTAAATTGTTATCAAAAGTCTTATGAAAAGTTTTACAAACTTATACAATGTCCAAACTTACTAAAGTGAACTATTTAAATATATATATGACTTATGTATTGTCTCGAGCCTAAGACGCGTCTCGTTATATTAGGTCTCTTTCGATTATATGTCGACTGTTGGGCATCTCGTTCTCGATCAATGAGAGATTGATATCTCGTGAAGTCGTGTATCGACTATTGGACGTTTATTCCTTGATCTACGTGTAATAGCTATATCAGGTGAGTTCATAGCCTCGCTTTTATTGCTTTATATGTTTTATAAACCCGCGAGGGGGAATACATGCTCTTGGTATAAAAAGATATGTTGCTTATATATATGATTTTAGGAGAATATGTTTATGAATAAACATGCGATGTTTGGCTGTATGCTTTGAACGAATACAAGCTGTTGATTAATAAATGTAAATAAGTTTGATTGAATGCTTTTGGAAAATGAACACAAGCGTTGATTGTATAGGTAATGAGCCACTATTAGTAAGGCTAAGTTGCTTATTGCCAGTGAAAAGTCCCTATAAATCGTGCACCGTTAACTAACTATGATGGGTAGGCGCTCGTACAGACGAATGGATCCATTGGGAATGATGACCCCCACCCAGGCAGGTCGCACCTGTGAGTTGGAGGCTCAGCTGGGTGTGTTGTACGTGAAGTATGGGGTATTTGGCAAGATACCTGACTAGGGCAAACTTATTGATTAAGGCATCGGTGTCATGAGCTTAGCATAATAGTGTGGAATATAGGTATTGTATGTGTTGCAATATCGCCAATGGATGAGATTCTTGTGTTCAAAAGCTTTATGGTTTATTTAAAAACCCATTATTGTTTACTAAAAACCTATGAATTCACTCAACCGTTGTGTTGACATGTTAGCATGTATTTTCAGGTGTGTAGGTTTAAGAGCAGCTGGAGCATGGAGCCGAGCAGGATAAAGTAAAGGCAAAACAAACAATCTTCATTCGATACATGTGACAAATTGGTGGGACCTCCTTTTTAGATAACTCTGATTTAATAAAATTATCGAATGGTTTATTTTATAAAACGTCTCTTTTGAGGTCGTTTTTTTATGACAGTGTGTGATGTGCTATGAAGTAACGCCCAATGTTGATATTCCGCTGCCTTGTGAAATTGGGGGTGTTACAATAACTTATCCTTCTCAACGAGAAATTAATATTTCTCGGTCATGAGCTTCCTATAAAAACATTCAAAGTTTTTAAGTTCATGAAAAATGACTTCTAAGTAAATGTCAGCTTAGAACTCGTACTTCCACTTAAGGAAAGTTTTCACGGATGATAACTTATCCTTCACAACGGGAAATTAATTTTTCTCGGTCATGAGCTAGTCACAAAACATTCAAAGTTTTGAGCTCATGTAAATCGGAATTTATTTTAAAACCGTTGAACACAATTTTTCAAGAATTTATCAAAAGGTTTTTCTAAATCTTTCAAAATTGTGTGTTCAACACTCCCTTCCTCATAATAGGTTTTTATATCTCAAATTGTCATATGTTATGTTGATCAATTTTTGAGGGGTAGCGTTTCAAAATCAAGCCTTTTAATGTTTCTGGGTACATCTCTAAACTTGTAATATTTTATGTATCCAACACATTCCAAAAGTGATATTAAATCTGTCATATATATTATCGGTAAAGGCATCTCAACTCCGTACCTCAACATATTTTGTGGTGGCGTTTTTCCAAAATTTTGTCAAATTTTGTTTCATGACACGCATATATTGTTGAGGGGGAGCAACCCGACCACAAAAGTTCCATGATTCATGCGTGTACACATGTTTCTCTCCCAATCGATTTTTCAGAAACTGTCATATTTTAATCAATTGGTATCTCTAATATTATGTTTTTTTATATTAGAGATAGGGGAGAAAATGTGATTAAAATGTAATATATCGCAACATGTGATCTTAAATACTCAAGTGCAACTCTTTCCTTTACATGCTAAACTATTTCGTATATCGATGCATGTGTGTAGGGGGAGCTTTTCAAAAAAATAAAACTTTCAAAGTGTTAAAAGTTTTGATTTTTATCAAGCACTTTGAATGGTTTTCAGTGGTTTTATGACTACGATCTTTACCCAAAGCAACCTACTATCCACGACGGAATGATGGAGTCAAAAGGTGGGTTAGGATAGGAAACTAAGTCCTATGATCCAACCAGAACCGGAGGGATCTACCCAAGGACATTCCATAGCTAGAAATAGTTGTCCTTAGAAAAGATGGAGTGGAATTAAGCTGAATGCGGACCAATTACTTAAGTTAGCACTAGAACAATCACAACAAGGTGCTAATGATGACGTATCGGTAAGCATTGAAGGAGTTGAATATTCTATGCAACTTAGGTAGAAACCGGGTTAGCACATCTTTTGAAGACAAGTGTCATGGACCCAGTGATACGATGCACAACCCTTCCCCAGCCATTCGAGTTTCTCTTAAAAGAAACTTATCTCATTGTCACGGAGATTAACACGTATCTATTGACTTTCTCACTCCGAGTCAGTTAATATTGAAAAGGTGGCAGTCTGCTCCAGCCTTCGATTACCAAAACGCACTATTGAGTTTAGAGCCAAAAAAGATTAATCTATCATCTCATTAGGACACAATCGGGTCCTACGCATTATCCTTGTGATATTTCCAGAACATCTGAGCGATACGATTCACAATGAAGATGGAAATCCTGCTTGAGCCAGCATCAAATAAGCTCATGGTAGGTAACTTGTGCGATTCTACACGAATCAAACTTGTGAAAACTGGAATGCATCTATGTTTGGATGCTTAATTGATTCAAACTTGATTCCAGGTTTCTTCACAAAATCCATGTGATCTTGCAAGAACATTCAGAGTGACACTCTTTAGTGTTCACAGTGACGAATGGAAATCCTTTCAGTGTCAACCTCAAACAGCACTACGGTAGGTGACATGCAAGATTCTCAAAGAATCGAGCTTGTGACAACTAGAAAGCAACAATGGTGCGATTCTTATTTTGAATCAAACTTGTTCTAGGAATTATGAATTGACGACCCTGTAGAAACTAGAAGGGGGGAGGTTGAATAGTTTCTCTTCGATTGGCAACCAAATTAAAATTACTTTCAATTTGGTTTGTATCAAAACTATCTTTTGCTTGAAGCTAAGTTGCATAATGATTAGGTTCAATTCAAATGCACTAGCAAAGATAATAGGTAAGTGTAATGATAATGAAATAAGTAAAGAGTAAGGAAGGAGAAAACCTAGTGGGAAGACACCAAGATTTATAGTGGTTTGACAACGAGGCTCTATCCTCGTTTCTACTCCACTCCTCGAGTACACCTACTCGAGATTTCCACTATATCCACAAGCTCCCTTCTTGGCGGAGAAAACCTTACATCA
The DNA here is from genome assembly GCA_025667525.1 of Glebionis coronaria. NCBI lineage: Eukaryota > Viridiplantae > Streptophyta > Magnoliopsida > Asterales > Asteraceae > Glebionis > Glebionis coronaria. The sequence continues at coordinate 550,794,460 of CM046874.1, forward strand.
TCGCTTACATTATTTTCCGACACTAAGCTAAATGTCGAGACCTAATCTTTAGCTAGTACCAATCTACACAACGTTGCCTACTTCACAGTTTAACGACACAAGGCTAGATGTCGAGTTCTAATCTCAAGGTAGAACCAATCTTCACGACGTTGCCTACTTCACCATTTTATGACACAAGGCTAGATGTCGAGTTCTAATCCAAAGGTAGAACCAATCTTCACGACTCTTCACTTTGAAGCTAAGTGAGAACTTCACACAACACAACTACTAATCACTTTCAAGTTTATTGAGAACTCACAAGACACAACCACATCACTTTATAGTTTATTGAGAACTACTAATCAAATCTATTACAACTCAACTAGACTTATCTAAGTACACACATGTAGCTTGGATTTACACAACACAAATCCAAGCAAACACATATGCAATGGATGTACACAACAAATCTAAGTATCCACAAGTAACTTGGATGAAAACAACTAGTCCAAGTATTCATAAATACAATGGATTGACCTAAAACAAAAAGGGTATCATGATGAATATAACTAGCTCATAGATTCATCTTTATCACAACACTAGTGAGTGAGTGATCTTCTCATTGGACAAGATAAAGTAGGGGATCAAGAGGATAATCATATGTAAACATCCTTAACATTTTAAGTGATCATTTACTAATGATTATGCTATAGAAAATAGAAAAGGGGCTGAGAAAAACGTCCAAGAGGCTTATTGGAAAATGAGATTTGACCCACTATTTAAAGGAGACAAAGTATAATGGATATATAAAGGCTATCTGGGCGCGGTACCTTATCTAGCCCGGCGGTTCAATATCGCTAGGGAACCGCCTAGCCACTTAAGGTACCGCCCCTAGAGTACGCTTCGTTTTTTGTCTTTTAGTGGGGTGGGAATATCTGAGGTATTTGAAGCCTTCAAAGGATATTCTAATAGCATATGGAATATGCTATTTTCAAATTTTCATTTTCCATTTTAATAAAACATTTTCTAAAAAAGAAAGTTTATTAAAAAGTCTTTTGTCATATTAACAAAAGTGAGTTTTAAGGATAATCATTTTGATGATCACTAAGTATGATTAAGAAAGGTTAGTGATATGACTATTACCTTGATGATAGTGTTAGTTAAATAATTCGTTTTGTGTTATATACTAAATGTGTTGTATAGTTTGTTGTGATCAAAACTAAGAAAGATTAGTTAACACTAATAATGTTTTTAGGCATCACTTGTGTAAAACCCGTAAAAATAAGGTCATAATTTAATTATATTTTTCAATTATTTTGAAGTATTGTATAACGTTAAATACTAGTATGCTTAACGGTTTAAGTTGAAACCGATATTAAATATTATATTTTAATATTTTTACGAGTAACGAGGACTATTAGTGATCGCGATACCGAAGGATGCATAAAATTTTATATTTTATTATCGATCGTTTCGATATTTAATACTTTCGACGATATCGTTTTAATTACGTATCGAGTCGTTATATTATTATTTTTCGTGTGCGTTTAAACTTTTAAAAAAAAAAAAAATTTACGAAACCCGAGTCCCGTAAATATTTGTAAAATTGACTTTTAGTCATTTCCCGCTTTTTAACTAATATTTATATTTAGGACCAAAACTATCACAACTTGGCAAAATTAACCTTTCCACCACCATATAACTGATTTTTTCTTACCTAAGACACACAAACTAGCTACAAAAAAAAAAATTCTCTCATCCTTTCTTCTTTCTTCATTTTGCCAAAACCCACACACCACCACAATCCATCAATTTTCTTGATCAAAACTTTGATCCATCCAAAAACAAAACAAGTCCACCTCCTAATTTTTCAAGGTGATTCTAATGGTACCATTTTTATCAACATGCAACCATATTAATTTTTTCAAGAAAAGTTAGTGATGTTTGATCCAAATTTGTTGTATGCATGTGCTAGTAGTGATGATCAAATGGTGTTTATGCCATGTTTTTGTTAAAAAATTGATTTTTAATTTTTGGGTTTTTGATTTGATGATGATACAAGTGTTAGGAATGGTTTATGATGATATTAGGGGCTTAGGTTGATAACAAAAGTTGTTGGAATTGATCAAAAACATGATTTTGTAAGAGATTTTAAATGTCAATTTTGGGCAGTAGGTTTGAGGTCATTTTCGGACATCTTAAGTCTGAATATAGGTTGTTATTATGGGATTTTGTCGTAGAGAATTTCGTTAGCTTCGATTTGATATAAAGTAGGCCTTCCAACTCCAAACGAGATGGAAGATACACTAGTTTGATTTTCGTTACCGGGAGACGAGTGTCGACACAATCCAAAAATTGTTGTCGATATTTGGATCGAATCTCGGAGACTATAAAATGAGTTTCAAAACGATTCAAGGGCTGTTCTCAGGCTCCAAGTTTATTATTTTGAGTCTATTTCTATAGTCAAGTGGCGGTTTTACAAATGGAGTTGTTTAGAATGGTCAAAATGGTTTCCTAAGTCAAGGTCGCTAAACTGTCCGGATTTTGTGATTCAAAGATGAGTCGGGCAGGGAACTTTAGAAGTAAAATCTTTTAATGGGATTTTGGGAGGAATTTCTATATATAGTAAGTAAGTTCTCTGAGTAGTATCATAAAAATTTGATGTGTCTAAGTATCGGAAAATGGCTTGGACATTCGGTATGTTCCGGCAGATTTTTATTAAAGGCGTAGAATAATAAAATGAATATATAGGAGAGTGTAATAGTATCACTTGTATCGTTTTCTCTCGATTTTGTCGTGATTTTATGAGTCGAGTTTTATATTCTTATGTATGGGTTATTTCTCGAGTCTATTATTAATGAACGCACCTCATTTGATAGGTTGCGGTTCTCGTGTTTAAAAGGCATCATCTATCGTCGGCGATCGTCTCATTACCACTATTGGCTAAGGTGAGTCTATAGCCTCGCTTTATACTAGTTATTAAATGATTTTAAACCCGCGAGGGGGAATACATGTTTTATAAACTTAGAACACAAGATTTGTATGGTATGCTTGTCCCTTTATGAACGGACCCGTGTTTGCCTTTAAATTGCATTAAGTAATTGTCTTAGTTAAAGCCTCAATTATGGACCGTTAATTAACCTATGATGGGTTAACCGCTAGTATAATTAATAGATCTATGGGGGAAGCCGCCCCGGTTCAGTTTTTGTGGACTTGTCATAGAAGCATAGGCCCGACCTCCACATTGTTTGAGCATATTGTATTGAGAAGTCAGGTATACGGCAATGTACCAATAATCTGGAGGTAACCGACAATTAATAAATCTCCTGTCTTATCAGACCTCTAAAAGGAGTGTTTAAGGGCTCGGTTCCATGAGCTTATTGCAATTTATGCTATACACAATTATCATTGTTGATGCAAATTATTATTTGATGCTTATAAGCATGCCACAAACTTATAATCTTTGCTTGTGTTCAAATTGATTACATAAACCTATAGATTCACTCGGCATTTTTGCTGATTGTTTTACTCACATGTATTTCATGTAATCATGAAGTAGAAGCTTGGAGGTCACGGGAATGAAGTTGTGCAATGCTTTTGTTGTTCAAACTCTTTGATTTATTTATCGTTCCATTTTTAAAACAAACTAATATGTTGTTTTAGCTTATATTTTGGTAACGATTACTTGGGACTACGCTACTCTGATAAATGTTTTAGGAACGATAAATCTAAAACGTCTCTTTTCGAGTCGTTCTTTATAAATTATGTGTTGTTGTATCATTGTTTAGCACCTAAAGATGTATTCCGTTGCGTGTAAATTTGGGGGTGTTAAAGATTGGTATCAGAGCCATGAGTTATTGAGAACTAGGTCTTTATTTTAAAAACCTAAACTATAACTGTCAGTTTTTATTTTCAAAGAGTCACGTGCACATGACTTCGCGTGACTTCAGGTTCAAGCTACTTCTGAGATTACAATTTCAGTATACGTTATTACGTATACCTTATTGGCAAGTATTTTTAAATAAATACTATGATCCATTTACGGATATATATTTATATCTAGGATCCCTTTAATCGATATATATATATATATATATTTATGTCGTTAAACTTTTCGATAAAATTTTATCATTTATTAATGATTAACTTAAATAAATACATTGAATTTTTTAAGATCTTTCTGTATTTATTTTTGAAGTATTTAAATTGCTTTTATTGCAAAATTTTATATTATGACCTTACATACCTTCATCTACGCGCGTTACTTTCATTGTTTAACCCTTTGTGATATATATAGATATCCAAATCGTCTTCCGGCTGTTTGTGCTTGGACGTCTTGAAACGTAATTTCAAGACCATTGTGTAGCTCAATGTGTCTTTGGAATAGACTAACCGCTATTGTGTGAGTCACACATTTTGAAACACTTCTTATAATCGTGTTGAATAATATCATGGTTTTTCATAATATTTTGTTGATTTTTATTATCGTTTTACACGACATGCGAAGATTTAATTCGTTGACAGTTATATGTATCGACTTCGAAGAGTATTGTTCGCTTATAACTCGGTAACGTCATCGTCATTTTATAAATCATCGTCTAGATTATGGCGCTAGATTGGAATACGATTTTACTTCTATAAAATTTTATCATTTGTTTTTCATTAACCTTCTTGCTCCCGGAAAGCAACCTATGAATGTTCCATTCTATTCTCGTTATGTTTTGGTGTTTTTGGAGAATCGTGGCACCAAGGAGAATTTCCTGCATTGCACCTTGGAATCTAAATTACGAACGTCTTTCACCGTTTTTCTTCCTAAATTTCGTGTTGGATACCTTGAAGCATCTTCTGTCATTCATTATGCTATATTTTTATTTGATGCTCATTATGAGATTTATTTTTCATTGTTGTAAAATCCACAAGACATGTGTGTATATATTTTGAGTCGTTAGGAAGTGTCGAAAAATACATTTTTTGTAGAAAATGCAGGGGCAGTATAACAGATCAAAACATAAAAGTAAAACCTGCGGTTTTTAAAACAAAACAGTCAAACCTGCACAGAACTTGCAAGGGTATTTTGGTCATTTTACATTGGGTTTCAGGTCTCGGGTAAAACTAGAAAGTCGTCTGAAACATCGTTTTGCATTAAAATGCTTTAGACTCCGAGTCTTGGAGATGTCGTTTATCGGGTCAATTAATCGGCTCATATTTAAAAGTTAAATCTGATAGAAAATTCCGAACATGAGTTTTAAACGTTTCTAAGAAGTTTTGAGTTCATTTGAGATCGTAAAATTTTAACGAATATAATTTTACAATTAACTAATACTAGTTGCATGTTAAAATGTTTAAAAATAGAAACATTACAGGATTAGCAATTACCGGATTAATGGTGTAAATTGAAAACAAATAATATACTTTCTTAAAAGCATGTTGTGTCGATTATCATACATAGACTACACATATGGATTGATTTATTCTTTTTATATATATGACTCAATTGTCATTCGATGTTATTTTATTTTTATTTTCTTTTAACCTTCCACTGATTTGGGTTGAGTTTTGAAGTTTTGTCTTCATATTCTTCGTCGATATTTTTATCGCGTGTCTCATGGCGTTTCCGTCTAAACCTTATAACCTTTTGAAACCTTATTAATTCGTGACGATTTCATTGGTTTTCCTATGAGCTACTATTTACAACTTTTTGCAACCTTTTTGGTTATTATATACCTCATTAAATGTCACCATATAATTTTAATTGACATTTTTACTACAATTACTTCACAAATTGTTTTACTTTGATATTATGAAATAATTTTTATAACATTTAAGTTGTTGCTTACTGAGTATCTCACAAATTACTGTATTCTATAAAATTATAAACTATTTTTTAAATTCCATTTTTCAAATGGCATGGTTTATATATAAACATAAGAAACGTAATACTTTTCGACGAAATGGAGCACTGCATTGCTAGCCCTAAATTATACATGGCCTGATCACCTATGTCTAATTTAGAACGAGCCATGTTAGGCTGAATAGTAGTCACCTTAAAAACCTTGATAATAATCAACTTTTTACTTGTATTTATTATAAAGATAAATAAAATGAAATAAAGTGAAAAGAAGTTTTGAAAACCTTCATATTTTGTGCAAGTAGCGCAATTTATATGCATCCGCATATGTTTTCTTACCTTTTCTTGAACGAATTACGCGCTTACGAATACGTTTTTACTCGACGATCTTTTTCTACTAGTTACTTCATTTTATCTTATAACTGAACTCGTTTGACCATTCGTCTAATTACTGACTGTTGATAAAAGACTTGAAAGTCTCGATGTTTTATCCTTCCTTCTCGTCCAATGTTCTTTATGCGATTTTATAGATCTTTGGAATGTCTCCGCACGTTAATATTGAATTATCACTAGAGTGATTTTCGTATATTCGGGATTACGTCCGTCACTCTCGTTTGTCTCGAAACCCACTCTTGTGAATCGTGCTTTGACTTCTCTCTTTAAACACTAACATCGTTCATTTGATTTGTTTTAATTACAAGTGAATATTAGGAATTTTCTTTGATTAAAATTTTTGTATGGATCCTATTTCCGATCATGTATCGACCACCGCTAAGTTAATGAGCCGATGTTGGTGAACCATCGACCGCACTAACAAAATTGACAACTTGTTTAATCTATTATTTCTTATCGTCTTACCATCAACGCCTTTATCTTATTATTCTCTTTAAGAATTCATACGACATTTGTTTCGTCCCCTTTTGTACCGTTGATTTCGTACTAATTGTTGACTATTATTTCCATTCGTATTCGTTTGTTATCTTGTCACATTTCAAAACCCGAATACATCCCATGTTTATTTTGAAATAATAAACACCTTTAATTATTTCTACAACGTATTATAAATTTTTTATGTTTATACATTTTTCCAATGATTTTCAATTATCGAAATAACCATCATAAGTAAAAGGTCAAATTTATACATCATATTTTGTATAACTAAAACTAATGTTTAAAAATGAAATTATGTTCTACCTTTTGAACTAATTGACTTAGCATACTTTATTTTAATGTAATGAAATTACCGGTTTAATTTATATTTCTAATAATGATTTAATTTGGAAATTATATTTTCTAATTGTAACCATCAACGAGTTTAATTAGTAAATTCATGTCATTCTTTAAAAGTTTCTTAGGACAACCAAAATAAATTTTGAAACTATTTTACTTCTATTTTAATATATCATCTTTATCAAGAAAGTACCTCAATTGAGTCTTAAGGTAATACCAAATCCGGGACGGATAATTGTGACAACCGTTATTTTAATTTTAATATTTAACTTATTCTTCGCTCACATTTTTCTAGTATTGTGAATTATTAAGTTTTACGGTTACGTGATTCGAGATCCCTCGTCGATCGTCAACCTAAAATCATTTTACCACATCTTGTCCGTTTATGCGTTTATTGAATTCATTTTTATCTCGTTCTGTTCCTTGTATTGAAGATCACTATTTTATTCTGAGTTTAAAATGAATCTCGGGAAGCAGTGTATAAGAAGAAACGATAAGTGTCACCAGGATTTATGCGTGTACTTGTGGAATGATTGAGGACCGAATCTCTTAATGAATGGAGTTAATAAATTCGTTACAACCTCGAGGAGTATGTTGAAGCCGACACCGCAAGTGTAAAGACTCTTGAGATCAAGTGGTTATTATCAAGGGTTCGTTCAAGGTTTTCTCGATGATTAACGGTGAAGATCTATACTCGATGTTTATGTTCTACCTTTTCTTTTATGTACTTATATGGTGTGTGATCTAGTCAAATGATCGTAAGTTGTGAGAACTTGAGACAGCATCATCCGATGACGTCCGATCATGTGGAGCACATATTATGTAATATCTTTTTGACTTTCAACGACGATGTTTATTGAGACTTTAATGCGCGTTGGCGAAAGTGAGATGGTGTCTCTGTATTATCTTTTGAGTAGGGACCCGCGTGTGAGCACCCTCCGATGACGAAAATGTTTTTCTTGTTAATTCTTTTTGATGTGTGTCCATGGCTATCCGGCCAGTGGCTATCCTTTAAATTGCAACCTTCCATATAACTGGACTTACCCGAAAATCCTGTCATCTATTCTTGTCGTCAAATTAGCTTCGTGTGATTCATAAAATTTTCATGTGTCGAGCTTGACGGGTGAGTTGTGGATAAGGACTTATTTATCCCTTTTTGGTGAGATACAACTTGACGACAAGTTGCGTTTTGTAAAAGAACCAGTGGAGATCGTGGATCGAGTTCACGTGGGAACGTAAGGACTTCTTTATAAAGAATGCCCTCATCCTTCCGGGTAGTAAACAACTCGAGTATGAGAAGAGTTGAGCGCCGGGACGTCGCTCCCTTAAGGTGGTGAGGATGTAAAACCCGTAAAAATAAGGTCATAATTTAATTATATTTTTCAATTATTTTGAAGTATTTTATAACGTTAAATACTAGTATGCTTAACGGTTTAAGTTGAAACCGATATTAAATATTATATTTTAATATTTTTACGAGTAACGAGGACTACTAGTGATCGCGATACCGACGGATGCATAAAATTTTATATTTTATTATCGATCGTTTCGATATTTAATACTTTCGACGATATCGTTTTAATTACGTATCGAGTCGTTATATTATTATTTGTCGTGTGCGTTTAAACTTTTTAAAAAAAATATATATATATATATATATTTTACGAAACCCGAGTCCCGTAAATATTTGTAAAATTGACTTTTAGTCATCTCTCGCTTTTTAACTAATATTTATATTTAGGACCAAAACTATCACAACTTGGCAAAATTAACCTTTCCACCACCATATAAATGATTTTTTCTTACCTAACATCACACACACAAACTAGCTACAAAAAAAAAAAATTCTCTCATCCTTTCTTCTTTCTTCATTTTGCCAAAACCCACACACCACCACAATCCATCAATTTTCTTGATCAAAACTTTGATCCATCCAAAAACAAAACAAGTCCACCTCCTAATTTTTCAAGGTGATTCTAATGGTACCATTTTTATCAACATGCAACCATATTAATTTTTTCAAGAAAAATTAGTGATGTTTGATCCAAATTTGTTGTATGCATGTGTTAGTAGTGATGATCAAATGGTGTTTATGCCATGTTTTTGTTAAAAAGTTGATTTTTAATTTTTGGGTTTTTGATTTTGATGATGATACAAGTGTTAGGAATGGTTTATGATGATATTAGGGGCTTAGGTTAATGACAAAAGTTGTTGGAATTGATCAAAAACATGATTTTGTAAGAGATTTTAAATGTCAATTTTGGGCAGTAGGTTTGAGGTCATTTTCGGACATCTTAAGTCTGAATATAGGTTGTTATTATGGGATTATGTCGTAGAGAATTTCGTTAGCTTCGATTTGATATAAAGTAGGCCTTCCAACTCCAAACGAGGTGGAAGATACACTAGTTTGATTTTCGTGTACCGGGAGACGAGTGTCGACACAATCCGAAAATTGTTGTCGATATTTGGATCGAATCTCGGGGACTGTAAAATGAGTTTCAAAATGATTCAAGGGCTGTTCTCAGGCTCCAAGTTTAGTATATTGAGTCTATTTTTAGATTCAAGTGGCGGTTTTACAAATGGAGTTGTTTAGAATGGTCAAAATGGTTTCGTAAGTCAAGGTCGCTAAACTGTCCGGATTTTGTGATTCAAAGATGAGTCGGGCAGGGAACTTTGGAAGTAAAATCTTTTAATGGGCTTTTGGGAGGAATTTCTATATATAGTAAGTAAGTTCTCTGAGTAGTATCATAAAAATTTGATGTGTCTAAGTATGGGAAAACGGCTTGGACATTCGGTATGTTCCGGCAGATTTTTATTAAAGGCGTAGAATAATAAAATGAATATATAGGAGAGTGTAATAGTATCACTTGTATCTTTTTCTCTCGATTTTGTCGTGATTTTATGAGTCGAGTTTTATATTCTTATGTATGGGTTATTTCTCGAGTCTATTATTAATGAACGTACCTCATTTGATAGGTTGCGGTTCTCGTGTTTGAAAGGCATCATCTATCGTCGGCGATCGTCTCATTACCACTATTGGCTAAGGTGAGTCCCTCGCTTTATACTAGTTATTAAATGATTTTAAACCCGCGAGGGGGAATACATGTTTTATAAACTTAGAACACAAGATTTTTATGGTATGCTTGTCCCTTTATGAATGGACCCATGGTTGCCTTTAAATTGCATTAAGTAATTGCCTTAGTTAAAGCCTCAATTATGGACCGTTAATTAACCTATGATGGGTTAACCGCTAGTACAATTAATAGATCTATGGGGGAAGCCGCCCGGTTCAGTTTTTGTGGACTTGTCATAGAAGATTAGGCCCGACCTCCACACTGTTTGAGCATATTGTATTGAGAAGTCAGGTATACAGCAATGTACCAATAATCTGGAGGTAACCGACAATTAATAAATCTCCTGTCTTATCAGACCTCTAAAAGTAGTGTTTAAGGGCTCGGTTCCATGAGCTTATTGCAACTTATGCTATACACAATTATCATTGTTGATGCAAATTATTATTTGATGCTTATAAGCATGCCACAAACTTATAATCTTTGCTTGTGTTCAAATTGATTACATAAACCTATAGATTCACTCGGCATTTTTGCTGATTGTTTTACTCACATGTATTTCAGGTAATCATGAAGTAGAAGCTTGGAGGTCACGGGAATGAAGTTGTGCACTGCTTTTGTTGTTCAAACTCTTTGATTTATTTATCGTTCCATTTTTAAAACAAACTAATATGTTGTTTTAACTTATATTTTGGTAACGATTACTTGGGACTACGCTACTCTGATAAATGTTTTAGGAACGATAAATCTAAAACGTCTCTTTTCGAGTCGTTCTTTAAAAATTATGTGTTGTTGTATCATTGTTTAGCACCTAAAGATGTATTCCGCTGCGTGTAAATTTGGGGGTGTTAAAACTTGCATTAACAATCTCCCCCTTTTTGATTACGACAAACGATAAACTCATTTACGTAGAAACACAAAATATCGAATTATTAACGAGTTTATCACTATCATTTCTCCCCCTTTGTCATAGCAAAAAGGTTAGCACAAGTCTTTTGAAGAGAATCGGACTTTGCTAGTAGCTCCCCCTTGGTGGTTGCTCCCCCTTGCTTGGGGCACCAAGTATGTGAGCTAAGGTGACATGCTACACAAAGGTTAGTAGAAAGAAAAGAAACACCAATGTATATATGATCACTACCTACTAAGTAACTTGAGAGGGAGAGAGAGAAGAAATCTCAAATTAGAAGCAAGTATTTTGCTATGTTTATCCAAAAAGGTAATTGACAAAATCAAACTTCAATCCAATGAAGATGATAAGCTTGTCAATGGGTTAAAGTTTAGAATTGATGGAATTACCCATAAGCAATTGTAAAAATTAACCATGATCAACTCAAAATAGAACTAAAGGGATAACACATAAAGGTTACATAATAGAAATGACACAACAAACTAGATAGTCATACACACAATATGAGTATCTAAAGCAAAAGATATGGAAAATAAACCACTAAGCATAAGCTAGTCTAATAGTGATAATTTTCCAAGATTGCTAAAAAAATAAAAGACTCTAAAACAACTAAAGTGATAAGGACTTTAGTTGGAAAAATAAGACGACGATGCATCATTCGAAGTTTTGTCCACCGGGACGAAAACTTGGATAGGAGGTCGAGTGAGGAGGAGTTCAAGGAAATTTAACTTCTCATATACATGAGAAATTTCAATTTGTTGAAATTGACACCAAGCACACGAGGATCCATGATGCAACACAAAATCGTTTGATGGGGGTAGGGCATCAAACTTGGGGTTTGGTGGTGGAGGGGTAATAGGGTAGGAAATGTTTTCACAATGCCTTGTGAGGTTTGGGAAGGTTGAAAGGTCATTGAGTTGAGGGGTGTTGAAGGATTGAGGTGGTGGAGGAACATTTTCTTTTGCTCGGGTGATGGGGTTAATGGTATAAGTCTCATTCCAATACTTGATTGGAGAGAAGGTAGGGTTTTTGGGTGGTTTGGAAGAAGATGGTTCGTTCTTCTTAACCCAAATAGGTCGAACGAGATTTTCGGTTTCTTTGAAAGCTTGGATGAGGAAGCTTTGGGTGAGTGGGGTTGTGACAAAGAAATGTCAAGGTTAGGAATGTAGGAGTTAGGCATTGTGAGGGTGTGAGAATGAAATCTCAAGGTTGGGAAGGTGTGAGAATGAAATCTCAAGGTTGTGTGAGAATGAATTCTCAAGGTTGGGAAGGTGTGAGAATGAAATCTCAAGGTTGGGGCATAAGTAAAATGTAATCAAGGTAAGAATTTAAATACAAAATGTGAAGTGTTAAGGAATGTTTAGCCAAATTGAGCAAACAAGGAATCTTGATAGGGTATAGGGTTCAAAGAATTTTGACCAAAAAATTCGTCAAGAGTTGATTTTGTCCGCGATACCTTAAAGGGACCGGCGGTTTATCACATAAGGAACCGCGCGACTTTTAGTGAGCCGCGTCCAGTGGACATGAAACCATGTTCTTCCAGGGTTTGGGAAAAACTAAGACTTTTTCAAAAAGTTGCAAATCTTGGAATTTTACCTCTATTAGCACCAAATTATGCTAGGGTTGCATAAAGCAACACATTCACAAAGAATGTCTTGACAAAGGGTGACAAAATATTTGAATATCATTTTGAACCAATTTTAGTCAAGTTTTTAGAGGTTGTGATAGATTTAGGTTCAATTTTAATTTCAAATTAAAGTTGATTAATGTGCACATAAGAATAGGAACACATAAAGCTAAATCCATAGAACAACTTCATGAAACACTCATGAGGGAAGCAAATACAATGACAAATGAAAGAACTAACTAATACAAAGCTAGCTTAACATTAGATCTAGATTAGTAGTCTTCTTTGGCTTGGTTTTGTTGAAAACCATTTATTTAGAAAACTTCATCATTCATCTCCTAGGAGAAGGCATGGAGAACAAGGCAAGCAATAACTCTTTCAACCTCCTATGTAGTCCAAACATTTCCATCCTAAGGTTATGGATGATGTAGTGGTTGTAAAGACAACATGGACAACTAGGACCATGTGTTTCTTGAAACCCATAGTATGGATCACCCAAAAGGAGGGAGAGTAGAACACCCAAAATTGGAATGTTTGAGTTGGGTGGAGGTGGAGGAGGCATGTTCTCCAAGGGTGATGTTGGTGAGAGTGGAGGCATGTTCCCTAAAGGGGAAATGGGTGAGTGTGTAGGTATGTTCTCCAAGGTTGGTGAAATGGGTGAGTTAGGAGGGGTAAATGGTGAAGTCACCAAGGTGTCATCAAAGTCATTCCTAAAAGGAATGCTTTCGATTGGTTGTGGTTGTGTGGTCACATCCAAGGGTGCACTTGGAGTGAAGGGTGAAGAGAGCTCATTCATTCTTGAGTTGAATGAAGAGGAGGTAGAACCAATGGAGTGGTTAGTACCATGGGTGGATGTTGTCTTGCATGGTGCAAGGGGTGGTGAAGGTGATGAGGAAATGAGGATTGGAACCATCTCATTTTTGGGTGTGTGAAAGGGTGATGAGTTAGGCTTGGGTACCTTAATCCTAATCTTAAGTGTTTTCCTTGGGGTGTTTGAGGTTTTGGAAGTGTTTGAGGTTTTGGTATAAACCATGGTTGTTTAAGGATTAGGGAAGTATGTTTGATGTGTGAAGAACATGACAAACAAGGTGGGTTTAAATGGGTGAGGGGATGATCCAAACTAGTAATGGGTTAAAATCATTTTAGGTGAATAATGAATTTAGGTAAGCTAGTTTAGGAAATGTGTAGTTTATTACAGAAAATCATGCAGTGTTTACACAGAATTGAGAAAACAGTGTAAAGCAAAAGATGTTGTCGGACACAGTGGCGGCGGTTCCTTATCTATGACCGGCGGTTCCTTATCGATAAGGAGCCGCGGGTTGATATGGAACCGCGACCAGAGGTCTTTCAAAAATTTCCCATCCCAAATTTTGGTTAACCCAGATTTTTACCAAAGGATTCACAAGCCAAAGTTAACTACTGATCAAAATCTAAGAAGCTAACTATCATAAGGCATGCACAAGGCTATGTAAATCACAAACATAATGGCATAAACAATATTTAGGATCAAAGTAAATAACAATCCAAACATTTAGCATAAGTCAATACACAACCAAACCAAAGTAATAATAAGCAAATGTTTAAAGCATCACAAGACAAGTAAACTTTGACATAATTCAAAGTCTTCACCTCCGTTTCTTCCCTAATCCCTTGATCATTTTTCTCAAGTACTTGATCCCTTTCTTGACTCAATCCGCTGTTCATGTAAATCACATTGGGTTCGAAGATTTTGACGGTAAAGTTCTTATAAATTGAGATTATTAGGAACTTCACTAGAGGAATGGTGAGGAGGGGAAGCAATGTCATCTAAACCATCCACGAATGAGTTTGTGGAGTGGTGAGAAGAACTCGAAGAGTCAATGGGAGCACTTGTGCCAATGCCATCACCATCACTTGTTGGCATGTACATGTCCTCATCATTGAACTCTTGTTGGTCGGATTTACGATCAGATCTTGTCTTTCTCTTATATACCTCTTGAATAGGTAGCATGACCCGTTTGACCGGTTGAAACTGAGAAAGATCAAGATTTGGAAATTCACGGCCAACCCTTTTAAAAAGGCGAGTGAGAAGCATTGCGTAAGGGAGGTTTGATTTAGGCTTGCAAATAGCATAATTGATCCGTTGAGCGATAAAATATGCCAAATTGTAATTGGTGTTGGTAAAGATGCAATATAACATATGCACTAAACACGCCGGACATGATCTCGGTTTCTACCAAGACAAAACACATTCTACCTAAGGGTATTGGTCCATTGAACCATATTATAATTAAGGTCGCTTAAGAGAACCTCATGACGTTTCACCGAAAGTACCTTAGTATGAAGGCTTCTCTTAATGGGTCGATTACGCTTTTTGGAGACAATGTCGACAATGAAGTCAAGATCAATTTGCTCATGATCATTTGGAGCACAATTGTAGGATTAAAGGAGAGCACTAAGCTTCCATTTATCCGTGAAGCGACAAGTGCCTACAAATGGGACATCAAGAATTTGACCAAAAACTTCGAGAGAGTATTGAATGAGTTGATCTTTAAAGATGAACCTAACAAATATTCCATCGTTGTTTTCAATGACGGAGTATGTGCTAAAGAACTCCAATAGAAATCGAGGATAGATGTCTTCCTTAATGTTCAACAAACAATCAAATCCAATGTTTTCAAACATGGACTTGATGTAGACATAATCCTTGATATCCTTTTGGACAACTCTACCCTCATGAAAGCAACGAGATTGAAGAGAGGAAAAAGTATGGGCAAGGTGAGTTGAGTGACAAAAGTCGGATAGGTTTGGCATATACTGTTTGGTGAGTTGATGATCCTTTTGGTATTGTGAAGGCATGATTAGTACCTAAATAAACATAAGACAATATTTTTCCAATCACTCATATGAAAAGTAAAATCAAAAATCAAAAAATACGAGAATGTGTTATATCAATCTGTTGACAAACAAAGGATTGAATCCATATCATTCTCATGTTCACAATGTAGCTATTCCATTATTTACCAAGAACATATGAACTATGTTGGATCAACAATGGACTAGAACATTGGTTTTTCAAAACAAGGTTTTTAGGTAAGCATTAACAATGTCATTACCTATTTGTTTATGGGTTCATCTCAAATCCATCTTTTAACCAAAATCATTTAGCCAAAATTCGGATTTGTTCTACAAGTGGGTTTTAGTGAAATCTTAATGAATATGAACCTAAGGAATCATAGTAAAATAACCATGTAAACCCACATTCCTATTAAGGTTTTAATTAAATTTCAATTTTAAAAATCCCCAATTATGAAAGGATGAACCCTAGAATAAAATAAATGAAATTGAAAGAAAATACTTACAATTAATTGATGTTAGATGAAGGATGAGTGAAACCCACAACTTGGAATCTATTAATTTGAGTGATTGAATGTTTTTGAAGCTTCAACAATGGTGGAAAACAAGAAAAACGTCGGTTGTGTGTTTTTAGGAGAGAGAGAATAAAAATAATCAAACTGGCGCTCTGACAAACTTTACTGCCCGCGGTACCTTATCGATAAGGAACCGCTGGTTTGAGCCGCCAAGATAAAGAACTGCCTACAGAGGAAGGTTTTTATCAATGAAAAACGCCAATTTTTAAAAACCAAGTTTTTCTAAGATACTTAAAAATATATCATGAACCTTTTAGAATAACATTGGATAATCAAAGCACCAGGCAATACGTTTTAATGAAGGATTACGAGTTGAATCAAGATCGAAAAGAACCGAAACGGACAAACGACTACTCGTAGCAAAACGGCAAAGTGGAGAGAGGTCAAGGGAAGTGAATCAAGACTAGGACCAATGCTCAAGGGATTAATGACAATCTTCAAGTAGTGGTAACTAAGAGCTTGTGTCATATATAGTGGTTTAAGACGTGCCTTTCCGGCGAAACGTTAAACGGATTTGGTAATGAATAAACACAAAGCAATTATTCAAGTATAGTCTAAGATCACTTTCAATAATAGTCTTAGTCTAAACCAAAATATGAGCAAGGTATTAATTCACTTTCTCTCCCACAAAGGGCCTACTAACCGTATGGGTGCAAACCATGGAAATCATGCTTGATACTTTAAGCTACTACTAACTCACTCTACATCACCATAGTGAGTAAGGTATCCAAACAATGAAGGTTTGAGAGGATAAAAGGAAAGAATCACAAACCACAAACAAATGTCAAGGCAAGGATGCCAAGAGCAAGCACATAGTCATGTAATGATCCAAAGAATGATCAAAGGGTGTGTGGAAGAACGAAAGCGTACCTTGGCCACAAAGAGCAATCCATCAAGGAATCAATGCTATGCCCAACAGTGACTATGATGAGTACTAAGTCTTCAAGGACAAGTATCATTCCCAATCATCTTGGTATCATCATTCAAAGATGTTAAAGATCAATAAAGATGAGTCTTCCACAAGTGCAAGTAGCTCAATCCGCAATCAATTCAATGATTGATCTTTATGAGTACCTACACAAGACAAGATGCAATCTAGTAGATACATTTAAAGAGTAGATCTAAAATGTATAAATGCTACTAATCTAAGTGGGATGTAATATTACCAATTAAAAAAGACCTATTTTCAAAGAAAAAATAGTTTTGACCAAAGAGAAACTTTAGTACAACTTGACCTTCTAATTTGAGGAGACAATGGATCGATCCAAGTTTCAAAGTACAATATACTTCAAAGATCTTGAGTGACCATCTCTCTGATACCAATTGTATAAACTAGAAGTGGGGGGGGGGGGGGGGTTGAATAGTTTCTCTTCGATTGGAAACCAAATTAAAATTACTTACAATTTGGTTTGTATCAAAACTATCTTTTGCTTGAAGCTAAGTTGCATAATGATTGGGTTCAATTCAAATGCACTAGCAAAGATAATAGGTAAGTGTAATGATAATGAAATAAGTAAAGAGTAAGGAAGGAGACAACCTAGTGGGAAGACACCAAGATTTATAGTGGTTCGACAACGAGGCTCTATCCTCGTTTCTACTCCACTCCTCGAGTACACCTACTCGAGATTTCCACTATATCCACAAGCTCCCTTCTTGGCGGAGAAAACCATACATCGTCGCTTACATTATTTTCTGACACTAAGCAAAATGTCGAGACCTAATCTTTAGCTAGGACCAATCTACACAACGTTGCCTACTTCACAATTTAACGACACAAGGCTAGATGTCGAGGTCTAATCTCAAGGTAGAACCAATCTTCACGACGTTGCCTACTTCACCATTTTACGACACAAGGCTAGATGTCGAGTTCTAATCCAAAGCTAGAACCAATCTTCACGACTCTTCACTTTAAAGCTAAGTGAGAACTTGACACAACACAACTACTAATCACTTTCAAGTTTAGTGAGAACTCACAAGACACAACCACATCACTTTATTGTTTAGTGAGAACTACTAATCAAATCTATTACAACTCAACTAGACTTATCCAAGTACACACATGTAGCTTGGATTTACACAACACAAATCCAAGCAAACATGTAACACTCTCAATTTTCGTATCGGTACAGCGGAAGGGTCTTTCAGAGTGTTACGGGATAGCACAATAACTCCAATCATAGACAACACATAAAAATGGTTGGACAAGGTTCAACATACATTCATTCGATTTAAGGTTTAAAAGTGTACAACAGGTCCCAAATTATACAGGTCATTAAGTTTACAAAACATAGATCGAATGAACATTTTTAATATTATGTGGGCCATCAGAGTCGATCTCCATCCGGATTACCTTCAAGCACCTGAGATAAAACATGTAAAAATCATATCAGCGAATGCCGAGTGAATTCATAGAGTTTAATAAAAACCGTTATATAAAACAATCATTTAAAATCAGAACACAAGTATAATATCGGAAGTAAGTCCTCATATTGCTAGTCAGGCAATATATAAATCAAGCATACATCTTAAACCGTCCATGAGACCGTAGTCTCTATATTACCATGATAGGTAATATATTCATCGTTATTAGCGTCGTTATCGTTTTGTATTTAGATTTTAGGATACATTTGAGGATTATTATTAGCCGCATGACATTGTTACCTTACTATGAAAACAGCGGGCCGCGAACCTGACAAACAATTTGCCCATCTAAGTTAGCGTGTCGTCACAAAAATCACGCTATGGAATCTTCTCATACATAAATTCGCTTACCAATCAATGTGGTACGACGGGGATCAACCGTCAAGGCGCGAACTGGGGTGATCGTCCCCAAATAGTACTATCAAATGCATAAGCGTCTACCAAATCCCGGTAGTTCACAATTCATGCTAATGGGACTTTAAGTGACATAACCTAACTACTAATAATCCTTTTTGTCTCGTTTATAGGGTCATAGCATCATTCGGG
Source organism: Glebionis coronaria (assembly GCA_025667525.1). Classification (NCBI taxonomy): domain Eukaryota; kingdom Viridiplantae; phylum Streptophyta; class Magnoliopsida; order Asterales; family Asteraceae; genus Glebionis; species Glebionis coronaria. The sequence goes on from CM046874.1 coordinate 550,813,499, forward strand.
TCCATATCATTAAGCATACCATCAGGACTACTTATGTTCTATTTTTATCAAAATCTAGCATGTTATCTCCCTCGCGGGTTTACAAATCATTTTAAAAAACATTTAAAAGAGTGCGAGGCTATGAACTCACGTTGATAATGAAAGGCGGATTATCGGCTACGGGCGTGCTTCGGTCACGGAAACCTATATAAATAATAATCGGTCTTAGACTTTGTCCAATGACTTTTATCAAAATAACAAATATAACTATGATGATTTTTGTACATATGATGATGATCAAGTGGGTTTATATATCCTTGTTTACTCATTTTAGTGTTTACGTTTTGGTAACATTTTACTAGTTTGCTAGTTTTACCTATTTACCTATTTTAAGTCTAATAAGCTTAGTATAAGTTCTTTAACTTGTTTTAATCTATTTTATACCTATATTATCAGTATATATACTTTCAATGTTGGGTCCAAATGGGTTAAGCCCAATAAGTTCTTTTTACAAGTATTTATCTTATTTAGTCCAATTATTAGTCCAATATGCTTAGTTAGCTCGTTAATGTCCGTATATCCTATAGTTCGGGTTTTATCGGTTTTTACTTGTATTAGTTACTTATATATCAGTATATGACTTTTATAAACTTTACATTAGACTGGTTTGATCGTCTAAGTTTTATTTGGCGAAAAACGTTAATTTTACGGTAATAACCGAAAAAGTCGTAAAAATCAAGTTTATAGTTTTTATTACTTATAAATATTATTTCACTACCATTTATATAATTTGTCCATTTAATTAACCTTTTATATATTTATATAAATAAGTTTTATAAGTTAGTGGGTTTTTATTTTACATTTTATACAATAAAATGTGAGTGCTTATATAATAATAATAAACATTAATTCTTAAAATCTGATTTTTATCTTCATGTTCACCATTTTTATCATATCTAGAGTTCTATAATGAACTAGAAGCTCATTTTTGGGTGACATGTTCTTCATATTATGTGCTACATTTAACTTAGTTATAGCTACTGCTAATTTTAAGTTCATCTTGCCTTAACAGTCCCTACAAAACTGCTTATTCAGATTAGAACACCTAACTTGTTTTGATCATATCTCACTCATTATATTGATTCCATTGCATGGCCAACTCTCACATGTGTATAAAATCTTATACTTACTGTAAATGGATCATACCATGCAATTTTATCAGTTCAAGTTTTAGTTTTATACTGTTTTTATACAGCCAACTAAATAATCAAGATTTTAGCCTCATTTCTTATAGTTATTAACCTTTTTAAGCATATTTATCAACACTTGATCCCCACACAACATTTTTATCATCATATATACATCATATACATATACAAAATGAAAGAAAATACATTTTTTCTTTACAAAATAACAAGAGAAAAATGGAGAGGATGATCTTCTTTACCAACCAAGTGTATTTCTTGTTTTTGGAAGACAAGAACTTGATGAACACCACAAGTAACTCCAAGATCATCAAACACCAAGAACATAAGTTGGGAAATCAGCCCTAGGACACAAGAAAATCACCTCTAATGTTGTTAATATGGCCACCAAATGATCAAGGCTTCAAGACAACTCCATAATAGAGCTAGTTAACATGTATTTCATGGCTAGAAAAGATCAAAAGGAGTGTTTGTAGCTTGAAAGTGGACGGCAAGGGAAGGGTTTTGACAGAGTTTTGATGTTGGTTTGCATGTAAGTAAAGATGGAAATGAGTTAGTTGCTAGTTTTGAGTTAGTGGATGTGGAATGAGTAGCTTAAAGAGTAAGCTTGGCTTACACATGTAACAAACTAGCTAACATGATGCCACATCCTAAGATGTGGTGTCATGTGTGCCGTCCCATATAAGCTAGTGGGGTGGGACAATGTATTTTGTCTCATCTCACTAGTTTACGGGTATTTCTCGATTCTAGTTTTCTCGATTTGCGTGCCCTCGGGTTGTTTTACGAAAAACGTTTTTATAAATTATGAATCAACGTCACAAAACGAATCCAATAAAAATTATCCCATCAAAAACGGAGTTCAAAAACGTAAATATGTAATCCTAAGGTTTCCGGTTTAGTCGTAAAAGACGCCAAATTATGCACGTAAGCCCAAATTTAAATCCGTAAATTGTGAGTTCGTCAACCAACACAAAAATAAGTTTCAAAATATTATACGAGAAAATATTTCATTACCTGAAAATGTTAGATTGTCACAGCTTTTCCTCCTAAAAGGGATCAACGTCCTCGTGATCCATTTCATTTGGATGTCCGTTTATTATTGAAATCGAAGAGGTGGGGATATTTCTTCCACATTTCATCCTCTCGTTCCCAAGTATAATCCGGTCCATGCTTTGAATTCCATCGGATCTTGACAATAGGTATCCGACTTTGTTTCAGCTGCTTTACCTCACGGTCCATAACCTCTACGGGCTCTTCGATAAAATGAAACTTCCCATCTATTCGAACCTTACCTAACGGAATTTTCTAATCACTCACTGCTAGACATTTCTTCAGATTAGATACATGGAATGTGTTGTGAACACCATGAAGTTCTGGGGGTAACTCTAGTTTGTAAGCCACCGGACATACTCTAGATAAAATCTTAAAGGGTCCAATATAACGGGGATTCAATTTCCCTCGCTTTCCAAATCTTATAACGCCTTTCCATGACGATACTTTCAACATTACTCGGTCACCCACTTCAAACTCCATTGGCTTCCGCCGCACATCCGCGTAACTTTTCTGTCTACTACGGGCAGTCAACAACCTATTCTTAATCTGAACTATCATCTCTGTAGTCTCCCGGATCAATTCCGGTCCCGTGAGCTGGGTATCCCCAACTTCACTCCAACATACAGGAGATCTACACTTCCTACCATACAAAGCTTCAAACGGTGCAGCCTTAATACTAGAATGGTAACTATTGTTATACGAAAACTCTGCTAACGGCAAATGTTTATCCCAATTCTTACCAAAGTCTAACACACAAGCTCTCAACATATCTTCCAGTGTTTGTATCGTCTTTTCACTCTGCCCATCAGTCTGGGGGTGATAAGCAGTGCTCATGTCGAGATTCGTTCCCAAAGATCTTTGGAGAGATTTCCAAAAATTCGATGCGAATCTAGGATCTCGATCTGAAATGATCGATACAGGCACTCCATGTTTGCATACAACATTATCAAGGTATATACGAGTCAGCTTCTCTAGTGAGAACTTCTCTTTAACCGGAATGAAGTGTGCTGATTTGGTCAGTCTGTCGACAATAACCCAAATCGAGTTGTTTCCAGATGATGTTCTAGGAAGCTTGGTGATAAAGTCCATCGTAATTCGCTCCCACTTCCATTCAGGAATCTTTGGTTGTTGAAGTAGTCCTGATGGATTTTGATGTTCAGCTTTGACTCTAGCACAAGTCAAGCATTGAAGAACATACATAGCTATGTCATCTTTCATATTCGGCCACCAGTACAACTTCTTCAAATCATGGTACATCTTATCAGATCCCGGATGAATGGAATACTTACATTTATGGGATTCTAACATAATCAAGTCTCTTAAGCCTCCAAACTTAGGTATCCACATACGACCTCTTAAGCATTTCACTCCATCAGCTCTAACCTCTAAAGGATCTCCTTCTCCTCGGAACTCTTCATTAACAAAATTTTCCTTCTTACAAGCTTCTATTTGCGCATTCCTAATTTGCTCAGGCAAGTTATTGTGCACGGTCAAGACTAGAGAACGCACCCTGATAGGCTCTCTATCTTTCCTACTTAACGCATCGGCAACAACATTGGCTTTTCCTGGGTGATATTTTATATCACAGTCATAATCACTTAACAACTCTATCCATCTTCGTTGCCTCATGTTCAATTCCTTCTGATTGAGAATATACTGTAGGCTTTTGTGATCGGTGAATACCGTACACTTGGTTCCATACAGATAATGTCTCCACAACCTAAGAGCAAAGACTACAGCTCCTAACTCAAGATCATGAGTAGTATGATTCTCCTCATTCTTCCTTAATTGCCTAGAAGCATAAGCTATCACTTTCTCTCGCTGCATCAAAACAGCTCCATAGCCTCTAAGAGATGCATCACAATACACTACAAAATCTTCACTCCCGTCGGGTAATGATAAGATTGGCGCACTACATAATTTTTGCTTCAATGTCTGAAATGCTCCATCTTCATCACTTCCCCAAACGAAATGTTTATTCTTCTGGGTAAGCTTAGTCAAGGGTTTAGCTATCAAAGAAAATTCTTTAATGAATCGCCTATAATAGCCAGCCACTCCTAAGAAATGTCGCACTTCCGTTGGCGTTGTCGGTGCAGACCAATTCTTAATAGCTTCAACCTTTGAAGGATCAACAAGAATTCCATCTTTGTTAATCACATGACCAAGAAATTGCACAAAATCTAACCAGAAATCACATTTCGAAAACTTAGCATACAACTTTTCATCCTTCAACAAGTTCAAAACAATCCTCAAATGTTCTCTATGCTCCTCTTCATTCTTAGAATAGATTAGAATATCGTCAATAAACACAATCACAAATTTATCCAAGTAGGGCTTGCACACTCTGTAGAAATGCTATTATAGATCTGGTGGTCTAATGTGGTGGTAGATGGTGGTGGAAGCCATTGTTGGCTTAGAGAGAGAGAGAGAGAGAGAGGTTGAATGTGTGTGAAAATAAGTAAAATGAATAAAAGGTGAAATGTGACACAACCAACACCCCTCCTTGGAAGCTAAGGAGGGGTATATATAGTCACACACGACATGCTTAACAGTACAAGAACCTAGTCTAGTCTAAACGTGTGTGACTATGATAACTAATGGGAATTCTTAAATGTCGTCACATAAAGTGAGTTTCCAACAATCTTCCCCCATGGGACGACGTGTACAATTCCTTACAATATTTTTTCCTAACAAGTACATAATGATAAGAACATGAGCTTTCATGAAGCGTCCAATGCTGATGATGTCTTCTGAGGCCTTTGACTTCAAAACGACTCATCTTTAACTTGGAGTAGAAATACTGTAACGGTACGAGCTAAGTAACCCATACACTTCTGGTTAAGGAGAAGCTTCTGAATTAGCTTCCCCCTAATTCATGCCACATAAGCTTGATGTAGAAGCTTTTTAAATAGCTTCCCCCTAAATCGACAATCCTCGTAAGCAACTTCAAAGCTTTCAATAAAGCTTAGAATGATTAAGCGCACAGCGGAATCTAACAAGCAAATCCCATCATATAACATGATAACGTTGCTAAGAGGAATTGAAAGTAAGGGGTACACCAAGTAGATCAACAACTTCTCTTCTCACGCTTGAATAATTCTTCTGAATTTTTCTTCCCCCTGAGAGTTCAAGTTATGCATACGAGAAAGAATCAAGACATTTCTTCCCCCACATGGTTGAAGAAATTAAATCAATCCCCATTATGAAGCTTAAATACTGAAGTAGACACTTTATCCCATTCATGAAGTTGACATCGTAACACCAGAGTCAATTAAGTCCCGGAAATGCACATATCTTCTTCCAGAGATGCACCAGAGTCAGTTAAGTCCCGAGAATGCATATAGGATAATGATGATGTTTAATTGCAACAATCAAACAATTAAACCTCGAATCAGTAGTGTACCGTTTGGAGATTGATAACGACACGAGTTAAAACACTGATTTTCTCTGCGGCTATGACAAATGTCATCCCGGAATATCTTCAAATCAAAAGAAGGTATGAATTTCATCACGTGTACTCGTTGCGCGTTCAATGTGTCTTCTTCTTCCCCCTTGATGGTTTCGAAACTTGGAACCATCAATAAATCGTAAGCACATAAACCTGAAAATCTCGAGAGAATAATAAATAAGCTTAATTATATTCGGTGAGAATTAGCTGTTGATTGAAAATCTCTTCTCATAAACTCTTCATGACCATCTTTACCAACCCACTTGAAGGCAATTTGAAGTGACCACTGATGGAATGAACCAGATACATCAAACATGAAACTGAATAAGAATCCTTCGATCTTGTGGCGTAAGCTTGCACTATTGTTGAATGAAGAACGGTGGATAAAATTTTAAGTGCCCAATGCATCACTAAAGATGTCTATAAGCACAACCCCTCTTGAAATTATCCACGTCGACTATGCGCGTGACACTGAGTACAACAAAGTAACCCCTTTGAGTGATAGTTATCCGAGTCATCAACCATCCACCCCGAACCCGGAAACTAGATAAACAAGTCTTCATTCTGAGATTAAGCACGAGCAAGTTATCTGTTCAAGGATAAAATAAGTACACGCCTTCGAAGAATTTCGTCTCCGTCTTCAAGTAATTAATATCCGATCCAAAAAAAATCTGTAGGCACTAAAAAATCGCCTATTTTTTTCTTGGTCTCGTCAAAATAAATTCTCGTCACGTTGTCTCGTCTTTTTGTCACAACACGATGTCACCATTAAATCCCGACAATATTCACAAAATTTTATTCAAAATAATTAGTTTTGAAATAAAAATTCGTGAATATGGTTTTGTGAAATATGCGGCCCATAGCCAAGTTAGAAAACTTGTGTTACCATCACATTAGAAGCCCAGCCAATGTGTATAACACCTCGATTTCAAGGCCCAAGGCGTGTCATTGCCCAATCTCCATAACCCGGTCCATCAGGGAAGAATATGCAATATTAAAAACCACCAAGCCACATTGTTATATCCGCCCCTTTATTTACTGGCCACGTGTATGCCACAACTGTCTTACAATAAATGGGAAATCTATAACCCAACTCCTTTTCACTCACAGTTTAGACCTAATCTCACATCTTAGAAAAACTCCGCCCCCTCCTTCATTGTAAAATCCGCCCCCCCATTAGACTTTATCCCACCAAACTAAACTCCCATCTTCTCCCAAAATCAATCTGATCTCCAATTGACCAAAAACAGATCCCATCTCCCATCTAATCAATCAAACGCAAATTCACATGGTAAACCTCTATGATTTAACCGCCACGAAAATTAGTCCTTAATCAATAAAAATCTCACACAAAAGCCACGAAGCTATGTGTTCGAACCACCACGAAGACGTGTCATCTAAGGTCCCATTTGTGGGGGGTCTCGGGTAGGTCCTTATTTTTTACTGCATGTTGGTTAATTTTTTTTTGAGTTTGAAACGAAATGAAGAACTGATTATAACATGTATGTTTTAAATCATTCTTAAGATTTCGTATATTAAGATGGGCTCTGTCCCAACATGGATCTGTGATGACATAAGTTCAAACATACTTGGTCTAAATAGATCTTTTGTAAGTTTGAACGAATCTGAGATCTATGATTAATGTTTTTGTTTGAGTCTAGATTGGAGATAGATGAATAGGAGACGATGGGTATAGGTTTTAGTTTTGGAGTTGAGGTGATAAAAGGTTGGAAGTAATGTTGAGTCTAACTCAGTGAGTTTAACTGAGTCAACTCGGTAATTACCGAGTTGACTCGGTTGGGATGGGTATAGTTTGGTCACAAATTTGGCCCCGGGTCATGTGTAAAAACGAGTCAAGTCTTTCTATCGCAATGAATCTTTTTGTATAAAATTCATCGCAATATCATACAGTCCATCGCAAAGTCTCATCGCAATGTTTTCTATAAAACCCATCGCAATAAAACATCCATCGCAATGTTAGGAATAAACGGGCAGCATGATGTCGTGTCAATGCCATTGCGACAGGTTCGACCACCCATAGCAATGTGACTCATCGGAATGAGTCCCATCGCAATGGGTAAGTCAAACCCATCGGAATGTGTCAAAACCACTCCATCGCAATCATGCAATTGTACCATGTAGCAGAGTCCAAAAGTGTACTTTTCTGAAAATCCAGGACAGGTACACTGAATATGTTTTCTGGGTAAATTTATCATTAGAAAGAACAATGAAAACCAAAAAAAATGATATCATGTAACAAATCCAGAAACAGTAAACATTGACCAATGAAGATATTAGATATGGACCCATTTTGACCATGATATGATGATGAACCGAGAAAAACATGTGACAGTTTGGATAGTTTGGACAAAAAATTTGTGACAGATAGTTATCCCCAACAAATATTGAGGACGTGACAAAATTTTTTTGACAAAATGAGACACAAATAAATGTAACGAGACACAAGAATAAATTAGACCACCAAATCGAGTATATAAACACGATCCAAGGATGGAACCGTGGCTCTGATGCCAAATGTAGAAATGCTATTATAGATCCGGTGGTCTAATGTGGTGGTAGATGGTGGTGGAAGCCATTGTTGGCTTAGAGAGAGAGAGAGAGAGGTTGAATGTGTGTGAAAATAAGTAAAATGAATAAAAGGTGAAATGTGACACAACCAACACCCCTCCTTGGAAGCTAAGGAGGGGTATATATAGTCACACACGACATGCTTAACAGTACAAGAACCTAGTCTAGTCTAAACGTGTGTGACTATGATAACTAATGGGAATTCTTAAATGTCGTCACATAAAGTGAGTTTCCAACACACTCGATTCATTAAATCCATGAAAACCGCAGGTGCGTTAGTTAACCCAAATGGCATTACTTGAAATTCGTAGTGTCCATAACGAGTTCTAAACGCAGTTATAGGAATATCTTCTTCACGGACGCGAAGTTGGTGATATCCTGACCGCAAATCTATCTTAGAATACACACTAGATCCTTGTAGTTGATCAAACAAATCATCAATCCTAGGTAAAGTATATCGATTTTTAATTGTCAACTTATTCAGTTCCCTATAATCAATGCACATACGGAAAGATCCATCCTTCTTCTTAACAAACAAGACTGGAGCTCCCCAAGGCGACGAGCTCGGTCGAATAAAACCTTTATCAGACAACTCCTTAAGTTGCTCAGATAACTCCTTTAATTCAGAAGGGGCTAATCGGTAAGGCGCACGTGCCACCGGTGCAGCACCAGGAATTAAATCGATTCGAAACTCTACTTGCCTTATCGGTGGAAGTCCGGGTAAATCTTTGGGAAATACCTCAGGAAATTCACAAATAATAGGTACATCTTCCAATCGTTTCTCCCTAGACTCATTCCCGGTTACTTGAGCTAAGAATAACTCACAACCGTTCCTGATGTACTTTTGGACTTTAATACATGAAACGATTTTCAAACGGGATTCACCTCGATTACCATCAATTACTAACGTCCTATTCCTAAGAGGAATATTAACCTTCTTCTCTCCATATAAAATAGTAGCATTATTCAACGACAACCAATCCATACCAATAATAATATCAAATTTACCTAATTCTATCAACGTCAAATCAATTGGAAAGGAATGGTTTAAGAGATTTAGAGAGCATCCATCTAATAGCTTATTAGTTTTCACTAATTTACCATTATCCAATTCCACCTCGTAACTGGTATTTATCTCAACATGTTCAATGTCAATAAGGGCAATAAATTTAGTGGATACAAAGCTCCTATCAGTACCCGAATCAAATAAAGCAACAGCATAATGATTGTTGAGTAAAAACGTACGGGTAACGACATTCAGATCCTCTTTCTTCACCTCAATTGTTCCAAGTTGATAGATACCACCCTGGGGGTTTCTTCCAGGTACAATCGCTTTCAACTTGGGGCATTCCGATTTCCTACGACCTTCCTCATTACAGTTGAAGCAAATGGTTCCTTTTTTACACCTTTCAACCTTGTGTCCAAGCTTTCCGCAATTTCGGCACTTCCAGCAGTCGCCAGCATGCCTCTTGTTGCCACACTTAGGACATCTATCATCGTTGCGCGGTGTGTTGTTGGTAAGATGTGACAATCTAACATTTTCAGTTAGTAAAATATTTTCTCGTATAATATTTTGAAACTTATTTTTGTTTGGTTGACGAACTCACAATTTACGGATTTAAATTTGGGCTTACGTGCATAATTTGGCGTCTTTTACGACTAAACCGGAAACCTTAGGATTACGTATTTACGTTTTTGAACTCCGTTTTTTATGAGACAATTTTTATTGGATTCGTTTTGTGACGTTGATTCATAAATTATAAAAACGTTTTTCGTAAAACGACCCGAGGGCACGCAAATCGAGGAAACTAGAATCGTGAAATACCCGTAAACTAGTGAGATGGGACAAAACACATTGTCCCACCCCACTAGCTTGTATGGGACGGCTAACTTGACACCACAACACAAGGTGGCATCAAGTTTAGCTTACACCTTCCATGTGTAAGCCATGCTTACATTTCAAGCTAACTAAACCACTTAACCTTCCCAAAACTAGCTACTTGTTTCATTTCCATCTTTCTCACATGCAATTCAACACCAAAACTCTCTCAACTTCATCCCTTGTGCCATCCAAAATAAGCCAACAAACATCCCATTTGATCTTTTCTAGCCATAAACCACATGTTTACTAGTTCTATTAAGGTGTTCTCTTGAAGCCTTGATCATTTGGTGGCCATATTAACATCTTTGGAGGTGATTTGCTTGTGTCCTAGGGCTGATTTTCCAACCTATGTTCTTGATATTTGATGGTCTTGGAGATACTTGTTGTGTTCATCAAGTTCTTGTCTTCCTAAAACAAGAAATCCACTTGGATTGGTAAAGAAGATCATCCTCTCCATTTTTCTCTTGTTATTTTCTAAAGAACAAATGTATTTTCTTTCATTTTGTATATGTATATGATGTATATATGATGATAAAAATGTTGTGTGGGGATCAGGTATTGATAAATATGCTTAAAAATGATGATAACCATAAGAAATGAAGCTAAAATCTTGACTATTTAGTTGCCTGTATAAAAACAGTAGATAACTAAAAGATTAACTGATAAAATTGCATGGTTTGATCCATTTACAGTAATTAGATGATGTTATACACATGTGAGAGTTGGCCATGCAATGGAATCAAAATAATGAGTGAGATATGATCAAAACAAGTTAGGTGGTGTAATCTGAATAAGCAGTTTTGTAGGGACTGTTAATGCAATTTAAACTCAAAATGGGCAGTAGCTATAACTAAGTTATATGTAGCACATATTATGAAGATCATGTCATCAAAAAATGAGCTTCTAATTCATTTTAGAACACTAGATATGTTAAAAATGGTGAACATGAAGTTAAAAATCAGATTTTTGGAAATAATGTTTATTATTATTATATAAGCACTCACATTATAATGTATAAAATGTAAAAATATAAACCCACTAACTTATAAAACTTATTTATATAAATGTATAAAAGGTTAATTAAATGGTTAAATTATATAAATAGTGGTAAAATAATATTTATAAGTAATAAAAAACTATAAACTTGATTTTTACGACTTTTTCGGCTATCGCCGTAAAATTAACGTTTTTCGCCAAATAAAACTTAAATGAACAAACCCATCTAATGTAAAGTTTATAAAAGTCATATACTGATGTATAGATAACTAAGACAAGTAAAAACCGATAAAACCCAAACTATAAGAATTACGGACATTTACGAGCTAACTAAACATATTGGACTAATAATTGGACTTAATATGATAAAAACTTGTAAAAAGAACTTATTGAGCTTAACCCATTTGGGCCCAACATGAAAAGTATATATACTGATAATATAGGTATAAAAGGGATAAAAACAAGTTAAAGAACTATAAAAGGCTTAATGGACTTAAAATAGGTAAAATCGGTAAAACTAGTGGATTAGTAAGACGTTACCAAAACGTAAACGCTAAAATGAGTAAACAAGGATGTATAAACCCACTTGATCATCATCATATGTACAAAATCATATATATATATTGTTATTTTGATAAAAGTCATTGGACCGAGTCTAAGACCGATTATTATTTATATAGGTTTCCGTGACCGAAGCACGCCCGTAGCCGATAATCCGCCTTTCATTAACAACGTGAGTTCATAGCCTCGCACTCTTTTAAATGTTTTATAAAATGATTTGTAAACCCGCGAGGGAGATAACATGCTAGATTTTTATAAAAATAGAACACAAGTAGTCCCGATTGTATGCTTAATGATATGGACCCGAATGATGCTATGACCCTATATACGAGACTAAAAGGATTATTAGTAGTTAGGTTATGTCACTTAAAGTCCCATTAGCATGAATTCTGAACTACCGGGATTTGGTAGACGCTTATGCATTTGATAGTACTATTTGGGGACGATCACCCCAGTTCGCGCCTTGACGGTTGATCCCCGTCGTACCACATTGATTGGTAAGCGAATTTATGTATGAGAAGATTCCATAGCGTGATTTTTGTGACGACACGCTAACTTAGATGGGCAAATTGTTTGTCGGGTTCGCGGCCCGCTGTTTTCATAGTAAGGTAACAATGTCATGCGGCTAATAATAATCGTATTCAATCTATATAATTCAGATGAAACATATATAAATTCAAATACGATGTATCCTATATATGATAACGACGCTATTAACGACGAATATATTACCTATCATGGTAATATAGAGACTATGGTCTCATGGACGGTTTAAGATGTATGCTTGATATATATTGCCTGACTAGCAATATGAGGACTCACTTCTGATATTATACTTGTGTTCTGATTTTAAATGAATGTAAATGATTGTTTTATATAACGGTTTTCATTAAACTCTATGAATTCACTCGGCATTCGCTGATATGATTTTCGCATGTTTTTATCTCATGTGCTTGAAGGTAATCCGGATGGAGATCGACTCTGATGGCCCACACTTAATATTAAAAATGTTCATTCGATCTGTGTTTTGTAAACTTAATGACCTGTATAATTTGGGACCTGTTGTACGCTTTTGAAACTTTTTATCGAATAAATGTTTGTTAAACCTTGTACAACCATTTTTATGTGTTGTCTATGATTGGAGTTATTGTGCTATCCCGTAACACTCTGAAAGACCCTTCCGCTGTACCGATACGAAAAATGAGATTGTTACAGTTTGGTATCAGAGCTCTCGTTGTAGAGAACAATAGATTATAAAAACCAAGGTTTTGAACAAAACTTTTCAAAATCTTTTGACAATGAACATTTTAGAAAATATTTGAAAAATCTTTTGACTATAACGGTGCCAGAGATCTCCGACGTTACCAACAAGCCCTATTGAGAAGATATATATTTTGATATATATAATTTAATTTATATATATGTATATATCGTGATTTCATTATGTAATTGTTTAACTAGTATGTTATCCTAATACGAGATATATATATAAATGCAGATTGTCATGGCTGACCCTAATATTCCTGTAGAAAACCATGTTATTCCCGAACCTAATATAGAAGATGATCCTTATTTAGACTTAGTAGATTTTGATATTGATGACGAGGAGGAACCATTTGAGGATCCCGAGCCCGAGTTAGGACTAGGAGATCAGATTGCCCCTCAGTTGACATGGTAGAGAATGAGATTGAGAATGTGGATATTGAGAATGTGGATATTGAGAATGTTGATATTGAGAACGATGATGAGATTGGATTAGATAATATAGATGACGAGATTGACGACGAGGATGTCGAGGAGGATGTAGGTATAGATATTGAGGTTGATGACGATGAGGAGGCTGAGCTTATTTATCCGTATGATGTTCCAGAGGGCGAGCCTTTGCCCCCACCAGTTTGTTTGTCTGATTCTGAGGATGAGTTACCTAGGGATGAAATGTCTGAATCATCTGAATCTGATTCTGAATCAGAGGAGGATGAGGATGACGATGCACCTGACGGTACTGATGGTATTGCTACTCGTAGATGTGAGATAGGAGAGTCGTCTAGTAATCGAGAGGCTACTCATATTGATGGTCTTGCACCATGGGCCTTGAGACGTGATCTAGATGCTTCCCGTGTTAAGAGTTGTGTGACAGAGGTTGGATTAGGTGTTGTTCAGACTCAGGTTGCTTATTTGGAGTCGAAGACAAAGGTTGGCGAGAAAGATCGAGAATTGCTTAGTTTGGATTTGAGTGATGTAGAACGTGGTTTGAATGAGGCTTTTAGGAGGTTATCGGTATTGGAAAGTGGTGAGTATGCTGCTATAAAGAAAAAGGTGAATACTATGGAGATTCAGTTGAGTGTAGCTCGTGCGATGCGTGAGAAAGCTGAAAAGGAGTTGAATATATCTGTGGGATGGAATAGTAGATTTTATGCCGACATGGTTGAAAGAGGTGTAATCCGTAAGCGCCCAGCTGAAGATGTGTCTAGTGATCGTCCGACGAAGATTCAGAAGACGATGGATGATGGACCATCTGGCGGTTCTCAGTAGACCAGTCTGTATTTAGTAGTGACCTTTATATCTTTTGTGCTTTTGTAGCTTTGACTGAACCGACTTGTTAGTAGTAGACTTGGCACGAATTTTGAGTGTATATAGTGTTAGAACTTTGATATGGGATGTACTAAGACAATACTTTTGTTTCAGATCGAATGAAATATGTATCTTGTCTTGAATTCCATATTGTGCCTTATTTGTATCTTGATTATGAACTCGATTCATATTATATGAATCCTTTGTTGGGTGAATGATTAATACTTTGAAATTGTGAAATTATAGAACTATGCCGCCCAAGAAGGCTGTGACTGAGGATGATGTACGTAGGATTATTACGGAGCAAGTTACCGCATCTATGACTGAATTTATGGCAAATGCTAGAAATGAAGCTGGCGGTAGTGGAGCTGGCGGTAGTGGAGCTGGTGGTAGTGGAGCTGGCGGTAGTGTAATTGGCGGTACTAATGTGAATGTGAATGCTAATAATGTGAATGCTAATGCTGGAGGAAATGTAGGAGGACTTGGAACTAATGCACCTGAAGTTGGTGGCTGTACTTATGTGACGTTCATGAAGTGTGAACCTCTACCTTTTAATGGAACTGAAGGTGCTGTAGGACTAAGCCAGTGGATTGAAAAGATTGAATCGGTGTTTCGGATTAGTAAGTGTAAGGAGGAAGATAAGGTGACTTTTGCTATGGCTACTCTTAAAGGTCGTGCGTTGACTAGGTGGAACGGGAGAATTGCTTTCATGGGTCTTGATGCTGCTAATTCTACTCCTTGGGCTGAAATTAAGAAGTGGATGACTTTGGAGTTTTGTCCTCGTAGTGTGATTATTAGGTTAGAACAAGAGTTGATTCATATGAGAATGAAAGGTGTGGACATTGATAGTTACACGAATCGATTCCATGAGTTGGCCTTGCTATGTCCTCGATTGGTTGAACCCGAAGAGATCCGAATTGAGCAATATGTGAAAGGGTTGACCAGGAATATCCGGGGGGACGTAACATCATCGAAACCACTGACCATTTATGATGCTGTTCGAATGGCTTATCAACTCATTGGACAGATAATTCAGGATAAGGAAGATGAAGCCCGTGTAGGTGAGAAAAGAAAGGGTGACGGTGATCGTGTAGATAGAGGTGATAATAGGAAGAATTTCAATCGCCGTCAGAACAAGAGAAAGGGGAATGCAAATGCTCTTACCAACAATGCACCGCGCAACGATGATAGATGTCCTAAGTGTGGCAACAAGAGGCATGCTGGCGACTGCTGGAAGTGCCGAAATTGCGGAAAGCTTGGACACAAGGTTAAAAGGTGTAAGAAGGGAACCATTTGCTTCAACTGTAATGAGGAAGGTCATAGGAAATCGGAATGCCCCAAGTTGAAAGCGATTGTACCTGGAAGAAACCCACAGGGTGGTATCTACCAACTTGGAACAATTGAGGTGAAGAAAGAGGATCCGAATGTCGTTACCGGTACGTTTTTACTCAACAATCATTATGCTGTTGCTTTATTCGATTCGGGTGCCGATAGGAGCTTTGTATCCACTAAATTTAGTGCCCTTATTGATATTGAACCTGTTGAGATAAGTACCAGTTACGAGGTGGAATTGGCTAATGGTAAATTAGTGAAAACTAATAAGCTATTAGAAGGATGCTCTCTAAATCTCTTGAACCATTCCTTTCCGATTGATTTGATGTTGATAGAATTAGGTAGTTTTGATATTATTATTGGTATGGATTGGTTGTCGTTGAATAATGCTACCATTTTATGTGGAGAGAAGAAAGTTAAGATTCCTCTTAGGAATAGGACGTTAGTAATTGATGGTAGTCGAGGTGAATCTCGTTTGAAAATCGTTTCATGTATTAAAGTCCAAAAGTATATCCGGAACGGTAGTGAGTTATTCTTAGCTCAAGTGACCGGGAATAAGTCTAGTGAGAAACGATTGGAAGATGTACCTATTATTTGTGAATTTCCTGAGGTATTTCCTAAAGATTTACCCGGACTTCCACCGATAAGGCAAGTAGAGTTTTGAATCGATTTAATTCCTGGTGCTGCACCGGTGGAACGTGCGCCTTACCGATTAGCCCCTTCTGAATTAAAGGAGTTATCTGAGCAACTTAAGGAGTTGTCTGATAAAGGTTTTATTCGGCCGAGCTCGTCGCCTTGGGGAGCTCCAGTCTTGTTCGTTAAGAAGAAGGATGGATCTTTTCGTATGTGCATTGATTATAGGGAACTGAATAAGTTGACAATTAAGAATCGATATCCTTTACCTAGGATTAATGATTTGTTTGATCAACTGCAAGGATCTAGTGTGTATTCTAAGATAGATTTGCGGTCAGGATATCACCAACTTCGCGTCCGTGAAGAAGATATTCCTATAACTGCATTTAGAACTCGTTATGGACACTATGAATTTCAAGTAATGCCATTTGGGTTAACTAACGCACCTGTGGTTTTCATGGATTTAATGAATCGAGTGTGCAAGCCCTACTTGGATAAATTTGTGATTGTGTTTATTGACGATATTCTAATCTATTCTAAGAATGAAGATGAGCATAGAGAACACTTGAGGATTGTTTTGAATTTGTTGAAGGATGAAAGGTTGTATGCTAAGTTTTCGAAGTGTGATTTCTGGTTAGATTCTGTGCAATTTCCTGGTCATGTGATTAACATAGATGGAATTCATGTTGATCCTGCAAAGGTTGAAGCTATTAAGAATTGGTCTGCACTGACAACGCCAACGGAAGTGCGACAGTTCTTAGGATTGGCTGGCTATTATAGGCGATTCATTAAAGAATTTTCTTTGATAGCTAAACCCTTGACTAAGCTTACTCAGAAGAATAAACCTTTCGTTTGGGGAAGTGATGAAGATGGAGCATTTCAGACATTGAAGCAAAAATTATGTAGTGCGCCAATCTTATCATTACCCGACGGGAGTGAAGATTTTGTAGTGTATTGTGATGCATCTCTTAGAGGTTATGGAGCTGTTTTGATGTAGAGAGAGAAAGTGATAGCTTATGCTTCTAGGCAATTAAGGAAGAATGAGGAGAATTATACTACTCATGATCTTGAGTTAGGAGCTGTAGTCTTTGCTCTTAGGTTGTGGAGACATTATCTGTATGGCACCAAGTGTACGGTATTCACCGATCACAAAAGCCTACAGTATATTCTCGATCAGAAGGAATTGAATATGAGGCAACGAAGATGGATAGAGTTGTTAAGTGATTATGATTGTGATATAAAATATCACCCAGGAAAAGCCAATGTTGTTGCCGATGCGTTAAGTAGGAAAGATAGAGAGCCTATCAGGGTGCGTTCTCTAGTCTTGACCGTGCACAATAATTTGCCTGAGCAAATTAGAAATGCGCAGATAGAAGCTTGTAAGAAGGAGAATTTTGTTAATGAAGGGTTCCGAGGAGAAGGAGATCCTTTAGAGGTTAGAGCTGATGGAGTGAAATGCTTAAGAGGTCGTATGTGGATACCTAAGTTTGGAGGCTTAAGAGATTTGATTATGTTAGAATCCCATAAATCTAAGTATTCCATTCATCCGGGATCTGATAAGATGTACCATGATTTGAAGAAGTTGTACTGGTGGCCGAATATGAAAGCTAACATAGCTATGTATGTTCTTCAATGCTTGACTTGTGCTAGAGTCAAAGCTGAACATCAAAAGCCATCAGGACTACTTCAACAACCAAAGATTCCTGAATGGAAGTGGGAGCGAATTACGATGGACTTTATCACCAAGCTTCCAAGAACATCATCAGGAAACAATTCGATTTGGGTTATTGTCGATAGACTGACCAAATCAGCACACTTCATTCCGGTTAAGGAGCAGTTCTCACTGGAGAAGCTGACTCGAATATACCTTGATAATGTTGTATGGAAGCATGGAGTGCCTGTATCGATCATTTCAGATCGAGATCCTAGATTCACATCGAATTTTTGGAAATCTCTCCAAAGATCTTTGGGAACGAATCTCGATATGAGCACTGCTTATCATCCCCATACTGATGGGCAGAGTGAAAGGACGATACAAACACTGGAAGATATGTTGAGAGCTTGTGTGTTAGACTTTGGTAAGAATTGGGATAAACATTTGTCATTAGGAGAGTTTTCGTATAACAATAGTTACCATTCTAGTATTAAGGCTGCACCGTTTGAAGCTTTGTATGGTAGGAAGTGTAGATCTCCTGTATGTTGGAGTGAAGTTGGGGATACCCAGCTCACGGGACCGGAATTGATCCGGGAGACTACGGAGATGATAGTTCAGATTAAGAAGAGGTTGTTGACTGCCCGTAGTAGACAGAAAAGTTACGCGGATGTGCGGCGGAAGCCAATGGAGTTTGAAGTGGGTGACCGAGTAATGTTGAAAGTATCGCCATGGAAAGGCGTTATAAGATTTGGAAAGCGAGGAAAATTGAATCCCCGTTATATTGGACCCTTTAAGATTTTACCTAGAGTAGGTCCGGTGGCTTACAAACTAGAGTTACCCCCAGAACTTCATAGAGTTCACAACACATTCCATGTATCTAATCTGAAGAAATGTCTAGCAGTGAGTGGTGAGAAAATTCCGTTAGGTAAGGTTCGAATAGATGGGAAGTTGCATTTTATCGAAGAGCCCGTAGAAGTTATGGACCGTGAGGTAAAGCAACTGAAACAAAGTCGGATACCTATTGTCAAGATCCGATGGAATTCAAAGCATGGACCGGAGTATACTTGGGAACGAGAGGATGAAATGTGGAAGAAATATCCGCACCTCTTCGATTTCAATAAGAAACGGACATCCAAATGAAATGGATCACGAGGATGTTGATCCCTTTTAGGAGGAAAAGCTGTGACAATCTAACATTTTCAGGTAGTAAAATATTTTCTCGTATAATATTTTGAAACTTATTTTTGTGTTGGTTGACGAACTCACAATTTACGGATTTAAATTTGGGCTTACGTGCATAATTTGGCGTCTTTTACGACTAAACCGGAAACCTTAGGATTACGTATTTACGTTTTTGAACTCCGTTTTTGATGAGACAATTTTTATTGGATTCGTTTTGTGACGTTGATTCATAAATTATAAAAACGTTTTTCGTAAAACGACCCGAGGGCACGCAAATCGAGGAAACTAGAATCGAGAAATACCCGTAAACTAGTGAGATGGGACAAAACACATTGTCCCACCCCACTAGCTTGTATGGGACGGCTAACTTGACACCACAACACAAGGTGGCATCAAGTTTAGCTTACACCTTCCATGTGTAAGCCATGCTTACATTTCAAGCTAACTAAACCACTTAACCTTCCCAAAACTAGATACTTGTTTCATTTCCATCTTTCTCACATGCAATTCAACACCAAAACTCTCTCAACTTCATCCCTTGTACCGTCCAAAATAAGCCAACAGACATCCCATTTGATCTTTTCTAGCCATAAACCACATGTTTACTAGTTCTATTAAGGTGTTCTCTTGAAGCCTTGATCATTTGGTGGCCATATTAACATCTTTGGAGGTGATTTGCTTGTGTCCTAGGGCTGATTTTCCAACCTATGTTCTTGATATTTTATGGTCTTGGAGATACTTGTTGTGTTCATCAAGTTCTTGTCTTCCTAAAACAAGAAATCCACTTGGATTGGTAAAGAAGATCATCCTCTCCATTTTTCTCTTGTTATTTTGTAAAGAACAAATGTATTTTCTTTCATTTTGTATATGTATATGATGTATACATGATGATAAAAATGTTGTGTGGGGATCAAGTGTTGATAAATATGCTTAAAAATGATGATAACCATAAGAAATGAAGCTAAAATCTTGACTATTTAGTTGGCTGTATAAAAACAGTAGATAACTAAAAGATGAACTGATAAAATTGCATGGTTTGATCCATTTACAGTAAGTAGATGATGTTATACACATGTGAGAGTTGGCCATGCAATGGAATCAAAATAACGAGTGAGATATGATCAAAACAAGTTAGGTGGTGTAATCTGAATAAGCAGTTTTGTAGGGACTGTTAAGGCAACTTAAACTCAAAATGGGCATTATCTATAACTAAGTTATATGTAGCACATATTATGAAGATCATGTCATCCAAAAATGAGCTTCTAATTCATTATAGAACTCTAGATATGTTAAAAATGGTGAACATGAAGTTAAAAATCAGATTTTTTGAAATAATGTTTATTATTATTATATAAGCACTCACATTATAATGTATAAAATGTAAAAATATAGACCCACTAACTTATAAAACTTATTTATATAAATGTATAAAAGGTTAATTAAATGGGTAAATTATATAAATAGTGGTAAAATAATATTTATAAGTAATAAAAAATTATAAACTTGATTTTTACGACTTTTTCGGCTATCGCCGTAAAATTAACGTTTTTCGCCAAATAAAACTTAAACGAACAAACCCGTCTAATGTAAAGTTTATAAAAGTCATATACTGATGTATAGATAACTAAGACAAGTAAAAACCGATAAAACCTGAACTATAAGAATTACGGACATTTACGAGCTAACTAAACATATTGGACTAATAATTGGACTTAATAAGATAAAAACTTGTAAAAAGAACTTATTGAGCTTAACCCATTTGGGCCCAACATGAAAAGTATATATACTGATAATATAGGTATAAAAGGGATAAAAACAAGTTAAAGAACTATAAAAGGCTTAATGGACATAAAATAGGTAAAATCGGTAAAACTAGTGGACTAGTAAGACGTTACCAAAACGTAAACGCTAAAATGAGTAAACAAGGATGTATAAACCCACTTGATCATCATCATATGTACAAAATCATATATATATATTGTTATTTTGATAAAAGTCATTGGACCGAGTCTAAGACCGATTATTATTTATATAGGTTTCCGTGACCGAAGCACGCCCGTAGCCGATAATCCGCCTTTCATTAACAACGTGAGTTCATAGCCTCGCACTCTTTTAAATGTTTTATAAAATGATTTGTAAACCCGCGAGGGAGATAACATGCTAGATTTTTATAAAAATAGAACACAAGTAGTCCCGATTGTATGCTTAATGATATGGACCCGAATGATGCTATGACCCTATATACGAGACAAAAGGATTATTAGTAGTTAGGTTATGTCACTTAAAGTCCCATTAGCATGAATTGTGAACTACCGGGATTTGGTAGACGCTTATGCATTTGATAGTACTATTTGGGGACGATCACCCCAGTTCGCGCCTTGACGGTTGATCCCCGTCGTACCACATTGATTGGTAAGCGAATTTATGTATGAGAAGATTCCATAGCGTGATTTTTGTGACGACACGCTAACTTAGATGAGCAAATTGTTTGTCGGGTTCGTGGCCCGCTGTTTTCATAGTAAGGTAACAATGTCATGCGGCTAATAATAATCCTATTCAATCTATATAATTCAGATGAAACATATATAAATTCAAATACGATGTATCCTATATATGATAACGACGATATTAACGACGAATATATTACCTATCATCGTAATATAGAGACTATGGTCTCATGGACGGTTTAAGATGTATGCTTGATATATATTGCCTGACTAGCAATATGAGGACTCACTTCCGATATTATACTTGTGTTCTGATTTTAAATGAATGTAAATGATTGTTTTATATAACGGTTTTCATTAAACTCTATGAATTCACTCGGCATTCGCTGATATGATTTTCGCATGTTTTTATCTCAGGTGCTTGAAGGTAATCCGGATGGAGATCGACTCTGATGGCCCACACTTAATATTAAAAATGTTCATTCGATCTGTGTTTTGTAAACTTAATGACCTGTATAATTTGGGACCTGTTGTACGCTTTTGAAACTTTTTATCGAATGAATGTTTGTTAAACCTTGTACAACCATTTTTATGTGTTGTCTATGATTGGAGTTATTGTGCTATCCCGTAACACTCTGAAAGACCCTTCCGCTGTACCAATACGAAAAATGAGAGTGTTACATAAGAGCATTTGCATTCCCCTTTCTCTGGTTCTGACGGCGATTGAAATTCTTCCAATTATCTCCTCTATCTACACGATCACCGTCTCCCTTTCTTTTATCACCAACACGGGCTTCATCTTCCTTATCCTGAATTATTTGTCCAATGAGTTGGTAGGCCATTCGAACAGCATCATCAATGGTCTGTGGTTTAGATGATGTCACGTCCCCCCGGATATTCCTGGTCAACCCTTTAATATATTGCTCAATTCGGATCTCTTCGGGTTCAACCAATCGAGGACATAGCAAGGCCAACTCATGGAATCGATTCGTGTAACTATCAATGTCCACACCTTTCATTCTCAAATGAATCAACTCTTGTTCTAACCTAATAATCACACTACGAGGACAAAACTCCAAAGTCATCCACTTCTTAATTTCAGCCCAAGGAGTAGCATTAGCAGCATCAAGACCCATGAAAGCAATTCTCCCGTTCCACCAAGTCAACGCACGACCTTTAAGAGTAGCCATAGCAAAAGTCACGTTATCTTCCTCCTTACACTTACTAATCCGAAACACCGACTCAATCTTCTCAATCCACTGGCTTAATCCCACAGCACCTTCAGTTCCATTAAAAGGTAGAGGTTCACACTTCATGAACGTCACATAAGTACAGCCACCAACTTCAGGTGCATTAGCTCCAAGTCCTCCTACGTTTCCTCCAGCATTAGCATTCACATTATTAGCATTCACATTCACATTAGTACCGCCAATTCCACTACCGCCAGCTCCACTACCGCCAGCTCCACTACCGCCAGCTCCACTACCGCCAGCTTCACTACCGCCAGCTCCATTTCTAGCATTTGCCATAAATTCAGTCATAGATGCGGTAACTTGCTCCGTAATAATCCTACGTACATCATCCTCAGTCACAGCCTACTTGGGCGGCATAGTTCTATAATTTCACCATTTCAAAGTATTAAGCATTCATCCAACAAAGGATTCATATAATATGGATTGAATTCATAATCAAGATACAAATAAGGCACAATATGGAATTCAAGACAAGATACATATTTCATTCGATTTGAAACAAAATTATTGTCTTAGTCACATCCCATATCAAAGTTCTATCACTATATACACTCAAAATTCGTGCCAAGTCTATTACTAACAAGTCGGTTCAGTCAAAGATACAAAATCACAAACGATATAAAGGTCACTACTAAATACAAACTGGTTTACTGAGAACCGCCAGATGGTCCATCATCCATCGTCTTCTGAATCTTCGTCGGACGATCACTAGACACATCTTCAGCTGGGCGCTTACGGATTACTCCTGTTTCAACCATGTCGGCATAAAATCTACTATTCCATCCCACTGATATATTCAACTCCTTCTCGGCTTTCTCACGCATCGTACGAGCCACACTCAACTGAATCTCCATAGAATTCACCTTTTTCTTCATTTCAGCAAACTCACCACTTTCCAACACCGACAACCTCCTAAAAGCCTCATTCAGACCACACTCTACATTAGTCAAATCCAAACTAAGCAATTCCCGCTCTTTCTTGCCAACCTTAGTCTTCGACTCCAAATAAGCAACCTGAGTTTGAACAACACCTAATCCAACCTCTGTCATACAACTCTTGTGACAATCCGTCAAATTATGGTCAATATTTTATTCTCAATATTTATTTGAAAATATTATTTTATGAACTCACTTATTTTTGGGAAGAAATTTGGATTTACGTCTTAAAGTAGCATCGACTACGTCTAAACCGGAGGATTCTACGTTACGTGCTTACGTTTACATACACCGTTTTTGGTGACAGTCCGACATTTCAGAAAAATAAATTTATCCGTGAATATTATTTTGAGATATAAATTTGTGTTGGTTCATAAACTCACAAATTTACGAGAAGAGATTAGGACTTACGATTTTATTTTAACGTCCTTTACGACTAAACCGGAAACCCTAGGATTACGTATTTACGTTTTGTGACGTTGATTCATAATTTATAAAAAACGTTTTTCGTAAAACGACCCGAAGGCACGCAAATCGAGGAAACTAGAATCGATGAGTACCCGTAAATAAATGGGGATGATACAAGTGGGACACTTGTCCCACCCCCACTTAAAACCGGCATTATTAAACTAACACACCCATGAGGTGTCATCTCATGGTTACTAGTTACAACACATGTAACTAGAAGCTTACAATGTAAGCAAATCATGCACAAAACCATTAGCTTCTTCACATCCACCATTTGCAACATGTAAACCACCCTCAAAATCCTCTCAACTCTCTCTCTAGTTCGTCCCATCCTCACCACAAAACACCTTCACTTGCTCAATTCCAACCACAAAATCATGTGTTATTTACACATATGTTGAAGCCCTCTTGAAGCTCTCTTGAATGGTGGTGATTATAACATCCATGGAGGAGTATACATGGTGTCTTGGGGCTGATTTTCCACAAGGAGATTAGGAAGATTGGTGGTCATGAAGATGGTCTTGGTGCATCACAAGTTTCTCCATCCAAATCCATGTCAAACTCATAACCTACATCAACATGGTGGTATAAAGATTGTTCTCCTCATATTCTTGTTATTTTTACTATGTAATCATGTATTTTATATCCTATTGTATATGTATATGATGATTATATGATGATAAAAATGTTATGTGGGGATTTGGTGTTGATAAACATGATTAAAAAGGTGAAAAACTATAAAGAAAAAGGCTAAAATCTTGCTTAAAAGTGATGGCTGTATAAAACAGTAAAGAAACAGGTCATGGACTGATAAAATGATGAAGTAGAATGTATTTACAGTAAGCTATGGGTCTTGTACACATGTGAGAGTTGGCCATGCAATGGAATCATTGTAATGAGTAAGATATGATCAAAACAAGTTTAAGGTACAAATCTGAGTTCACTGTTTTGGATGATTTTTAGAAAATACTTAGAAGATGATTCAACAGTAGCTATAGGAGAGTTAAATGTAGCACATATTATGTAGTTTATGTGATAAAAATTTGAGCTTCTATCTCCATATATAACTCAAGATATGGCAGTTTTGGTGAAAGTGAAGATAAAAATCAGATTTTTGAAAAATAAAGTATAATACTATTATATAAGCACTCAAAATTATATTGTATAAAATGTAAAGTTAAAACCCACTAACTCATGAATTTTATTTATATAAATATGTTAAAGGTTAAATAAGTGGACATTTTATAAAAATTATAACTTGTTAAGTTTTATAAGTTATAAAACTATAAACATGATTTTTACGACTTTTTCGGCTAATACCATAAAATTAACGTGTTTGTTAAATAAAACTTAGATGGTTGGACCCGTCTAATGAAAACTTTATAAAACTTATATACTGATATATAGACATGTATAACAAGTAAAAACCGATAAAACCCGAACTTTAGGGCATACGGACATTAACGAGCTAAGTAAACATATTGGACTAATAATTGGACTAAATAAGATAAAAACTTGTAAAAAGAACTTATTGGGCTTAACCCATTTGGGCCCAACATGGAAAGTATACATACTGATAAAATAAGTATAACAAGGATTAAAACAAGTTAAGGAACTTATAATAAGTTTATTAGACTTAAAACACGTAAATAGGTAAAACTAGTAAACTGGTATAAAAGTTATCAACATATAACACTAAAATGAGTAAACGAGAATATGTAAACCCACTTGATCATCATATATATATAATCATCATATGTATACATAATTGTTATTTTTATAAAGTCATTGGACATGAGTCTAAGACGAGTATTATTTGTCTAGGTTTCCGTGATTGAAGCACGTACCGTACGCCCGAATTGCCGATAACCCGCCTTCCCACATCAACGTGAGTTCATAGCCTCGCACTCTTATAAATATTTTTATGAAATGTTTTATAAACCCGAGAGGGAGATAACATGTTAGTATTTATAAAATAGGACACCATTTGTCCCGATTGTTTGTTTATTGATTTGGACCCGAATGATTGTGTGACCCGATTGTATAACCCGATAAATGATTAAAGGACCCTATAGATGAAATTAAATGGATTATTAAAGTTAGGTTATGTCACTAAAAGTCCCATTAGCATGAATTGTGAACTACCGGGATTTGGTAGACGCTTATGCATTTAATAGTACTATTTAGGGACGATCACCCCAGTTCGCGCCTTGACGGTTGATCCCCGTCGTGCCACATTGATTGGTAAGCGAATTTATGTATGAGAAGATTTCCATAGCGTGACCTTTGTGACGACAAGCTACTTTAGATGGGCAAAATTTGTATCGGGTTAGCTACCCGTTGTTGGTTTAGTAAGGTAACAATGTCATGCGGCTTATAATAATCCAAAATTTACAAAATACTAATAGACGCTCCGAATTACGATGTATTGCCTGACTAGCAATACAGGGTCATACTATTGATATTATGTTTGTGTTTTGGTTTTCATAACCATATTCATATAACGGTTTTTATTTGATTTTATACAACATCATAAGACGTATTGTATGGCGTTTTTACGACATTGGCTCGTATAATGATTTTTAAGGCAAATGCCTATATTATGATTTTCGATAAGGATTTGTATAAAATGATTTTGGCTATTTCATGGCCTATCAAAATGATTTGTACAAAATGATTTTCAGTAATACTTTTATACTGATATTATATTGATGGAATTTATTAAACTCTATGAATTCACTCGGCGTTATCGCTGACCTTTTCTTTTAACATGTTTTATCTCAGGTACTTGAAGGTAATTCTCGGGAAGACAACAAGAATTCATGGCCCGCACTTAAACAATAATTTCCATTCAAATACTTTGTAAAAGTTTGTATGAAATAATATGACTTGGGACCTATGTAACTTTGATGTTTATGAATGGAAATGCTTTTATTATTAAACGACGTGATTTTTATGCGTTGTCTATGATGTGAGTAATGTGCTATCCCGTAACACCAACGAGTCTTCCGCTGTATTGAGTTGTATAAATTTGGGGGTGTTACAGTTTGGTACCAGAGCTCTCGTTATAGAGAACGAAAGATTTTTAAAACCAAGGTTTTGAATAAAACATTTCAAAATCTTTTAACCATAAACATTTTTCTAAAAATGTCTAAAAATCTTTTGACTATAACGGTGCCGAAGAATTCCCGAGTTACCGACAAGGCCAAGACTGAGAAGTGTTATTTTAATATATATATAACTTGGATTATATATATATATATATATGATGTAATTTTATTACATGATTGTTTGATGATTATTTTGATTTTTATACGAGGTATTTATACGACGTAGATTGTCACAAGTAACCCTAAATCCCCTAGTAAATTAATCGAAGCTATTCTCATAGGAATTCTAGTTATCCTAGATCTAAACCAAGTTGTGGATATTTATGATCCCAACAAATGGTTGATATTCGTAGAAATGTAGATATTAGTTGATTGTGATATTGAAAAAGAATTGGCGAGATTAAAACTGATATCGATGTCAAAACGATCTTTCCTTATAAAGTGGAGTTTGACAAAACATTACCACCTAGAAAGATGTCATCTGATTCGTTGTCATCCAATTCTTAAATTGAAATAGAAAGGGTGAATGTTGCACTTGAGGCTGTTATTGGAACCATTACCCAAAAGCCTCATGCCACTAATACCTTTCCTAGAAGTCTAGCTGAATGATCAAATCATTTCATATTAATGACTCATTTGATAATTGTTGTTGTAAGAGCTAATAGGATTGGAAAATGAGTGTTGATTCATATTGAGATTGTATTGCCTTTACAAGGCCGAAGAATAAGGTTGTAAGTATTGGAGAATGAAGTAGGATATCGAATTGAGTATAAGATTGATTGAAACTTGAATAAAGTAAGATTTAACTTTTATGGAATATGAGATTAGTAATATAAGTCGTTAAGTTATGTGATTGAATTATAAGGTTTTAATTGATTGTTAGTTTGTGATAAGTGTTGTTCCTAGGCCATTGTCCACTAATGAGGATGCCCAGAGTCCAAGAAATAAATTGAAGAAATCTTATTCTAAATTGGGACCGATGGATCTTCCGGGACAGGTGGGACACCTAATGACTCTTGTAGATTAGTATTCACTGTGGTATCTTTTAAAAATAATCCCTAACTTAACTGAGATATCAGTTGGTAGGATGAGTTTTGAGAATTGTATGACATAGTGACACGTAATGTGTTACGGTACAATTTTAACTTGTTTGTGATTAATGAAAAATACTACCTTTGATTGCTAAATCCTACATGTATCGATGTTATTTATCCTTTATTGCTTCATCCTAATGTTCGCTTTAGTGATGCAACCATTGAACAAGTACTCATCTCGATTTGAGTTACGTTGTGGATTATTCTCTTTGTATTCCTGAGTGCCATCGAGATCATGAACCTCATGATTATTTGGCTAAAGCTCATTTCCTATTATATTGTAGTTAGTTCTTGGTGAACAACTCTTCATCACTCTTTTGCAGATCACTCATTGTTTTTATAAGATAAAACTGTATCCTTTGAGAAAATTTAATTTTCATCACTATAAGGATTATTCAAAGTGAGATTTATAAATAATCGTTATCTAAATGAAGTTGTTTATGAAACATCTTGGAAAGCTTAATTGTTTTCATAACAAAGAAAATCTTTGTAAATTTATTTTTGATTCTTATTTAAGAATTAAGCATGAAAATGTTTTTATTATAAACACGATGATAAAATTTTGACGAACTGAGTATTGCATCGTTACAATCTTGAAATTGTATATAGTTGCGCGCCTACATAAAATTTGGAATGGACCATGCAAGACTGATTAGTAGTCACCATAAAACTAATTAATAAACACTACATTTTCTTTGAAGATCATGAAAGATTAAATTTTATGAGATCTGCAAGAAGTGAAAAATAGGGACATAGTGTTAGGGACACCTACATATGTGCCTGTAGCATCTATCCTTCTGAGTTGAATTTACTCATCTATGGAATTTGTCTTATTTGACAATTGATATTCCGTTCTTGTCCAATTCTTCCGTATTGAGATTCTTAGGAAAAGTATCCGATTACCGAGTGTTGATACCCGACTGGATGTATTGACGTTCTTATCATTTCTTATGATTTGATTTCATTTGAATGACCTGGGTAACGATCCGAGGAGCTTTCGAATGCGTACTCAAATTAATGAAAACATGGGATATATTTATATTCGTTAAATGTTTTCGTCTGTATCTGATTTGAAATTCTCTCGTGTAGATTATGCGTTGACCTTACTCTTTTAAGGTTAGTTATGTCTCCAGATATCCTTGAATTGTGAAGGATTATGAGTTATTATTAGTCTTTTGAGAAGTTCACATCTTATCAACGATAATGAAACTGGAAAGTTGATAGTGCCAGTGAAATGGATTGATTGATTATGACATGACGACATTGTCTTAATTGATGGGAACTCGAGTTGAATTCCCCTAAATGATAAGATGTTGATTATCAAAAGTAATCTAAATAATTCTTGATGGAAGACCATATCCTGCATTTAGACTTGAAATTATAACGTGAATGGTTGTGAATTAATCATATATATTATAATCTAGAAGAACCTAATATGAATTTATTAAAAGATGTTTCTGTTATCTGAAACTTTAGTAAGTATTTGTTGATGAATTACCTAGACTTTCGCCATTAAGGCAAGTAGAATTTGGTATTTGATTATATTCTCGGTGTTGCACCTGTGGCGTGTGCACTGTATGTCAGCACCATCTGAATTAAAGGAATTACCCTACAACTAAGAGAGTTGTCGGAGAAAGATTTTATTATACCAAGCCTGTCATCCTGAAGAGCTATGGTGTTATCATTCCTTATATATATAGATTACTGTGAACTGATTAAATTGACAATCAAAAACGATATCCATAACTCGAAATGGAAGATTTGTTCGATCATTTACAAGGTTCTAGCAATTTGATCCACGGCATGGTTATCATCAACTTCGCGTCCGCGAAAGAGATTATGTATTACAATCACTACATCCGGTACTTATAATGAACATTATGAGTTTCATGTCGTGACATTTGGATTGACTAATACACATGTAGCATTCATAAATTTGATGAATCACGTGTGTAGGTTGTAATTTGATAAAATCATGCTTGTGATCATTAAGGACCATTTGTTTGTTCATAAGAATAACAATGAGTTAATAATTATTTATAGACTGCCCTAAATTGGCCGAGCAATGAAAACATGTACCTTGAATATTTAACATGAGATTTAAAACTTAATCCTTTACATAAAATGACCGTTGGATTAATAATGGTAAGATGTATGCATATAGACTCTTCAAAAACTTAAGAGCCCTTTTAAGACATTGGATTTTACCAAAAAGAAATGGAAATATGTTTTGACAAATGTTTTAACAAAGGATTTTTAAAGGGATTATTCCCTTATACACAAACCATTTAACTAAACTTCTGTTTAGGGGTAAATGTTTGTGTATACCTCAGGACAACTTAAGAAGGATTGAGGAAAACCATTTAAAACCATGACTTAAAATTTGAAACGACAATTTTTGCATTTTAACTAAGAAAATTTTAACCAAAGTATAAACAAAGGTTTTTCGAACATTTACGAATCTTATTAAATATTTTCGATAAATCAACAAAAATCTTGTTAATTAAATTCAAATTTATTTTTGAACATTATATATAATTGGTCGAACTAAGAAATTTAAAATCTTTACGTTTACATTTCATAAAAATTAAAAACTTATTATTTAATTAGTTGTAATAATTATCGACGCTTTAAACGCTGGATTGAGTAAAACGGATAAAAATGATAGTTGGGACGAAACTAAAACTTAGAAAATATAAAGAAAGAATTTTAAATAAATACAGTTATGATGTTTATTTCATCAGGAAGGGGAACGTAATTACTGACGTATAATATAGAAAGAATATCTGAATGAATTGTGGACATGATAATCACATCATCATGAGAAGTGAATATAGATACTGACGTATTATATAAAAAGGATAAAGAACCAATTAGGATATATTTCTTAATAATGAACGTGCAAAATAAATTGTCGAACAATTTAAAATATAGCCGATGCTTATAAAGAGGATAATATAGATAATAAAAGGGGTTCGCGTCTAATGTGAACCATTAAAAATTGAGAAGCCAATAGCGTTAAATGTTTTAAAGGCCACTTGTGGTTGTATAAATATGAAGATTGTGAGATATAGTTATGTTGGAATTTGTAAGTATAAGTATTATATGTATGTCATTTTTGACTAAAAGTATTTTTGTCTAAAGGAGTTATACTAATGGCAAATTATGAAGGCAGATAACGCCTCATACATTAGTAAACGTCTAGCTATTGCAAAGGTCATCATCTGAATTTGATTCGATTTGGATCATCGTCGACAGACTGACCAAATCTGCTAATATCATTCCCGTTAATGATAAATGCAAAAGAGTTATGTAAACATAGTGTGCTTGTATCGATCATCTATATATCAAGATCCTCGCTTCGCATCGAATTTCTAGAGATTTGCTCAGAAATCAATAAGAACGAACCTTGATGAGAGTACTATGTACCACCCCAAATCGAAGGGACGAGGTAAAGTAACGATACAAAGTAATATAAGTGTTGTTTTATGTTTGAATGATTGACCTTTGGTAATAGACCGTATAATCGTTTTCCTTTGGAAGGATTATCATTGATAACCATCGTGTTAGGATTAAGATCGAATCTTGTTAGGATCTAAATATTACAGCATCTGTAAGCAGGAGTTGAGATGAAGACACCAGACATACACCCATTGTGAGTTGGACATGTCTTTTAGGTTTAAGGTTTCCTATGATGGCGAACCTAACCTTACAAAATACACGACCCGCGAGATCTGAAATGATTGTTGAAATTAGGATTTGATTATTGACTGTCGGTAGTGGGCAAGAGGTTATGTGAATATGAAATGTAGATCTTGAAGTGCCAGATGGGTAGCGAAGTTATGCCAAAATTTTTAACCTTGGAGAAATGAATTAATGATCTGACAAATCATAGGATATAGGTCCCCGTTGTATGGGACCATTGAGATGATGTAAAAGTTGGGATTGAAAGGCATACAAGCTGGATCTACCCTAGGACTTCAAGAACTGCGTGAATTATGTTTCGTAAATCGAACTTGATGGAATATCTATCAAGTGAAAATCTGATTGTTCTTAGTAAAGCTTAGATCGGCGAAAAGTTGCATTCATCAAAAACCCGTGAACATCATGGATAGAGAAAGTAAGTCAACATAAAGCCTGATCTTATTCCCGTAGTTATGTTTGATGAAACTCGCGTATTATAATGAATTGCACTTGTGAGAAAGGACCGAATGTGGAGGAAATACCCACATGGCTTTAACTCAATAAGAAGCGAGTAGTAAGATGATCTTTGAGGACAAAGATCCTGTTTAGGGGTAAATGCTGTGACAGTCCGTCAAATTATGGTCAATATTTTATTCTCAATATTTATTTGAAAATATTATTTTATGAACTCACTTATTTTTGGGAAGAAATTTGGATTTACGTCTTAAAGTAGCATCGACTACGTCTAAACCGGAGGATTCTACGTTATGTGCTTACGTTTACATACACCGTTTTTGGTGACAGTCCGACATTTCAGAAAAATAAATTTATCCGTGAATATTATTTTGAGATTTAAATTTGTGTTGGTTCATAAACTCATAAATTTACGAGAAGATATTAGGACTTACGATTTATTTTAACGTCCTTTACGACTAAACCGGAAACCCTAGGATTACGTATTTACGTTTTCGAACTTCGTTTTTGATGAGACAATTTTTATTGGATTCGTTTTGTGACGTTGATTCATAATTTATAAAAAACGTTTTTCGTAAAACGACCCGAAGGCACGCAAATCGAGGAAACTAGAATCGAGGAGTACCCGTAAATAAATGGGGATGAGACAAGTGGGACACTTGTCCCACCCCCACTTAAAACCGGCATTATTAAACTAACACACCCATGAGGTGTCATCTCATGGTTACTAGTTACAACACATGTAACTAGAAGCTTACAATGTAAGCAAATCATGCACATAACCATTAGCTTCTTCACATCCACCATTTGTAACATGCAAAGCACCCTCAAAATCCTCTCAACTCTCTATCTAGTTCGTCCCATCCTCACCACAAAACACCTTCACTTGATCAATTCCAACCACAAAATCATGTGTTATTTACACATATGTTGAAGCCCTCTTGAAGCTCTCTTGAATGGTGGTGATTATAACATCCATGGAGGAGTATACATGGTGTCTTGGGGCTGATTTTCCACAAGGAGATTAGGAAGATTGGTGGTCATGAAGATGGTCTTGGTGCATCACAAGTTTCTCCATCCAAATCCATGTCAAACTCATAACCTACATCAACATGGTGGTATAAAGATTTTTCTCCTCATCTTCTTGTTATTTTTACTATGTAATCATGTATTTTATTTCCTATTGTATATGTATATGATGATTATATGATGATAAAAATGTTATGTGGGGATTTGGTGTTGATAAACATGATTAAAAAGGTGAAAAACTATAAAGAAAAAGGCTAAAATCTTGCTTAAAAGTGATGGCTGTATAAAACAGTAAAGAAACAGGTCATGGACTGATAAAATGATGAAGTAGAATGTATTTACAGTAAGCTATGGGTCTTGTACACATGTGAGAGTTGGCCATGCAATGGAATCATTGTAATGAGTAAGATATGATCAAAACAAGTTTAAGGTACAAATCTGAGTTCACTGTTTTGGACGATTTTTAGAAAATACTTAGAAGATGATTCAACAGTAGCTATAGAAGCGTTAAATGTAGCACATATTATGTAGTTTATGTGATAAAAATTTGAGCTTCTATCTCCATATAGAACTCAAGATATGGCAGTTTTGGTGAAAGTGAAGATAAGAATCAGATTTTTGAAAAATAAAGTATAATACTATTATATAAGCACTCAAAATTATATTGTATAAAATGTAAAGTTAAAACCCACTAACTCATGAATTTTATTTATATAAATATGTTAAAGGTTAAATAAGTGGACATTTTTTAAAAATTATAACTTGTTAAGTTTTATAAGTTATAAAACTATAAACATGATTTTTATGACTTTTTCGGCTAATACCGTAAAATTAACGTGTTTGTTAAATAAAACTTAGATGGTTGGAACCGTCTAATGAAAACTTTATAAAACTTATATACTGATATATAGACATGTATAACAAGTAAAAACCGATAAAACCCGAACTTTAGGGCATACGGACATTAACGAGCTAAGTAAACATATTGGACTAATACCTGGACTAATAATTGGACTAAATAAGATAAAAACTTGTAAAAAGAACTTATTGGGCTTAACCCATTTGGGCCCAACATGGAAAGTATACATACTGATAAAATAAGTATAACAAGGATTAAAACAAGTCAAGGAACTTATAATAAGTTTATTGGACTTAAAACACGTAAATGGGTAAAACTAGTAAACTGGTATAAAAGTTATCAACATATAACACTAAAATGAGTAAACGAGAATATGTAAACCCACTTGATCATCATATATATAATCATCATATGTATACATAATTGTTATTTTTATAAAGTCATTGGACATGAGTCTAAGACGAGTATTATTTGTCTAGGTTTCCGTGATTGAAGCACGTACCGTACGTCCGAATTGCCGATAACCCGCCTTCCCACATCAACGTGAGTTCATAGCCTCGCACTCTTTTAAATATTTTTATGAAATGTTTTATAAACCCGCGAGGGAGATAACATGTTAGTATTTATAAAATAGGACACCATTTGTCCCGATTGTTTGTTTATTGATTTGGACCCGAATGATTGTGTGACCCGATTGTATGACCCGATAAATGATTAAAGGACCCGATAGATGAAATTAAATGGATTATTAAAGTTAGGTTATGTCACTAAAAGTCCCATTAGCATGAATTGTGAACTACCGGGATTTGGTAGACGCTTATGCATTTAATAGTACTATTTGGGGACGATCACCCCAGTTCGCGCCTTGACGGTTGATCCCCGTCGTGCCACATTGATTGGTAAGCGAATTTATGTATGAGAAGATTTCCATAGCGTGACCTTTGTGACGATACGCTACTTTAGATGCGCAAAATTTGTATCGGGTTAGCTACCCGTTGTTGGTTTAGTAAGGTAACAATGTCATGCGGCTTATAATAATCCAAAATTTACAAAATACTAATAGACGCTCCGAATTACGATGTATTGCCTGACTAGCAATACAGGGTCATACTATTGATATTATGTTTGTGTTTTGGTTTTCATAACCATATTCATATAACGGTTTTTATTTAATTTTATACAACGTCATAAGACGTATTGTATGGTGTTTTTACGACATTGGCTCGTATAATGATTTTTAAGGAAAATGCCTATATTATGATTTTCGATAAGGATTTGTATAAAATGATTTTGGCTATTTCATGGCCTATCAAAACGATTTGTACAAAATGATTTTCAGTAATACTTTTATACTGATATTATATTGATGGAATTTATTAAACTCTATGAATTCACTCGGCGTTATCGCTGACCTTTTCTTTTAACATGTTTTATCTCAGGTACTTGAAGGTAATTCTCGGGAAGACAACAAGAATTCATGGCCCGCACTTAAACAATAATTTCCATTCAAATACTTTGTAAAACTTTGTATGAAATAATATGACTTGGGACCTATGTAACTTTGATGTTTATGAATGGAAATGCTTTTATTATTAAACGACGTGATTTTTATGTGTTGTCTATGATGTGAGTAATGTGCTATCCCGTAACACCAACGAGTCTTCCGCTGTATTGAGTTGTATAAATTTGTGGGTGTTACAACTCTTAACACGGGAAGCATCTAGATCACGTCTCAAGGCCCATGGTGCAAGACCATCAATATGAGTAGCCTCTCGAGCACTAGACGACTCTCCTATCTCACATCTACGAATAGCAATACCATCAGTACCGTGAGGTTCATTGTCATCCTCATCCTCCTCTGATTCAGAATCAGATTCAGACGATTCAGACATTTCATCCCTAGGTAACTCAACTTCAGAATCAGACAAATAAACTGGTGGGGGCAAAGGCTCGCCCTCTGGAACATCATAAGGATAAATAAGCTCAGCTTCCTCATCATCATCGACCTCAACATCTATACCTACATTCTCCTCGACATCCTCGTCGTCCATCTCATCATCTAAATTATCTAACCCAATCTCATCATCATTCTCTATATCAACATTCTCAATCTCGTTCTCTACCAAGTCATCCTGAGGGGAAATCTGATCTCCTAGTCCTAACTCGGGCTCGGGATCCTCAAATGGTTCCTCCTCATCATCCATATCATAATCTACTAAGTCTAAATAAGGATCATCATCTACATTAGGTTCGGGAATAGCATGGTTTTCTACAGGAATATTAGGGTCAGACATGACAATCTGCATTTATATATATATCTCGTATTATGATAACATACTAGTTAAACAATTACATAATGAAATCACGATATATATATATATATATAAATTAAATTATATATATCAAAATATATATCTTCTCAATAGGGCTTGTTGGTAACGTCGGAGATCTCTGGCACCGTTATAGTCAAAATATTTTTCAAATATTTTCTCAAATGTTCATTGTCAAAAGATTTTGAAAAGTTTTGTTCAAAACCTTGGTTTTTAAAATCTTTTGTTCTCTATAACGAGAGCTCTGGTACCAAACTGTAACACTCTCAATTTTTCGTATCGATACAGCGGAAGGATCTTTCAGAGTGTTACGGGATAGCACAATAACTCCAATCATAGACAACACATAAAAATGGTTGTACAAGGTTCAACATACATTCATTCGATTTAAGGTTTAAAAGTGTACAACAGGTCCCAAATTATACAGGTCATTAAGTTTATAAAACATAGATCGAATGAACATTTTTAATATTATGTGGGCCATCAGAGTCGATCTCCATCCGGATTACCTTCAAGCACCTGAGATAAAACATGCAAAAATCATATCAGCGATGCCGAGTGAATTCATAGAGTTTAGTAAAAACCGTTATATAAAACAATCATTTAAAATCAGAACACAAGTATAATATCGGAAGTAAGTCCTCATATTGCTAGTCAGGCAATATATAAATCAAGCATACATCTTAAACCGCCCATGAGACCGTAGTCTCTATATTACCATGATAGGTAATATATTCATCGTTATTAGCGTCGTTATCGTTTTGTATTTAGATTTTAGGATACATTTGAGGATTATTATTAGCCGCATGACATTGTTACCTTACTATGAAAACAGCGGGCCGCGAACCCGACAAACAATTTGCCCATCTAAGTTAGCGTGTCGCCACAAAAATCACGCTACGGAATCTTCTCATACATAAATTCGCTTACCAATCAATGTGGTACGACGGGGATCAACCGTCAAGGCGCGAACTGGGATGATCGTCCCCAAATAGTACTATCAAATGCATAAGCGTCTACCAAATCCCGGTAGTTCACAATTCATGCTAATGGGACTTTAAGTGACATAACCTAACTACTAATAATCCTTTTTGTCTCGTTTATAGGGTCATAGCATCATTCGGGTCCATATCATTAAGCATACCATCGGGACTACTTGTGTTCTATTTTTATCAAAATCTAGCATGTTATCTCCTTCGCGGGTTTACAAATCATTTTATAAAACATTTAAAAGAGTGTGAGGCTATGAACTCACGTTGATAATGAAAGGCGGATTATCGGCTACGGGCGTGCTTCGGTCACGGAAACCTATATAAATAATAATCGGTCTTAGAATTTGTCCAATGACTTTTATCAAAATAACAATATACATATGATGATTTTTGTACATATGATGATGATCAAGTGGGTTTATATATCCTTGTTTACTCATTTTAGTGTTTACGTTTTGGTAACGTTTTACTAGTTTGCTAGTTTTACCTATTTACCTATTTTAAGTCCAATAAGCTTAGTATAAGTTCTTTAACTTGTTTTAATCCATTTTATACCTATATTATCAGTATATATACTTTTCATGTTGGGCCCAAATGGGTTAAGCCCAATAAGTTCTTTTTACAAGTATTTATCTTATTTAGTCCAATTATTAGTCCAATATGCTTAGTTAGCTCGTTAATGTCCGTATATCCTATAGTTCGGGTTTTATTGGTTTTTACTTGTATTAGTTACTTATATATCAGTATATGACTTTTATAAACTTTACATTAGACGGGTTTGATCGTCTAAGTTTTATTTGGCGAAAAACGTTAGTTTTACGGTAATAGCTGAAAAAGTCGTAAAAATCAAGTTTATAGTTTTTATTACTTATAAATATTATTTAACTACCATTTATATAATTTGTCCATTTAATTAACCTTTTATATATTTATATAAATAAGTTTTATAAGTTATTGGGTTTTTATTTTACATTTTATACAATAAAATGTGAGTGCTTATATAATAATAATAAACATTAATTCTTAAAATCTGATTTTTATCTTCATGTTCACCATTTTTACCATATCTAGAGTTCTATAATGAATTAGAAGCTCATTTTTGGGTGACATGTTCTTCATATTATGTGCTACATTTAACTTAGTTATAGCTACTGCTCATATTAAGTTCATCGTGCCTTAACAGTCCCTATGAAACTGCTTATGCAGATTAGAACACCTAACTTGTTTTGATCATATCTCACTCATTATATTGATTCCATTGCATGGCCAACTCTCACATGTGTATAACATCTTGTACTTACTGTAAATGGATCATACCATGCAATTTTATCAGTTAAGTTTTAGTTTTATACTGTTTTTATACAGCCAACTAAATAATCAAGATTTTAGCCTCATTTCTTATAGTTATTAACCTTTTTAAGCATATTTATCAACACCTGATCCCCACACAACATTTTTATCATCATATATACATCATATACATATACAAAATGAAAGAAAATACATTTGTTCTTTACAAAATAACAAGAGAAAAATGGAGAGGATGATCTTCTTTACCAACCAAGTGTATTTCTTGTTTTTGGAAGACAAGAACTTGATGAACACCACAAGTAACTCCAAGATCATCAAACACCAAGAACATAAGTTGGGAAATCAGCCCTAGGACACAAGCAAATCACCTCCATTGTTGTTAATATGGCCACCAAATGATCAAGGCTTCAAAATAACTCCATAATAAAGCTAGTTAACATGTATTTCATGGCTAGAAAAGATCAAAAGGGGTGTTTGTAGCTTGAAAGTGGACGGCAAAGGAAGGGTTTTGAGAGAGTTTTGATGTTGGTTTGCATGTAAGTAAAGATGGAAATGAGTTAGTTGCTAGTTTTGAGTTAGTGGAAGTGGAATGAGTAGCTTAAAGAGTAAGCTTGGCTTACACATGTAACAAACTAGCTAACATGATGACACATCCTAAGATGTGGTGTCATGTGTGCCGTCCCATATAAGCTAGTGGGGTGGTACAATGTATTTTGTCCCATCTCACTAGTTTACGGGTATTTCTCGATTCTAGTTTTCTCGATTTGCGTGCCCTCGGGTTGTTTTACGAAAAACGTTTTTATAAATTATGAATCAACGTCACAAAACGAATCCAATAAAAATTATCTCATCAAAAACGGAGTTCAAAAACGTAAATACGTAATCCTAAGGTTTCCGGTTTAGTCGTAAAAGACGCCAATTTATGCACGTAAGCCCAAATTTAAATCCGTAAATTGTGAGTTCGTCAACCAACACAAAAATAAGTTTCAAAATATTATACGAGAAAATATTTTACTACCTAAAAATGTTAGATTGTCACAAAACACATATGCAATGGATGTACACAACAAATCCAAGTATCCACAAATAACTTGGATAAACACAACTAGTCCAAGTATTCATAAATACAATGGATTGACCTAAAACAAAAAGGGTATCATGATGAATATGACTAGATCATAGATTCATCTTTATCACAACACTAGTGAGTGAGTGATCTTCTCATTGGACAAGGTAAAGGAGGGGATCAAGAGGATAATCATATGTAAACATCCTTAACACTTTAAGTGATCATTTACTAATGATTATGCTATAGAAAATAGAAAGGGGGCTGAGAAAAACGTCCAAGAGGCTTATTGGAAAATAAGATTTGACCCACTATTTAAAGGAGACAAAGTATAACGGATATATAACGGCTATCTGGGCGCGGTACCTTATCTAGCCCGGCGGTTCCATATCGCTAGGGAACCACCTAGCCACTTAAGGTACCGCCCCTAGAGTACGCTCCATTTTTTGTCTTTTAGTGGGGTGGGAATATCTGAGGTATTTGAAGCCTTCAAAGGATATTCTAATAGCATATGGAATATGCTATTTTCAAATTTTCATTTTCCTTTTTAATAAAACATTTTCTAAAAAAGAAAGTTTATTAAAAAGTCTTTTGTCATATTAACAAAAGTGAGTTTTAAGGATAATCATTTTGATGATCACTAAGTATGATTAAGAAAGGTTAGTGATATGATTATTACCTTGATGATAGTGTTAGTTAAATAATTCGTTTTGTGTTTTATACTAAATGTGTTGTATAGTTTGTTGTGATCAAAACTAAGAAAGATTAGTTAACACTAATAATGTTTTTAGGCATCACTTGCATTAACCGACCCTAATCAAACGGATAATTTATCCTTATGATTCACTCTTTACGTTCGCAGTCTGCTTTGAGACGGTCGAGTAAAGAGAACTGGCTACTACCGTCGGGAAACCCTGTCAAGGAGATTCTTAATTGAATCTACTCGATCACAGGTACGGTATCTAATAACGTCTAACGATCTTCACCGACCGGAGGTAAAACGCTACCGAGCTAGGATGAAATGTTCAAAGCCATTTTATCCGTGTCTATATATGTTGTTCTATATCAGGATGGTGGTGTAGCAGTATACTAACCGAAGTCGTCTTCACATGTTCGTACTGAAAGTTAAAGTCTTCCGTAACTCTAGCGAATACTTGAAGGATTAACTACAACTATATTCGTATGGGAAATTGTTAGCCTTTCAAAATCAACAAAGAATGAACATGTCGATTCAGAAGTCACAAGAGCACAAGATGGTGATAATCAAGATACCTAAGAAGGTAAGAATATAATAGGTCATCTTAATCACAAGGAGCACAGATGAAGATCTCAAGCACTCAAAGTCAAATGACAAAGGCTCATGATAAAGATCACGAAAGCATGAAGGAACAAAGCCGTTACAAACAAGATCAAGACCAAGATAAAAGACCAAAGAAGAAAGATCTCCTCTACAAAAATGTATTCACTCAATCATCCTATGCTTTTTAAGCTTTTTAAGATGACCGATACATTGGGGGAGATTGTTAGCCCTGTATTTTATATACTCGAACAAGAATGTAATAGGTCAACTTAGTCGTTAATGGTCTTGTATTATAATAGGTTATTCGGGTTAACCGGGCTTGGACTTTAAGCTAATATTGTCTAA
Organism: Glebionis coronaria; assembly: GCA_025667525.1. Taxonomy (NCBI): domain Eukaryota; kingdom Viridiplantae; phylum Streptophyta; class Magnoliopsida; order Asterales; family Asteraceae; genus Glebionis; species Glebionis coronaria. The sequence goes on from CM046874.1 coordinate 550,855,281, forward strand.
GTTAGGGGCGTAAGTCCAAGTGTAAGCCAAGCCCGGCCCAAGGATACTAAACCCACGGCCCATATGCCAAGGGTATATATACCCTCTTCCATGTGTGGAAGAGGGTGTTGGTTACCATTATACTTTCTCTCTCTAAAGTATTTAACCTTCCAAATTCTCTCTTGTTTCTCTTTCTACTTTTCTTCTCTTTCTCTCTCTAAATATCTCTTCTAAATCTTGTGTTATGGATTAATATGGGATTAATCCATATTAATCCCATATTAATCCATAACACAAATGAATGTCAACAAAGTAGTCCAACAGCAGACTCGACGGATACGACACAAATGAATGAGTTGGTTGATTTATATGATCCAATGTTTGATGAATATTACTATGGAAACAATCAAGTTGTGTCAAAGCCTTCCACTGTCAATGCTGCTGATGCACCCGAACAAAATCAACAAGACACAACTGCATCTACTTCCGCAACCGTTGCTCAAGAGACAATTCCATCTGATACTCAACAAACTCAAGAAACTGTCATACAACCAGCATCACCAACCGTTAATGCTGAAGGAGGAAACAACAATCAGCAGTCAATGCACAACCTGACGAAGAAGAATTTATCAACCCGTTCGGTACACCGGTACGCGAAGTCGGAGAGTCTTCTACTCAACATGTTGATCCATCCAACATGCATACATTCTACCAACGATATCCATCCACTCACCATTGGACACGTGATCATCCATTGGAGCAAGTCATTAGAAATCCTTCACAACCGGTTCGAACACGCAGACAAATCGACACCGATGGCGATGTGTGTATGTTTGCACTCTCCGTGAGTTCAAATGTACCTACAAACATCAAACAAGCCATGACTGATCATGCGTGGATTGAATCAATGCAAGACGAAATTCATTAGTTTGAACTCCTAAATGTTTGGGAACTTGTTGACAGACCCTATGGAATGTCAATTTTAGATTCCAAATGGATCTGGAAAAACAAACTGGATGAAGAACAAACCATCATCAAAAACAAATCTCGTCTTGTGGTTAAGGGATACCGTCAACAAGAAGGCATAGAATACGATGAATCATTTGCTCCAGTTGCTCGTTTGGAAGCTGTCAGGATATTCCTTGCCTATGCTGCACATAAGGGCTTCACAGTTTTTCAGATGGACGTTAAAACTTCTTTTCTCAACGGTCATTTGAAGGAAGAAGTGTATGTGAATCAGCCTGAAGGATTCATCAATCCTCATCATCCTAACAAAGTCTATCGTCTCAAGAAGGCTGTATATGGACTTAAACAAGCTCCAAGGGCATGGTACGAAGAACTATCAAACTTCTTGGTTTCCAAAGGTTCTATTGATCCTACTCTCTTTACTAATAAATATGGGGATGACATACTGCTGGTGCAAGTTTATGTTGATGACATTATTTTTGGTTCTACGAATCCAAAACTTTCAAACGTTTTGAAAAATTAATGCACAGCAGATTTGAAATGTCAATGCTGGGGGAGCAAAAATTCTTTTTAGACCTCCAGATTCTTCAATCCCCACGTGGTATCTTCATTAACCAAGCTAAGTATGCTCAAGAGATACTTAAAATGCATGGTATGACCTCATGTGCTCGCGTTGGTACACCATTGTCGACAAAATCCCTAGACGCTGACTTGTACTCATATCCCATAGATCAAACGCGATATCGCAGTCTGATCGGGTCACTTATGTACCTTACAGCCAGCAGGCCTGATATTCATCATGCCACATGCTATTGTGCACGATATCAAGCCAGACCTACTCAAAAGCACCTCAAAGAGGTTAAACGGATCTTTCGGTACCTTAAGAATACCATTCACATGGGACTCTGGTATCCGAAGGAAACCGGTTTTCATCTAACAACTTTTTCAGATTCTGATCACGCAGGTTGCCTTGATAGTCGTAAAAGCACTTTTGGTAGCGTACAATTTCTAGGGGAAGACAAACTTGTGAGCTGGTCATCAAAGAAGCAGGATTGCACTTCGCTCTCGTCAGCTGAAGCTGGATATGTGGCTCTATCTGCGTGTTGTGCTCAAGTCCTCTGAATGAGAACTCAACTCACGGATTATGGCTTCCACTTTGATAAAATACCTATGTATTGTGACTCAAAGTCGGCCATAGACATCTCTTTCAATCCGGTTCAACACTCCTGTACCAAGCACATCGCAGTCAGATATCACTTCATCAAGGAACAAGTGGAACGTGGTATCGTGGAATTATACTTTGTCAGAACTGAGTACCAGATAGCTGACTTGTTTACAAAATCCCTATCTCAAAATAGGTTTCAGTATCTCGTTGGCCGTCTTGGTATGAAGTATATGACTCTAGAAGACTTGGAGGTTTTGGCAAATGAAGCTGCTTGATTTTTCTCTCATAATGACTTCTAAGCACATCACAGCTTAGGACTCAGACGTCAAATAAGGAAAGTTTATCACGGACGATAACTTATCCTTCTCAACGAGAAATTAATATTTCTCGGTCATGAGCTTCCTATAAAAACATTCAAAGTTTTTAAGTTCATGAAAAACGACTTCTAAGTAAATATCACCTTAGAACTCGTACTTCCACTTAAGGAAAGTTTATCACAGATGATAACTTATCCTTCACAACAGGAAATTAATTTTTCTCGGTCATGAGCTAGTCACAAAACAATCAAAGTTTTGAGCTCATGTAAATCAGAATTTAGTTTAAAACTGTTGAACACAATTTTTCAAGAATTTCTCAAAAGGTTTTTCTAAATCTTTCAAAATTGTGTGTTCAACACTCCCTCCCTCATAATAGGTTTTTATATCTCAAAATGTGTAACACCCCCAATTTCGGGTCATAGCAGCGGAAGGGTCATTGGGTGTTACTATCATGGTTCAACCTCAATATCATAGAAAACGCCTCAAAATGAGTCGTTTTAGCAAAACATACATCCATTCATTTGTTTAAAAATAAAACAGTTCACACATGGTCCCAAATAGTTTTAAGTTTACACAACCAACAAAATAATAAAAGTTTCTTAGAATGGACATAGTTTAGTAAAGCGGGCCAAAACATTTTAATTTAGCAAGCTGCGTGAAACCGCCTTCCTTGAGTGCCTTCTTCATGGACCTGAGATAAAACATGCTATAAAGTCAACAAAATGTTGAGTGAATCTATAGAGTTTAAATTAAATAAATGAACACAAGTATTCTGAATAAACCTTCCGTGGTTGACAATCATGTGGATCAGACATAATTATCGTTGTTATTTCATAAGTCTCGTGAAATTGAACGTTAACATATATTATTTCAGCCCAACACACCTAGCCAAGTGCGTATATTTCTCTTATACAATTGCATCCGATGTTTCATTACTGGTGCATCACAACACCACGCGATAGCTAGTCGCGAACGGACTGGGCGTCACCCCGATAGATCTATCCATAGTATTAGCGTTCCTTTCGATTAACAATTCACGATTCATGGGTCTTTTAAGGCTAAACAAACTTTTATAACAACTTTCATCTAAGCATACAATCGGGTCCTTTGTGTTCAATTTTTAATAGAATGAGGGTTTACCACAACTTCTCGTTGTACCCTTCATTTATAATAATGTTTTTCCAATAATAAGGGTTTCCACAACTTCTCGTCGTACCCCCTTTATTTTAATAAAACAAGCATGTTATCCCCCTCGCGGGTTTTATAAAACAAGTAAACATGTTAAAGCGAGGCTATAGAATCACCTTGGTACGATAGTAGAAATGTGACGATCGCCGACGATTTGTGATGCCCGTTAAACACGAAGACCGCAACCTACCAATTAAGGCGCGTTCGTTAATAAACGACTCAAGTATAAATAATACTTAAATAATATGAAAGTCAATTTCAAATGACCATGAAAATCCCGAAAAATAACAAAAATATAAGTGTACTACTATACCCTTTTGTTCAACACTTATTCATTTAAAAGCTTATACTCTCGACATTGACCCGTCATAAGACGCCAAGTCAACGCAAGTCAACCATCATTTTTACTTCCCTCGGACCAGTAACTAAGTCATTTATATAATGACTTAATACTCGAGTAAATCACTATGTCCAATAGTGAATACTCAACTCACGCCATACAAGTATTGAACTACGTGTCCAAAATACCACTCAGCATGTACACTCCAAATGTACACACCAATCTAACCTATCTAGACATGTCCGATTTCGACGAAACTTGGTGACAAACTCACACATAATATGAATAAGACTCAGTTTAAATTTCATTCAAAAATATTACTTCTAAGACCTTCTGCCCGTCACACCTTCGTGTTGCAAAAACCGGACAGTTTTACGCCTTTGACTTGTAAAACCATTTTGACTTATCTAAACATTTCCGTTTGCAAAACCGACACTCGGCTTTGAAAATAGACTCATGTCCTGAGGTTTATCAACTTACAACAGCCCTTGAGCATTTTTAAAACTCATTTTATAGTCCCCGATATTCGTTCCAAATATCGACAACAATTTTCGGATTGTGCCGATACCCGTCTCCCGGTACACAAATACTAAAAGTAGCATAACTTTTCGCTCGTAATGAGTTAGAAGCTCTACTTTAGCTCAAATCGAAGCTAACGAAATTCTCTACGACCCTATCTTATTAGTTTACCAAGTTTACCACAGTAACAATTTCAAAAACGGACTTAAAGTTACTGCCTAAAATAGCCTATCTAAAAATCATACCAAAACAATTTTTCGACCCATTCCAACAATTCCTATAGTCCTAATATGATCCTAATATCACAATAACACATCTAACTAACCCATAACATCCTCAAATTTAATCTTACAAAAATAAAATATATAAAAATCTTACATGCAACCATAACCCACTATGAATATTATATTATTAACACCATATATAAATATAAAAATGGATCAAAATGATGTTCATCATCAAAAATCAAAAATAGAAATTTAGTGGATGAATGTGGAAAAAAATTATACCAATGTGAAGCTAATCAAATTTCCAAGATGGGTCTTGTTTTAGTTTTTAAAGAATCAAAGTAGAAAATCAAAAATCTTGAGGGATTGTGGCTAGGGGTGGACGGTTTTGGTGAAGAACAAGAGAGAGATTTGGTGAATTTTTTATAAAAATGATTTTTAATAATAAACTAGTTAGTGGAATTTCCTTATATAGTGGGGTGGGGGTAGATTTTGCCAAAAATGCATTCTCTTGGTCCAAAAGTGCAAGTAAATAGTTTACATGGTAGAAAATGTAAATTGTAAATTTTAAAAATATTTACGGGCTCGGGTTTCGTAAAAAAAAATACTTTTCGAAAGTTAAAACGCTTCAAAATATAATAATAAAGCTTCGACACGACTTAAAACAAAATTAAATCGAAAATGTCGAAAATATATAATATCGAGACAATCGATAATAAAACGTAAATTTTTGGGCATCCGTCGGTATCGCGATCACTAATAGTTATCGTCATTCGTTAAAACGTAAAATACGAGAAATAAAGATTAAATATAATAAAAATCATTTTTATGATTATTTGAGAATATAATATCGATACCTAACATATTCCTTGTCGCTTTTCATCTAATCGACATTCTTACGCTAGTTTCAAGTCATAACCTTCTCGGTTAGTCGATAAATTAAAATTCTCATTAAAGTAAACACGTAATACGTAATAGTCGAGATTAAAATAACGACCTGAAATTGACGGGTTGTCACACCATCCCCACCAAATTAGGATCTTCGCCCTCGAAGATCAACTTGCGTTCTTGCCCGATCGCTTGTTGAAATCAAAGAGATGAGGGTAGTTCTTCCACATTTGGTCTTCTCGTTCCCAAGTAAACTCCGGTCCTCTTCGAGAGTTCCATCGAACTTTGACGATAGGTATTCGGCTTTGCTTTAGTTGCTTGACCTCGCGATCCATGATCTCGACCGGTTCTTCAATAAAGTGCAACTTTTTATCAACCTTAACCTCGTCTAACGGTATAATGAGTTCTTCATTGGATAAACACTTCTTCAGATTCGACACGTGAAAAGTGTTATGAATCCCATACAGTTCTTGTGGTAGTTCAAGTTGGTATGCCACGGGTCCTACTCTAGATGTAACCTTGAATGGTCCGATATAACGAGGACTTAACTTCCCACGTTTTCCAAATCGTACAACACCTTTCCATGGTGATACCTTTAGCATAACCTTATCTCCCACGTTAAACTCCAATGGTTTTCTTCTCACATCCGCATAACTCTTCTGTCGGCTTCGAGCAGACAACAACCTATTCTTAATTTGCACAATCATGTCCGTCGTCTCTCTAATCAAATCTGGTCCAGTGAGTTGGGCATCACCAACCTCACTCCAGCTAACCAGTGATCTACATTTTCTCCCATACAGTGCTTCAAAAGGTGCAGCTTTAATACTCGCGTGATAACTGTTATTGTACGAGAATTCGGCCAAATGTAAGTGCTTATCCCAGCTACTTCCAAAGTCTATCACACAAGCACGTAGCATATCCTCCAAAGTTTGAATTGTTCTTTCGCTTTGCCCATCAGTTTGCGGATGATAGGCTGTGCTCATATCCAAATTGGTTCCTAACGACTTTTGCAGTGATCTCCAAAATCCAGAAGCGAAACGACTATCTCTATCGGAAATGATTGAAATAGGAACACCATGCTTGCACACGATTTCCTTCAGATAAATATCGGCGAGTTTCTCCAAACCGAACCTCTCGTTGATTGGAATAAAATGAGCGGATTTAGTTAAACGATCGACAATAACCCAAATTGCATCGAACCCAGACGGTGTCCTTGGGAGTTTTATGATGAAGTCCATCGTAATTCGCTCCCATTTCCAGACTGGAATTTCAGGTTGGACAAGTAATCCTGACGGCTTCTGATATTCAGCTTACACTTTTGCACATGTTAAGCATTTCGCGACGTATGTTGCAATATCAGCTTTCATATTCGGCCACCAGTATATCTTTTTCAAGTCTTGGTACATTTTGTCCGATCCAGGATGAATAGAATACTTGGACTTATGAGATTCTAACATAATCAAGTCTCTCAGTCCACCGAAGAATGGTAACCAAATTCGACCTCTCAAACATTTGATACCATCGGCTCGCGTCTCAAATGTTTCACCGTCTCCCCTAAATCTTTCGGCAGCAATATTTTCCTTCTTGCACGCTTCGATTTGTGCGTTTCGAATCTGCTCAGGTAAGTTATTATGAACTGTCACCACCAAAGCATGCACTCGAATCGGTTTCTCCCTTTCCTTTCGACTTAACGCGTCAGCTACCACGTTCGCCTTTCCTGGATGATAACGAATTTCGCAGTCGTAATCACTCAATAGTTCAACCCATCGACGTTGCCTCATATTCAGCTCCTTTTGATCCAATATGTATTGTAGGCTTTTATGATCAGTGAATACTGTACACTTCGTACCATACAGATAATGTCTCCAAAGTCGCAGAGCAAAAACCACAGCGCCCAATTCCAAGTCATGGGTAGTGTAGTTCTCCTCATTCTTCCTTAATTGTCTAGAGGCATATGCGATCACCTTTTCGCGTTGCATGAGAACAACACCATATCCTTTGAGAGATGCATCGCAATAAACAACAAAGTCTTCACTTCCTTCAGGTAACGATAAAATCGGCGCACTACAGAGTTTCATCTTCAGGGTTTGGAAAGCTTCTTCTTCATCATCGCCCCACACATACGGTTTATTCTTCTGAGTCAGCTTCGTTAATGGTTTCGATATCAAAGAGAATCCTTCAATAAACCTTCGGTAATAACCAGCCAGACCTAGAAATTGTCGTACTTCAGTTGGAGTAGTCGGAGCACTCCAATTCTTGATGGCTTCGATCTTTGCAGGATCAACATGTACTCCACTTTTATCGACCACGTGTCCGAGAAATTGCACAGAATTAAGCCAAAAATCACACTTTGAGAACTTAGCGTATAACTTTTCGTTCTTCAACAAGTTCAAGATAATCCTTAAGTGCTCGGCATGCTCTTCATTGCTCTTGGAGTAGATTAGAATATCATCTATGAAAACGATCACGAATTTATCAAGATACGGCTTACAAATGCGATTCATTAAGTCCATGAATACAGCAGGTGCATTAGTCAAACCAAAAGGCATAACCAGAAACTCATAATGACCATAACGAGTTCTAAACGCCGTAATAGGAATATCTTCCTCACGTATGCGAAGTTGATGGTAACCAGAACGAAGATCAATTTTGGAGAAAACACGAGAACCTTGAAGTTGATCGAATAAATCATCAATTCTTGGAAGTGGATAACGATTCTTGATCGTCAGCTTATTCAACTCTCGGTAATCAATACACATACGAAACGAACCATCTTTCTTCTTAACGAATAAGACAGGAGCTCCCCAAGGTGACGAACTCGGTCGTATAAAACCTTTATCAGATAGCTCTTGCAATTGCACAGATAACTCCTTCAGCTCGGATGGGGCTAAACGATATGGCGCACGAGCCACGGGTGCGGCACCAGGAATTAGGTCAATTCGGAATTCTACTTGCCTTGGAGGAGGAAGTCCAGGCAAATCTTCCGGAAACACTTCAGGAAAGTCACGGATAACAGGTACATCTTCAGCACGTTTCTCCTTCGATTCTTTCTCCACTACTTTAGCTAGGAATAACTCACACCCTCTTTCGATATACTTACGAGCCTTAATGCACGAAACGATTTTTAGTCGTGAATTACGTTGATCACCTTCGATAACCATGGTCTTGTCGTCTAAAGGAATCCTAACTTTCTTTTCTCCACACAAGATAGACGCGTTATACTTGGATAACCAATCCATTCCGATAATAATATCAAAACTTCCCAATTCAACAATCATCAAGTCTATCTTAAAAATACGGTTCAAGAGATTAAGAGAACATCCTAGCAGCACACGATTGGTACTCACTAATTTACCATCAGCTAGTTCTACCTCATAACTCGCGTTTAATTCGACCTGTTTGATATCAATTAAGGTACTAAAACTTGTAGACACAAAGCTTTTGTCCGCACCAGAATCAAATAAAGCTGTAGCATAACGGTTGTTTAGTAAAAACGTACCAGTGACAACTTTCGGGTTTTGCTTCACTTCGGCTTCTCCCAACTGATAAGCTTTTCCTTGGTTATCTCCACCACGTGCATTCTTCGGAGGTTGAGGGCATTGGTTCCTCATGTGACCTTTACCTTGGCAGTTATAACACGTCACTCCCTTCTTTCCTGGTCCCCAACAGTCTTCAGTCTTGTGACCTAACTTGTTGCACTTTCCACACTTAGCACATTCACCAGTATGAGACTTCTTGCAGCGTTGACATCTGGTTCCCTTATCAGCAGTTGCAGCTTCAGTCATCGCATTAGCATTGCCCCTCCTTCGGTTTTGATTCCTATTGTGAGATTGACGGTTATCACCACGATCATCACTGTCATGTTCAGCTCTTCTTTTGTTGCCTTCAGAAACACCATCAGCCTTGTCTTGGATGATTTGACCCATTAGTTGGTAGGCCATACGAACAGCTTCATCAATATTGGTGGGTTTAGATGAGGTCACATCCCCACGGATGTTGGTAGGTAAGCCTCGAATATACTGCTCTACCTTCAAGTATTCAGGATTAACTTTGTTTGGACAAAGTAGAGCAAGTTCATGGAATCTGTTGGTGTATCCATCGATGTCAGTACCCTTCAGTCTCAGCTGATATAGTTCCTGTTCTAACCTCTGAATAACACTCCTTGGACAGAATTCCTCAGTCATCCACCTTCTTACCTCAACCCAAGGTGTAGCATAAGCAGCATCCATACCCAATGATGCCATTCTTCCATTCCACCAAGTTAATGCTCGCCCTTGGAGAGTAGCAGAGGCAAACATCACTTTATCTCCTTCCTCACTTCCACTAAATCGAAACACAGATTCTAATTTCTCAAACCATTGCATTAACCCAACAGCGCCTTCAGTACCCTTAAAAGTTGGAGGTTTGCATTTCATGAACGAGGTATAATTGCACTTCTTGTTTTCAGGAATCACTGGTCTATCAGCATCACCAGTTCCAGCACCAGCATTGCCAGCTCCTGCATTACCAGCTCCAGCATTATCAGCTCCCGTAGCGCCAGCTCCAGTAGCGCCAGCTCCAATAGCGCCAGCTCCAGTGTTGCCAGCTCCAGTATCGCCAGCTCCACCAGATCCACCAGCTCCACCGGATCCACCAGCTCCACCGGATCCGCCAGATCCTCCAGCTCCATTATTCAAGTTTGCCATAAATGCATTCATAGATATCTGAAATTGATCAGCTACTATAGCACGTAACTGAGTCTCAGTCAACTGTTTAGGCGGCATGATCCTGTTACACAATTCACATCAAAATGAGTATTCATTCAACGCTTGTGATAACAAAACATGAATAACACAGAATAAGAATAGATAGATGAAAAGAAACAAGAATGGATGATAGAACGAAGAATAGAATTTAGACAAGGAACAAAGATTCACGAGGAATGAGTCAAAAGACAGGGATTTCTATTGTGACAATCAGCGTCGTTTGTAAATCACGTATTAGTATTATAATAATCAAATAATAAACATTTATAAATAAATAAATGTAATCCATTATGCTTTAAGCATAAATAATAATTAAATATGTATAACATATATATATATATACTTTTCTTATTCTCGTCCATTGGCAACTCGGAGGTTTCGCTTGCAAATGTTATAGTTAAAAGATTTCAAAATTTTTATTTTTGGAAAATCTTTTCGTTCTCTATAACTTGAGCTCTGATGCCAATCTGTAACACCCCCAATTTCGGGTCATAGCAGCGGAAGGGTCATTGGGTGTTACTATCATGGTTCAACCTTAATATCATAGAAAACGCCTCAAAATGAGTCGTTTTAGCAAAACATACATCCATTCATTTGTTTAAAAATAAAACAGTTCACACATGGTCCCAAATAGTTTTAAGTTTACACAACCAACAAAATAATAAAAGTTTCTTAGAATGGACATAGTTTAGTAAAGCGGGCCAAAACATTTTAATTTAGCAAGCTGCGTGAAACCGCCTTCCTTGAGTGCCTTCTTCATGGACCTGAGATAAAACATGCTATAAAGTCAACAAAATGTTGAGTGAATCTATAGAGTTTAAATTAAATAAATGAACACAAGTATTCTGAATAAACCTTCCGTGGTTGACAATCATGTGGATCAGACATAATTATCGTTGTTATTTCATAAGTCTCGTGAAATTGAACGTTAACATATATTATTTCAGCCCAACACACCTAGCCAAGTGCGTATATTTCTCTTATACAATTGCATCCGATGTTTCATTACTGGTGCATCACAACACCACGCGATAGCTAGTCGCGACCGGACTGGGCGTCACCCCGATAGATCTATCCATAGTATTAGCGTTCCTTTCGATTAACAATTCACGATTCATGGGTCTTTTAAGGCTAAACAAACTTTTATAACAACTTTCATCTAAGCATACAATCGGGTACTTTGTGTTCAATTTTTAATAGAATGAGGGTTTACCACAACTTCTCGTTGTACCCTTCATTTATAATAATGTTTTTCCAATAATAAGGGTTTCCACAACTTCTCGTCATACCCCCTTTATTTTAATAAAACAAGCATGTTATCCCCCTCGCGGGTTTTATAAAACAAGTAAACATGTTAAAGCGAGGCTATAGACTCACCTTGGTACGATAGTAGAAATGTGACGATCGCCGACGATTTGTGATGCCCGTTAAACACGAAGACCGCAACCTACCAATTAAGGCGCGTTCGTTAATAAACGACTCAAGTATAAATAATACTTAAATAATATGAAAGTCAATTTCAAATGACCATGAAAATCTCGAAAAATAACAAAAATATAAGTGTACTACTATACCCTTTTGTTCAACACTTATTCATTTAAAAGCTTATACTCTCGACATTGACCCGTCATAAGACGCCAAGTCAACGCAAGTCAACCATCATTTTTACTTCCCTCGGACTAGTAACTAAGTCATTTATATAATGACTTAATACTCGAGTAAATCACTATGTCCAATAGTGAATACTCAACTCACGCCATACAAGTATTGAACTACGTGTCCAAAATACCACTCAGCATGTACACTCCAAATGTACACACCAATCTAACCTATCTAGACATGTCCGATTTCGACGAAACTTGGTGACAGACTCACACATAATATGAATAAGACTCAGTTTAAATTTCATTCAAAAATATTACTTCTAAGACCTTCTGCCCGTCACACCTTCGTGTTGCAAAAACCGGACAGTTTTACGCCTTTGACTTGTAAAACCATTTTGACTTATCTAAACATTTCCGTTTGCAAAACCGACACTCGGGTTTGAAAATAGACTCATGACCTGAGATTTATCTACTTACAACAGCCCTTGAACATTTTTAAAACTCATTTTATAGTCCCCGAGATTCGTTCCAAATATCGACAACAATTTTCGGATTGTGCCGATACCCGTCTCCCGGTACACAAATACTAAAAGTAGCATAACTTTTCGCTCGTAATGAGTTAGAAGCTCTACTTTAGCTCAAATCGAAGCTAACAAATTCTCTACGACCCTATCTTATTAGTTTACCAAGTTTACCACAGTAACAATTTCAAAAACGGACTTAAAGTTACTGCCTAAAATAGCCTATCTAAAAATCATACCAAAACAATTTTTCGACCCATTCCAACAATTCCTATAGTCCTAATATGATCCTAATATCACAATAACACATCTAACTAACCCATAACATCCTCAAATTTAATCTTACAAAAATAAAATATATAAAAATCTTACATGCAACCATAACCCACTATGAATATTATATTATTAACACCATATATAAACATAAAAATGGATCAAAATGATGTTCATCATCAAAAATCAAAAATAGAAATTTAGTGGATGCATGTGGAAAAAAATTATACCAATGTGAAGCTAATCAAATTTCCAAGATGGGTCTTGTTTTAGTTTTTGAAGAATCAAAGTAGAAAATCAAAAATCTTGAGGGATTGTGGCCAGGGGTGGACGGTTTTGGTGAAGAACAAGAGAGAGATTTGGTGAATTTTTTATAAAAATGATTTTTAATAATAAACTAGTTAGTGGAATTTCCTTATATAGTGGGGTGGGGGTAGATTTTGCCAAAAATGCATTCTCTTGGTCCAAAAGTGCAAGTAAATAGTTTACAAGGTAGAAAATGTAAATTGTAAATTTTAAAAATATTTACGGGGCTCGGGTTTCGTAAAAAAAATACTTTTCGAAAGTTAAAACGCTTCAAAATATAATAATAAAGCTTCGACACGACTTAAAACGAAATTAAATCGAAAATGTCGAAAATATATAATATCGAGACAATCGATAATAAAACGTAAATTTTTGGGCATCCGTCGGTATCGCGATCACTAATAGTTATCGTCATTCGTTAAAACGTAAAATACGAGAAATAAAGATTAAATATAATAAAAATCATTTTTATGATTATTTGAGAATATAATATCGATACCTAACATATTCCTTGTCGCTTTTCATCTAATCGACATTCTTACGCTAGTTTCAAGTCATAACCTTCTCGGTTAGTCGATAAATTAAAATTCTCATTAAAGTAAACACGTAATACGTAATAGTCGAGATTAAAATAACGACCTGAAATTGACGGGTTGTCACAAAATGTCATATGTTATTTTGATCAATTTTTGAGGGGGAGCATTTTAAAATAACGCCTTTTAATGTTGTTGGGTACATCTCTGAAATCGTCATATTTTATGTATCCAACAAATTTCGAAAATGATATTAAATCTTTCATATATATTATTGGTAAAGGCATCTCAAGTCCGTACCTCAACATATTTTGTGGTGGCGTTTTTCTAAAATTTTGTCAAATTTTGTTTCATGACACACATATATTGTTGAGGGGGAGCAACCCGACCACAAATGTTCCATGATTCATGCGTGCACACATGTTTCTCTCCTAATCGGTTTTTAGAAAATGTCATATTTTAATCAATTGGTATCTCTAATATTATGTTTTTATATTAGAGATAGGGGTAGAAAATGTGATTAAAATGTAATATATCGCAACATGTGATCTTAAAGACTCAAGTGCAACTCTTTCCTTCACATGCTAAACTATTTCGTATATCGATGCATGTGTGTAGGGGGAGTTTTTCGAAAATATAAAACTTTCGAAGTGCTAAAAGTTTTGATTTTTATCAAGCGCTTTGAATGGTTTTCAATGGTTTTATGGTTACGATCTTTACCCAAACAACCTACTAACCACGACGGAACGATGGTGTCAAAAGGTGGTTTAGGATAGGAAACTAAGTCCAATGATCCAACCAGAACCGGAGGGATCTACCCAAGGACATTCCATAGCTAGAAATATTTGTCCTTAGAAAAGATGGAGTGGAATGAAGCTGAATGCGGACCAATTACTTAAGTTAGCACTAGAACAATCACAACAAGGTGCTAATGATGACGTATTGGTAAGCATTGAAGGAGTTGAATATTCTATGCAACATAGGTAGAAACCGGGTTAACACTTCTTTTGAAGACAAGTGTCATGGACCCAGTGATGCGATGCACAACCCTTCCCCAGCCATTCGAGTTTCTCTCAAAATAAACTTGTCTCATTGTCACGGAGATCAACACGTATCTATTGACTTTCTCACTCCGAGTCAGTTAATATTGAAAAGGTGGCAGTCTGCTCCAGCCTCCGATTACCAAAACACACTATTGAGTTTAGAGCTAAAAGAGATTAATCTATCATCTCATTAGGACACAATCGAGTCCTACGCATTATCCTTGTGATATTGCCAGAACATCTAAGTGATACGATTCATAATGAAGATGGAAATCCTGCTTGAGCCAACATCAAACAAGCTCATGGTAGGTAACTTGTGCGATTCTACACGAATCAAACTTGTGAGAACTGTAAAGCAACTAAGTTTGGATTCTTAGTTGATTCAAACTTGATTCCAGGTTTCTTCGCAAAATCCATGTGATCTTGCCAGAACATTCAGAGTGACACTCATTAGTGTTCACAGTGACGAATGGAAATCCTTCCAATGTCAACATCAAACAGCACTGCGGTAGGTAACTCGTAAGATTCTCTATGAATCAAGCTTGTGACAAACTGGAAAGCAACAATGGTGTGATTCTTATTGAATCAAACTTGTTCCAGGAATTCTGAATTGACGACTCTAATCAGACGGATAATTTATCCTTATGATTCACTCTTTACGTTCGTAGTCTGCTTTGAGACGGTCGAGTAAAGGGAACTTGCTACTACCGCCGGGAAACCCTGTCAAGGAGATTCTTAGTCGAATCTACCCGATCACAGGTACGGTATCTAATACCGTCTAAACGGCCTTCACCGACCGGAGGTAAAACGCTACCGAGTTAGGATGAAATGTTCAAAGCCATTTTATTCGTGTCTATATATGTTGCTGCATATCAAGAAGGTGGCGTAGCTGTGTAACCGATGTCGATTCAGAAGTCACAAGAGCACAAGATGGCGATAATCAAGATACCTAAGAATGTAAGAATGTAATAGGTCATCTTAGTCTCAAGGAGCACAGATCAAGATCCCAAGAACTCAAAGTCAACTGACAAAGGCTCAAGATAAAGATCACGAAAGCATGAAGGAACAAAATTGTTACAAACAAGATCAAGACCATGATACAAGACCAAAGCTGGAAGATCTCTACAAGAATGTATTCACTCAATCATCTTATGCTTTTTAAGCTTTTTAAGATGACCGATACATTGGGGGAGATTGTTAGCCCTATATTTTATATAGTCGAACAAGAATGTAATAGGTCATCTTAGTCGTAAATGGTCTTGTATTGTAATAGGTTTGTCAGGAAAACCGGGCTTGGACTTTAAGCTAATATTGTCTAAGTTAGGGGCGTAAGCCCAAGTGTAAGCCAAGCTTGGCCCATGTCACAAAGCCCACGGCCCAACAATCCAAGGGTATATATACCCTCTTCCATGTGTGAAAGAGGGTGTTGGTTACCGTTTTACTTTCTTTCTCTAAAGTGTTTAACCTTACAAATTCTCTCTTGTTTCTCTCTCTACTTTCTTCTCTTTCTCTCTCTAAATATCTCTTCTAAATCTTGTGTTACGGATTGATATGGGAATAAAAAAATGAACATAAATCAAAAAGTTTCATGCACTGGTTCAAGGTTTAGATCAAGATTCAAGCACCAAATATTTACTGATGAATAAGAACAAGCAGATTTTTCACTTTGCTGATATACTTGACCACCAAGCCAATTTCAAACACTCAAATCTTCAAATCAGGTTACACAAACTTTGATTTAACACCTTTTAGCCCTAAACATGCATATACTCTCGGTATTTCCAAAATATTAGCTCAAAATCAGTTAAACAAGTGAGATATAACACAATCTTGGATTTGATGTTTTAAAGCCAATAACTTGCAGCAATGAGCACTCAACAAAGTGAATAACAGATACAAACCATAAACAACAACTTCCAACAACAAAATAACAAGCTATGATCTGAAACAGATAATCCCAAACACCCCTTATCTTTTTCAAATCAAGATTAAACAAGTATAAGTGTGATTCAGAGTTACCCAAGCCCAATCAAACACAATAACAGTTATATTATGCAGTATTAAGCAAGATTAAACCTCATGGATGTACATCCACACCCATGAATTTTTGAGCTTATGTGCTAGCAAGAACAAGCACAAGCTTCCACAAACAACCCTGCTAAGATTCAACAAAGTTAGAACATATAAACCAAAAACAGAAAGGTGACAAACCCTTGATTAATGCAACCCTTGTACCCCACACTTGATTATCCCCAAGTTATAAGCCTCACAACACCTTGATATCATAATATCATGATGCTATGATCCACTTATAGCCCATGAATTCCAAGGTGTACCAAGGACTTAGAAAAATATCAAGTTTTTAGGACTTTGAGCAATTTCTTGCACAAAGCTTAAGAATAAGTTTTGAGATTCAGTTTTTAGCAAACATTAAACATAAATAAGATTGGCACTTGGTTTCTCTTCAAAGATTCAAACACTTTTCATTAAATAATGGACAAGGATTTACAGAACTTGAACAAAGGAAAAATCAAGAGCAAAATACAAACTAATGAGTCCTATGCCTTTTATAGGCTACAAGGAGTGTCTAGAAATCATAAAAACGTAAACCCTAATGATGTAGAAGTCCCATTATGCCCTTGAGGATTTTGAATATCTTGAAGACCATGTGACTGAATTTGGCTGTTTGCATGAGTTGGCAAGGTGAAATAGTGATCAATGGCTCACAAAGATGCTTAAGATGAAAGCTGAATGTGAGTGGTAGATTCCCTGGCACAATTTGGCATTTTCTTCAAAACCGTGTGAAGGAGGGTTCAACATGTGAGCAAGATAGTGATGTGGCATGGGTTTTTAAGGTTGGGATATGTTTATAAGACCCTTAATCACTAATCTAGAAAAGATTAGTGTTTAATTCTTAGTGAATAACAAATGCCCAATTCTTGTTCTTGGATGAATAGTAGCATGTTTAATCTGGATTAATGTGGGATTAAGTTTAAAAAGTTGTTAAGGCGCAAAGTTTATTAAATAATAAAACCGGGTTAAGTGGATGATGAGGTCGAGGAAGGGAGGATTGTGATTGGTGGGTTTTGGTGAGTGGGCTATGTGTCAAGCCAAGAGTGGTTAAGGTTACTTTCCTTGTCTGCCCAATTCAGTCCCTCACTTCTTTCTTCCTTGTCACTTGTAAATTAAATAGCCCAAATCCGTTTTTCTTTGTTATTGAAGTTTGGTTTTCACACTTTTGCCCTAAATACTTTTCCAAAGTATTTTTAGGGGTATTTCTTGCCAATTATTGATACTTGAAGGGCTGATTTGGCATTTTATTCTTAGATAATGGTCTTGACTTGTATGATTGATGTTAACATCATAAGATTCAAGCTAACAAGAGGTGATCCGGAGGTCGGGGAGGATAAAAGAAATGTTTAGACATTTTTAGAGAGAGAAAGATAAAGCTTGAATGTAGTGTGTGTATTTAGAGAGAGAAAGGGAAATACACAAGTAAGAAGAATCCTCACCCCTCCATGGAAGTATGGAGGGGTATATATAGGCTAGACATGAGGTCACTTTGACAACATGTCAATAGTAGTCCTCCATGTTTTTGCCTATCTGAATAAAATGTAATTCCGTAAATGGCGCTCACATTTTAGGGCTAACAGTTGACTTCTTGGAGGATTGAAATTGACAAGTCATAATTCTTGAGGGACCATTTTCGCCATTTCTTCAAGGTTAAGGGTCTTTTTTGCAATTTGACATATTTTGAGGACCAAACTTGTAATTTCTAGTAAATTGAAGGTCTTCATGGCATGTTTAACTTTGAGGAGGACCAATATTGACAATTTAGTTTTATTGAGGGACTAAATTTGCCAATTCTTCAAAGTGGAGGGCCCTTTTTGTAAATTTGACAAACTTTAAGGACCAAACTTGTAATTATGAATATACAAGGGTTTAAAGTGTCAATTCTTCAATATTGGAGGACCCTTCTTGCATAATCTTCAAATCTTCAAGGGTTTTTCTTGGAAAATCTTCATTAGGGCTTGGTTTATTATGCGGTTTCGTTTCCCGTGTTCGTTTTTGCATGATTCTTGTGATCTTTTGTCATTTTCTCAATATCCGTACCTAAAATACACAAGTAACTAACACAAGCATATATTTGGCCATTTTTATGATATTTTATGCATTTAAAGCCCTTTTTGGACGATGAGACTATGTATAAAAGCAGTCTCATCATCGTGCATCTTTTAAGAGTAGATTACAAAGAGGCTTTGATATTGCACTAAATCATTAATAAACCGCCTATAGAACCCGACATGACCAAGAAAAGATCGCACACCTTTGATGGTAGTGGGAGGAGGAAGGGTTGAAATTACATGAACTTTGGCACGGTCAACCTCAAATCCTTTTTCAGACACAACATGCCCTAATACAATTCCCTCCCGAACCATGAAATGGATCTTCTCCGAACTAAGCACCAGATTAGTTTTAGTGCATCTTTTTAACAAACTTTCAAGCTGATCAAGGCAGCTTTCAAAGGATTGACCAAAGATGGAGAAATCATCCATAAATATTTCTATAGATTCTCCAACCATGTCAGAAAAGATACTCATCATACACCACTGAAAGGTAGCGGTGCATTACACAGGCTAAAAGGCATTCTTCGAATTGCAAATGTCCTATAAGGACATGTAAACGTAGTTTTGGCCTGGTCATCACGACGGATGGGTATTTGATTATAACCGGAGTACCCATCCAGGAAGCAATAGAACTTCTTACCAGAAAGATTCTCAACTATTTGATCAATGAAGGGTAGTGGAAAATGATCTTTAGATGTGGCATTATTCAACTTACAATAATCTATACACACTCTCCACCCAGTAACTGGTCGGGTGGTGTGTTTTTCCCCACTCTCGGTTTCCACAACGGTGATTCCGTCCTTTTTAGGCACTGTTTTAGTGGGACTTACCCAATTACTATCCGAGATGGGATAGATGATACCAGCATCTAACCATTTATGAACTTCCGTCTTCACTACCTCTTTCATATTAGGATTCAGACGCCTTTGCGCATCTCTTGATGGCTTAATATCTGGGTCCGTAACAATCCGATGCATACATAATGAAGGGCTGACCCCTTTCAAGTCTGTGATTGTCCATCCCACTGTTGCTTTGTACATGGAAAGCACTTTTAGAAGTGCTTCCTCTTGTGATTCAGAAAGATCAGAAGCAACAATAACGGGTAAAGTATTATTAGGACCTAGAAAAGCATATTTGAGATTGGATGGACAAGGTTTTAGCTCAAGAGTTGGACGCACCTCTAGAGACGGCTTCGTGGCCTTGTCAAAAGTAAAAGGCAAGGGCTCCACTTTATAAGACCAATGTGGTTTTTGATGGTCCAAAGAACTGACCAAACATTCTTGATTCTCTTAAACTTCAACAACATCGAGAATCTCCTCATTCTCACCAGTTAAATATAATTCCAAAGGATCATCAAATTCATTAGTTTTTTCATCGAGGACAACCTGAGTTTCTCTAAGTCTAGAGAAGAGCAGGAAGACCATATTTGCACTATGCTGCAAATTCCACTACAGGAGAAATTTCACCCTGAAATTTTTTGATATAAATTCTGGTTAATTATAGTGACACGCTGAATCACATGGATTCTCATGGTTAATCTTACCATGACTCATCTTATGCATAAAAATGAGAACCCTACACTACGTTAGGTGTTCCAAGAAAATCCTACGCTAAGAAAAGTCTAATTTAGGAGACTCATAGTTTTGCAAACTTCCACGTATCCTGTTTCTATGAAGCAAGATTCATTTACGTTCATATCTTTTTTTTGAACGACGATTTTATTAAAACTAGCAAAAGCTAGAAAACATTACAAATGAACTAAGCATAAAATAGGGTTTTTCAACCAATCTAACCATCTAAGTTTTATCCTAGGATTTCTTGATGAAATCCAACAATAAGAATAAGAAACAATAGAATCCCACAACAAAGATTTCTTTGGAGGAGATATAGAAAAAAGCATCCCATTACGAAACCTCCGGATGGACCACATTAGAATCCCGCCCACCGCGTCAAGAAAACTCCTCGCTTTCTTGGAGATGGAGACGGAATCAAGCCATGACAACCACTCTGAGATATTAGCGCAAAAAGAAACATCAAGCTCCCACCACTTAGCTAACAAACCCCATAAATCCTTAGCCACCTCGCATGAAAAAAAAGTGATTAACCATCTCAACATCCAAGTTCACTCTCGTAGGGAGCTTATTAAGCATGGCTCTCCACAAGAAGACATTCACTTTGATAGGAATGCTTCGATTCCAACGTGTAGCAACCGTGCCACCATCAAGCAAATGAGAATCCACCAATAATCTAACTGAGGCAACCGATAAACCTTTAGAAACATCAGGAGATTTACGTTCATATCTAAGTACCCGTCATACGAACAGGCTAAGATAGAACACCAACAGACTGAGATGTTTTTTCCACCATCAGAAATTGTGAACAGAAATGGGACAAGATCTCCATGGATTTTGGTTACCATATTAACGCAAACTCAGAAGAAGCATGATGCTATCTGGTTATTGTCAACAGTTTGACCAAGTCTTCAGAATCCATACATCCGTAAGGATTTCAGAGCCAGCAGATTGATCGGACATGTTCCAGCCAAGGCTCATCCGATCACTTGGTAATCCCTCAGCTATGAGGCCAGACAAAGGTTCACATTTGTGCTCCTTATTTACGTTCACATCCTTGTTCTAATTTTACAACTTGCTTTCACACTCACGTTCATGACACTATTCACGTTCATGATCGTAGCCTGGCATACGATTTTACGTGCAGTTTCGTTATGGGAAGGTTTTCAAAAGCTTGACAGATCAGACTCAAGTTGAGTATAACTATATCCTCAGATAGACGTTTCACGTCACATTCCACGTCTCACCTTATAGCGTTTGGCGTTACCGCCGCCTTTATTCCATGTTCACGATATATTTCACATGTCATGTTCATTCCACGTTTCTCATATCATATTCACGATATGTTACACATATCATTGATCACCATATGTTTCTCATATTACACTCACCATATCTCCACGTATCACGTTCACAATTGTTCACGTATCACGTTCACAATTGTTCACGTACTACGTTTCAGTATGTCTCGCGCATCATTGCTAAGACGTTACTAATGTTAGTTGGTTTAGGTTATTTTGCATCGCAATGTTTTATGTATCCTTGCATGTTAATTCTTATCCACTCGATCGAATTCAGGAGGTTCGGTCTTACGTTGATAACCAGGAACTTTTACGTATTGTCAAGTCAAGGTCAAGGGGACCAAGATTTATCATTTGTGTCAAGATCTTGCGGAGGAACCGTTCCAAGAGGGAAGCCACATGGAAACGGACGAGTCCATCCAGATTTTATCCTCTCATTCTTCAATAATTCAGTTATGTTCTTTTTAGGCACGTCACGTTCCATGTCCTTGTCAGTCAAGTCGCGGTCATGCTCTTTTCAGTTTACTTTATCTATAATTCGGGGAAGAATTATTCTTTTTAGGGGGGAAGAGTTGTAAAACCCGCATGCTCTTACCATGAACAGTACACTTCGTAAACGTACGTACATATTAAAACTTTCCTTTTTTAGCATGAACACATGTCACAATTAGTAAATTTCAGAAGTTATGTACGTATTACTACACGATAAGTATTGAGTACGTGATAGTACACGATAACTATTAACAATAATAATTTAATCACGAACATGAAATCATGAACGTAAAAATCACGAACACGTAATTACATACTTAATTAATATAATACGATTAATATCGTTACGTACAAGTATTTAAATATAACACAAACATTTAAAAACGAAAACACGAACGTACGAACACGTAAATTAAAACACGGGAAAAACTTCGGGTTTTTCCGTTGTAGGCCCATGTGTCGCGGCAACCAAAGAGACAAGGGCCAAGCCCACTTTGTTTTTAGTAATATAACAAAAAGGGGAAACATTATTACATTCACAGAGTTTTTAACAAAAATAAAAAACACTACCCTTCCTTTTCTCTTTGGCCGCCGGCATGAACAAACACCAAAGAGGTGTTTGGTTGATTTTTTGTTAATTAAATTCAAGGATTGTGTTCGTGTTATCGTTCTCCAATCATTACACACATTCGGTAATCCGTAAACCCTTTTATGTTTTTTTCTTTTTATTTAATTATTAACACATTAATATGGATTAAATAAAACAAGAATTAAAAACATGCTAAACAAATCATGGTGGTAAATTAAGGGGTTTGTTCGGGTTTGGTTGCTCGGCCAAAAATCAAACCGAGGGCCCAAGGCTCTCGGTGTGTCTTGGTTCGCACCACCAACCGAGATCTAATGATCTCGGTAGTGTTGGTTCGATCGGCGGTAGGAACAAGGAACCCCGACTCGCGTCGGGGTGTCCTTGTGGTTCGGTTGGGTCTCGGCAGCAAGTAGCCACACCACCGGCACACAGCCAGTGGCAGATTGGGTCAAGCAGGGGGAACCGCGGCTGCAGCAGGGGTAATCACCGGCACACAGCCGGTGGGAACACCGTTATGGTCAGCGGCTAGCCGAGAGGTAACCACCAGCTTAAGTCGGTGGCAGTTTTAACAAGAACAGTGGCAACCGGCCGAGCCAGTTTGCCACTGTTAAAGGGGTGTTTGGTTCGGTCCGGTTCATGGGGTTCCGGTTCCGGTTAACGACATGTCTAAATTAATTCATGGGTCCGGTTCATGACTAAAATTGTACAAGTATTTTATTTTTACAAGTATTTATTTTTAACAATATATTAAATTAATTAAACATGACTTATAATTAATTTAATTAATCATGGACTTAGGTTAATTATTATTTTCAAAATAATGCATGTTTTAACCTAAGTATTTATTTATTTAATTTAGACTATAGTATTAATTAATTATTAAGACATGGAATATAATTAATTATTAAACATGACTTAGGTTATAATTAATATAATATTAATACATATTTTAACCTAAGTATTTTATGCACCTTAATTTAATTAAATCATGGTTATATTTAATTAAATCATATAACCTATAGTTTATTTAATTAACGTGATATTATTAATAAACTATACAAATAATTACATCACTTATGATATTTAATCAGTAAACTTAAGCTTATATTATTAGCTTATTAATTCAGCTTAAGTCTAAATATGGAAACTTTCTAATTCAGGAAACTTACTATTTTTGGAAACTTTCTATTTTTAGAAACTGATCTATTTTAAGAAGTTAATCTATTTTTGGAAACTTTCTATTTTAGGAAACCTACTATTTTTAGAAAGTTACTTATTATTACACAATGAGTATAATAATACAAGAAACACAAGTAATACTTAATCAGAATACATAGAATACATGATAAACACAGCATAACCTTAAAATCAGTAAAACAAGACATGAACATACAAAACAAGCTAAGACACGATATAAAATCATTTAAGTACTCAGTAAACAAAATACATATACATGTACCCCATTATATGTAGCATTAGTGAGATCGGAGTAGGAATTCCTTTCGTTCGTCTTTTCCATTCACTGGACATAAGGTACGGATTTCCCGTCCCTTCGGTATGGACATTCTTTCCTTATTAGGATTCCTTGTTTGCAGCCAACTGTTTTCCCAGTATTTGTTTTATATGTTTGATACTTATGTTAGAATAAGAGCCTAAGCCATATACATGCATGACCAGTGTCACCTAGTTATGGAAGGTATCGTAACCATAACACTAGAGGCATCAGTGTTGTGACTTCCCCACGGCAAAGTGATTGATCGTGGCGTCCCTTTTCAGTTTTGGCCATTATATTATATTATCATGTGGGGCGTATGGGTGCATCCTAGTTACATGTTTATCAGTATTATAAGAGTGAATGTGATGTGTGCCTTGCATCCTTCACTAGGAGTTGATCCCTCCTACCCAGACTATTTAATTAGAGGCAACCCCTCTAATTGCATGACGAGGTTTCCCCTCCGAGTATTCATGCACGGTCGAACCTCATGACCTATATAGGCTATTTATTAATACAGATTTTACATAAAAACATAAGTCTTTTCAAACTATAAAACCAGTTTTATGAACATGTTCCAGGTTTTCCATGACTTATATATTTCCGTTGCTATTAGTCTTATTTATGTTTCAGCCATTCATACTATGTCATATATCCGTTCACTAAGCGTATTTTCTCAGCCGTTACTTTCCTTTCCATGTCCTAAAACGGCAGGTACCCAAGGATAAACTTGAGCATTTGGAGGACGTGCATAGGATGGAAGTTGCCTTAGACTTCTTCTCCTTTTGCCTTCTTATACTTATGCTTATTTGGACACTTGGTTTGTCCTTCTCATTTCTTATGCTGTATTTATGTTTTGGGCTTATGTTAGGAACCGATGTTTGATTCCGTTTTTTCCTATGGTCATGTATGTTTTAGTACATATACCTTGTATGCTTTGATGACACGCCATAATTACGCGTAACGGTCCACTTATCAAAGTGCGGTGTTACAACTTTTGTATCGCTCAGATGTTCTAGCAATATTTCAAGAATATTGCGTAGGACTTATGACAATCCGTCAATTTATGATTGATATTTTATTCTCAAATATTATTTAAAAACATTATTTTAATGTTATATTATGAACTCACTTATATTTGGGAAGAAATTTGGGTTTACGTCTTGAAGTAGCATCGACTACGTCTAAACCGGAGGATTCTACGTTACGTGCTTACGTTTACATACACCGTTTTTGGTGACAGTCCGACATTTCAGAAAAATAAATGTATTCGTGAATATTATTTTAGAATTTAAATTTATGTTGGTTTATAAACCCACAAATTTACGAGAAGAGATTAGGACTTACGATTATAATTTGACGTCCTTTAGGACTAAACCGGAAACCTTAGGATTACGTATTTATGTTTCTGAACTCCGTTTTTGATGAGACAATTTTTATTAGATTCGTTTTGTGCCGTTGACTCATAATTTATAAAAATGTTTTTTCGTAAAACGACCTGGGGGCACGCAAATCGAGGAAACTAGAATCGAGGAATACCCGTAAATTAGCGGGATGGGACAAAACAAGTTTATCCCACCCCACTAAAAGGGATAGCCAAAAAGAGGACACCACATCATAAAATGTGTGTTGATCCCTTTGGTTGGATCTATATTCTGTTAAGAATTAGTATAATAGTTTGTAATCAAACTAAAACACTTTGAACACTCTTACTTAACACCAAATAAGTTATGCGGAATCTAACTTACAAAGCACAGAAGAACAAAATTACTTTTAACTATTCGATTCTCTTATTAATCTACTTGTATGAGGTACATGAAAGACATTGTACCTATGTTCCTTTTATAGAGTAAGTAACCCTAGAAACCTTAGAATATTCTATAAAGATAACTATATCGCAAACGATATATTATCAATATTCTAACTATTTAGGTATATCACATAAGATATACTCTAACTATAACAATGGCATATCTTATACAAAGATATATTCGTCCTAATCATCATAGCAGTACTTACTTTATAAGTAGCCGTACTTACTATGTACCGCGTTAATACTAACGGTACTTACATAACACTAACAGTACTTCGAATATACTAACGATACTTGACACTTAACAAATAATTCCTAACAATCCTCCCCTGAACAAGAAATGATAACTTGTTGTCTTCTTGTTTCTCTTGTACTGGATGGTTTAGAAATACATGTCTTCAGTCTTTCCTTCATCCTTGGATTGAACTTGGTAATTTCTATTTGTATCCAACTGAATGTAGCCAAACACTTCATATGTAGATCTTCTTCTGATAAGATAATCTTCAAACATTATCAGCATCATCTTTGTCTTCAAACTATGATCTTCTTGTGTCTTCTAAACATTCATTCATCTTTGCAGCATCAGTATTTGTCTTCTTGAGTTTACTCCTTGAACTCTTGATCATAAATCTTCTTCTTGATTTGATGATAACAAAACCTTCTAAGTATTATATCTTTTAATACTTCTTTGTCTGCAACCTTCATACCTGAAATAAAACAGTTAAAACCAAACACAAATCTGTATTGGCTTCATGATTTTTAGCAAATCACTAGCTATCAACGGATTTGATAAATTCTTTACCAGTTAGCCGTACACTCTGGAATAGCCAATACTTTATTCACAAAGAATAAAGTGTAATGAAAACCTTACAATTTTTGGTAAATTGTCAACCATCAACGGATTTGATGAAGTCTTTACCTAGTACCGTTTGTCTAGGACTAGCCAACTCTTTGTCTCGAAACAAGGTGAGTTAGAACCATATAGTTTTTAGCAAACTGTCAGCTTTCAACGGATTTGATAAGTCTTTACCACAAATCGTTTGCTTATGGACTAGCCAGTTCTTATGTGTGTTAGACATGGTGAACTGAGAACCATTTATGAAGTGTGACTGAAAGTCAAACACTTAAGATTCTTTCTCAGCTTCTTCCTCATCTTTCAAATCCTTGATTTGTTGTTTAACCATTCTGATCAACTCTAAAGCATCAGCAGACTCTTCTGTAACTTCCAATTGTTGTTCTAACATCCTTTCCAACAATTTCCTTTTGAAGGGATAAGTCTTCTCTTGCAGCATATAATATGTAACATCATGTACATCCAAAGTATGCAATACACATGACCTGTAATATCTCCAGTAACTAGGAACCTGATTCAATAATTCCTTCAACATTTCTTAATCACATTTGTGTGGCTCATACATAAAGAGAAATTCCCTATATAATAGTGATACTTCAGTTTTACCTGCACTGGCATCTTCAACTAACCTGATAAGATCTTGAAAATATCTTGTCTATCCAGAATATGAAGAATATCTTCCAAAAGTCTGAATATCCTTTTTGAGCCATTAGATCTCTGAATTCCATGAGCTTCAAGTCCTTGATCTGTAGAGTAAATCCACTTAACAATGGATGATCTTTTTCTAAAAATCTCTGTATCAAAACATTGATCTTCAAAGTTTACAATCTTCAAGTACTTTCTTAAGCTCTCATCATCATCACTATCTTCTGTTGTAGTTTTAGCTCTCTTAGCTTTCTTCTTTAGCTTTGTTGATCTTTTCCTATTAACAATCTTGGAAATTCCTTCAAGTTCTGTTGAACCCTCTTCCAAGCTTGTATGTACCGTTTCCTTAGTATGTACTGTTGTATGTACTGTTGACTGTGTATGTATTGCTTGTACATTTTCAGTCTGAGCAATTCCTTGAGTTTCATCTCTTGCATTCATCCTTTGAGCAGTCTCTTCCTCTCTTGAACTTACTTTATCCTTTCTATTCTTCCTCACATAAGTGGTCTTGATAGGTGGAGATGTACTTGTAGGTTCAGCAGTACTTGGCTCAATTCTAGGAGTACTAATAAGTGTAAAAACACTTATCCTTTTGCCACTAAAATCAAGGAAAAACAAGACCTAATCATGTGTTTAATGTCATAAAAGTCGGAATTGCGCGTGGTTTTGTGTTTTTGTGTTTAAATAGGTACAAATGATCAAAATAAGAGAAAACACGGGATTTCACGGTCAAATGTTGAAGAAAAGTCCAACAAAAAGACAAAGACAAAGTCAAAGACCAAAAGTGTGCCTAAGATCACGATAACCGGAAAAATCGACACGATTTTGAAGAATAACCAACAAAGCCGAAACGGAGCTCGTTTTTAGTGGAATTAATTTTACGAAGATGTCAAGCCTTGTGGGTCCCACTTATGATAAATGGGCCCAAAAGCCCATCTAAGAATTTAAAAGTATCCACATTTTGAATTAGGCCAACACAAGCCCATTTGCAAAGAAAGGATAAAACTTAATTGGGCCAAGCCCAATTTACACAATCAAATAAACGTTGGAAAATTGTTGAAGTCCAAAATGTCCAAGATTCTTAATAATGAGACGGTGGGAGTGATCTTTTTGGCCAAAAGTTCAATTAACAAACTTTTAAAAGTGAAGAAGTTTATCTTAAATGGGTCAAAGCCCATTAATTCACGGTAGAAATACAAAGAGTTTTTATAGTCTTTTATTCGGTCATCCCTCATTAGCTCATCTCACCCACACGTGTTGTAACTCCATAACCACTCACCCCACTAAAATCGTTTTACCTTTACCCACTCACATAAATAAACAAATACCCCCACTGTTTCGATGATAACAATGTATCCCTCCCCTCACTGTTTATTCTCTCCCCATTTTTCTTTTTACAGCCACCACAAGAAAACCCTATTTTTCCTATCACTAAAAATCACCAACAAAAATTGGGGGTTTTACCCTCATGGATTAATTCACTTGAATCAAATTAATTCCCCCAATTTTCGGATCAAAACACCCAAGTGGTCCTCATTCTCTCTCTAACGTGGCAATCCGTGGGGTCAAGCCCTTTTTCATCCGTTTGATCAAAAGAGAAGAAAGAGAAGATTGGAAGAACGGTCGAGATTTAAAGCCTTGCTCACGAAGATTCAAGAAGAAGTTTTAGGGGTTTTCTCCTATAAAAACCCCCTTTTCACATGTATTAGATCAAGCTTTTTCTTTATTTTCAGTTTATTTTAAATAATTAGGAGTAGATTTAATTAGGTTTAATTTTCAGTAAATTAGATTAGGAAAAAAAATATTGTATTTTAATTTTCAGTAAGTTGTAATTTCTCTTTATTAATTAATGAAAAGTTGTTTTTACATTTAATTTCATCTTTATTTAAATACTGTTCATCTTTTTATTAAGTTTTATCACTGTTCGTTTCTTTTAATCTGCTGTTTTATTTTTAAATACTGTTCGTCTGATTTAATATTATTATAAAAATATATATATATATATATATACATATATATCTGTTCGAACTTCGAAGGCTACTGTTTGGATTCACTGTTGAAGTTGGTTCGTTTGGTTCGAGAGATTGATTGGGACGTGATGATGTTGAGGATTGGGTTCGAAGGAGGTGTTTGGGGTTTCGAATTAGATCAATAAGAGGGCTCAGCGCCAATCTTCGGCTCAAAGGCATTCGTCAAACTTTTCATCTCTTTTAATTTTTAGTCTGTTTATGTTATTTTTAGTTTAAAGCTTATTTGAGTTTGCTGCTTGTTTAAATTTTGAGTTACTGAGTTGAGTTT
Organism: Glebionis coronaria; assembly: GCA_025667525.1. NCBI lineage: Eukaryota > Viridiplantae > Streptophyta > Magnoliopsida > Asterales > Asteraceae > Glebionis > Glebionis coronaria. Next base: position 550,885,073 of record CM046874.1, read on the forward strand.
TTTTTATTATCTGGTTATGCTTAAGTTTGGATTGCTTTGCTTTTGAACTGTTAATTTTAGTTTCTGCTCATTTGGTATGACTTTTGATTAGGTATTTCATTTTTTAGCTTAATTATAGTTTATTTGGTTTAGAACTGTTTGCTTATTAGCTTATTGTGTTTAGATTATTTCGGTTTTTGCATATCGTTGTTTATTTATTTTAGCTTAGGAGTACTTAGTTTATTAAGTGTTATTTTTATTAGCTTAGTTGGTTCAACCTTTTTGGTTATTTGGTTTTTCATCTTATTAAGTTGTAGCTTATTTTTGCTTTTCTTTTTTTTTACTGCTTATTTAATTCATGCTTGTTTGGACTTATTTCGTTTAATGATATTGCTGGAAACAGACCAAAAGGGTTTGTTTTGCTTTTAAATTCCAAAATATATATAATGGCAAAAAAAATATAAACATATTTCGTCACTGGTGGGAATCGATCCGTCGACCTCTAGCATAACAACCATACACCCCAACCATCTGAGCTAGGCCTTTCTTTGGTTTATCCCTGCTTTATTAAATGAATATAGTGATTTGGGATCTGGCAGTTTGAAATAAGTTTAATTAATGTTAAGTTTTGTTAAAATTTAATTAAATAGTTTTTAAAATTGATTTATTTTAATTTCGTTTTTATTCAGTTTTTTATAAAAATACAAAAAGACAAAAAAAAAATATATATTTTATTTGTTTTGTTAATTCGAAATAGTTTTTTTTATTTATTTAAAAGTTTTTATGTTACGTAAAACTTCTTAGAATAGTTTTTAATTAAGTTTTATTTTAAAATATATTTTTCATTTAAAGTTTTTAAAAGTCTTCATTTAATTTTTAAGTTTTATTAAAAGTCAAATTTAGTTTTTAAAATTAGTTTATATAGATTAGTTGTCATTTAAATTAGTTTAATTTTTAATTTAGTTTAAAATAGTTTTAAGTTTTTAAAAGTTTCGGTTTATTTTATAAAATTAGTTTTAATAGTGTTCAAGTTTTAAAAAATAGTCTTATTAAAATTAGATTTAGATTTAGATTTATAATTTATTTTCTAAAATTAATTTTAATTAAGCTTTAATATAGTTTTATATTTTTCATTAGTTTAAATTAGTTTACAAATTTATTTAAATTTTTAATTATATTAAATAGTTTTTAAATAGACTTTTAGTTTAAAATACAAAAAAATATTATTTACCAAAAACAAGTTAAGTCATAACGATTAATATGATATCAATTCGAGTGAGTCGAGGAACGAAAAAAGTAATATAAAAAGGGGAAACAAAATCTAAGTTTCAAAATGGCGCCGCTGCCGCTTCGCTCGTACGATTGACGATTTGTCGTGAAGACGTTTGGATTTTGGGATCCGTTCATTCTTTGAACGTTTCATTTCTTGCACAAAAAATCAAAAATACAAAAAAATCAAAAACATAAAATACAAAAAAATTAAAAAATCACGAAAGCAATTTCTTTCCTAAGAATTGCAACAAAAAAAAAAAAAAAAAAATCAAAAGTAATACTTTTTCCTAAAAGTATTACACCAAAAATATTACGTATTAGTGTTAATTTTTAGTTCGATTTCTTTCGATTTTTCGTGTGTATATATATTTTTCTAAAAAATACAAAAATATTCTTCTTTATCCTCTTTTGTGTTTAATTCTTTTTCTCAACCCCTCTTATTTTTAATTCTTCATGGATTCATATTGTATAGGGTGTGGGTCGTCTGATAGTCAATCCTGTTATTGGTGTTCATGCGAGCGGTGCGGTATGGCTATACCTAATCACGAATTTGGACATTGTTCATTTTGCAATTGGACCAATTCGCACTTCACCTCTAATGACACTAACTCACACCCTCCCACATATGACAATCCCTATCCGCAACATGAACCAGGTTTTTCCCAATACCCGTGTTGCAATCATTGTGGGGGCCCTCATGATACTTCGTATTCTCAGCCAATGAATTATTATGAGCCAAATCCGTGTCCTCATTTTTCCTCACCGATGGATTATTATGAACCAAATCCGTGTTCTAATTCTTCTCAACCGATGACTTCCTATGAGCCACATCCGTGCTATAATTCTGGTTTTCATAACTATGAGCCCCCACATCCCACCCTCAATCATCAATCCTCTCATAGAATTCAAAAAATCAATGCTTTGAATGAAGAAAGAAAAGCCCTTCTTTTGGAACTTCATGACGGCTTAATTCGACTGACCGAGACATTGGAGGAGCGACAACGACAACGACAAGAGCAAGTATCTAATCTTAGTGATTATACTCCGCCTCTTGTGCGTTCTTTCTATTATGATGATGATGACGATGAGAATACTATTTCTTGGAATGATCTTTGTGCTCAATGTCCTAGTGCAATTGTAATTCCTTCTCTCGACTTGCCAGCTCTCGAGCCTAAGGATTCTACCACTCATATTCTTGATTCTTCCACTACGGAGCCCGATGCCTCTCTCATCATGGGGGATGAGGGTCTTATCACTATTCCTTGTGACGAGACTCTTATTCCAATCCAAAGTGAGCCTACGGTTGCTTCCGATAGTGACGATGAGTGTGAATCTCTTTCTAGTGATGACTCATTACCTCCCACCGACATCTTGGGAAACGATTCTTTGGCTTTCTCTAATCCTATTTTTGATCTCGATGATGATTTTACTTCTAGTGATGACGAGTCACTATCCGATGAAGACGTTCCGAAGGAAAATTTCAAGATTTATTTGAACCCTTTATTTGATTTCGATGACGCTTACATCTCTAGTGACGTGAATCCTCTCTTTGAAGAGGGGATGGAGGACATTGATAGCTCCGACTCTATTGCTATTGATGAGCATCCTTTGTTAGCCATGCCACCTCCCATCATAGAGGAGGTGGAGAGATTTGACCCTAGCTTCCGTTTGATTCGGTCTGGTGAGGTGACGCGGGTGGTAGATATGTCCTCTGATATTTCTCATATTATGTTGCCACCCCGTCCTACCGCGTGCACACCCAAGCAAGTGATGTATCGCTTTTACTCTCCTCATTTCATACCGGGAAATGAGGATGAGTGCTTTGACCCGGGAGGTGACATTGACCATTCTTTGATTGATACCTTTACGGCTTTGCCGATTAGTGACCATCCTATGTCTTTGGGGGATGACAATTTGTCTCCTTTACCCACCCCACCTCCCGTGGATCAAGACTTCACTTACTTTTCTTATGTCGAGAGGACTTTTCTACCTTTTATGACTTATCCTCCTACCTCTCATTTATTATGTTCCTCCGGGACCGAGGATAAGATTTTTGATCCCGGTATTACATTCGCGGCTTCCCCAAGGACAATTTAATTCGGGGTCGAGTCAGGCTCGTGACTCGGTTAACAAAAACAAGCGCTTCTCGGGAGGCAACCCGATGATCTATTTTTCTATCTATTTTCTAGAATAAGTGTAGGGGGAGCCGTGTAGGTTGTTTGTTTGTGTGTTGTGTTGTGATTGTGTAGGTACATGTGCTTTGATGATCCACTTTTGGTACTTTTGACGAGACCCGTGTTCCCGTGTTACCCGTGTACCCGGTGCCTTCGATAAGTTTTTGCTATTGTGATTCAATCTTGTATATAAATAAACCGAATGAATGTAATCACTTTAGTTGTCCTTTCCTTAGCTCGATTTTAAACAACGTACTCAATGTCCTAAGTGTAGGGGAGTTTATTCTCCCACATGCTTAAACATTGAGGACAATGTTTATGTTAAGTGTAGGGGGGCCTTCTATCGAATTTTAGTGGCCTTTTCCATGATTTTGACCCCATTTTACCGGAAAATTTTAATATTTTTTTCAACGTTTTTCAAATTTTTGATCTATTTTGGCCTAGTAGTATTTTTATTTTCTTTCCTTTTATTATCGCATCATTATAATTTCCATTTCAAGAATAAAGTCAAAATAAATAAATAAATAAAATGGTTTTAATAAGTTTAGATATCTTTGATATATTAGGCCCGTCGTGAATATTTTGACTCAACCCGAGTTTACTTATCTAAGTTTACTCTAGCTAGTATCCTTAACCATATGGACCTTAATTGGTTTATTAGGCTAAGCATCCACGAGTCTCATTCCTTGAGATTTTAAATTGTGGAGAACGAGAGATGATAGAGTTAATTATAAGTTCGGTATTCTTTCATTAACTTATGTGAGTTAGTTATGAGCTTTTTCTCCCATCACTTGTTAATAAATATAATTGCAATAAATAAGGTTGTACGATTTAAAAGGTTACTTAGCTTCTAGCACAAGATCGTTTAAAAGTTGCTCGGTATTAACTAGAGTTCATAGCCAAGGCATAACTAATTGAAACGGGACGCGAAGATTGGCTTATCCAAAAAGGCCCTAACAAGGCATGAGGATACCCGAGTCCAAAAAGGCCCTAACAAGGCATGAGGATTCACTTTTTGCTAAAGATCCTAAGATGATGTGAAGATCATTAATCCAAATCAATATGAAGGATCAAGACACACGACGAGAAGCAATTACTCCCCTAAAGATAATGGAGAAGTCTATCCAAAAAGACCCTAACAAGGTATGAGGATAAATAGATCCAAGTCCGAAAAGGAGGCGGATCGTTGTATATCAAAATCCTAAATAAAGAAGAGGATAAATGAAGAAGTCGTGGTCAACATTTGAAGCATCTTTCACTCCTATTGAAGATGTATACCAAAATGAAGAGAAGACCATAATTTCAAGATCGTCTCTCAAGATTTGAAGTTTGAAGTACAAGCCAAATATCGGTCTGACAGAGGTCTCAAATCGTGAAACGAGTTATGCCAAGATATGAACTTTATGAGGTTTCGAGAAGCCGTTTTAAAAGATTTTGTCCTTTAGCTAACTATTGATTAAATCGTCCCACTTTGTTTTTGGCCTAAAAAAATTATCGAAATAAGTCAAAAATGCATCCTCGTGATCATTCAAGACAAAAATAAAATACAAGAGATACACCGTAGGAATAAGGGGGTCTAAGTGATTAACTAAACCACATGAGTAAGTGTTAGTTGTGCTAACTTGTAATAACAATGATCTCGTTTTTAAACTTGGTATGGGGAACGTGAAACTTGAGGATGATTAATATTCATGACACCAAAGCCCTAATCTAAGTCTTAGATTTCTTTACGAGTTTCTTCCATAATTTCCAAGCTAATAAAATTGTTATAACTTTTGTCTCCTTTTGAAGTTTTTATCTTTTCATCGTAGTAATAATAGTATATCTTAATAAAGGCCGAGACGGATTAATTATGAGAAAAATGTAACTTTATGCTTTAAAACTATGCATTGCATGGGGTCATTGCAATGGTCAAGTGTAGAGGATTTAATAAGTGTGAAAACACTTATCCTTTTGCCACTAAAATCAAGGAAAAACAAGACCTAATCATGTGTTTAATGTCATAAAAGTCGGAATTACGCGTGGTTTTGTGTTTTTGTGTTTAAATAGGTACAAATGATCAAAAGAAGAGAAAACACGGGATTTCACGGTCAAATGTTGAAGAAAAGTCCAACAAAAAGACAAAGACAAAGTCAAAGACCAAAAGTGTGCCTAAGATCACGATAACCGGAAAAATCGGCACGATTTTGAAGAAATAACCAACAAAGCCGAAACCGAGCTCGTTTTTAGTGGAATTAATTTTACGAAGATGTCAAGCCTTGTGGGTCCCACTTATGATAAATGGGCCCAAAAGCCCATCTAAGAATTTAAAAGTATCCACTTTTTGAATTAGGCCAACACAAGCCCATTTGCAAAGAAAGGATAAAACTTAATTGGGCCAAGCCCAATTTACACAATCAAATAAACGTTGGAAAATTGTTGAAGTCCAAAATGTCCAAGATTCTTAATAATGAGACGGTGGGAGTGATCTTTTTGGCCAAAAGTTCAATTAACAAAATTTTAAAAGTGAAGAAGTTTATCTTAAATGGGTCAAAGCCCATTAATTCACGGTAGAAATACAAAGAGTTTTTATACTCTTTTATTCGGTCATCCCTCATTAGCTCATCTCACCCACACGTGTTGTAACTCCATAACCACTCACCCCACTAAAATCGTTTTACCTTTACCCACTCACATAAATAAACAAATACCTCCACTGTTTCGATGATAACAATGTATCCCTCCCCTCACTGTTTATTCTCTCCCCCATTTTTCTTTTTACAGCCACCACAAGAAAACCCTATTTTTCCTATCACTAAAAATCACCAACAAAAATTGGGGGTTTTACCCTCATGGATTAATTCACTTGAATCAAATTAATTCCCCCAATTTTCGGATCAAAACACCCAAGTGGTCCTCATTCTCTCTCCAACGTGGTAATCCGTGGGATCAAGCCCTTTTTATCCGTTTGATCAAAAGAGAAGAAAGAGAAGATTTAGGGGTTTTCTCCTATAAAAACCCCCTTTTCACATGTATTAGATCAAGCTTTTTCTTTATTTTCAGTTAATTTTAATTAATTAGGAGTAGATTTAATTAGGTTTAATTTTCAGTAAATTAGATTAGGAAAAAAAATATTGTATTTTAATTTTCAGTAAGTTGTAATTTCTCTTTATTAATTAATGAAAAGTTGTTTTTACATTTAATTTCATCTTTATTTAAATACTGTTCATCTTTTTATTAAGTTTTATCACTGTTCGTTTCTTCTAATCTGCTGTTTTATTTTTAAATACTGATCGTCTGATTTAATATTATTATAAAAAAAAATAAAAAAAATAAAAAAAAATATTTATATATCTGTTCGAACTTCGAAGGCTACTGTTTGGATTCACTGTTGAAGTTGGTTCGTTTGGTTCGAGAGATTGATTGGGACGTGATGATGTTGAGGATTGGGTTCGAAGGAGGTGTTTGGGGTTTCGAATTAGATCAATAAGATGGCTCAGCGCCAATCTTCGGCTCAAAGGCATTCGTCAAAAGGTTTCTTTTCATCTCTTTTAATTTTTAGTCTGTTTATGTTATTTTTAGTTTAAAGCTTATTTGAGTTTGCTGCTTGTTTAAATTTTGAGTTACTGAGTTGAGTTTTTTTTATTATCTGGTTATGCTTAAGTTTGGATTCCTTTGCTTTTGAACTGTTAATTTTAGTTTCTGCTCATTTGGTATGACTTTTGATTAGGTATTTCATTTTTTAGCTTAATTATAGTTTATTTGGTTTAGAACTGTTTGCTTATTAGCTTATTGTGTTTAGATTATTTCGGTTTTTGCTTATCGTTGTTTATTTATTTTAGCTTAGGAGTACTTAGTTTATTAAGTGTTATTTTTATTAGCTTATTTGGTTCAACCTTTTTGGTTATTTGGTTTTTCATCTTATTAAGTTGTAGCTTAACAACCATACACCCCAACCATCTGAGCTAGGAATCGATCCGTCGACCTCTAGCATAACAACCATACACCCCAACCATCTGAGCTAGGCCTTTCTTTGGTTTATCCCTGCTTTATTAAATTAATATAGTGATTTGGGATCTGGCAGTTTGAAATAAGTTTAATTAATGTTAAGTTTTGTTAAAATTTAATTAAATAGTTTTTAAAATTGATTTATTTTAATTTCGTTTTTATTCAGTTTTTTATAAAAAGACAAAAAAAAAATTTTTTATTTGTTTTGTTAATTCGAAATAGTTTTTTTTATTTATTTAAAAGTTTTTATGTTACGTAAAAGTTCTTAGAATAGTTTTTAATTAAGTTTTATTTTAAAATATATTTTTCATTTAAAGTTTTTAAAAGTCTTCATTTAATTTTTAAGTTTTATTAAAAGTCAAATTTAGTTTTTAAAATTAGTTTATATAGATTAGTTGTCATTTAAATTAGTTTAATTTTTAATTTAGTTTAAAATAGTTTTAAGTTTTTAAAAGTTTCGGTTTATTTTATAAAATTAATTTTAATAGTGTTCAAGTTTTAAAAAATAGTCTTATTAAAATTAGATTTAGATTTAGATTTATAATTTATTTTCTAAAATTAATTTTAATTAAGCTTTAATATAGTTTTATATTTTTAATTAGTTTAAATTAGTTTACAAATTTATTTAAATTCTTAATTAGATTAAATAGTTTTTAAATAGACTTTTAGTTTAAAATACAAAAAAATATTATTTACCAAAAACAAGTTAAGTCGTAACGATTAATTTGATATCAATTCGAGTGAGTCGAGGAACGAAAAAAGTAATATAAAAAGGGGAAACAAAATCTAAGTTTCAAGTACTACCAAATTTTCTTTGTTGTTGTAGACGTTTCTTGAATTCTTCAACAGCTTTTTTGTCTGCTTCAGATCAAATCTCAACAAAATTCAATTCAGTCCTCTTACTTTGCTCATACGAAGTCTTGATTTCTTCAAAAGTTTTCTTGACCAGCTGAATATGAGTAAATCCTTTTACTTTCTTTAGAAATGTAACACCAGTGAAAGTGTCGTATGATGCTAAGTTATTGTCTCAAGAGCTGTTCAGTATGAGCATCTCTCTTAAGTTGTGGCTCACTTGTGGATGTGATATCCCGAGCCCAACATTATTTATTTAATCCTATTTTACGAATATTTTTGAAATTTTTAAGAATTTTTATCGTGGATTTATTTGACGGTTTAAGTTGAAACCGACGTTTACGGTCGTAATTTAACGATTGACGATTTAAGAAGAACCGATAACGACTACGATACCGATGGATGCCCAAATTTCTATAATTATTGACGAATTATCGATAATGTGATTTTTCGAGAATTTTATTTACGGTTCGTGTTAAGTTGAGCCGGGTGAGTTTTATAGCCTTCCGAGTACATTTAAAGTATCCCAAAAATATTTTGGAGTGTTCGGGACGATTTCCGACTCCCGTAAAATTTTCAAAATTGACTAGTGAGTCGAAACCGCAAAGTTTTGAGGACGTTTTTAACTTAAGGCCAAAAGAAACCTTTATTTACACTATGGTCCCTCCCAATACCACAAAATGGCACAAACACAAACACACAAACACATTTCACAAAAACAAGATCAAACACTCTCTCTCTCTTGCCTTAGGCCGACGACCAAACCCAAAGAACCACCATCCACCATTTTTTTCTTGAGTTTTCACAAAAACTAACTTAAGACCACATCTTAGAATCCCTTGGTGAGTGTTAATCCGTGGTTTGATTACACATGCACTAACAAAAATTTTCCAAAAATTTTCAAGATGATCCAAATTCGTTTTTGAGGCTAATTGTTGTAATGCATGTTAAATTCATGGGTAATGGAAGCATAATCACCAATAAAACCCACCAAAATTCATTTGGTTGTGGTGATTGGGTCACCCAAACCCCACGGCACAAGGGGTGTTTGGGGAGCCATGGTGGTTGATGAATTTTGAGCTTTGTCTTGTGTTTGGTTTAATGTTTAGTGATGTTTTAGATAGGTGTTAGTGGTTGCATGCTTGTTTTTATATTTTCTTGATTATGAGATTGGTTGATCAATAGGGGTAGGACTGAAAACTTGTGTTTGGATATGTTTGGGAAGGCTTAGGATGATGCCTAGTGGTGGTTAGAAGGTTTGAAATCGAGTCTAAGCATGATTTTGGAGTAGTCAAATTTAGGCAGAAACTTTGAGGTCATTTCATAAAAATGAATTTTCCTACAGGTCTTGAAAACTAAATGTAGTTATAGAGGGTCTTTTTGTCTTTAATTTGGTATAAGGTAGAGCCCGTGACTCAAAACGAGCTAAAAGTTATGAGGTTTTAAAGATCGAGTACCGGGAGACGAGGACTTTCACAATCCGAATTTATGTAAAGTTTTAGTCAAATCCCGAGGACCACAAGTATGAATTGGTAAATGGTCAAGGGTCAAAATTTGGTCACAAACCTGTATAAATGAGTCTATAAGTTGACTTAGGAGTCAAAGAAGTCAAAGCTACATTTCATATAGGTCAAAGAGGTCAAAATTGGTCGAAGTACAATTTCAGCCCGTAAAATGTAGTCTTGGAAAAGCGTCGAGTAACGGGTCGTAAAAGTAAAAACTTTTATTGGGCTTAAAAACATGTTATCTACAGCTCTTATAGGATTTTTGAGAATTTTGTCAAATTTTATAAGTATGGTTAAATATGGTAAAACAGCCCGTACTTTCGGTAAGTACCGGCGAGAATGAGTAAAAATGGATAGCGTAAATAATAAGAACGAATGGTATAAAATGAGTGATGCTTGTTGTCATGTTTTTGGCGTGAGTTATAATTGTCCTAAGTGACTAGTATATATGTATTTTATACAGTACCGTAAGGTATTTAAAATGAGATTACTCATTACACGTTATTTGTGATAGGTGTTGAATTATCCGGGCATCCGTTTCGTCGTCAGTGATCATCCCTCGAACTACCGACTACTTAATATATAAGGTGTGAATTTATAGCCTCGCTTATATTTATTTCAAACTGTTTTACCCGCGAGGGAAATGCATGCTAGTTTTTAAAAGGAACGTATATCATGAATGATTGTTAGACCCGAACGTTGCCTTAGAAATTGTGTTGAGTACCAAGTTGCAAAAGACCCTAAATTCATGAACTATTAACTATTGTCCTGCCCTCGAGTAGGGGGAAATAGCCGCTTATGCAATTTGTAGTACTACGGGGCTAACGACCCAATGCTAGCCGAGAAGCTGTACGTTGAGTAAGTTCTGCGGTAGATTATTTTGTATGAGAAATAAGGTATAATTGCAACTGATGCCTTTAGAAGGGGCACTGGTTTCATCTGAATCACACCGGTATTTATTACGCGGGTGATTGAGTTAACGGATTAGTGTCATGAGCTTAAACACAATTGTCAGTATCCTGAATATAGATTGTTTGATCGACAAGTCTATAAATGATCACGAATGGTTTTTATTTTATATACGTTCAAATTGATTGAAAAACCTATGAATTCCACTCAACGTTTTCGTTGACCAAAATTTTGGCATGTGTTTCAGGTAACCGCTGAAGTGTAGAATGGAGCATGCATGGGATGGATGTTGTGTGTATGGCTTGGAGTCCGCTTGTTTTTCCTCCTTTTTCTACTTAAACATTTTTAAAGTTTAATGAAATGTTGTTGTGAGACTGAAATTCTTGGGTTGAGATTCATGGGGACCGAAAACGCTAAACTCTGTTGTACCAAGTGAGGTTGGAAAAACCGTGGACATGTATCATCTAACAATTTTTAATTCAAGTTTTAAGTCGACGTCTTTTTAGCGTCGTTTGATATATCTTGTGTGCAATGAATACTGTGTAGCACCCAATGTTGTAGTTCCGCTGCGCATAGCATTTGTGGGGGTGTTACAGATTGGTATCAGAGCCATGAGTTATAGAGAACTAGGTCGTTTTTGAAAATCCTAAACTATAACTTTTGGTGTCGTAAGAAATAGTCCAAGCACACACAACTATCCTGCATGGCTCCGGTAAGAATTCTTTAGCATTGCTTTATATTTTAGATGTATCCCTCGAAATTGATATGAATTCCCTAAGTATTTAGTAAGTAAATACTTTGAGATATATATTGAGATATATTGTTTTGTACGTTGAGTACTTATCATCGTAATTTGCAAATTCTTGTAAGATTATCTTATATGTTGCATGTAATTGGCATAACGGGCTACATTGCATTACATGGCAACACCGCGTTGTAATCCTACGTGTATGTAGGAATGGTTGTATGTATAAGTATGTATATACTATGGTATTTAAAGGCATTGCACGTGAAACAATGGTCCTTGAGTAATTATCGTACATTAAAATGCGGTTTTGTTGAGAATTCGGCCTTACCGCTAATTATCAATCTTGATAATTAATTTATTGTTCGAATAACCGAATATGAACCTCGTTTGATATCCTAGATACGTAAATGATGCTTCGTAACATATTTTATATCGACTAGGTCGATCTCGATTGTCGTTATCGCACCGTGATGTGTCATTTTGGACATTTTCTTTTGAAACGTAATTTACTTACGTATTACTTTATTTCCTTTATTCCTAATGGGTTTGATATGTTAGTTCACGTAACTATAACATAGACGAAGTATAATCGACGATGCGTACATTGGGGCGGCGAATCATGTGTGTATATTGTGAAACGTGGTTGAGGCGTGTTGCCATTAAATCGATGTTTACTATTCTACTTGAATTTTAAAGATGTGTTTTAAAAATAGACTAGCGTTGTGATCAATCGCGATAACTTGGAATTTGGTTGGTTTTTGTGTTAACTTTGTGGAGTACGATTTCGAGACTCATCCGAGGCCGATAACAACATTTAGTTGACATACGTATTCTCGTTCCATTTATTTCATCTTGTTTTGTTGTTTCATTATTTTGAAGTTAATATTTTACATGACGAGGTCCGGCATTTGTGCAAGTTAAGTAAGCATCGAACTTTGTTGATTGAATGATTTAAACATAAAGTGTTTGATATATTTAATATTTGGTGAATGAAACTTTCGGATAAAAATGACGTATGATGTGTTTTGTAACAAGTAGAATTCGTGTAGAGAATAAACGGACATTGTGAAATTATTTTTTTCCTTCAACCTTGGTCGGTAAATCGTAATAAGTAATTATTATTACTCGTAAAATCCTTGTTTTCATATAGTAAAAGTTGATACTAAAAGATTGTGAGGGACTTGTTAAGAATTTGTTTAAATTAGTTCGAGAAAGGAGTTATAATAAAATTTGCGAGATGACTATTGAGTATATATAACTTGGATTTAGTATGAATTAATTTTCGGGTCAACGTAGTAGACTCTTGACGTATCTTGTAATGTAAAACATGAGTAGAAGAATTGGTCACGTATTTTGGAGATAAAAACTTTGTAAAATTTGTTTATTTTAAACATAAGGTTATGTTTACGTATGCATTGGTGTAAACTAGAACTCGTCGCTCGTTGTAGTAAATAAACTGGGATAAAATCGGAATATACACTTTAAGTATGAAATTATAATGCTTGAAATAAAATTTTAAACATTGATGGAACGTCATTGGAAATCATTTGTTTGTTTAATTGTCGTTATAGAGAATCAATATGTGTAATTTGATGATGCTTGTTTAAAATCGTTTGAAAAATCTTTTGTTTTATTCCGCGACGAGATGTGTTAATTTTAAAATCATTTGATAATGGGCTAAGGATTAAAAGTTGAATTTTATATATTTTAAAATTATTGAGATAAGCATTTTGATTGTTTATTATATTATTATTATTGAGATTTAAGTCTCGACTAAAATCAGTAAGTACCCGAGATAATACCACGTGAAACCTCTTTGTCATTGAGTCGGATTACGCGAATATGATTTAACAAAACAGTTTTGGGGAAAACATGTGTGTAATAAAAGTCAAAGGTTGATTTTAAGAGTTAATTGGACTAGTTTGAGTCATGTTGGATACGTGTATATTTGTGAGAATATAAGTCGTAATAATAAAAACGTAAAACTTGGAAAATTCTTACTACGTATGTTTTTGGTACTTAAGATATGAACATTAATGAGGTTTTGACACAAGTATGGAGATTTTTTTTTATTAAACCTAATGATTTGTCAATCATGATAATCGAGTCACCGCATCTACTAATGTTAAAAATTTCCGAGAGATTGAAAATTTTTCCAGAAATGAAAGCGTTGTAAAGATTGGAAAATGAAAGGTATAAATTCTTTAATGGTGTAACACAAATTGAAAATGTGTAAATGTTCGATTTTACAATGTACAAGGTAACACTAATTATTATACGCAACTGGATTACACAACACACGCCTACTTGTATATTAATTAATAAAGATGTATATATAATGTTTTGAGTCACGATGGTTCAATCGTCCGACATCCCTTCTTTGATTTTGTGAGTCTGTATCTAAACATGAGTCGTCATGTGATTGTTCATTTTAATATTGTCTATGGTATGAAACCATTATTATTATATTTATTTTTTTGTGTCGCTACATCGCTAGTACTTGATGATGAGGGTATGTCACCCGGTGTATTTTGTCATGATCATGGACGCCGTAACTTTCTTCTCTCGGTTAATGGAACCAAAAATTCTGTACTTACTTGAATGATGCTATAAATATTCATTAAATTGGTTATTTATTGATATTGAACAAAAGCGACGAGGCGAAGCCGCTTTACCAAATTGTAGAGGTGAAAGAACTCGATCTTTCTGGTGAAAATTGTTTATAGTTAACCAAGTGATTATCCTTCTCTTCCCGTATACACTTCGTGGAATGTGTGTGCAACTCGAGACGATGGAATTATGATCGTTGTTTTATTTTTATTTTTATTTTTGACGCTTGTGTTGATATTCAACCTTCACTCCATGTATTCGTAGATCGCTGTTATTATCCTGAGACTTTTGTCATACATTTGAAGTATTTCCATTTCTAATGTAGTTAATTTCCGTTGGCAGATATATTGCTCGTTTACCTCGTTCGATCTCATTGATCTTAATTTTATTACTTGTTGTGCTTGCAATGATCTTTAATCATGAACCACCTTACCGTTATTTTGTGAATAGTCTATTTTGAAAATATGTATGAGTGTGTGAAATGGTTCGTTGAATCAAATGTAAATGGTGTCGACTTATTTATTTATTTATTTATTTATTTTCTCATAAAAAGGCAAAGCAAAGGTATGTTTCCAAAGTGGACGAAGAATGTTTGATGTGTTTCTTAAAACGATGGTAACAACATTTTCCCATTTCAAATTTCACTTCAAATGGTTTAATTATTTTGAAGGCTAGGTCGAAAACTTCCATAGTCATGTTTGGTATGTAATGATAATGTTTGTGTTGTCACTCGATCCTCAATTATGCACAGCTTAGCTAACTATGCATAATTCGGGAAGAGTCCTGTTTTGTTGGTTGTTGTTGCTTGATCTTCAAGTATGCATGATCTAGCTAATTATGCATAGTTTAGGAAGGGCACTATCGTGTCAAACAAATTGGTCATCTTGAAACTTGTAGTGTTTTGATAAATGTTTGGATGAGAACGTTTTTAAAAATGGTGGATCCTTATGCAAGTAATCGCATTTTCTTTGATTCCTAAAGACAATTTTTGAATTTTCTTGTATTCCTTGGAATCTTTTCTTTCGTTTGGTGTTGACTTGGTAAGTCACTGTGACCGAGTAGTTTTTGGAAAATGTTTTTATGAGTTGTGTGTAACGTGCAAATTTCATCGGAATCACGAGGGTGTTGATGAAATACCAAAGGGGCTCGTATCGTCACCGGGAGAAGAGTTTTTAATAAAGATGGAAAAATGCCGAAGTAGAGGAAAACCGAGTTTGAATAACTCTAAGGGAAAGGACGAAGACTTCTCCTACGTCGAATGTATCGTACTTTATTTATTATTCTTTTCTTGTTCTTTTGATATGACAACGACACGCGGTAAACTGTTGAAGTTTACCAACTGTGCATCGGTAATTGGAAGACCATTCCAATTGTCGTTTTCGTTTATTTAAGTGAGGAATCCTCTTTGCTTGACTCAACCATCCTTGATTATCGATGGTTAAACGATAGATATCCCTAGTTGATGTTTTTGGTGGTAAACCCTTGCCTTTTATGTATTTGTGTGGTAAGTAATCTGTTCGAGTGATCGTAAGTTGTGAGCACTTGAGACGACATTGTCCAATGAAGTCCGATCATGGATAACACGATGTAATGTATTTTTTTTTATGAACGATGATATTTATTAAGATTTTGACCACGCTTGGGACGGAAGTAAGATGGTGTTCTTGTAGTATCTTTTGGGTATGGATCCGTGTGTGAGCACCCCACGATGACACACGTAAGTATTTTATTTCTTTTTGGATATGCATCCATAGCTAGCAAGCTCTTGAACCTTCTTTAACTTGCAATTTTCTTTTGACTGGACTCATCCGAGAATTATGTCAATATTCTTGTTTTATCTTGGCTTGGCTGATTAGCAAGCGTGGGTTAACTGATTGAACTGATTGGTTTGGCATGGTTTGGCTATGTTGCAAACATGTTGCAAACATGTTGTAATTTGGTGGTATGTGTTTCATAATGGATTTTGTGTTTGGTTGGATTGTGACGTTTTCGAGAGAGTTGTGTATGCGTCGGATGATTTCCGTATCAACGAATTCGTCTTTGACGAACTAGGGCTGTATGTATGTAATATTGCGATAAGGTGATTTTGTACGACTAGTATAAATTACTTCGTCTTTTATATTTTGAACGTTTTTCGATGGGGTTATGTGTGACCCGTGCGATTTTCATTTATGAATAATTGTTTGTATGAGACAACGAACCAAGTGAAAGGATGATTCGAACGTTGGAAGACGTGCTCCGAGCGTGTGTGATTGATTTTGGTAGTTGTTGAGATCGACCATTGCCGTTGGTAGTACCTTTGTACGACGACATTTACCATGTTAGCTTGGAAACTGCGACATTTGAAGAATTATGTTGATGAAAATATAGACCACGAGTTGGTTGAAATGAAGTAGGAAAAAGTCAGTTGAATGGACCTGAAATGAATTGAGAGACTCCGGAGGAGATGGTGTAGATTAAGAATCACTTGTTGACCGCGAGAAGCTGTGAGAAGAGACGTGTCAATAACCGAAGGAAGGGTTTGAGAAATTGAAGTGGAGATCAAGGTTCGAGATGTTAAGAGATTGAAGCAGGGTATAATACTCATGGTGAAGGTGTGATGGAACACCAGACGTGAACCGAAGTCCAGAACAGAACATGAAGACCTCTTTAGGAAGAAGTACCTTTATCTTCCTAGTAGTACAAAATGCGAGTATAAGAACCGGAGAGCGCCGGGACGTCGCTCCATTAAGGGGGGAAGGATGTAACACCAGTGAAAGTGTCGTATGATGCTAAGTTATTGTCTCAAGAGCTGTTCAGTATGAGCATCTCTCTTAAGTTGTGGCTCACTTGTGGATGTGATATCCCGAGCCCAACATTATTTATTTAATCCTATTTTACGAATATTTTTGAAATTTTTAAGAATTTTTATCGTGGATTTATTTGACGGTTTAAGTTGAAACCGACGTTTACGGTTTTAATTTAACGATTGACGATTTAAGAAGAACCGATAACGACTACGATACCGATGGATGCCAAAATTTCTATAATTATTGACGAATTATCGATAATGTGATTTTTCGAGAATTTTATTTACGGTTCGTGTTAAGTTGAGTCGGGTGAGTTTTATAGCCTTCCGAGTACATTTAAAGTATCCCAAAAATATTTTGGAGTGTTCGGGACGATTTCCGACTCCCGTAAAATTTTCAAAATTGACTAGTGAGTCGAAACCGCAAAGTTTTGAGGACGTTTTTAACTTAAGGCCAAAAGAAACCTTTATTTACACTATGGTCCCTCCCAATACCACAAAATGGCACAAACACAAACACACAAACACATTTCACAAAAACAAGATCAAACACTCTCTCTCTCTTGCCTTAGGCCGACGGCCAAACCCAAAGAACCACCATCCACCATTTTTTTCTTGAGTTTTCACAAAAACTAACTTAAGACCACATCTTAGAATCCCTTGGTGAGTGTTAATCCGTGGTTTGATTACACATGCACTAACAAAAATTTTCCAAAAATTTTCAAGATGATCCAAATTCGTTTTTGAGGCTAATTGTTGTAATGCATGTTAAATTCATGGGTAATGGAAGCATAATCACCAATAAAACCCACCAAAATTCATTTGGTTGTGGTGATTGGGTCACCCAAACCCCACGGCACAAGGGGTGTTTGGGGAGCCATGGTGGTTGATGAATTTTGAGCTTTGTCTTGTGTTTGGTTTAATGTTTAGTGATGTTTTAGATAGGTGTTAGTGGTTGCATGCTTGTTTTTATATTTTCTTGATTATGAGATTGGTTGATCAATAGGGGTAGGACTGAAAACTTGTGTTTGGATATGTTTGGGAAGGCTTAGGATGATGCCTAGTGGTGGTTAGAAGGTTTGAAATCGAGTCTAAGCATGATTTTGGAGTAGTCAAATTTAGGCAGAAACTTTGAGGTCATTTCATAAAAATGAATTTTCCTACAGGTCTTGAAAACTAAATGTAGTTATAGAGGGTCTTTTTGTCTTTAATTTGGTATAAGGTAGAGCCCGTGACTCAAAACGAGCTAAAAGTTATGAGGTTTTAAAGATCGAGTACCGGGAGACGAGGACTTTCATAATCCGAATTTATGTAAAGTTTTAGTCAAATCCCGAGGACCACAAGTATGAATTGGTAAATGGTCAAGGGTCAAAATTTGGTCAAAAACCTGTATAAATGAGTCTATAAGTTGACTTAGGAGTCAAAGAAGTCAAAGGTACATTTCATATAGGTCAAAGAGGTCAAAATTGGTCGAAGTACAATTTCAGCCCGTAAAATGTAGTCTTGGAAAAGCGTCGAGTAACGGGTCGTAAAAGTAAAAACTTTTATTGGGCTTAAAAACATGTTATCTACAGGTCTTATAGGATTTTTGAGAATTTTGTCAAATTTTATAAGTATGGTTAAATATGGTAAAACAGCCCGTACTTTCGGTAAGTACCGGCGAGAATGAGTAAAAATGGATAGCGTAAATAATAAGAACGAATGGTATAAAATGAGTGATGCTTGTTGTCATGTTTTTGGCGTGAGTTATAATTGTCCTAAGTGACTAGTATATATGTATTTTATACAGTACCGTAAGGTATTTAAAATGAGATTACTCATTACACGTTATTTGTGATAGGTGTTGAATTATCCGGGCATCCGTTTCGTCGTCAGTGATCATCCCTCGAACTACCGACTACTTAATATATAAGGTGTGAATTTATAGCCTCGCTTATATTTATTTCAAACTGTTTTACCCGCGAGGGAAATGCATGCTAGTTTTTAAAAGGAACGTATATCATGAATGATTGTTAGACCCGAACGTTGCCTTAGAAATTGTGTTGAGTACCAAGTTGCAAAAGACCCTAAATTCATGAACTATTAACTATTGTCCTGCCCTCGAGTAGGGGGAAATAGCCGCTTATGCAATTTGTAGTACTACGGGGCTAACGACCCAATGCTAGCCGAGAAGCTGTACGTTGAGTAAGTTCTGCGGTAGATTATTTTGTATGAGAAATAAGGTATAATTGCAACTGATGCCTTTAGAAGGGGCACTGGTTTCATCTGAATCACGCCGGTATTTATTACGCGGGTGATTGAGTTAACGGATTAGTGTCATGAGCTTAAACATAATTGTCAGTATCCTGAATATAGATTGTTTGATTGACAAGTCTATAATTGATCACGAATGGTTTTTATTTTATATACGTTCAAATTGATTGAAAAACCTATGAATTCCACTCAACGTTTTCGTTGACCAAAATTTTGGCATGTGTTTCAGGTAACCGCTGAAGTGTAGAATGGAGCATGCATGGGATGGATGTTGTGTGTATGGCTTGGAGTCCGCTTGTTTTTCCTCCTTTTTCTACTTAAACATTTTTAAAGTTTAATGAAATGTTGTTGTGAGACTGAAATTCTTGGGTTGAGATTCATGGGGACCGATAACGCTAAACTCTGTTGTACCAAGTGAGGTTGGAAAAACCGTGGACATGTATCATCTAACAATTTTTAATTCAAGTTTTAAGTCGACGTCTTTTTAGCGTCGTTTGATATATCTTGTGTGCAATGAATACTGTGTAGCACCCAATGTTGTAGTTCCGCTGCGCATAGCATTTGTGGGGGTGTTACAAGAAATTTCATCATTTGATTTCTAATCTGCATAGTATTTGGAGGCTTAATCCTTTCTTTCCTTCTCTTTTCAGCAAATTGTTGCCCCCTTACCAGATCATCAATCAATATTGAATTTTCTTCTTCATCATATGCATCTTTTTCTTCAGCTATAAATAAGTCTGCAAGAAGCTCACATGTATGTATCTCAGCTTGAATCCTGTCATACTCTTGTATGTTCCATTCTTGCTATATGCTTTTAGCTTCTAACAAATTTTGCTTTGCTGTAAGTTCTTCCTGCAATTCATCTTCACGAATTTGTGCTTGCATTCTATAAGCAAATTCCTCATCATGGTCAATTTGACTATATCTGTACATGACTTTGTTTATATCATCATCCGAATCACTTTAATCTTCAGATTCTGACAATAATTGCTTCTTCCCCTTATCCTTTGGATTTATCTTATGTAGCTTCTTCTTCAGTTTGGCAGCTACTTCTTCATTAGCTAACTGTTGAATAACTATACCTTTTGTAGGGTGTAAAGCTTGAACTTTCTTACCTTGAATTTGATCCTTTGTGGCAAGAACTTCTTGTTGTGTCTTTTTCTCCACTTCTGCTTTCTTAGTCTTCTCAACTAAATTCTTCTTTAGATTAAGCAGCAATTTGGCTAAAGTCTCATTTTCTCCAAATGAACTTTGACTTTCACCAGCGGTACTTGCAATTGGCTTAGCAGTACGTGCAATTGGCTTAGCAGTACTTGGGTCTTCAACAATGTCAGCAGTACTTGCAGTCGGCTTAGCAGTACTTGGATCTTCAAAAAGTTGACTTCACCAGTATTAGACACACTTGTTTCTTCAATTACTTGTGTTTCCCCAGATTCTTTATCTTCCATAGAAGCCATCATATCAACTTGCACTTCTTTAGTCTTATCTGATTTATTGCTTTGTGGTGATGGATCAGGAAACTGATTAGGAATTTCCTCCAACTTCTCATAGAAAGCATTCCAATTTGCTTGAGGTGGTTATTAAACTGATGGTTCTGGCTAAGTTGCCAATGTTTCTGCAACTTGTGGCTCCTCTGGTTGATTTACCAACTTTTCTTGAACTTGTTCTTGAACTTGTGGTTCCTCTAGAGTAGGTTGTGGGTCTTGCTGTTGAATCTCGATGTCTGAAGGTCCATCCACACCAGTCTCTAAACCAGTTCCATATTTAAAAGTCCCTATGAAATCTTCATCCAATTCAAAATTGATGTCATTTCCAGAGATCCTTGTTTGATTATCAGAAGAAGGTGGTTGTTCATCATTATTCCTTCCCTGTTCTTCAATATTCCTCCCCTGTTTGGTTGCATTCAGTTACCTTTTCTTTAGGATCCTGAACCTTTGCTTCCTGATTGCAGATGTCTGAACAGATCTATATTGCCTCATCCAAGATGACACTTTGTTCCTTAACTTGAGTAGGCTAGCTTCCAATTCAGCAATTTTCTTGTCTTGAACAATCTTATCTTTCTGCAACACTTGTACCTGTTGGGACAAACTTGTACATAAAGCAGTTAAATTTGCAACATCCACCACCTCTGGTGCTTGTGCTTGTGGTGAACCACTAGCAGCAATAGAAGCAGCAGGTGTATGGATCATCTCATCATTGTTTGGTGGAATACCAACGTTGTGAGAAGAAGATTGTGAATCTTCTAGAGAGTGGAAGCTCTGGTGAGAAGGAGTTTGCTGAGAAGCACTAGCATTGCTAGGTTCCTCACCTTCTTGATTGGCAGGTTGGGCTAACATATGAGCAAACAATGGTGTTACTGTTCCTGTAAAGGCATTGCCTTGTTTGGTCAAGAAAGAGAAAGTTCTCTTTGTGAATGAAGGAACATCCGATGTATCAGTTAATGCTGGTAGGTTAGGTATTTGGTCACTAACTAAAGCCTGAATGAATCTAGGATACATTAAAAACTTCTTAGTCACTTCCAGATTCCTAGTCATGCCTTCAAAAATTAATTTTGAAAAATTAAAAACCCTGTTATTTGCTAGACAAATACCAGCAGATGCCAGTGCAGCAGGTAGTTGATCAAAAGATGTACTTTTTGAACATAAACAGTGAATAATAGCATTAAAAAGCAATTTCCATTGATGTGAAAATAATGCTTTAAAGAAAGTAAGACTTTCGCTACCACCCTCATAGCCCATGGCTGCAAGGCCATCATGAATCTCTGTATTATTAAGCATGCTAAGTCCATGTTCATCATTAAGTCTCAAACTTTCTCTTAGCAGTACCTCAGTCACATATATGTTCCTATGATTTACCTTAGCCTTAATGCAAGGTTGATCAAAACGAGTACCTAAAACAGCAGTATCCCAAAATTGTTCAATAATGGGTATAGATACAACTGGACTTACAGTGAGTGCGAAGTGAATATGACTGCGAGAAAGGAAACCAAGCATCTCATGGAAACCAAGTGAGTCATCATTCGTAGCAAGATTCGCAACTAAATTATGCTTATAGATTACTTGTAAGGCAGCCATTAGTATTTTTGATGATCGAAAGATTAGAGAGAAGGTTATAGAATCAAGAGAGAAAAATAAAAGATTAGGTGCATCAATTGTGTAATTGGGGTAAATATTTTAAGTAAATAACAAACCCAAGCGCGAAGAAACCGCCAAATTTACAAAAGAGACCCTTAAAGGTACAACGGACATGTAGCGGTACATGGAACATAAGCGGTACTTGGTTTTGTGCTAGCGGTACTTGGAGTGACAACGGTACCTCACAATTTTGACCAGTTCATGCTTTCCACTAGACATGTTACCTCTTTTATCTTTTTCTATAAACCTGCAATAACATCAAAAACACAAAACATAGACTATACAATAAAAATTATAAAAATTTGTACAACTATTAACTCCCCTCAACATATGCAGCATGTTATTGGTTGAGCATACCAATGTGTGTCACCAGGAATTTGAATCTCTTTGCACCAAATGCATTGGTCAACAAATCAACTACATTGTTGTCTGTATGAATCTTCAAGACTTGAATAAGCTTTTTATCATAAGCATCTCTTATAAAGTGATGTTTTATTTCAATATGCTTAGTCTTGAGTGAAATACCGGATTCTTGACAATGCATATAGTACTTTCATTATCAATGTAGATCTTGGTGTTCATGAAATTGAACCCATAGTCCTACAATTGATTTTGAATCCAAAGTACTTGTCCACAGCAATGAGCAGCAGCTACATATTCAGCTTCAGTTGTAGAAGTAGCAACAATGGTTTGCTTCTTACACTGCCATGATACGAGTCTTCTGCCTAGGAATTGACAACCTCCTGTTGTGGTTCCTATCATGATTTGCTCCAGCATAATCACTATCTGAGTAAGCTTCCAATTCAAAGGTGGGGTCTCTAGGATACCATAATCCTAAATTAGGTTGACTTTTAAGATATTTAAAAATCTTCTTCACATCATATAGATGTGACACCTTTGGATGAACTTGGAATCTTGAACAGGTACACACAACAAACATTATATCTGGTCTTGAAGCAGTAAGATACATCAATGACCCAATCATTGACCTATAGAGATGAATATCAACATCTTCTCCATTTTCATCTTTTGATAAAGATTTCTTGGCTTCAAAAGGTGTGCTTGTACTCCTTATATCCATACATGAAAATTTCTTTAAGATTTCAGCAACATATTTATCTTGGCTGATAAATATTCCATCTTTCCTTTGTTTGACTTGTAGTCCCAAAAAGAAAGTTAGTTCTGTGACAATCCGTCAATTTATGGTTGATATTTTTATTCTCAATATTTATTTGAAAACATTATTTTAATGTTACAATATGAACTCACTTTTTTTTGGGAAGTAATTTGGATTTACGTCTTGAAGTAGCGTTGACTACGTCTAAACCGGAGGATTCTACGTTACGTGCTTACGTTTGCATACACCGTCTTTGGTGACAGTCCGACATTTCAGAAAATAAATTTATCCGTGAATATTATTTTGGAGTTTTAAATTTGTGTTGGTTCATAAACTCACAAATTTACGAGAAGAGATTAGGGCTTCCGATTTTATTTTAACGTCCTTTACGACTAAACCGGAAACCTTAGGATTACGTATTTATGTTTTCGAACTCCGTTTTGATGAAACAATTTTTATTAGATTCGTTTTGTGCCGTTGATTCATAATTTATAAAAACGTTTTTCGTAAAACGACCCGAGGGCACGCAAATCGAGGAAACTAGAATCGAGGAGTACCCGTAAATAAATGGGGATGAGACAAGTGGGACACTTGTCCCACCCCCATTCAAACCGGCCTAAAGGAAGCCACCACACCAATTTGGTGGCAAGTTTTTAGCTAGTAAATTAACACTTGTCTAACTTAGCTTCACAACTAAGCTACACTTCCACTCAACACAAAACCACTCACACAAACCATTGTCTTCACTTTCCACTCATGCAAACTACTCCAAACTCTCCTCTCTCTCTGTTGGGAATAAATTAAGGCCAGATCACTTGAGCGCTGACAAGAACAAATCAAGCGTTGATAGGAACAAAGCAAGCGCTGACAGCTCAAGCGTTGACAGGTTAAGGTCAAGCATTGACACATTGAAGACAAGCACTGATGGAAGATATAAGTTACACGTTTATTATATTCTAGAATACTTCTAGTAAGGATAGAAACGACAATGTATTTTCTATGTTTATCTTTACCTAGAATAGTTGATACGTAGCTTATTGTACAAGGCTTCTTAGTCTATAAAAGAAGGCCTTTAGGTTAATGTTCAATATCAAGTTTTACATAAGTTTTCGTTCATAAACATCTTTCATTGTAAGCAAGTTCGACATTGATAATCAAAGTGAAAGTTTGTTTATATCTTGTGTGTTCTTGTTTAAGTGTTAAATTCCGCATAACACTTAGATTCACAAAGCATATACAAAGGTTTCTCTACGTGCTATACTTGATTTAATCTCGTATACACAAAGCTAATCGATCTAAGTTTGGGATCAACAAGTGGTATCAGAGCTTGTTGAGGAACTTTTGATCTTTGAAGAACACCAGAACCATACACGAACACCAAAACCCTAATTTTCTCAGAAACCCTAAAAACACCAAAACCCTAACAACATCATGTCTGAAGCAATAACCTCTTCCTCCTCAGCCTTACCAAACATCAAGATTCCCATGCTTGATGCAACCCACTTTGACTTATGGAAGTTCAACTTTGAACAATATCTGGGGATCTATGACTACACACTCAGGGAGATTATTGAATATGGAAACTCATTCAATAAGGCTCAAAAGATTCTTGATGCCATTAGTCAAAGAACAGCTGTTGAAGGATGCCCTGAAGAGGATAAGAAAGAAAAAGCTGGAGATGGTAGAGCTGTAGGTGCTGAAGATATTGCAAAGAAAAGGGTTGACATGAAAGCCCTAAATATTCTAAAAGTCTCTTTGGGACAAGAAAACCAGCACAAATATAGAGGCTATGAATCTGCTAAGGATCTTTGGGAAGCACTTGAAGTCGCATATGGTGGCAATGCAGACACTAAGGAAGAAAAGAAAAAGCAACTTCTGCATGATTATGCTGTCTTCAAAGCTCAACCCAATGAGAAACTGAGTAGTGTGAGAAGCAGATTGCTTGACATCACAAGCAAGTTGTCCTTCATGGGGACACAAGTTGGTGATGTTGACACCAATGCTACCTTTCTTAAAAGTCTTGGTGAGGCATGGAAGATTGAGGCAAGATCTATTCTTGCCAATAATACTTACAAGAGCTCCTCGTTTGATGACATATACAACAAATTAAGACTGTTGGAAGATGAAACTCTTTCAGATCATGGAAGCAAATCTTCCACCAGCAACATGGCCTTCTTCTCTCACATTGAAGGTCAATTCAATCAGAAGGACTCTTATATGCATCCAGTTACTGGATCATCATATGTCAGCGCTGGAACAAGTTCTGTCAACGTCTCCTTCTCAGACGCTGACACATTCATGAATGACTCCCCAAGAGTTAAACCTGCTGGTTTGGATTTGGATACTGTGTGTGCTTACATTGCTTCTTTGCCCAATGGTTCAGTGATTACATATGAGGACCTTGAGCAGATAAGTGATGAGCACTTGGAAGAGATGGACATCAAGTGGAACATGGCTCTTGCTAGTATAAGAGCAAATAGGTGGAATAGAAGGTTTAAAAAGAAGATGACCTTCAATGCTAAAGACACAGCTAGATTTGATAAATCCAAAGTTGAATGCTACAACTGTCATCGTATGGGGCACTTCATGAGGGAATGCAGATCTCCTAGAAGATCTGATGCTGGTAAACCCTCAAGTCAGGTTGTTAAAGCTCAAGATTCCAAAGCCATGGTTGCAGTTCAAGGAATTGATGGTACTGGATGGGATTGGAGCTATCTGGCTAAGAATGCTGAAGAGGACAAAGCTTTGGTTGCTGATATTGAAGAAGAAGAGCATGTTGAATATGCTCTCATGGCACACTCCTCCTCTTCATCTGATAATGAGGTATATGATGATGCTTTTTGTAGCAAAGGTTGTAGGTTAAACACTGATAGACTTAACAAAGAGGTGTTAAAACTAAAAGATGATATGAGCACTGAAAGGTGTAAATTGTCCAATTACAAACTAGCTCTCACTGAAACTGAGAAAACCGTTTCTGAATACAAGAAAATGGAATTTGACTTAAAAGATAAGATAAATATCTTAAAACATGAGCTAGAGGGTAGTATGGATATTAGAAATATCATGACAAAGGTCAATAGAGACCTACAGGCTAAGTTAGATGAGGCCATTAAGAATAAAGATAATGTTGACCTCAAGATTCAAAGATTTGATAGAGCCACCCAAACCCTAGGAGACTGTGTAGCTAAACAAAGGGATCCTAAGGACATGACTGGGATTGGGATGAATGATTACTCTCTGGTTCCACCACCAGCTGGTGACTTCTATGGTGTCCTTAGAAAGGATTTATCTTGGACTGGTATACCAGAATGTCAAGAAGAGGAATTCATTCCTCCACCAAGAGTTGCCACTCCAGTGGAAGAGTATCAACAAAAACTGACTGACCTAAATGAGTGGAAGAAAGCTAACCCTACTTTATTTGTTAAGGGAGGTTTGCTATGTGAAAGTCCCAATGAATCACCACCCATTAAGGTTACTCATCCAATCACTGGTAAAGCTGTTGACCTAGGCTCCAACACTGTTAGAAGACCTACCATTAAATATGCAGAGATGTATAGGAATAATAGGTCACCCAAGAGCCAAGTTAGCAAGCATGGAACATGTTTCTTCTCTACTAGACCTAAGGTTGTGTCTAAAAAAGCCTGTTATACTTGTGGCAGCTTTTCACATTTGGCCTACAAGTGTGTCAACGCTCCCAAAGCCAGCGCTGATAGGAACAATTTCAGCGCTGATAGGAAGAAAGTCAACGTTGTTAGGAAATCAAACGTTGTCAGACCCAAACCTTGTGTGCAGCAAAGTCCACAAGTGATTAGACCTGCCCCATTCTTCTCTAGAAGGTCTAACACTCATGGACAAAGACCTTTTCAAAAGACAAACACCTGGTCAAATAGGCAATGGGTTCCTGTAGCAAACCCTAGGTTCAACGCTGACAAGGGTAATTTCAGCGTTGACAGGACAAAATCCAACGCTGACAGAAACGTGACCAGACCTAAATATTTGCAGCCACAAGGAAAGAGGTCTAAAGCTTCTTCAAGCTTAACATGGAGACCCAAGAAAGATCAAAACCCTAATGAAAATGGAATTTCAATGACTTGCAATAGATTTAATTACATTTCTAAGGTCATTACAAAACCAATTGGGGTTAACTGGGTATTTCATCCTAAAAAGGATGAGAATTAGGTTGTTGTGAGAACTAAGTCTGTTCTTATTGAACAACCAGATGAATCCAAGTCTTGTGAGACTTGGGTTCCCAAAGAAAACTAATTTGTTTTCTTTATGTGCAGGGCATTCAAAGGCAGATCAATGATTATGGATATTGGGATAGTGGATGCTCAAGGCACATGACAGGAAAGGAAGACTATCTGACGAACTTCACTCCTATTAAAGACGGTGATAAGGTATACTTTGGAGGGGGATATGGCACAATTACAGGCAAAGGAAGCCTTCTCACCAATAATCTGCGTTTTGAGAACGTCTTCCTGGTAAAAGAACTGGATTATAATCTGTTTAGTGTATCACAAGTTTGTGATAACAAAAATAAGGTTCTTTTCACTGATACTGAGTGTTTGGTGTTAAGCAAGGATTTTAAGATCCCTGATGAGAAGTATATTGAGTATAGAACACCTAGGCATAAGGACATATATAATGTGAATTTAAATGGGATTAAAGTGAATACAAATATGTCTTGTTTTTATGCTAAGGCCTCAGTAGATGAAAGTAATTTGTGGCACAGGAGACTAGGGCACATAAATTTTAAAAACATAAATAGACTTGTGAGGCTTGGTTTAGTTGATGGTTTGCCTGAGAAGGCCTTCCACAATTACCACTCTTGTGTTGCATGTCTTAAAGGCAAGCAGCACAAGGTCTCATTCAAGTCCAAACAGGTGCATACTAGTTCCAGACATCTTCATATGCTTCACATGGACCTCTTTGGTCCAACAAATATAGAGAGTTTGAATGGCAAGTCATATTGTTTTGTTGTAACAGATGACTTTTCTAGGTTTACTTGGACATTCTTTCTAGCTATGAAGAGTGACACAGCTGATGTTCTTATTGATTTTATCACTCAGATTGAGAAAAGGTCTGGAAATGAGGTTAAAATGCTTAGGAGTGATAATGGTGGAGAATTTAGGAACAAGAAGCTAGATGATTTTTGTGCCAGGAAGGGAATTAATAGGCAATTTAGTATTGCTAGAACCCCACAACAAAATGGGGTTGCTGAAAGGAAGAATAGAACCCTAATTGAAGCAGCTAGAACAATGTTGGCTGATGCTCACTTTCCTATAGCCTTTTGGGCTGAAGCTGTTAATACAGCATGCTATGTGCAAAATAGAGCATTGGTTAAAAAAAATCAGAACAAAACACCTTATGAGTTACTTTGGGGAAGAAAACCTAATATTGGTTTTCTCAGACCTTTTGGATGTCATGTAGTAGTATTAGATACTAGTGATGCCTTAGGGAAATTTAGTGCAAAAGGTGATGAAGGTTAGTTCATGGGGTATTCAGTCCAGAGAAAGGGTTATAGGGTTTATCTTAAAGAGGACAAACGCATTGTTGAGAGAGTACATGTTAGGTTCTTAGAAAATAAACCTAGTGATCCTGAGAGTGGTCCTAATTGGTTGTTTGATTTGGAACCCTTATCCAGAACTTTAAATTATATGCCTGTTACTAATACAGACATTGTGAAGGTAACTTCAAATGTTGTGGAGGAACAAGTTGTTGATGTTTCAAGTACTCAGGTTAATGAGAGGGTTGGATCACAAGCAGAAAAGGCATCTCCTACATTTGAATATGTCACAATTCCCATTTGGACTGATGCTTTTGCTGCTGCTGCTGCTGTTGGACAAGATAATGGTGGTCTCCAAATACCACCAGATACAAACATGCATGGTTCTTCAGGCGCTGACAAAGGCAAATCTAGCGCTGACAAGACCAATTCAGACGTTGATGGCTCAGACGTTGACAACAACAGTTCAAGCGTTGTTAGCCCAAGCGCTGACAAACATGGTTCAGACGTTGACAACACCTTTGCACATCTTTTCTCTTCCACTTTTGAACAAGGAGGACCTTCCAATGTTTATGTAGAGATTCCTGTTGATCAAAGAGAGTCTGATGAAGAACATATTGGCAACATGGAGCGTGAAGTTGAGGACACCAGACTTTTTGAAGGAGGAGTTCTCACTTCCACAATGAAGAATCACCCTACATCTCAGATCATTGGTGATATTATGACTCCAGTTCAGACCAGAAGATCTCACCAAGGTCTTGGTGGGTTTATTGCCAATATACACAAGAAGGTTGATACCCCTCTTGTGCAAGCATGTTTGTTTGCATGTTTTCTGTCACAAGAAGAACCCAAGAAGATATTTGATGCTCTCAAAGAACCAAGTTGGGTGGAAGCAATGCAGGATGAGCTTCATCAATTTGCAATTCAGGATGTTTGGGAGCTGGTTGATTGTCCTAGATATGTCAGACCTATAGGGACAAGATGGGTTCGCAGGAACAAAAGAGATGAAAGAGGTATTGTGGTCAGAAACAAGGCAAGGTTAGTGGCTCAAGGTTATACACAAGAGGAGGGGATAGACTATGAGGAGGTCTTTGCACCAGTTGCATGAATTGAAGCTATTAGGATTTTTCTAGCCTATGCATCTTGCATGGGCTTCACAGTCTATCAAATGGATGTCAAGAGTGCTTTCTTGTATGGCACCATTGTTGAGGAAGTATATGTCATGCAACCTCCTGGTTTTGAGGATCCAGAGCATCCAGATAAAGTGTATAGAGTCA
Source organism: Glebionis coronaria (assembly GCA_025667525.1). Classification (NCBI taxonomy): domain Eukaryota; kingdom Viridiplantae; phylum Streptophyta; class Magnoliopsida; order Asterales; family Asteraceae; genus Glebionis; species Glebionis coronaria. The sequence goes on from CM046874.1 coordinate 550,915,184, forward strand.
AAAAGGCTATGTATGGCCTTCATCAAGCCCCTAGAGCATGGTATGGTACCTTGTCTACCTATTTGGTGGACAATGGATTCAAGAGGGGCACCATAGATCAGACACTATTTACAAAGAAGAAAGGCAAAGATGTGTTGCTTGTGCAGGTCTATGTTGATGATATCATTTTTGGGTCTACTGATCCAAAGATGAGTGAGGATTTCTCCAAGCTTATGACAGACAAATTCAAGATGAGTGCTATGGGGGAGATGAACTTCTTTCTTGGTTTACAAGTTCAGCAGAAAGAAGATGGTATCTTCATCTCCCAGGACAAATATGTTGCTGAGATCTTGAAGAAGTTTGGCTTTTCTCCACATGAAAAGAGGGCTACTACTCCTATGGATAGAGAACACCCTTGGGGAAAGATTGGAGATGGGAAAGATGTTGATGTCAGGCATTATAGATCCATGATTGGATCCTTGATGTATCTTACTGCCTCCAGACCTGACATTATGTTTGTTGTGTGTGCATGTGCACGTCATCAAGTGACTCCCAAAGAATGTCACCTTTATGCTGTGAAAAGGATATTTAGGTACCTAAGATGCTATCCTAGTCTTGGTTTGTGGTACCCAAAGGATTCACCATTAGAGCTAATTGCATATTCAGATAGTGATTATGGAGGTGATAAGTTTGATAGGAAATCCACAACTGGTGGATGTCAGTTTCTTGGGAGCAGGTTAATATCTTGGCAATGCAAGAAACAAACAGTGGTGGCTAATTCTACAACTGAAGCAGAGTATGTGGCTGCAGCAGCATGTTGTGGTCAAGTGTTGTGGATTCAGAACCAGCTGTTGGACTATGGGTATAATTTCATGCATACTAAGATATTTGTTGACAATAATAGTACTTTATGCATCATTAAGAATCCTGTACATCATTCTAAAACTAAACACATAGAAATTAGACACCATTTTATAAGAGATTGCTTTGAGAAAGGTTTAATACAACCAGATAGGGTTGACACTGAGGAAAATGTGTCAGATTTATTAACTAAACCTTTTGATACTGGAAGATTTCAATACTTGGTAACAAATATTGGAATGGTTAATCTCACTTAATATGTGTTTTGGATTCTTTTTGTAAAAGTATGTACAGGATGATGCATTATTATTATTGGTCTTATTGATGATTTAGATTTTCCACTATACTTTTCTAACACTGACAAAGGTTGCTTGAACACTGCTAAGTGTTTTTGCAACGTTGTCAGCAGTATAATTGTCTAACGCTGACAAAGCTTCCTTCAACGCTGTTGTGTGTTATCGGGGCGTTGTCAGCAACAATGTTAGTTTTGTGGTTTTCAATCTACATGTGCAGATGGTGTTAGCAGTATACCATTGGATACAGAGTTTCTTATGGATCAATGGAGAAGCATTTGGACAAGTTTTTATTTATGGATGATGGTTGGAATGTTTCATTCCTATCTTGACATAATTTTTTTTTATGTTCATGCATGATTTTAGCAAACTTTTTGTATCATAGTTTAAGGGGAGGTTTTAGGAACCTTTAGGATGTTTGGGTATCCATATGATACTCTTATCACAATTCTAGATTGTGTCCACATGTGAGTATGGGTTAGTTTTACTAAACCATGAGGCACTGTAGCATGCATAGTATATCAACTTTGCTTGCTGCCAAGACATTTTTGGCCTAGAATTGGTTGTGGTCTGTTGGGAGTCTTGGGAATGATTTTGATATGGGATTTACCTGGGAGTAACAAGGATTTTATAAGGTAACTTTTTTGTTAAGAGTTTTGGTTAGCAAGGGACACTAGAGGACTGTTATGTCTATCTTGCTTATGCAGTGCATAACTGGACAGTGCTTGCCGCCCTATAATAATTATCAGCTTTTGGTTATCTTCTCTAAGATAAATTACTTGTTAAGGTCATTTTTCACTTTTTAAAACAATTTTATTTTTGGACGCTGACAAGATTACTGGTAAAACTTTGAAGGAACAAACAGGTTCTGATACGTCCTTAATCTCTCCATCCAATCTAAATTTATCATTTACAGCTATGTTTAGAGAGGTTACACAAGGCGCTGAGGGAAAATATTTGAGCGTTGACACGACAAATTTGGACGCTGATAGAGGAAATTTTGGCGTTGACAGACCTGCACATGAAGGTGATGTATTCCAGTCATCATCTATCATCAAGGAAGTTTCTACTCAGGTATTACCATCTACCTTACCAACCATTGCACCATCAGATAAGGGTAAGGGTAAATCGGTAGAAGAAATTGTTCCAAAGGATGCAGCCCAAGTTGAATTTGATAGAAGATTGGCTGAACAAATGATGGAACAAGGTGAAAAGGAAAAGTCACCATTTGTTGTGACTTCTGAAGAAGAAAGTGATGGAGCTAGCTCAGACTCAAGTGTGATGATTATAGAACCAGAAAGGCTTGAGTATGGTGATGAGCTTGCTAGAGAGAAGTTGAGAGACTTAAAATTGCAGGTTGACTTTGACATGCCAGAGGTGGTTCAAATGTACAATTCTTGGGAAGAAAGCTGCATGGATAATCCAGACTTGACCATTTCAGATCAAATATGGGGTTTGGAGCTTCTTCTTAGAGTTCAGAAGGATTGTAAGGTGATTTTGAAGCACAAGGCAAGCAATATTCTCTCAGAATTGAAAAGGGATAGAAGAGAGCTCTACTTTATGTTGCTCAGATGTCATAGGGTTGGATGGACATATCAGAAGTTGAAGGCTTTGACATTTGATGAGTTGGAACATAGGGCTTATCCCATTTGGGTGAGAGTGCAGGAAGCAAACACTCTCAGACTTCTTTCAGATGAAAGAAAGGAGCAACTTGCAGAAGAAATGGAAATCAAGAAAGCTATGATAGTTTCCAGACCAGTGAAGAAGGGATTTAAACTTGAGTTTCCAAAAGATATGAATCCACTATATCCAAGTGAAGCAGTTATCAGAAAGAGCCTCAAGCTCTCCCCATTAGAAGCTTCAGATATGGTGCAAGTGTTACCATTAGATTCCAGGAATCCAATTGTGAGTTATGATGAGGATGAATGTGGATTCTGGAAGATTGGCAGATTTGGCAAGGAGGTACACACTTTTACCACTCTCATATCTTTATTTGCAAGTTGTGATAGAGAAGACTTGGTGGACCTTTGGAGGTTACTAGAGACCAAGTATGAGGCTGAAGCACCAACTTCAGCTAATGGAATAAAACTTTGGACCACATTCAAAAGAATGTGTGGGACAAATGAGGAAGATCCTGAAATATGGAAGGATCTTGAAGATGACCTCAGTGGTCTTCAATGGAGGTTATATTCAGCTGCTGGTGTATACCATTTGAGTTCTACAAAGTTTGCTGAGTATCTACTTGTGGATGCTCAGTATTTCATATCCAAGGCTGTTTTGGAAAAGATGAAGGACACTCAGCTGGAGATAGATTATTCTAGTGACGTGGCAAAGAATTTGATCAGATTTATTCATTACCAATATGAGAAGGTTTGTCAGACTCCTCCAAGTTCTTAATGCTTATTCAGAAACTTGATCATAAGAGTGGATATCAAGTTTAGGGGAGGATTGTTGGGAATAAATTAAGGCCAGATCACTTGAGCGCTGACAAGAACAAATCAAGTGTTGATAGGAACAAAGCAAGCGCTGACAGCTCAAGCGTTGACAGGTTAAGGTCAAGCATTGACACATTGAAGACAAGCACTGATGGAAGATATAAGTTACACGTTTATTATATTCTAGAATACTTCTAGTAAGGATAGAAACGACAATGTATTTTCTATGTTTATCTTTACCTAGAATAGTTGATACGTAGCTTATTGTACAAGGCTTCTTAGTCTATAAAAGAAGGCCTTTAGGTTAATGTTCAATATCAAGTTTTACATAAGTTTTCGTTCATAAACATCTTTCATTGTAAGCAAGTTCGACATTGATAATCAAAGTGAAAGTTTGTTTATATCTTGTGTGTTCTTGTTTAAGTGTTAAATTCCGCATAACACTTAGATTCACAAAGCATATACAAAGGTTTCTCTACGTGCTATACTTGATTTAATCTCGTATACACAAAGCTAATCGATCTAAGTTTGGGATCAACACTCTCTATAGTATGCTGTCTCATTTGCTTCACAAAACACCACCATCATGCAAATTTTAACCACAAACATATGATATAACTTACATATGTTAATCTCCATTCAAAAAGAGGAAGATTGATGCAAGTTTTAACATCCAAGGAGGAGTTTCCATGGAGTATTAGGGCTGATTTTCCACAAGGAGTTTATGAAGATTGGTGGTCTTGAAGATGGTCTTGGTGCATCACAAGTTTCTCCATCAAAATCTATGTTTTGATCAAGCTACATCATCATGGTGGTTTCCGTGATTGAAGCACGTACCGTACGTCCGAATTGCCGATAACCCGCCTTCCCACATCAACGTGAGTTCATAGCCTCGCACTCTTTTAAATGTTTTATGAAATGTTTTATAAACCCGAGAGGGAGATAACATGTTAGTTTTTATAAAATAGGACACCATTTGTCCCGATTGTTTGTTTATTGATTTGGACCCGAATGATTGTATGACCCGATTGTATGACCCGATAAATAATTAATGGACCCGATAGATGAAATAAAATGGATTATTAAAGTTAGGTTATGTCACTAAAAGTCCCATTAGCATGAATTGTGAACTACCGGGATTTGGTAGACGCTTGTGCATATAATAGTACTATTTGGGGACGATCACCCCAGTTCGTGCCTTGACGGTTGATCCCCGTCGTGCCACATTGATTGGTAAGCGAATTTATGTATGAGAAGATTTCCATAGCGTGACCTTTGTGACGACACGCTACTTTAGATGGGCAAATTGAGTATCGGGTTAGCTACCCGTTGTTGGTTTAGTAAGGTAACAATGTCATGCGGCTTATAATAATCCAGTTAACGAAATACTACTATATGCTCTGAATTACGATGTATTGTCTGACTAGCAATACAGGGTCATACTATTGATATTATGTTCGTGTTTTGGTTTTCATAACCATAATCATATAACGGTTTTTATTTGACTTTATACAACGTCGTAAGACGTATTGCATGATGTTTTTACGACATTGGCTCGTGTAATGATTTTTAAGGCAAATGCCTATATTATGATTTTGACAAGGATTTGTATTAAATGATTTTGGCTATTTTATGGCCTATTAAAAAGATTTGTACAAATGATTTTCAGTAATAATTTTATACTGATATTATATTGATGGATTTTATTAAACTCTATGAATTCACTCGGCGTTATCGCTGACCTTTTCTTTTAACATGTTTTATCTCAGGTACTTGAAGGTAATTCTCGGGAAGACAACAAGAATTCATGGCCCGCACTTAAATAATAATTTCCATTCAAATACTTTGTAAAACTTTGTATGAAATAATATGACTTGAGACCGATGTAACTATGATATTTATGAATGGAAATGCCTTATTAATAAACGATGCGATTTTTATGCGTTGTCTATGATGTGAGTAATGTGCTATCCCGTAACACCAACTAGTCTTCCGCTGTATTGAGTTGTATAAATTTTGGGGTGTTACAGTTTGGTACCAGAGCTCTCGTTATAGAGAACGAAAGATTTTTAAAACCAAGGTTTTGAATAAAACATTTCAAAATCTTTTAACTATAAACATTTTTCTAAAAATGTCTAAAAATCTTTTGACTATAACGGTGCCGAAGAATTCCTGAGTTACCGACAATGCCAGACTGAGAAGTGTTATTTTAATATATATATATATATAACTTGGATTATATATATAGGATGTAATTTTATTACATGATTGTTTGATGATTATTTCGATATTTATACGAGGTATTTATACGACGTAGATTGTCACAAGTAACCCTAAATTCCATAGTAAATTAATCGAAGCTATTCTCGTAGGAATTCTAGCTATCTTAGATCTAAACCAAGTTGTGGATGTTTATGATCCCAACAAATGGTTGATACTCGTAGAAATATAGATATTAGTTGATTGCGATATTGAAAAAGAATTGGCGAGATTAAATCTGATAACGATGTTATGACGATCTTTTCTTATAGAGTGGAGTTTGACAAAACGTTACCACCTAGAAGGATGTCATCTAAGTCGTTGTCACCCAATTCTTAAATTTGAAATCGAAAGGGTGAATGTTGCACTTGAGGCTGTCATTGGAACCATTACCCAAAAGCCTCATGCCACTAATACCTTTCCGAGAAGTCTGATTGAATATGTGAGTCATTTCATATTAGTGACTCATTTGATAATTGTTGTTGTAAGAGCTATAGGATTGGAATTAAGTGTTAACCATATCGAGCTTTTATTGCCATATTAAGGTTTATGAATAAGGTTGAAAGTATTGGAGAGTGAGGTAGGATATCGCATTGAGTATAAGTTGATTGAAACTTGAATAAAGTGAAACTTAACCTGTAAGGAATGTGAGATTGTTAAGAGGAAGTCGTTAAGTTCTGTGATTGAATTATAAGGTTTTAAATGATTGTTAGTTTGTGATAAGTGTTGTTCCTAGGCCATTGTCCACTAATGAGGATGCCCAGTGTCCAAGAAATAAATTGAAGAAATCTTCTTCTGAATTGGGACCAATGGATCTTACGAGACAGGTGGGACACCTAAAGACTCTTGTAGATTAGTTTTCATTGTGGTATATTTTAAGAATCCCTAACTTAACTGAGATATCAGTTGGTAGGATGAGTTCTGAGAATTGTATGACGTAGTGACACGTAATGTGTTACGGTACAATTTTGACTTGTTTGTGATTGATGAAAAAGACTACCGTTGATTGCTAAATCCTACATGTATCGATGTTATCTATCTTTTATTGCTTCATCCTAATGTTCGCATTAGTGATGCAACCATTGAACAAGTACTCGTCTCGAATTGAGTTACGTTGTGGATTATTCTCTTTGTATTCCTGAGTGCCATCGAAGTCATGAACCTCATGATTGTTTGGCTAAACTCATTTCTTGATATATTGGAGTTAGTTCTTGGTGAACAACTCTTCATCACTCTTTTGCAGATCACTCATTCTTTTTATAAGATGAAACCGTATGCCTTGAGAAAAACTGAATTTTCATCATTATAAGGATTGTTCATAGTGAGATTTATAAGTGATTTTTATTGAAATGAAGTTGTTTATGAAACACCTTGGAAAACTTAATCGTTTTCATAACAAAGAAAATCTTTGTAAATTTATTCTTGATTCTTATTTAAGAATTAAGCATGAAAATGTTTTTATTATAAACATGATGATAAAATTTTGACGAACTGAGTATTGCATCGTTAATCTTGAAATTGTATATAGTTGCGCGCCTACATACAATTTGGAATGGACCATACAAGGCTGATTAGTAGTCATCATAAAACTGGTTAATAAACACTAAATTTTCCTTGAAGATTGTGAAGGATTAAAATTTTAATGAGATCTGCAAGAAGTGAAAAATAAGGACATAATGTTAGGGACACCTACATATGTGCCTGTAGCATCTATTCTTCTGAGTCGAATTTACTCATCTGTGGAAATTGTCTTATTTGACAATTGACAATTCTTTCTTGTCCAATTCTCTCGTAGTGAGATTCTTAGGAAAAGTATCCGATTACCGAGTGTTGATACCCGACTGGATGTACTGACGTTCTTATCATTTCTTATGATTTGATTTCATTTGAATGACCTGGGTAACGATCCGAGGAGCTTTCGAATGCGTACTCAAATTATGAAAACATGGGATATATTCATATTCGTTAAATGTTTTCATCTGTATCTGATTTGAAATTCTCTCGCATAAATTATGCGTTGACCTTACTCTTTTAATAGTATTTATGTCTCCATATATCCTTGAATTGTGAAGGATTATGAATTATTATTAGTCTTTTGAGAAGTTCACATCTTATCGACGGCAATAAAACTGAAAAAGTTGATAGTGCTAGTAAAATGGATTGATTGATTATGACATGACGACATTGTCTTAATTGACGAGAACTCGAGTAGAATTTCCCTAAAAGATAAGATGTTGACTATCGAAAGTGATCTAAATAATTCTTGATGGATGATTTTATCATGCATTTAGACTTAAAAGTATACCGTGAATGGTTATGAACTAGTTATAGATATTGTAATCTAGAAGAACCTAAAATGAATTTATTAAAAGATGTTTATGTTATATGAAACTTTAGGAGGTATTTATTGATGAATTACCTAGACTTTTGCCATTAAAGCAAGTTGAAATTAGTATTGATTATATTCCCGGTGTTGCACCTGTGGCGTGTGCACTGTACGTCAGAACCATCTGAATTAAAGGAATTTCCGTACAACTGAGAGAGTTGTCGGAGGAAGATTTTATTCTACCAAGCCTGTCATCATGAAGAGCTACGGTGTTATCATTCCTTATATTTATAGATTACCGTGAACTGCGTAAATTGACAATCGAAAACGATAACCATAACTCGAAATGGAAGATTTGTTCGATCATTTACAAGGTTCTAGCGTATGTTTTAAAGATTTGATCCATGGCATGGTTATCATCAACTTTGCATCTGCGAAAAAGATTATCTATTCCAATCATTACATCCAGAATTTGTGACGAACATTATGAGTTTCACGTGATGTCGTTTGGATTGACAGATGCACATGTAGTATTCATAAATTTGGTGAATCACGTGTGTAGGCTGTAATTTGATAAATTCATGCTCGTGATCATTAATGACCATTTGTTTGTAAGAATAAGAATGAAGTTAATAACTAATTATAGATTGCCCTGAATTGGCCGAACAATTAAAACTTGTACCTTGCATATTTAACATAAGACTTAAGACTTAATCCTTTACATGATTTAACCGTGTGATTAATAGATACTGGAATATAAATTGACTCTTCAAAAATTAGAAGTCATTTAAGACTTTGAGTTATACTAAAAAGAAAGTGCAAATATATTTTGACAAATGTTTTAACAAAGCATTTTTAAGGGATTATTCCCTTATACACAAACCATTTAACTAAACTTCTGTTTAGGGGTAAATGTTTGTGTATACTTCTAGACAACCTAAGAAGAATTGAGGAAACTATATAACTTATGACTTGAAATTTGAAACGACAATTTTTGCTTTTCAACTAAGAAAACTTCTACCAATGAATAAACGAAGGATTTCGAACATTTACGGATCTTACTAATTATTTTCGATAAATCAACAAAAATCTTGTTAATTAAATTCAAATTTATTTTGAACATTTTATATAATTGGTCGAACTAAGAAATTTAAAATTTTTACGTTTACGTTTCATAAAAACTTAATATTTATTGTTAATTTACGTATAGTAATTATCGACGCTTTAAACGTCGGAAGGAGCAAAACCGATAAAAATAATAGTTGAGATAGAACTAAGACTTAGAAAATGTGAAGAAAGAATTTTCGAATAAATACGGTCACGATAATTATTCCATCTAGGAAAGTGAACGTAATTACTGATACATTATGTAAAAAATATAAAGAACCAATTAGAATGTATTTCTTAATAATGAATGTGCAAAATAAATTGCCGAAGAATTTAAATTATAGCCGATGTTTATAAGAAGAATAATATAAATAGTGAAAGGTTTCACGGTTAATGTGAACCATTAGAATTGAGAAGCCGATAGCGTTAAATGCTTTAAAGACCACTTGTGATTGTCTAAATATGGAGATTTTGAGATTTAGTTATATTGAAATCTTGTAAGTATAAGTATAAGTATTCTATTTATGTCATTTATGACTAAAAGTATCTTTGTCTGAAGAAGTTGTACTAATGGCAAATTATGAAGGTAGACATCGCCTCATACATTAGTTAACGTCTAGCTATTGCAAAGGTCATCATCTGAATTTGATTCGATTTGGGTCATCGTCGACAGACTGACCAAATCTGCTAATATCATTCTCGTTAATGATAGAATCTTGATGAAGAAATTGACTCTTTTATATTTAAAGGAGTTATGTAAACATAGTGTGCCTGTATCGAACATCTTTATCAAGATCCTCGCTACGCATCGAATTTCTAGAGATTTGCTCAGAAGTCATTGAGAACGAATCTTGATGAGAGTACTGTTTACCATCCCAAATCGAAGGGACGAGGTAAAGTAACAATACAAAACACTAGAAGTCGTGTTTTATGTTAGAATGATTGACCTTTGGTAATAAGCTGTAAAAGTCGTTTTCCTTTGGAAAGATTATCATTGATAATTATCGTATTAGGATCGAGATCGAATCTTGTTAGGATCTATATTAGAGCACCTGTAAGCAAGAGTTGAGATGAAGACATCCGACATACACCCATTGTGAGTTGGACATGTCTTTTAGGTTTAAGGTTTCCTATGATGGCGAACCTAACCTTACAAAATACCCGACCCGCGAGATCTGAAATGATTGTTGAAATTAGGATCTGATTATTGACAGCCGGTAGTGGGCAAGAGGTTATGTGAATGTGAAATGTAGATCTTGAAGTGCCAAATGGGTAGCGAAGTTATGCCACAATTTTTAAACTTGGAAAAATGAATTCATGATCTAACAAATCATGGAATATAAGTCCCCGTTATATGGGACCATTGAGATGATGTAAAAGATTGGTTTGAAAGGCATATAAGCTGGATCTACCCTAGGACTTCAAGAACTGCGTGAATTATGATTCGTATATCAAACTTGATGGAATATCTATCAAGTGAAAATCTGATTGTTCTTAGTAAAGTTTAGATCGGCGAAAAGTTGCATTCATCAGAAATCCGTGAACATCATGGATAGAGGAAGTAAGTCAACATTTAGCCTGATCTTATTCCCGTAGTTATGTTTAATGAAACTCGCGTGTTGTAATAAATTACACTTGTGAGAAAAGACCGAACGTGGAGGAAATACCCACATGGCTTTAACTCTATAAGAAGCGAGTAGTAAGATGATCTTTGAGGACAAAGATCCTGTTTAGGGGTAAATGCTGTGACAATCCGTCAATTTATGGTTGATATTTTTATTCTCAATATTTATTTGAAAACATTATTTTAATGTTACAATATGAACTCACTTATTTTTGGGAAGTAATTTGGATTTACGTCTTGAAGTAGCGCCGACTACGTCTAAACCGGAGGATTCTACGTTACGTGCTTACGTTTGCATACACCGTCTTTGGTGACAGTCCGACATTTCAGAAAATAAATTTATCCGTGAATATTATTTTGGAGTTTTAAATTTGTGTTGGTTCATAAACTCACAAATTTACGAGAAGAGATTAGGACTTACGATTTTATTTTAACGTCCTTTACGACTAAACCGGAAACCTTAGGATTACGTATTTACGTTTTCGAACTCCGTTTTTGATGAAACACTTTTTATTAGATTCGTTTTGTGCCGTTGATTCATAATTTATAAAAATGTTTTCCGTAAAACGACCCGAGGGCACGCAAATCGAGGAAACTAGAATCGAGGAGTACCCGTAAATAAATGGGGATGAGACAAGTGGGACACTTGCCCCACCCCCATTCAAACCGGCCTAAAGGAAGCCACCACACCAATTTGGTGGCAAGTTTTTAGCTAGTAACTTAACACTTGTCTAACTTAGCTTCACAACTAAGCTACACTTCCACTCAACACAAAACCACTCACACAAACTATTGTCTTCACTTTCCACTCAAGCAAACTACTCCAAACTCTCCTCTCTCTCTATAGTATGTCGTCCCATTTGCTCCACAAAACACCACCATCATGCAAATTTTAACCACAAACATATGATATAACTTAAATATGTTAATCTCCATTCAAAAAGAGGAAGATTGATGCAAGTTTTAACATCCAAGGAGGAGTTTCCATGGAGTATTAGGGCTGATTTTCCACAAGGAGTTTATGAAGATTGGTGGTCTTGAATATGGTCTTGGTACATCACAAGTTTCTCCATCAAAATCCATGTTTTGAACAACCTACATCATCATGGTGGTTTCCGTGATTGAAGCACGTACCGTACGCCCGAATTGCCGATAACCCGCCTTCCCACTTCAACGTGAGTTCATAGCCTCGTACTCTTTTAAATGTTTTATGAAATGTTTTATAAACCCACGAGGGAGATAACATGTTAGTTTTTATAAAATAGGACACCATTTGTCCCGATTGTTTGTTTATTGATTTGGACCCGAATGATTGTATGACCCGATTGTATGACCCGATAAATGATTAATGGACCCGATAGATGAAATAAAATGGATTATTAAAGTTAGGTTATGTCACTAAAAGTCCCATTAGCATGAATTGTGAACTACCGGGATTTGGTAGACGCTTGTGCATATAATAGTACTATTTGGGGACGATCACCCCAGTTCGCGCCTTGACGGTTGATCCCCGTCGTGCCACATTGATTGGTAAGCGAATTTATGTATGAGAAGATTTCCATAGCGTGACCTTTGTGACGACACGTTACTTTATATGGGCAAATTGAGTATCGGGTTAGCTACCCGTTGTTGGTTTAGTAAGGTAACAATGTCATGTGGTTTATAATAATCCAGTTAACGAAATACTACTATATGCTCCGAATTACGATGTATTGTCTAACTAGCAATACAAGGTCATACTATTGATATTATGTTCGTGTTTTGGTTTTCATAACCATAATCATATAACAGTTTTTATTTGACTTTATACAACGTCGTAAGACGTATTGCATGATGTTTTTACGACATTGGCTCGTATAATGATTTTTAAGGCAAATGCCTATATTATGATTTTGACAAGGATTTGTATTAAATGATTTTGGCTATTTTATGGCCTATTAAAAATATTTGTACAAATGATTTTCAGTAATAATTTATACTGATATTATATTGATGGATTTTATTAAACTCTATGAATTCACTCGGCGTTATCGCTGACCTTTTCATTTAACATGTTTTATCTCAGGTACTTGAAGGTAATTCTCGGGAAGACAACAAGAATTCATGGCCCGCACTTAAATAATAATTTCCATTCAAATACTTTGTAAAACTTTGTATGAAATAATATGACTTGGGACCGATGTAACTTTGATATTTATGAATGGAAATGCCTTATTCATAAACGACGCGATTTTTATGCGTTGTCTATGATGTGAGTAATGTGCTATCCCGTAACACCAACTAGTCTTCCGCTGTATTGAGTTGTATAAATTTGGGGGTGTTACAAGTTCTCCCATAGAACTCATTTGAAATCTTCCTTTCATCAAAGCTTCAAACTCTTCACAGCATATCTTCTTGGTAGAACCAAAAATGATGTCATCAACATAGACTTGAACTAGATTTATGTCTTTGGTATTTTTATTGATGAACAGAGTTTTGTCAATGGTTCCTCTCCTATATCCATCTTCTAGCAGAAAGTTGGATAAAGTTGCATACCAGGCTCTTGGAGCTTGATGAAAACCATAAATTGCTTTGATAACTTTGTAGACTCTATTGGGGAATTTAGGATCTACAAAACCTGGAGGTTGTGAGACATATACCTCCTCTGAAATAGTACAATATAGAAAGGCACTTTTCACATCCATTTGATAGACTATAAATCCCATATATGATGCAAAGGCCAAAAACAACCTAATGGCTTCTATCCTTGCCACTGGTATGCAAAGGCCAAAAACAACCTAATGGCTTTTATCCTTACCACTGGTGCAAAAACCTCATCACAGTCTATCCCTTCTTCTTGTCTGTAGCCTTGAGCAACAAGTCTTGCCTTGTTCCTCACAACAACTCCTCTTTTATCCTTCTTGTTCCTTAAGACCCATCTTGTACCAATGACTCTTTTACCTGAGGGAAGATCCACAAGAATCCAAACCTTTTGTAGCTCAAATTGTGTTAATTCTTCTTCTATGGCATCCACCCAACTTTCTTCATCAAGAGCCTGAGAGATATTTTTGGGCTCTACTTGAGATAAGAAACAGGCAAACAAACAATGCTGAGTATCTTTATGATTTGTTCTATGCTGTTGTTTGACATAACTCACTAGTGCATGAGTTTCAATATTGGTTTGTAGTTGTCTTCTGGTTTGTACAACAGATTTTGGATCACCAATAATCTGAGTAGCAGGATGGTTGTTGTTGACTTTATGAGTGGGAATAGAACTAACTGGAATTTCTGTTTCCAAATTGTTGAAATCAGTTACTGCACCCTGCTCATCATAGGAAGCCTTGGAGAAGATTCCTTCAGCTGGACTGGCATATAAGTCTTCATTGTCCAATGCTTGCAAAAATTCTTCTAGTGAGTCAGTAGACTTAGCAGATTTTGACTTAGCAGTACATGCAGATGAAGTACCGCTAGGTAGTATGTACCGTTGAGTGTTGTGACTCAAAAGATTCTTCTCCTGAATGCTTATTAGCAGATGTAGCATTCTTTTCTTGATCTTGAAGCCTCTGAAGCTCCTGGGAGGCTTGATCATCATTTGATGGCATGGTTTACTTCTTGGGAGTTGCAGACATGGGAATAACAGTAGGCATGTTTGGCACATAGATATGAACATCTTCATCTGATGAAGAACTATTTTCTTGAGTTCCTGTATTAGTTGCACTTGACTCCTCACCTGCATTGTTAGTTTGACAATCCTTTTGCAAAGAGTAGTAATCCATGGAGTTAGTTAGATAGTCTAAATCAAACATCCAAGAATAAACTATTCCTGGAACATTGGGTTTATTTTCTAAGAAATTGACATGAGCATTTTCTTCAACTTTCTTAGTTGCCAAATTGTAAACCCTATATGCTTTACTTTGCAATGAATATCCTACAAGATATCCTAGATCAGACTTTCCATCAAACTTTCCCAAATAATCAAGAGTACTTAGTATGGACACATGACACCCAAAAGGTTTTAAATGACTTGTGTTAGGCTTTACATTATTCAAGAGTTCATAAGGTGTTTTGTTTTGAGTCTTAGTTACTAGGACTCTATTTAACACATAGCATGCAATATTGATTGCTTCTGCCCAAAGGTATTTGGCAAACGTGAATCAGCCAGCATAGTTCTAGCAACCTCAATTAATGTCCTATTTTTCCTTTCAGCTACTCCATTCTGTTGTGGAGTTCTAGGATTACTAAATTGCCTCTTAATTCCTTTAGACCTACAGAATTCATCAAAATCAGCATTCTTAAATTCTGTTCCATTATCAGTCCTAATGATTAAAACTTGTTCAGTGAACTACTTTTCAACTAAAGTGATAAAATCCTTTAGTAATTCACTTGTTTCACTTTTAATGGCTAAAAAGAAAACCCAACTGAATCTACTATAATCATCAGTTATGACTAGACAAAAGGTCTTATGGCTAATGCTTCTGATAAAAACTGGACCAAATAAATCCATATGCAAGAGATGCAAAGGTTTTGTCACAATGTTTACAGTCTTGGTCTTACAAGAGGCTCTATGTTGTTTTCCTTTTAGACAAGCAGCACATGTGAAATCATTTTGAAAAGATTTGTTAGGTAGACCTCTAACCAAATTCCTTTTTACCAATCTATTAAGATTCTTGAAATTCACATGACCTAACCTTCTATGCCATAAGTTTGACTCATCTAAAGAAGCCTTAGCTAGCAAACATGTAATACCACCTGTTGGAGTAATAGTATGAAGATTAAAGGTATACATATTTTCTTGCATGGGTACTTTAAGTAGTATTTGATATTTCTTGGGCATCTCAAAGTCTTTGGACAACACCAAGCAGTCTTTGTCTGTGAATAGCACCTTGTTCTTCTTATCACACATTTGTGATATAGAAAAGAGATTGAACTCATTCAATTCTTTTACAAAGAAGACATCTTCAAATTCCAACTTTCTTGTGTTGATTTTCCCTTTGCCAGTGATTCTACCTTTGCTACCCACAAAAGCTACTGGACCTCCTTTGAATTCTTCAAATTCAGCAAGAAAATCTTTGTTCCCTGTCATGTGTCTTGAGCATCTACTATCTACAATTCCATTATCTTTTAATTCATCAATGAGATGCCCCTGCTCACAAATAAAACTCATTAGTTTTTAACAGGGACCCAATCCACATTTGGCTCGGATCTTGTGGGACCTACACACTTAAGAGTTTATACTGAAGCTTTTCCAGTAATACTACTTTTACTCTTATACTTCATGGTTTCATTTATGTAGTCAAATTCATAGGGTGACTCTATGTGTTTTGACTTCTTTGACTTAAGTACCACTTTAGCGGTACTTGCTTTAACACATGGTATATCTCTTTTAGGAACCCACATTTGTACTGGTTTGTTCTTGTCCTTACTTCTAGGTGTTTTAACTGTTTCAAAAACTTTATTAGAAGTCTTGGAGAACATTGGTTTTACAGACTTTAAACCAACAGTACTTGAGTTTGGTCTAGCAGTACTTGTAGATCTAGGCTTGCCGGTACTTGGTTTACGAGACTTTAAGGATACAAGTCCTTGCTTCATAAGTATTGCCCTGGGAACAAAACTTTTGGTAGGAGTATTTTTAACCTGTTTAACTACCCTTGTGTGATCAAACTTAGGTTTGTAATCTTTAAGTTTCTGTTTCCTATTACCCTGTGCATGTTTTACACTACTGTTTTTCATGACCCTTTGTGTAGCCTTCTGTTTCACAATTTTATCTTCATGTAATGTACAGTCTTTGTTAAGATGACTTAGACTACCACAAACATAACATCCTTTTCTTCTTAAAGAAGACCCAAAAGGTTGTTTTGACTTTACTTTTTCAAAACCTAGCCCAGCCCTTTTGGTTTTAGTATGTTGTTCATTGTTTTCCAATATCTTCCTAGGAGTTTTTACCTGCTTGGAAGCAGAACTAGTCTTAAGTTCCTCAGAAACAAAGTTGTTCATTAAAGGTGGATAACCAATATTCTTGGTCACATCAGTATTTTCTTGAGACACAGTACTAGAGTTAAAGACATTATTAATCTTTGGATTTTCTAACTCTATACTAGTATCATTACAAGAGGGCATGAAAATTCCTGATACTGGTGGAGGAACTGCCTTCATTCCTTCAGCATATCTATCATTTTCAGGTGTATCATCTACCTCACCAAAACTATCAAAAATCCCTTTTGATAAGTCCTTGTTAGTTAAGGTTATCCCAGGTTGATCCTCAATATATCCTAGGCCTGTTTTATCATAATACCCCATTTGTGAATTAATCAATTTTCCCAATCCCTTAGAAGATTGTTGCCATCGACTAATCACTTCCCTCTCTTTACAAAGACTGGTCTTTCAAAAGCTTTTATTTCCACATCTTTTTCCCTCATTTGAAGAGTCAATATCCTAATTTTCTCTTCATAGTTTTGTTGAGCCTTTTTGTACAAAACTATATTATCTTCTAGTTTAACAACACCCTGTTGAAAAGCCTCTACTTCTACAGTGCATGTGTTAACCTTTTGATACTGTTCCTCTAGTTCTACTTTTAGACTATTAAATTTAAGAATACAATCTTTAGAACAAGGGTGTACCTCAGTATCTTCATGAGAGAGATCCATTAATCCAAGCTCTTCTTCTTATTCTTCTGTCCAATTCACCACTCTATCTACAGTAACCAATGCTTTGGTTCCTTTAGGACTCTTGCTGTTTCCTCTTGGAAAGCTTTCAGTTATTCTTGGACTGGTTCTATAGCTGTTCTTGGACTTCTGATTGCTTGTCTCAGCTTTATCTCTATTGCATTCTCTTGCAAAGTGTCCATTCCTTCCACAGTTATAGCATTCAACTTTAGACTTGTCATATCCTAATGGCTCATTAGGATCAACATTCATTTTTCTTCCAGTCTTCTTGAAGAATCTGTTAGATCTTACTGACACCATAGCAGCTTGCCATTTAAGATCCATCTCTTCAACATCAGCATCATCCATTTGGAACAAGTCATTGAGAGTTAATCTTGGCCTGTTGTCTTGTCCAGCAAAGAATGAGAAGGCATCATTGTCACTAAACAATGGTGAAGACCTTCCATGTGGATTTTGAGAGATCATATGACTGCTTTTCAATACTTTGTGGGTAAGTACTGCTTGTAAGTCCTCCAACGGTATTTGTGAAGTAAGTACCGCTGCTAGATCCACTAGCAGTATTTTGGAAGTAAGTACCGTTGTTCCCATCCGACACAAAAGCTAAATTAGACTTTGAAGCAGTTGCTGTCTTTACTTCAGTGCCTTTCACATCCATCTCATATGCTCTAAGATTGTTGTAGAGATGATCAAACAGAATTGTTTCCAAATCATCTCTGGTGATGAAGTGCATAGCCATTGCTTTCCACTCTGGTGAAACACTTCTTAAGAATTTTAGATTAGCTTCTTCATTAGGGATTACTTGTCCATAAACTGCTAACTGAATAAGCAATTTGCTGAACCTTCCATATCCACCATGTATTCCCTCCATACTGGTAATTGAGAAGTTATCAAATTCTTGCTTAAGAACAATATTCGTGATTTTCTTCATTGCCTCCAAATCTAAGTTTTATAGCATCCCACATAGCTTTGGCATCTTTATAATGATGAAAGCTTAGTAGAATGTCTTCAGAGAGAGCCATAGCCAAAGCAGTTCTGGCTTTTCTTTCTTTGATCTCTGCTTGTATCTGCTCAGCAGTCACACCAGGTAGAGCATAGCATGTACCGTCTGGCAACCAGTGTAACTTCTTTGGTGTGTTCCCATTCTTGATAACTAGCCACACACTATGATCTGTGTGATTCAAGTAATGTTCCATCTGCATAGCCCAAGTCTCATAATTGTCACCTTTGAGAACGGGGAGTTTAACAGCAGATAGAGTATGAGAAGGTGTTGGTGTAGAGGTAGCTACATCATTCACGACTTGAGCACCTTGTGTTGGTGCAGTATGCACAACTTGTGGTTGTCCTTGTGGTAGAACAGGATCAGTGTTCTGAACATCATCCAAGTGAGCATTAACACCATCTGGTTGAGACATTGAGATTTGGAATATGTGGAGTGTATGGATTCGTGTTCTTCTTTTTCAGAGTTTCTCAACAAGCTCTGATACCACTTGTTGATCCCTTTGGTTGGATCTATATTCTGCTAAGAATTAGTATAATAGTTTGTAGTCAAACTAAAACACTTTGAGCACTCTTACTTAACACCAAATAAGTTATGCGGAATCTAACTTATAAAGCACAAAAGAACAGAGTTACTTTTAACTAATCGATTCTCTTATTAATCGACTTGTATGAGGTACATGAAAGACATTGTACCTATGTTCCTTTTATAAAGTAAGGAACCCTAGAAACCTTAGAATATTCTATAAAGATAACTATATCACAGACGATATATTATCAATATTCTAACTATTTAGGAATATCACATAAGATATACTCTAACTATAACTATGACATATCTTATACAAAGGTATATTCGTCCTAATCATCATAGCGGTACTTACTTTATAAGTAGCAGTACTTACTATGTACCGTGTTAATACTAACAGTACTTACATAACACTAACAGTACTTCGAATATACTAACGGTACTTGACACTTAACAAATAATTCCCAACAATGTGGCACCCTTTTAGCTAGAAAGCTAACACATGTTAAGCTTAAGCTTAACATGTAAGCTAACCTTTCACAAAACCATTCAAACCACTTCATACATACTATTTTCACTAGCTACTCATGCAAACCACTCACCAAACTCTCTCACCCTTCCCTTTTTGCCATCCCACAATCAAGAACAAACACCCCTTTTGATCAATTCTAGCCATAAACCTTGTGTTATCTACTCATATAATGAAGAAACCTTGAAGCCTTGTTGATTGGTGATCATATTAACATCAAAGGAGGTAATTTTCTTGTGTCCTAGGGCTGATTTCTCAACAAATAATCTTCGTGGTTGATGATCTTGAAGATATATTTGGTGTACATCAAGTTGTTGTCATCCAAAAACAAGATATAATCTTGGTTGGTAAACAAGATCATCCTTTCCGTTTTTCTTGTTATTTTTTAAAGATCAAATGTATTTTCTTTCCTATTGTATATGTATATGATGAATATATGATGATAAAAATGTTGTGTGGGGATCAAGGGTTGATAAATATGGTTAAAAAGATGGAAAACCACAGGTAACAAGGTTAAAATCTTGCTTAATATGATGGCTGTATAAAAACAGTAAGTAACCAAATGATAAACTAATAAAATGGAATAGTGGAATCAATTTAAAGTAAGTATTAGGTGTTATACACATGTGAGAGTAGGCCATGCAATAGAATCATCAAAATGAGTGAGATATGATCAAAACAAAATTAGTGTATCAATCAGAATTGTCTGTTTTGTAGGGACTGTTAATGATACATAGACATGGATTGAGAAGTAGCTAAAACTAAGTTATTTGTAGCACATAATATGAATTTTATATCATCCAAAAATGAGCTTCTATATTCTTATAGAACTCAAGATATGATAAAAATGGTGAAAGTGAAACTAAAAATCAGATTTTGTGAAATTAATGTTTAATACTATTATATAAGCACTCAAATAATATAGTATAAAATGTGAATTAAAACCCACTAACTTATATATTACATTTATATAAATATGTATAAGGATAAATAAATGGACATTTTATAAAAATGGTAGTTTGGTAAGTTTTATAAGTTATAAAAACCATAAACATAATTTTTACGTCTTTTCGGCTAATACCGTAAAATTAATGTTTTTCGTCAATTAAAACTTAGATGGTCGGACCCGTCTAATGTAAACTTTTTAAAAGTCATATACTGATATATAAGTACTTAATACAAGTAAAAAAACTGATGAGACTGCTTTTAGACATAGTCTCATCGTCCAAATAGGGCTTTAAAATGCATTAAATATCATCAAAATACCCAAATATATGCTTGTGTTTGTTGCTTGTGTATTTTAGGTACGGATATTGAGAAAATGACAAAAGATCACAAGAATCATGCAAAAACGAACACGGGAAACGAAGCCGCACGATGAACCAAGCCCTAATGAAGAATTTTCCAAAGAAAACCCTTGAAGATTTGAAGAATCATGAATATTGGTCCTTCAAGTTTGAAGAATTGACACTTTATACCCTTGTATCTTCATAATTACAAGTTTGGTCCCTAAAGTTTGTCAAAATTACAAAAAAGACCCTTAACTTTGAAGAATTGGCAAATTTAGTCCCTCAACAAATCTAAATTGTCAATAATGGTCCTCCAAGAAGTCAACAAACAAGTCAAGGCCTTGAAGTATGAAAACATGTCAAAAACAGTCCTTGAAGAATGAAGAAATTGCATGTTTAGTCCTTGTTTCAAGTTTATAAACAATATGTGCCAAAAATGTAAATCTGCCAAAGATAAATACAAAGGGATGGAAGTTTGTTGCTATTTTATACAAAATGAAAGGAAGAAGAAACCTGAGGGACCAAACCTGCCAGACAACCTAAGACAAATCCCCCACTCACAGACTTACACGTCACCTACCTTAAAACCTCCACCAATCATATTTACCCTTCCCTCCACGTCACAAATCCACTCACCCTTTATTTAATTAACCTAAAACCGGTTTGAATTTTGGTGGCAAACACATATTTTAAAAACATAACCCCTCTTTTCAGATTAAGCACTCCCTAATCCACCCTTGAACCCTAATTTTCCCAGCATTAATCCACTTCATAACAAAGGGGTTTTAATCCAACTTTTCCAGATCATTGATTAACCATCATCTAAACCTAAAACCACCCTTAAACTCCCATCACCATCACCTCACATGTTTGTGCAACCCTCCCCTGCCCCACTATTCACTCTCAAACAAAATGAGGACAACAAATCAACAACCCACAACAATTTCGTGTTCCCAAAGGCTAAATGGATGTCCAAGATTTCTTTTTCACTACTGGAATCCCACAAACTGCCAAAGATCTTCACATGGCTTTGTTTTGACTGAAAAATTCAAAATCGTTTAAGGGCAAGATTGGAAGTTCAAGTGTTAGGGTTTTTAGCTTCTTATCAGTTCTAGAATCACATTGTAGTCTCTATATAAAGGCCTTGTAGGACATAGTAGAAACATGTTCTTGTTTTCCTGTTTTCACAACCTTGTAAATCTTTTTGTTCTAATGAGAAACTAAGTTAAGAGTTGGTGATGAAAACAAGTTCCTTTTACATTTCATGTTAATTTAAGTTCATTGTTTGAGTTTGGTTTAAGTTTCAGCAAAGGTTTTCAAAATTCAAAGTTTCTGTTTCTTTTTCAAAGTTTTCTTATATCTTAAATTTTCATACAAACCTGATACAATGGTGATTAAGTGTGTTGGAGTGATGGTATTTGAGCTTGGATATGTCCATAACACCATGGCTTGTTCTGGTGTAGTGGGTACCCAAGTTTAAAATAACCATTGGTTTGGTCAATTCCTATTTTTAGCTTATCATATCCTTACCCACAAGCTAAAGCTCTCTTCTAGCTTAATCTATAAGCTAGGAGCAAGCCTTAAGCTTTTTACACAGCTTTTCCCTTTTCTCTCTTAGCAGATTCAAAAAGGAACCAATCTTACCCATTTTGTTAAGCAGTCCCTCATAAGCCTCTCAACAAAGTTCTGCACAGGCCCCAGCCTATATGGAGGTGGTTTTTCAACCACTAAGGGTCCTGGATGTAGGACCCTTTAGGTAGTCTCTTGTTTTCCATTTCATTTTTAGTATTCTGAAAAATTGTGTGTTTAAGTGATTATTGCATGAAAAGTGTTTAATTGTTGTTACTTTGGTTTAATTTGAGTTAAGTTGGTGTTATATGCATGTTAGGCAAGTTTTAAATCAGTTTAGATGAGATTTAGATAGCATTCCTTTGAAAAAATTGTGTTTATCAGATTTAAAGGAGTGTTTGGGATAAGTGTTTAACTTGCATTTTTGCTATTAATCTTGCCTGCAAGCTGGTTAAATTCACTTATTAGGTTGCTATAGGTTGTATGCTAGGGTAAGTTCTCAGTTTGGATAAGTTTAGAACACATTGCAAGCTTAAAATTTTGGAAAAATAGCTAAAAATCAGAAAGTTTTCCTTGTGCATGATTTTGTGAGAATTTGTGCTTGATTTCTTGCAAGTTGTTAGATATTAAGTTGTTCTAGGATTGTGATTCAGTTACATGCTACTTGGTGGATTTATATGCTGGTTATGAGCTTTTGAAATTCATTTGTGTGCATTGTGTATCAACAAGTACTCATCAGAAACATTTAGTCATATCAGCAACCTTTTTGCTTATTTTGTGATTGAATTTGTGTTGTGCTTGCCTGTTTTTTGTGTTTTTATTGACTCCTTATACTCCAAAGAGTATAAGGGTGCCTTCTTGTGCAATCAAACATCCACAAAAGCAAGATCAAGACCTCTTGATCATTTATTCACAAGTGAAGAAACTTCACTTGTGTTCATCAGAAAGTTGTGCAAACCTGGGCACGTTTTTGGATTTGTAGGGCTTAATTCTTGGTTAATTTGGATTGTAGTTGTGTTTCTAAGCTTAGCAAGAGTACTGGTTTGAGTTTTTAAAAGTAAAAAAAAAAAGAAAAAGTTTGCAAAAAGCTCACCTTGCCTGGGCTCGAACACGCGACCTTGCTTTCTAAGGACTAACGTGTTAACCAGTGATCCCGATGGCTTTTTACGTTTATGTTTCATTTCATTACTTATTTAACTAGTGTTTGTTTTATAGCTTATTTGGAAAACAGCTTTTAAATAAGCTATTTCTAGCTTATTTCTTGTAGCTTTTTCCTGTTTAGCATTTTTCCTAGGATATTATTAGGGTTTTTGATTTTTCTAAGCAAAAAGTATTTTTTTCTTTTTATTAATTAATTTATTAGGATTATTTTAAGTTTAATTTTTAGAAAGTCATTTAAAAATAGTAAAAGGTATATTAAAAATCTGAAAAAATAGTTTTTAGGTTTTTAATCACATTTTTGAGGTTTACAGCTAATTAAGTTTTCAATTTAGCTTATTTTTTATTTTATAGGATTTTAGGGTTTTTAAGCAACTTGAAAATTTAATATAAAATTATTAAATAGGTTTCAGAAAATTCGGATTGCATTTTTCTTTTAGTGACATTATTTAGGATTTTTGGTAATTTTTTAGAATTTATTTAGAAACTTTTAATTTTTTGAATATTTTAATATTATTTTATTGCTAAAAATTGAAGTTTTATTTTTTATTGTTTTTACATTTTTCCTAGGTTAAGGACACTTAATTAGGAGTTTTGTCACTTTCCAAATATTTTTTAGACTTTTCAATTAATTTCTAGAATTAATTTAATATTTAATAGATTTTAATAGTTTTTAAGTGTTTAAAAATAGTTTAATTTGGTTTTAAAACTTTTAAAAATAGTTTTTAGCTTAATTAGGATATTTTTGAGGTTTACAAACTATTAGATCTTGTTTAAGGCTTTTTAATAATTAAAAGTGACTTTTAGGGCTTTAATTAGCATTAAAAAGTCATTATTGAATTAATTAAAAGGTTTTAGCAAGTTTGGATTTTTTGTAAACTCTTAGAATATTATTGGGGATTTTTAGTAATTTTTATGAATTTTTAGGTTAAAATTTTAATTTTTGTACTATTTACGGTTTTACGTGTTCGCCTTTTTCGTCGTAGTTTAATTCGTTTTCGTAACCGTCTTTCTCTTCTAATCCCATTTCTTTCTCAATCATATAATCACAAACATTAATCAACTCTTAACACAACGCACTTGCCTCCTTGGGAAACGAACTTGGACTTCATTTGGGTCATTAGTGCTCGGTTTTCCTAAACCGACACTTAACGCTTACCACTACTTTGTTGCTCTTTTTCCTAAAAGGGTATACAAAATTCCTACAATCACTTTGGCGTCGCTGCCGGGGAGGCGTGTTGTGTTTTTGTTGAACCATTGTTGTTTTTATATTAGCCATAATTAGTATTTGTATTAGTAGCACTCTACTAATACGTATTATCGGTTTTTCGTTTTTTGTGAATACTATTACTATACTGTATACGTAGAACAATAAATTTACAAGTACTCCAAATACGTGAGAAATCACAACCTTGACTTGGGAGGTCATTACCCAATCATTGTATTCGAATCTCAAACCAAAGAAAAAGGCAAAAATAGATAAATACTTTCGAGAAGCTCGATTTTGAGAAATACAAACTATAAGGTGGGTATAAGGTGGTTGTATTTCACGACCTAAAGGAAAAAAGGCTCTTAAGTGCTTCGCGCCGCCTCGTTTCCTCCGCTTGCTTGTGCGTATTTTGATTTTAAAAGCTAATCGAGGGTTTTGCCGCCCAAAGTATTACTAAGTATCATATATATTTTCTTGGTTTCATTTGATTAAACCCTCTTGAACGATTTGGTGTTCCACCATCATTCTAAAGTCATCGAAGGCGTTCACTTCACGTGATCGTTTTCATTCCTTGAGGCTTCTTTAATCGAGAGATTTGATTAAGGTGGAGATTTGTAGATTTGTGTCTACTAATACATTCCAAAAATCCAAAAAAGTAAAAACAATAAAAAACCACAAAAAAATTGAAAAAGTAAAAACACCAAAAAGAATCTTCTTTGCTCGCCTTCTCGTTGTACGTGACGTTTATGCAAACTCGCTCTAAAGCAAGACGTGCTCGTAAACGAAGAAACAAATCAATCACTCCTTCTAGTGAGGAGTCTCCTATTGACGAACCCATTGTAGTGAAAGAAGCACCCATGGCTAATCGAACTATGATGGAGTTGCTTCAAGCACCCACCGAGGGTTATGGAGAAGCGATTGTGATTCCCGCTATCCTTGCGGAGAATTTTGAGGTTAAGACGGGTTTATTGTCCATGATTCAAAACAACAAGTTTCGAGGTGACGAAAAGGACAACCCTCATAACCACATTCGCCAATTTAATCGTCTCACCGCCACATGCAAGTTTAAGGACGTCTCAAACGACTCGATTAAGATGATGCTTTTTCCGTATTCCTTAGCGGGGACCGCAAAAATTTGGTTAGAGAAAGAGCCACCCAATTCTATATTGACGTGGAAGGATCTCGTTTCAAAATTCGTGAACCAATTTTTTCCGCCCTCTAAGACTACGCACTTGAAAAACGAGATTTCAAAGTTTTCACAAGAGTATAATGAGAGTTTTTCAACGGCTTGGAATAGGTTTAAGGAAATGTTGCACGAATGTCCTCATCATGGTTTTTCCGACTTGCATCAAATTGACACGTTTTACAATGGCTTGAACGATCATGAGCGTGATTATCTTAATGCTGCCGCGGGTGGTAATTTTTTGTGTAAGACGGTTGAGGAAGCATTGTTAATCATTGAGAATAGGTCTAAGGTGTATAGTCCTCGTAGCACGTCGAGTGTTCGTAAGACTTCGTCTTCGTCTTCGCCTTCATTGTCACACACCGTTGATGCTTGCCAAATTGAGGCTAATTTGGAGAACAAAATTTTTGATAAGTTGAAAGGATTGTTAATTGAGTTTAAAGTTGGTGAACAACCCGCTCCCGACGATTAAAGCGGTTGAGGTTTATTGTATGTATTGTGGTGGAGCTCACGATTATTCCGAGTGCATTACCAACGGTGGTAACACTTCGAGTGCCTTCGCGGCCGCGGGAACTTATAACCAAAACGGTCAAGTTCCTCGCACTAATCAATTGACTCCACCGGGTTTTCCACCAAATCAAAATGCTAACAATTATCGAAACAATCAAGTTGGTTACCAAAGCAATCAAAGGAACAATTTCAAGGGTAATAACAACTATAGGAATCAAGGAACTAGTAGCCAATTGCAAAATCAAAATCAAAACCGTAATTTTCAAAACACAAGTCAAGGTCTTCAAAATGTTTACACTAAAGAACTTCCAATGGACTTTTTGAATTACGCCACGGCAAATGATAAGATTTTGGAAAACATTCAAGAGCAATTGGCTAGTCAAGCTAGGGACACGGCTAAAAACACTAAGGAGTTGGCTAAGTTTGTGAAAGAAAATCTTAACATGAGGAATGAATTGAAAAATGATTTTGCTAATCAAATTCGAGGTCAAAACAACAAGATTGAACAAAGTCATGCTAGGCTTGAACAAAGAATTGACCAAAAAGCCGCTAGTCAAGATTTGAAGTTTAATAGTCAAGATGCTAAGCTTAATGCAATTTTAGAAGCCGTCATGGGAAACAAAGCCTCTACTTCTAGTGGTCTACCTAGTAACACCGTTTCAAACCCGAAGGGAGAGATGAAAGTGATTACCACACGAAGTGGTAAGACACTTAAAGAACCGACTCCTCAACCAATTACTCCAACGGTGGAGGAAATTGAGGAAGAACCCGAGGTGGTGGTCGAAAAGGAGCATATTTCAATCCCACAAAGTACCGCTCATGCCACACCTACGGTCGACCCTTTACCAACATTGGAACCCGAGATTCCAAAGGCTATGCCTATGCCCCAACCCACACCACCCTTGCCTTACCCATCGAGACTTAGGAAGGAGAAACGACAAGAGCTCGACAACTACCAATTTGAGCTTTTTATGAAAATGTTTCGTGAGTTGCACCTTAATGTGAGTTTCGCCGATACTTTGGTAATGATGCCTCGATTTGCCGCTAACTTTAAGAGTATGTTGAACAACAAAGAGAAATTGCACCAAATGTCTAGTTGTTCGTCGGTTTTTCTTAATCGCATACCTCAAAAAGTCGGTGATCCCGGTAAATTTTTGATCCCTTGTGCAATTCAAGATATGGAAGAATGTTATGCCTTGGCCGATCTTGGTGCTAGCATTAACTTGATGCCACTTGCAATCTTCAAGTCGCTCAATCTTCCTAATCTTAGTCCTTCACGAATGTCTATTGAGTTGGCCGACCATTCCACGATTCTTGCATGTGGTTTGGCGGAAGACGTTTTTGTGAAAGTGGGGAAGTTCTACTATCCCGTAGACTTTATCGTTGTTGATATCCCCACGGATCCTCAAGTTCCTCTTATTTTAGGTTGTTCGTTTTTAGATACGTCTATGGCTTTAATTGATGTGCAGGCTAGAAAGATCACCTTACGTTTCAACGACGAGGAACTTGTTATAAACGCAACTCAAAATTCTCAACTTTCTCATGTTTATTCCGTTGCAACCATAAACCTCGTTGATATGATCGACGTGGTTTGCGAGGAATTTTCACAAGAAGTTTTAGGGTTTGGTGATGAAGAAACTAGTGGCAATCCCACTATGTTAGATCCAATTCTTGATAATTCGACACCAACCTTCACTCCATTTGAAGGTGGTGGTTTTACGTTGGAAGAATGCAATGTTCCACGTACTTGTGACGAAGACCTCGACAACGATGAGGACTTCTCGATTATCAAGGATTTTCTCAACGATTTCCCATTTCCTCCACCCGAGGAGGTTATGACTATCGAGCCCAAATCTTCACTTGAGGAACCACCTATCCTCGAGTTGAAAGATTTACCTCCTCACCTCGAATATGTCTATTTGGAGGAGGACGACAAGTTGCCGGTTATTATTGCGAAGGATCTTTCGAATGATGAAAAAACCGCACTTGTCGATGTTCTAAAGGATCACAAAGGGGCGATTGCGTGGAAGTTATCCGACATTAAGGGAATCGATCCCAAGTTTTGTACCCACAAAATCTTAATGGAGGAGGATTTCAAGCCAACAATCCAAAGTCAAAGGAGGGTGAACCCCAAAATTCACGACGTCATCAAAAAGGAGGTCCTTAAACTCCTTGACGCGGGAATGATTTACCCTATTTCCGATAGCCCTTGGGTGAGTCTTATTCATTGTGTCCCTAAAAAGGGAGGGATGACCGTTGTGCCAAACGATGCCAACGAATTGATTCCCACTAGACTCGTGATCGGATGGAGAGTGTGCATTGACTATCGAAAGTTGAATGAAGCCACTCGAAAAGACCATTTTCCCTTGCCCTTCATGGACCAAATGTTGGAGCGTCTTGCGAGAAACGATTTCTATTGCTTTCTAGATGGTTTTTCCGGTTACTTCCAAATTCCCATCGATCCTCGTGATCAAGAAAAAACTATGTTTACGTGTCCATATGGAACGTTTGCCTATCCTAGAATGCCATTCGGACTTTGTAATGCACCGGGAACTTTTCAACGATGCATGATGGCTATTTTTCATGATATGATCGAGAAGACGATGGAAGTCTTCATGGATGACTTTTCCGTGTTTGGTGATTCTTTCACTTCGTGTTTGTCGAACCTTGAGAGAATGTTAAAACGTTGTGAGGTAACCAACCTTGTACTCAATTGGGAAAAATGTCATTTTATGGTTAAGAGTGGAATCGTCTTAGGGCACAAGGTCTCGAAAGCGGGGATTGAGGTAGATCAAGCTAAGGTAGACGTCATCGCCAAATTACCTCATCCCAAAACCGTCAAGGGAGTTAGGAGTTTCCTAGGCCACGCGGGCTTTTATCGACGATTCATCAAGGATTTTTCAAAGATTTCTCGACCCATTACACATCTTCTTGAAAAAGAGGCACGTTTTGTCTTTGACAAAGATTGTGTACGAGCCTTTGAGATCCTTAAGAGGAAACTTACCGAAGCTCCCATTCTTGTTGCTCCCAATTGGAACCTCCCCTTTGAACTTATGTGTGATGCAAGTGATTACGCTATATGGGCGTTTTGGGGCAACGTCAAGATAAGCACTTCTTGCCTATTCACTATGCTAGCAAGACGATGACCGAGGCTCAACTTAAATACACTACAACGGAAAAGGAGTTCCTTGCCGTGGTGTATGCATTTGAGAAATTCCGACCTTACCTCGTCTTGACGAAATGCATAGTGTATACGGACCATTCGGCTATTAAGTATCTCATGGCAAAGCAAGATGCTAAGCCGAGATTACTTCGTTGGATTCTCCTCCTTCAAGAATTTGATCACACCATCGTTGACAAAAAAGGAGCCGAGAATCTAGCGGCCGATCATCTCTCTCGTTTGGAAGATCCTCACCAAAGTGTTTACGAGCCTAAGGAAATCACCGAAACATTTCCGCTCGAGACACTTGGTGTAGTGAATTCAAAGCTTGATTCTTCTACCCCATGGTTTGTGGATTTTGCAAATTACCATGCGGGTAACTTCATCAGTAAGGGTATGACGACTCAACAAAAACGAAAATTCTTTCGTGACGTCAAGTTCTACTTTTGGAACGACCCTTACTTGTTTCGAACTTGTGCGGATCAAATCATCCGACGTTGTGTATTTGGTACCGAGGCTTCTAACATCCTTAGAGCTTGCCATGAGGGACCTACGGGTGGTCACCACGGTGCTAATCTCACGGCTAAAAAGGTGTTTGATGCCGGCTTCTTTTGTCCTACTATTTACCGAGATGCACAAGATCTTGTGAAGTCGTGTGATGCATGCCAACGACAAGGAAAAGCC
Organism: Glebionis coronaria; assembly: GCA_025667525.1. Taxonomy (NCBI): domain Eukaryota; kingdom Viridiplantae; phylum Streptophyta; class Magnoliopsida; order Asterales; family Asteraceae; genus Glebionis; species Glebionis coronaria. Next base: position 550,945,526 of record CM046874.1, read on the forward strand.
TCACAAAAAGATGAAATGCCACAAAATATCATTCAAGTATGTGAGATCTTTGACGTTTGGGGCATAGACTTTATGGGGTCGTTCCCATCATCTCGTGGTAATAAGTACATCCTTGTTGAGGTTGACTACCTATCTAAGTGGGTGGAGGCAAAGGCCTTGCCCACTAATGATGCTCGTGTGGTAGTCAAGTTTTTGAAGCAATTGTTTTCTCGGTTTGGAACCCCTCGTGCTATCATAAGCGATCGTGGAACCCATTTTTGTAATGACCAATTTGAAAGGGTTCTAAGGAAATATTGGGTTACACATCGTCTTTCTACGGCTTATCACCCACAAACGAGTGGGCAAGTCGAGGTTTCAAACCGAGCTTTGAAGAGGATCTTGGAGAGATCCGTTGGGGAAAACCGACAAACTTGGTCGGATAAGTTAGACGATGCTTTATGGGCCTTTAGGACCGCTCATAAGACGCCCATAGGGTGCACTCCCTATAAGCTTGTGTATGGAAAGAATTGTCATTTGCCTATCGAGTTAGAACACAAGGCTTATTGGGCCCTAAAGCATTGTAATGATGATATGGAGACCGTGGGAAAACACCAGAAAATGCAATTAAATGAATTAGATGATTTGAGAGATATTGCTTATGAAAATTCATTGATTTATAAAGAGAAAACTAAAAAGTTGCATGATTCTAAAATTAAAAACCGGGTTTTTAACATTGGGGATCAAGTTTTGCTTTTTAATTCAAGATTGAAAATCTTTTCCGGTAAGTTGAAATCCCGTTGGTCCGGTCCATTCACCGTGACTCAAGTGTTTCCATATGGGACCATCGAGCTAGCTCAAGATGATGGTCCTAACTTCAAGGTGAATGGACATAGGTTGAAGCACTACTTTGGTGGGGAAGTTCCATCCTTGAACTACCTCGACCAAGTCACCTTCCCCAATGATAATTAGTATTGAGGGGATCAAGTCGAGCTCATGACTCGGTAATCAAAAACGAGGAGCCTCGTGGGGGAGTCCCATGCTTATCCTATGTACATATTATCGCTTTCTAATGTAGCTTACGTGTTGGGATTTGTGCCCTTCCAACCTTTGTTCCGTGGTTGTTTGTGAATTGTGATTTTTAGATCATGATCTTCACGATTGGAGCCTCTCGTGTTCGTTTATGGGAGCACTCGATCGTTTGCTTTGGAGACATTTCTCAATATCCATGATTATCCTTTTGATGTTCTAACCTTAGGTTTTTAGCACACTTCATAAACGGCTATTAATTTATTGGTTACACCCTTTCCATGCTAGATTAGGCATTCGACTACGTCTCTAGTATGGGGGTGTTTGCGCCCCTAGACTCGAAACATTGAGGACAATGTTTAACTTTAGTATGGGGGGTGAATAGATACTTTCCTTGCCAAACCTTCACGCTTTCCAAAGTTTATCTTTTTAATTATCGTTTTTTGTTGCAAAATAAGGCTAAAAATGGCGCTTTCCAAAGTTTATCTTTTTAATTATCTTTTTTGTTGCAAAATAAGGCTAAAAATGGCCAAATTTTAAAATTTTTCTCATGTTTTATAAGTGTTTGAAGACACGAATGTAGGTTTTCCGATGGCGAGAATAAGAGTAATTTTTTACTCGACCGTGCGTGTTGAGCACTTAGCTTTGATTCCTTAACTTCACATTAGGCTAAGTCTCTTAAATGAGGACGAGAAATGATAGAGTTAATTATAAGTTACTATGCTAAACGTAGAGTACTCGTATTCTTTCAAAAACTCATGTGTTCTCGTTGTTTGCTTATTCTCCCTTCGCATGTAAATATTTTTTTCTTAATAAATATTGACTTAGCGGTTTAGTTAGGGTTGTTGGGTTTCTAGTCTTTTCTAGTAGCTTCCGTGTAATTAAATTGGGAAGACATTAAGGTATCGCCAGCGTCACGGTTTTGAAGTATTGGCACCCTAATAATCGAAAGCTTCACCCAATAATAAGATTTCAAGTGCTCACCTAAATCAAGCAAACAATTTGAAGCCCCACAAGGCCTAAAATCTATGCAAAATTGAAAGTGAATCAAGCCTTAATCTTCGAAGCTTTAAAGATCCAAAATTCGCTTTAGCGTGAGGATATACGTCTTTGGCTAATAAAACCACCGATGAGGCGGATAATAAAAGGCAAGGCAAGACCGAAGTCATAATAAAAGCTTCATGGCGAAGTTGAATAAAAGATGGAGGTAAACCAAAGATAATAAGGCCCTTCCGTTAGGGGGCATATAAAAGTCTTGGTAATAAGTCTCATGTTCAAAACCGTTATAAAACCGTGTTTATCGATTCTTCTTGTCAACTTAATTTTTTAACATCGTTGTCTATTAGGAGGGGTTATTGATTTGATGGTCTTAGTTACACCGTTAGGGCTCTATTTTTAGACCTAAATCTCTATTATCGCATAAGTCAACAATGTATCCTCGTGAAACATTCAAGACAGAATAAAACATAAGAGATACAACTTAGGAATAATGAGAGAATAAGTACGTGATTAGGGCATATGAGTAGTGTTAGCATTACTAACTTATAATGACAATGATCTCGTTGCACGCTTGGCATGGAATTGAAGTGAAAATCGAGGACGATGAAATTATTTCTAACGAAGCATTCACGTGTTCTTATTCTATGAACCTAAACGTCCCATTTTGCGATGAAAATCATACATTATGTTTATAACACAAGTAGTAGTAATAGTAGTAGTATAGCTAGTTTATCATTCCAATAAAGTGAATAAAAATAAATTTTTTAGATGCTACGATACTTTATTCTAGCATTGCGTGAGGGCACGACAATGGTTTAGTATGGGGGAGTGATGAGACTGCTTTTATACATAGTCTCATCGTCCAAATAGGGCTTTAAAATGCATTAAATATCATCAAAATACCCAAATATATGCTTGTGTTTGTTGCTTGTGTATTTTAGGTACGGATATAGAGAAAATGACAAAAGATCACAAGAATCATGCAAAAACGAACACGGGAAACGAAGCCGCACGATGAACCAAGCCCTAATGAAGAATTTTCCAAAGAAAACCCTTGAAGATTTGAAGAATCATGAATATTGGTCCTCCAAGTTTGAAGAATTGACACTTTATACCCTTGTATCTTCATAACTACAAGTTTGGTCCCTAAAGTTTGTCAAAATTACAAAAAGGACCCTTAACTTTGAAGAATTGGAAAATTTAGTCCCTCAACAAATCTAAATTGTCAATAATGGTCCTCCAAGAAGTCAACAAACAAGTCAAGGCCTTGAAGTATGAAAACATGTCAAAAACAGTCCTTGAAGAATGAAGAAATTGCATGTTTAGTCCTTGTTTCAAGTTTATAAACAATATGTGCCAAAAATGTAAATCTGCCAAAGATAAATACAAAGGGATGGAAGTTTGTTGCTATTTTATACAAAATGAAAGGAAGAAGAAACCTGAGGGACCAAACCTGCCAGACAACCTAAGACAAATCCCCCACTCACAGACTTACACGTCACCTACCTTAAAACCTCCACCAATCATATTCACCCTTCCCTCCACGTCACAAATCCACTCACCCTTTATTTAATTAACCTAAAACCGGTTTGAATTTTGGTGGCAAACACATATTTTAAAAACTTAACCCCTCTTTTCAGATTAAACACTTCCTAATCCACCCTTGAACCCTAATTTTCCCAGCATTAATCCACTTCATAACAAAGGGGTTTTAATCCAAATTTTCCAGATCATTGATTAACCATCATCTAAACCTAAAACCACCCTTAAACTCCCATCACCATCACCTCACATGTTTGTGCAACCCTCCCCTGCCCCACTATTCACTCTCAAACAAAATGAGGACAGCAAATCAACAACCCACAACAATTTCGTGTTCCCAAAGGCTAAATGGACGTCCAAGATTTCTTTTTCACTGCTGGCATCACACAAACTGCCAAAGATCTTCATATGGCTTTGTTTTGACTGAAAAATTCAAAATCGTCCAAGGGCAAGATTGGAAGTTCAAGTGTTAGGGTTTTTAGCTTCTTATCAGTTCTAGAATCACATTGTGGCCTCTATATAAAGGCCTTGTAGGACATAGTAGAAACATGTTCTTGTTTTCCTGTTTTCACAACCTTGTAAATCTTTTTGTTCTAATGAGAAACTAAGTTAAGAGTTGGTGATGAAAACAAGTTCCTTTTACATTTCATGTTAATTTAAGTTCATTGTTTGAGTTTGGTTTAAGTTTCAGCAAAGGTTTTCAAAATTCAAAGTTTCTGTTTCTTTTTCAAAGTTTTCTTATATCTTAAATTCTCATACAAACCTACAATGGTGATTAAGTGTGTTGGAGTGATGGTATTTTAGCTTGTGTATGTCCATAACACCATGGCTTGTTCTGGTGTAGTGGGTACCCAAGTTTAAAATAGCCATTGGTTTGGTCAATTCCTATTTTTAGCTTATCATATCCTTACCCACAAGCTAAAGCTCTCTTCTAGCTTAATCTATAAGCTAGGAGCAAGCCTTAAGCTTTTTACACAACTTTTCCCTTTTCTCTCTTAGCAGATTCAAAAAGGAACCAATCTTACCCATTTTGTTAAGCAGTCCCTCATAAGCCTCTCAACAAAGTTCTGCATAGGCCCCAGCCTATATGGAGGTGGTTTTTCAACCACTAAGGGTCCTGGATGTAGGACCCTTTAGGTAGTCTCTTGTTTTCCATTTCATTTGTTGATCCCAAACTTAGATCGATTAGCTTTGTGTATACGAGATTAGATCAAGTAATACACGTAGAGAAACTTTGTGTATTCAACAATCTAAGTATTATGCGGAAACTAATACTCAGAACAAAGAACAAACAGAATATATGAATACCAAACTTTCACTTTAATTAATAATAACAATGAAAGATTACAATCAAAGTGTTATGAGATATGTGAAAGAGGTGTGTGAAAAGATGTATGTGAGATATGTCTTATGTCTAACCCTAAGGCCTCCTTTTATAGGTTTAAGGTGCCTTGTACAAAAAGCTAAGATCAACTATTTTAGGAAGAGACACAAGATAAACATACTCAAATAAAATATTGACTAAATCTTTTTAAACATTAAGAATATATTCTGAATTCTTATCTTCATATTTTGTCCACCAGCTTGAAGAATTCATCATTGACAGATTTAGTCCCCGTCTTTATGTTAAGATTCTTCTCGTCAACGCCTTGATAATTCGTATCAGCGTCTCATCTGTCAGCGTATCGTTTACTCTTGTCAGCGTCCAAGTTCCTTTTGTCAGCGTTCAAGTGACTTAGCTAATTTTATTCCCAACAATCCTCCCCTAAACTTGATATCTACTCTAGTAATCAAGTTTCTGAATAAAATAAAACATACAGAGAGGATTCTTACAAATATACTTATCCCTGAATTTGAGTAATAATAAATCTCGAAAAGTCAATCACTCAAATCACTTGTATAGTCAGCCTTCACTTGGTCTTAATCATCTTCAACACCCGTAGAGTCTTTGGAGCTTTCTTTATTACTTTTGTCACTCAAATTCGATTGCTCCTCCCCTTTTTAAGACTCCTCTCCAAGATCAATATACAAGGACGGAACCAAGAACGTCCTCCTTGCATCAGCTTCCAAAACAACAAGTCTATCAGTTCAAAACAGTGATCCTTGACAATTTGTACCATTTCTGTATTATGCTTTTACAAGCTAATACAGATTTTCGTCAATTCCATTATTGTCAAAGGTTTCATACTGTCCTCATCCACATTCGGGAAATGAATCCTCAATGTTGATTCATAGGACATGGGGATGGACTTACTGATGATAAGACTGACTTGACCTGCATTAAAGCTAGTGCCAATAGTCTCAGCCATCTCCATAACACTATACACCCTTGTGAAAGTGATCTCTGCTGCTACTAGATGTCAATCACTAGGAAAAACATCTCAATGATCATTAGGCTTCCAGATATCCAAAAAAAAAAAAAAATTTGAAAAATGTAAGGGTGATGAAACATTTTGGGTCTATAAAGAAGTTTAAAAATGACATTAGCTAAGATGGCATAGCATAAAATGTACTTGAGAATGCATAAAACCTTAGTTAAAACACAAACAAAGGTAATAATCCTAAGGAAATTAACTAGTCTAATAAGCAAGAATGACAAACACTGTTCATGCATACACTCATGCAAAAGCATGATAGACACACATGAACTCTAGAGTCCTTTGTTCACAAATGCCCCAAAGAGAAAGTTAACTCATATAAAACCTTTGCAACTCCCAAGTAACCCAAAAATAATAACTACCCCAAGTCACCCATACGACCACACCCAATTCCAGGTCAAAAGTCTTGGTAGCACGCATGTTTAAATAAAAACGTGAATGCTACAGTGCCTCGAGGTTTAGAAATTCCAACAATTCCATAAGGAAAAGTCTTCACTATTTCTAACCCCCACTCACCAGTGGACACAATCTAGAATTGTGATAAGAGCATTCTAAGAATACCCAAAAACCTAGAGGTTTACCTCCCCTTAACAGAAGCATACAAATCATTATATGTGAAGAAGCAAAATTTTATCTCAAAATAAGAATGTAAACATTCCAACCATCATAAATAAAAGTTTGCAACTCTGTATCCATCCAAATGTACCTCCACTTTCCTGCATAGTTAGACAAAAACCACAAAAACACACACCAACAAAGGCTACCCTATCCCATTATAATGGGTAGAGATAACATGTCAGTGGATAAAAATAATATTAGTGAAAAGACCAACAATGCATGTTCCTTGAGCATCCACTATCCCAATATCCTTGATCATTAACCTGCTTTTGGATAGGCTGCTCAAAAAGAAAACAAATTAGTTTTCTTTGGAGATCCAAGCCTTATCAGACTTGGATCTGTCTAGTTGTTCAACTAGAGTGGTATTATTCTTTACCATAAATGCCTGTTCATCCCTTTGTGACCTAAGCACCCAATTTGTTCCAATGAGACTAGTAATGACCTTCTCAAGATATTTAAATCTATTGCAAGTCATTGAAATACCATTAAAACTAGAGTTTTGCTCTTGTTTAGGTTTCCAAGTTATGTGGGATGATGCCCTAGACCCTTGACCCTTACTAACCAAGTATCTTTGTTTATATGGTCTAAAATAAGGTCTCATACCAAATTTGGAGCTGTCAGTG